>CM074545.1:1278274-2478274 GCA_037305995.1 Sclerodermus sp. 'alternatusi' | reverse complement strand
GAAAAAGTAGTGAAAGAAAGTCTTACACATAATGACCAAAGCAAAACCCCTAACCAGAAAATCTCTGTTAAAATATACGGATAAAAGGTTTGAGAAAATCAGAGATATAAATTCGCAATTGAAATACACTGATAGTGGCTGACCAATTGTGCAAAAGGAAAATTGAGAATCTAAATGCAAATGTCCTAAAGTTCTGATGTCTTCCTAATGATCCAGAGAGTTTAAATTGCTGAAGATTTCTACCTTTTTTTTTCTTCTTTTTCTCTTCTCTCTCTCTCTCTCTCTCTCTCTCTGTTTCCCAGATGAAGCCGTGACAAATTTAACAAAGAACCTGCGTGATATTAAAGTGCAGATCCAATGTTACGAGATAAGTAAAAGTTTTTCGCTTCGGTGTACGAAGTTTCGTAGCTCACGGCTATTTTGTGTTTTAGCTTAACGACTAAAAAATACAAAGCTGACCGTTAGTTGCACGACAGCGTATCAAACTAGAAATTTTTTAGAGAATAAAGTATTCGAGAAAAATGTGTAAGGGAAGAGTATTCGAAAAAAATCGTGGAATCTTTAGCATTGGTACAACTTGGCGCGAGGCCTCGTTCTCGCGAGGGGAGAGACGACGACGACGACGACGGAGCTGAATTTTGTCAGGATTGAATTATCGTTTTCGCGGAGAATGAAAGAATGAAAGCGAGTATAGTTTACCGGGAGGAATCCGTAATTGTAGAGTGCAATGCAGTAGCAGCAGCGGTGCAATGCGCACACGAAGGTTAATATCGCGCGGGGCTTGGCTGGACAGTCCTTGGAAGCGGAAACGATTTATGGCTCCCCCTGGCGGAGGATTTGTAAATAGAATCCTAGCTAAGAAGCGCACCCCGAGGACACGCGCGTGCTTGGCATAAGGATAACTGCCCCGGACTGCTGCAGCAGACTCCCCTCCTCGACCCACTTCCGTTTCCGCAAAAATATTAATCTACATCCCGATATATCCAGCGGCGAGTCGTTCGCAAGCTCGCAATTTTCCCCGCTGACTCTGTTCCTTCTCTCCTCTTTCTTCGCCATCGTGATAATTGACCGAGGGAGGAAACGCTTCGCGATATCTCCCCTCCCCTTCTCGGCGGGCGATCTCGTCATCCGGTCGGTCGTCCTGCCGATTGAAAAAATTCCTTCGTTCAAACAGAGCATGAAAATCCACGTCTGATATTAGCCGAGCACGATTTTTCCGACATTAGTATTCCGCGATGACAATCGGCGGGGGCGCCCTAGACTTCGGTCGAACCGGAAACTGCCGCACGTACATCGTCTTTTTCTTCCTTCCTGCTTCCTGCAAAGTGTAACTCGAACAATCGCTCTTCGCGTGTAAACTTGCTTATAGCTCTTGCAACTTGCACTCGCGTATACAGAAATCTGCTGAATTGGAATGCGAGCCCGAGTTTGTATTATCGGACTAAGTTTGCCAGGAAACGAACAAGAATTTTTCTACCCGCTTTTATCACCGACTGAATTGGACGAAACATAATATCCGCTCGAGGTAATGGTCCAAAACTCGCATTCTCCCTAATTTTTTATCGCTAATTTCGTCGTCTGGCGCAGGAGAGACCGAGCGATATTTTCCTCGGGCGGAGAGAGACCGTAGAGAGCGACGACGTAAACTGTGATCGTGGTTTATGGATGTGTGTGTGTGTGTGCGTGCGTGCGTACACACACGCGTGCTCCAAAGCAACTAACAACGTATTAAAGGCAATAAATAATTAGCGGCTAGCGTTCATAAACACCTTCGAGTTCTGGCCGTGAAGTTTTGTGAATTACTGGGCCGCGGGGGGGAGAGGGGGAAGGAGGCTGGAGGAAGGGAACAATTCTCGGCGATGTGTAACTAACGTGGTTCCTCTCTCACACATAAATGAACGCGTGCACATAGGTAGTGAGAGAGGGAGAGAGAGAGAGAGATGCTTGGAAATACTGTGTATTGCCGAATTGTTTGCCGTTGTATATGGCCACCAGGCTGTCTTGTCTGTCGGAAGTTCCTCTGTGCGACGTGACCCCATCGCGTTGCCTGCCTGCCTGTAATGCTCGCCAGCACGAATTTCGGTGCATACATATTTGCATACATAATCACGTACACCGCGTATTCCTAACGCGCCCCTTCAAACCTGCATCATTTCCGTCGACTGATTACCGCTATATTAAAAATTTGCGAAATTCTCAAACCCCCGTCTCATCGGCTCTCGCGCCCGCGCGTCGGCCGTGCCGCGAATATTTCAGAAATATTTTTCAATTCGAGCCCTGCACGCGCGCGTACCCTCCTCGATTTCACGAAGAGCGCAAGGACGACTCCCGCGAGCTAATTACAGAATGACAAAGTCGCAAGATTAACATTGCCCAGGGACGTTTTAGAAAATGCTAAGGATGGATATTAGAGACTCTGCTTGAGATTCGTAGCACGAAGTCGTTCTCCGGTTAGTTAGAGGAGCAGAGAGAGAGAGAGAGAGAGAGAGAGAGAGAGAGAGTACGCGTATGGGGGGTCAGCAGGAAAATGACGACGAGGGGTCGCTGCCGCTGCCGCTGCTGCTGCTGGTGGAGGTGCATGAGCGGCGCCGGAGAAATTTATGACGAAAAAGACGCTGGAAAAAGTGTCGTGGAAAAAAGCTCGTTTGTAAAACGAACACTTTCGACTCGCTCGATTCTTCTCCTCCCCTCTTACTACGATTATAACCGAACGATGAATAAAGCACGTTGATCTTTATCATTGTCCGCAGCCTCCTGAATAATTCGCTCGCGCGATCCATCAACGTTTAACGCATTTATGACGTTTTGATTGTAAAATCTTTAATGCCATCAATAATGAAAGCAGCCTGAATTATGCTCGATGATGATACACCTTTTACGCCTCATTATTTATGCAGCTTCAATAATTATCTAACTACAAATATATTATAAGCGCAGAGGAGAGAGTCGATCGACGAGTTCTCTTCTCCCGATGTCGATCGATTATCGTGAAAAAATAGTTGAACGACATAGCCAATCAGGAGAATTCTTCCGACGGGGACGATAATAATTGGACGGATCGGAGTCGGTGAAAAGCAATCCCGCAGGGTCGAAACGCTCCAGCACCATTAGTGGGCGTTTGTATATAGGCCGCGAATAAACAGAGAAACATAGAAGGGGCTGAGTCCTGTGGGATGCGCATAACCTGAGTGCAACACAACGCGCTGGAGTTTCGTCGTGTTTGGCCGATGCATCTGCTTGGAGTCGCAATTGAGTATGGCAGTAGGACTCCGCGTCAAGGGGATTCCTGCTCCGATAATCAACCCCAAGGTACCTCCGCCCCCTCGGGGAACCTTCCGAGAGGCAAAAGGGCCAAGTCCGTCTTTTGTCCCGCACTACGGACGCGTCCTTCGTCCTTTTTCCTCGCTCCGACGACCATCGGGATCATCGTCCTTACCTGTTTCAACGATCTCATCTTCCGGCTTGACAAGGCGACCCTTCCTCTGCTCCGTCTTAATAATGACGTTCGTCCCCCCCCCCCCCCGGGCCCCATCCCTGGTCACTTATGCCGCATTTAGATATGACTTTCGGCTTCTGCACAGTCACGCGCGCGCTACCACTGTCGCGTCGCAATAATAGTCGGAGTTGCATTGTCAGTTTCATTGACTTTATCCTCTATCTTGACACCCTGGCTGTCTAGGCGGACTATGAAAATCCGGATATCACCGTTTAACTATGACACCTGTCTTTCATGGTACTCTCCTCCTCTGCTCTAGCTCCCTTTGCTACCGGTACCGCGACGCGCGCATTTAAGGATAAAATCGTAGTACCACGCTGCAATCTCTCGTTATCGTTTAGCAAAACATTCCGACTGTCTTAGTCACCCCGAGACAAAACGATCGTTCGACACACGCGAGGCTCTCGCGTTACCAATCGCGATGAAATGCAGCGGCGGGACGCGCACCGGATTCCAAAGTTTCGCCCGCTTTATTTTCCGTTCTTACGCGTATTGTAAAAAATTTTGCGAGCGAAGGAAAATTCTGGGAAAAAAGCAGCCGCTGGAAGAAATAATCGTGCGGTAATTTAATGTGCAAGTATTCATATTGTAACGCAGGATGCATCTATTATTCATATATTTTTAACAGGCAAACCGGATTCTCCCTCTGTCTCTCTCAACTGGATGAAATTCGACGGGCTTTTTCAAGGGATTTGTTCTCTTCAAAATGACACTCCGTTTTTGCCTTTCTTCTCTTTTTATCATTATCCCGGCATTAACATTTAATTGAGCTCTTTTTCGATCAAATAAGTTTCATTCCCGCTCGCGGAATAAAGTATTATTTGTGAAAAAGCAGAGGAATAGAATTAATTTCGCTTATAATTTCAAGGTTTTCATAAAAAGATATCGAGAGAGAGAGAGAGAGAGAGAGAGAGAGAGTCTTTGAAGCGATAGGTGGAGGAATATTCAGCGAGGTATATTACAGGATGCGCACATTTGTGTTTCCTTCGAAAGTTGCAGCCTCCGCGGAAGAATGCATCCGGGCAGAGATCAATTCTTTACCATTAATTCCGTATTTATGCTTCCTTTGCGCTTTGTGTTTCGCCCAGACGGATATGCGAACCACTCGGATAACTCTCGAGGAAAACATTGGAAGACGCGGAGAACGATTTAAAATCGTTTTCGCAGCGGGGCAGCGGAAGTGAATTCGAGACGCGATTCAGACCTAAAGGGTGGGCGGGTCGTGGAGAGCGGCGGGAGGGGGCCGGTGACTTATGGCACGACTTCCGTGCCATTCCTGCTGCCTGCTGAGACTGCCGGCCAATTTGTACTGTGTTACGTATTCACATACACCTGCACCGATTGATGATAGTCAAACCGTACTTCCTACAAATCGTGTTCCCACGCGATCTTACTCCACGTTTCGCCGTTTCCTCCCGTTCCACCTAATCGCTTCTCTCACCTGCCCGCACCTCTGCCATTCCTAATTGCGAAACGTTACCCCAAACACGCGGGGGAAGACGATTCGCTGCACGCGTAATCCAATGGCGAATCGCTTAACCCGATTGGAGATTGAACGCTCCAAACTCACCAAAAAATAACATCATTGACACCCGAGAAACTGGCAGTGCCAGACTAAATTTAGCTATCGCGAGAAGCTCCTCGTACATATTCCACGGTAAAATGCGCGATGTAATAAAAAATGTAATAATAACGTAGCCTTTATGGCGGGACGGCAAAACTTGCGTAGGCCATAAATCTTTTAGCGAGCGCGCGCGCGCTCGATGGCAAACATCGCGCGAGTAAAAATGTAAAACTATTGTTTGATAGGCCCTTTCCTCCTCCCCTCTCTATAAAAGTAGATCTTCGCGTTAATGCGAAAGAGCTGCGAGAGTTGAGAAACCCGAAAGGAGGGAGCCGCGGGAGAGAGGGATGGGGAGGAAAATAATATTTTATTTGCATCAATGAGAAGTGGTTGTTGCAGATTGGTCTGGAGTGGCAAGCCGAGGGTTTCGTGGATGTGGTATGCAGCAATTTGGTTGTGTTGCGTCTAAACAGACTCGAGCCAAGCGTTGTTGCGTACATGCATTCGCACGTGTTCCGCGTAACAGTCCCTTTCCAGTTATGTGTGTGGCGTAGGTGTGTCGCGCCGCTTGTGTAGGTGGAGGAGGAAACCTCGGGTTTGCGGGCCCCCCTTGTATAGTGCGGAACGCTGTAGCGTTAACTTACATAGCGAATACCTACGGAGACGTGGAATTATACTTGTCGGCTGCGTAATTGCTAAGATTAATTATGTGCGAGATGAAATTCCTGGGCGGTAGAGTGTGACAATTCGCAATGCTTCGGCGAAACACTACTTGGAGACCAGTCGCAGACCAGTTTAACTCTGGTGGCCTAGTGGTGGTGGTGGTGCTGGTACTGGAGACTCTCCTCCCCCCTTTCCTATTCACTCCCACAGAGACCGGAGAGAGACCCTTTTTACTCAGACTGATTCTATTTCTTATTTACTCCCTTCGCTTCCTATTCCTATTCCTATTCCTATTCCTTCCTACCTCCGTACGTCTGCTAAATTTAACACTTTGCGCCAGAATGTCGTCAATATAAAAGGGATTGAAAATCTCTTTAATTAAAAGCTCCAGAGTCCAAAGAATTCTTCCGACTTACCTGCAATACTCGACTTGTCCATCCTCCCGGTGTATCTTAATTAAGTCTTTTTTTTTTTTCTTTTTTTTAAATTCTCTGTGTTTCCTTAATAACTTGCTTCTGTTTCGCGTTACTTAATTCTATGTGAAGATTCAGGTCATTAGGGACTTGAAGTATCATTAATGGGATCCAGAAAACCCTTTTATCTTTATTGTATATTTCAGGCCATTTATCTCGTTCTATCTTTCCTTCCTACCTACCTACCTTAGATCTCTTTAACTTGTTTTCTCTTATCTTTTACACTCTATCCAACATTTCTTCTTGGCTTATTTGTTGAATTGTTCCTTTCCACTTGATAAATCGAACACCTCCTCCTTTGATCTCATTATCGCAATTTACTTCTTATCTAAGCGATTCTCTTTCAGTATTTAATTCTTTCAGCTTTGCTTAGTAGTTTTTGTCTAGCTTACATTTTTACTTTATTTCGCCCCTTTCTCCTCTTTCAGGCTTTATCTTCACTTCACTTTTTTCCCCAACTAATTTTTGTCTTTGAATCCAGCCTCTCCTCCTCATTTCCTTCCACTTCTTTCTGCCTCTAGCTTTGCCGCGTTTTCTTGTTGCGTGTCTTATTTTTTTTTTTTTTTTCATTTTGTTTTTTGAGCTTCAGCTAACATTGCTTTTTCTCACGTTTCTTTCATCTTCGTGTCATAAGCAGCCAGTCAGCTATTCTTGCTTACCTTCTTCCACACCTGACCTTCTTTCTCGACTATACTAAACTTTCCATCCCTTCTTCTTATCCATTCCATCTTATCCCCGCGAATGTCTCTTTTCTTTTTTTTTCCCCCTCCTCACCCCCCTTTCGTCCGCTTTGAACTGTTTTCTCGGAGTCTCTCTCTCTCTCTCTCTCTCTCTCTCTCTCTCTCTCTCTCTCTCTCTCTCTCTCTCGTTCTCTCCATCTCGTCCTTCTGGTTGAAGCTGGTCTTGCTCCGGCTGTCTGTCCGTGCCAGTCTCACCTCGCCTCCCTTGCACTTTCTGTTTCCGTCAGTTTCGCCAGACTCTCCAACGTTGGATATTAAATTAGCCGGAAGCCTCGAGCACTTGCTCGAAACACCCCGACAAACGACGAACCTCACCGAGGTGCAGACGACGAATCGAGCTTTAAAACACCTCGGCTAGTGGTAGTTCATCCCAAAGTTTCTCTTTAATTGTCATGAATATTTCAAACTCGGACGATGGCAAGATGGCCGGAGATCGTCTCAAGCAACTTTGTTCTCCTGGCCACTATTGCAAACCACCATTGCACAAAGAACACTGTTTTCTCCCAACAACCCATATACCGTAGCCACTGCCACTCCCGTAACACAATCCACTTCTCTCGAGCGAAGTTTCAATGTATATCGAAAAAGGCAAACAGTTATGCTCCCGAAACTTTCGATGGACAAATGCACATTAATATTAATGTTACTCCTAGAAGCTTTCTGCTCCCTAAACAAAACAGAGCAGAGGCTTCACCCTAAAATGGCACCGGGTAGTCGTAACCGGGCTACGGTACTAATAACACTCTACTCTCCTCACTCTAATACCGCGTAAATACTCTAATCCTCGTAAGTAGCAAATGCGCGCTTTCCATAGTCTCCCTCGTTCGATTTCGCGTCGGATATAAAAAAATTTGGACTTTGACGACCATCGGCTGTGGATTACAAATAGATTTAACAGAAACTCAAACTGGGTAATAATGCGATTATCGTTAACACTCTCGTTCGTCTCTGCGCGCTCTTTGATTCGTGAATACGGCGGAGAACAATGGTTTCAAAAGTTCACAAGTTCTTTCGTATGAATTTCGAAACAACGCTCGTAATCGTAGCGATGCAATTGAGAGATCTCACGGGGAATCGTTAGGGTAGTTTCCAGAGGGGGTTTGTACCAAAGTATCGAAGTAACTACTGCAACGTCTCATTGAGAACGACGTCTTACCCCGTGCATCAATAGTATTCCTTAATTAGCATAAATGCAACAACGTTAACTTCATGAAATATTCAATGTCCCGTGGCCGGTGAACGACCGAGGAACATCCAAGCGAACTTTCCGTCGGAGATAAATGGCGTCGCTAATGTCGAAACGAAGCGCGGAGGTCCCCGATCTTCGCTACATTACGCGCACCTCGAACATTAATGATAATAGCATCGAATACGAAGATTCGCGTCGCTGTGCGCTACCAGCGGAATATTTTCAAAAAAAAAAAAAAAAAAGAATGCGAATTTCTCACCTTTGCGAATAAAGTAAAAGCGCGGTAATCAATAGGGGATGATATTTGGACATGGAATAGAGAGAGAGAGAGAGAGAGAGAGAGGTATCCAGAACGAAAATAGAAATGTATTCTGCAGTCTCCGAGTTTATGAAGGACATCACTGGACGAGATCTTCCACGCATACAGAAGCACGCGTCGTGTATCCGTTCGGCCCCAATCGGGAAAGATATTCCCAGCTGGTAATAAACGTTGCCGAACCCTCGAGCTTCTGTTTACACCGGTCATAAAAAGGTCTTTGGGGAAAAAGTGCCGAAAACCGGTGAAGGGTCGAGGAGGAGAGAGATATCGTCGCCGCAAGAACGGCTTTCCAGATGAAAAAACCAACAGTATTTTGTTTATGAGACGATCTTCGGTGCAAGCGTAAGGTATGCAGCTAGCATACGGATATGCCCGGTATAGCGCCATAAGCCGCTCTGAAACGAAAGAAAAATGAAGTGGCGAGCATAAAACAGGCGCTAGGTTGTACGATACGTTTCTCCGAAGGAATATAACGCTTTATGGAGTCTGCTGGCACTTTGTTACCAATTTTTTCCGCTCCTGTTCACGCTTCCGGAGGGGCTCTGTGAAAAACCCCTTCAGCGCAATGCCGAAACGACTAATTTATCAAGATCAACCAGCAGCGTCGTTAATAGCGGCGACCTTGACATTTGGCAACTGCCACTCCACCTCTCTTTACTTCCAGGGATAATCCCGGAATCCAGATAATCTAGAAATTTCCTTCGATCCCGTTGTCGCTCCCAAAAGATTTTCTAATCTAATCTAAAAATCACGGGGAGGGGCGGGGGGGGGGAGAGAGAGAGGCAAATCCGCGTGGATTAATTTTCCAAGGTCAGGAATAAAAGTCGAGGAGCAGCAGCCATTAACGATGACTCCCCCGGTTTGTAGGAGGCTTTTGGCATTCGGCCATAACAGCTTATCACGTTTCACTTTGAAGTCACGATATAGTAGTAGTAGTAGTAGTAGTAGTAACGCACAGCCGAGAGCTAGCAGGACGTTTGTTTTAAACGTCAAATGGCCAGTACGCCTGTCTCGACAATGGCCCTTTTACGTTCCTTCGGGATAAAATCTTATGCTCTCCGTTGTAAAGAGGATCACGTGCGCTACTGACAATCCGCGAGACTTGATTTCTCGCTCGCTCCTATTTTCCCCTTACTTCTTCTTCTTCTTCTTCTTCTTCCTCCTCCCCCCCTCTTCTCTCGCCCTTTCCCTTCGGTCGACGCGCAAACGTTTCCCTTTATTTCTCTATTTCCTGCCACGCGTTTATTACAACCCCTCATAACCCCACGCAGACTTAGCTGGCTCAGATTCTAAAAAAGCACCTTAAACGAATCTCTCCCTCCTTTCCTTTTCCGAGGGTGCGTCGCTGCCGCCGCCGCCGCCGACGCTACCCTTGATCCCGCTGTTTCAAGCGAAACTACTTTCAAAATGACCGTACTTTATATCGCTTCAATGGGCTATTATCATAATTGCGTTTATTCGCAATAATTGACCGGCCAATTTTCATTTCTGTCAGAATTTTTCTGACAAACGGATCATTGCTACACTCGTATCGATTCTCATCAACGATGTAGATTTAATGCTGAATTTAAATTCCGCTGTCTGTAATCAGTATTATAATGAGGCTGATGCAATTACAATGGTTATATATGTCGATGTAATTTTGAATTGATTTGGAAAAACTTCTTCGTGCTACAGAGGGATCGTGGGAACTTGCTAATGAACGATCTTTCACAAAATTTTTACATTCCCCTTGAATATATTGGTGCTTTACGCGCGTAAGAATATTTATTTCCGATTGTTAAGGACGAGAATTATCGAGAAGAAGAAGAAGAAGAAGAAGAAGAACAAAGAAGAGATGTAACACGTGCGATGATTAACCATCCTGTTCTTCCGGCAGAGTGGGGGTTTAGCAAAAAAGGCCACGGTACACGAATTAACCGGGAGTTGGGGTCCTGATTGCGCGAGTTCTTTCACAGCTTTCTTTTTTCATTGGCTGAGAATGAATAATGCAGTGGATCTCATCCCACCGGCGAATACTCCCCTCGACCTGCTTCTCCATCTCCTCCTGTCTGTCCCGCATTCCACATTCCACAATCTCTTCACTTCTTCATCTTCTCACATCGATTTGCTCTTTGGACCCTTCATTGTCTTTAATTCCCCATTGGCCCGATGCTTGTTCTTCATTCAGTGACCTTCGAATGATCCAGGTCGTACAATTCCTTCAGTTCCTCAACTTGCTCAATTTCTACATCTTCACTTTTATCGTTAGCCATTTTCTTTCTTTTACTTGTTCATTTCCTGCGAGTTTCCTCTTCTTTTCTCGAACCTACTCCTTCCGTTAAGGTAACCTTTAATTTTAACTTTTTCGCCCTTTAGTTTCTTCATCTTCTCCATCCAGGATGTTCTTGAGTTTATTCTCTCTTGCCCTTCAACTTCTCCACTCTGTTCATGTGACCTCCAATTTTTTTTTCCTTCGTGCTCTTCCACTACAGCCCTTAAGCTCCTTCAGTCCAATCCATTTCCACCCTCCTAACGTGATTAAATATACATTCCGAACCCTTCGAACGCCCAATTTGCGACTCATCCAAAAGAAAAAGTAACGCACCCTTTTGCACACACACACACACACACAAGCCATTCCACATACTTAATACAATGGCTGGTGAAAAATAAAGGGAAACTGGCTCCATTGTCGTAATATTACCTTGGAAATGCGTTATCCTTGCTTTGAAAAATTTCTTTCTCAATCTCTCTCTCTCTCTCTCTCTCTCTCTATATATATATATATATATATATATATATATATATATATATATATATATATATATTCATTTATTCGCAATAAACACAAGGTTATTTATACCGTTAAGTATTAAGAATACTCTTTGATGAATAATGAGAATAAGAGTCGAGAGTTCTACCGATAAAAATCTATCGGAAGGTGTTTGATGGGATCACGTAACTTTGTGAAACTAAAACTTCATAGTTTACAGGAAGAATTTGTTAAATCTTCTGCACAACATCGAGGGGAAAAAAGCCAATAGCTTCGGAACTCCGCTGGCACCAGAGCTACCCTACTCCACAATCGCAATTGGCTTGTAGCTCTGTTATATTTAATAAAGCCTATTAGTTTTCAATAGAATAGCTTCGCAAACAGAAGTTTATGGAGGCGGTAGTAGTAGTATTGGTAGCGGTAGAGCGGCGACGGCGGCGTCAATAAAGTGTAAAATATTCATGAATACATATTAAATCTCGGTGGTGCGGCTGTGTAAAAGCAGTAGCAACGACAGAATAATTTTACCGAGACCTTACATGCACTTTTATACACATACGCAAACACACCAATGCTTCGTAGGTCTACTCGTAATATATAGTATGAGCAGTCTGACGTCATTTCCGTGTCAACGTACTCTCGCGTTGAGTTACACGCTTACAACGAGGGCCAGATAACACGAAAACGGCCGACATTAATCCAGAGCCATACCTCGTATCACCATACCTAGACCATGGCGGCGGGGACTATGCCTTATACCCCGTATAGAGTCGATACCGCAGGCTATAATGCTCGACTTAACGATGTGTGTGTGTGGATATTGTTATTTAAACTCCCACCTGTAATGAAATCACGTGGAAATATTGACAGCTCACTCTCACCGGCCTCTAATAAACCACGCGCGAGTAATTACGACTGATAAAAAAGACTGACAAAGCTCTGTCAAACTTTCAGCGTCGAATGATGAATGCAAATGAAGCGAGTGAATTGGCATAAATGACAGACTGTTAAAAATAGTCGAGGAAACAAATGGATCGCAATGAGATTTTGGTTACTGTGCTCGAGCTCGCTCCGAAGCTGATCCGAATGTTGTTCGCGTTGTCTTGAAAGATTAATGGCAAAAGTCCTTATAACTGACCTGGATCCATGCTGAAACTAAAAAGCATGGATAAAAAGAAAAGTATCGTCTAATCCAAAATACGAGTGCCACTTAAATTTAGAGCTCATAAAAGGTTAACGGCCATCCGACTATTATGGGAGCCACCTCCAGCTTTTTCCTGCTATCTGCAGAAAAAATCCCTGCAGTAGTGGTGACCGGAAATAAATCAAACGTCCGTCGACACCGAATCGAACTTACTTTTGTGGTTATAGGAGAGATATCGGGAACAAAATCGATGTAAAGTAAGAAATAATTTAGTAGGAGGGAGGAGTGTGGGGTAGGGCCGTGCCTGAAAATTTGTGGAAATTCGATGATTTCGAGGGTTCGAGCGGCGAAAACAAAATTGTCGTTGGAACAGCGGCAAAAAATAAAATCCGTCGAAGACGGACTGGCCAATGTTTTGCACGATTTTGCGAGCCAAGATTGATACTGGCGGAAAGATTTTCTTGGAGAATGAAAGGAAGTCTGGAGAGGGGCGGGGGGGGGGGGGGAGAGCGGTCGAGCGAGCAGGGGAATACGTGACGAAAATTTGACGGGGTGGTTGCGCATGCTCACAAATATGTCCGTAGAGACGTGGTGACGAGGAGAGGAGAGGAGAGGAGAGAGAGAGAGAGAGAGAGAGAGTCGCGAGAGGAGATGGATCGTTGCTGAAGGAGAGAAATTTGTCTCTCAGCTCCTACTACGATGCCAATGAGAACTTGGCCCAAGATTTAGCTGCGTTCCATGAGATGTTGAGGCAAAGCTAAATCACTCCATCCCCATTCATTCAACACATCGAGACCCCTATGCTTTGCCTAATGACACGTTATGAGCAATAAGTTTGCGAAAGACCTGAAATTACTTCATGATCCAAGTTCGGTCCAGAAAACTTGGTAAGAATAAACCGGTGAAAAGTTTCCGATATCAGCGCCGGCGAATTCCTCAAATATCTCATCCAATATCAACGGAGGAAGATAAGTAAAGTAAGCTTACAATTAACATATTCTCCGAGAAAATTTCTCAATTAACGAACTCATGATATATAATCGAACGCATCGAAAATCAGAGTTCTGGGAATGAGGTTAAGGGGTCGGGAATGAATTGGATGGTGGAACGATGATAAAAGAGTTGGGCCACGATACATATATCGGACTTTGCGATAACTACGGGCTTCTAGAACCGGAAGTGGGCTTCAAAGAACTTTGTAGATTACTGTGCGTTTCTCATAAGAACCGAAACGAGTTCAGTAACTCGAAGTACATCACGATAATTAGAGACTGTTTCGTGGAACGAGGGGGAGTTTAAGTTTCCGACACATCCTAACCTACCCCTACCTCTACTCCTACCCCTACCCCTATCCTTGCTTGCTTCCTTCCTTCCTTCCTTCCTTCCTTCCAATTTCGCTGTTGCTCACCTTTTAGCCCCAAGCAGGTTTTCCAATTTCTACCAAACCCCCTTATTATCAATACTACTTTCCATCTTCCCTCCTTTAATGGCAAAGTTCATATTTTCATCCTTGAAATAGAATTTCGCTAGATTTCTAACGGCCGGTGCTACCTCGCTCCACGCTGCCTGGCTAATCGTTTTCATGTGTACGAAATGATTTCATTTATACATTTAAATGTTATATCGATGATTACATTTGTTTCATTTATTTTAATCACTGGACTTGGTATTCGGTGATGTTTTTCAGTTATTTAATAATTCGGAAGGTGCGAAATTTATTTTATTTATATCGTTAAATTGTCCGTGTGCTCGATAGAATATTTCATTAGGCCAGTTTGTGAATATTTTTCCAAATTATTGATAGAAAATTCAATTGGCTCTATTTAACGAGGGAACTTAATAATAAGGATTTTTATTGACCGAGTATATAATGTCTGAATTATCTCAATATCTTAGTTTCGAAAAAGTTTTTCAAATAAGGATCGTGTCACCTCACGATATCGCTTCTTCCGTTTCCTCTCACCGGTCTCTCATTCTTTTTCTATTCTCATTTCGTCTCGGGGCTACTTTCGTTTAAAAATTAATTAGAAGAAACTTTTGCCGAGCTCTCGACTATTATCGACCTATCGGAATGCTATCGGCGACCTCTTTGGAGCAAAATGTCTGCTAAGAGACAAATTAGTCTCGAGGACGATGAGGGTTTCTTCGCGGAAATCATTGTATGGTTTCCTCTTGAGATCCAATTGAAAAGAAAGAACGTTTAAAGGGATCATTTACGTTTGCAAAAATAAGTAGTGGAAACGCTGTTTGCTCGTACGATTACACTCTTTTCAGCCATTAATGTCGTTAATAGTCAAAATATCGAGATAAAAGTTCTCATCGTGGAAATGGTTTGTACGATAGCTTGACAATATGTTGGCTACCAGGTTTTGTCAAGGCTTTTTTTATGATTTTATAGTCATATGCTGGCCCGGAACACCACACGAAGTTATTTTACTGCTGTAATAAATTACCGGCGTATTCATCGATCTGGCAACTATAAAAACGTGGCTCGTTATTGGAAAGTGATTTTCTCATCGGGTTGCAGATGATCGTAAAAACTTAGGTACACGACGGGGTGAATGAAAGTACTTGCACCATGTAAGTCACTGCTGAAGCTTGATAGATTCAATAGGAGAAAAATCTTCAATGCTCTTTCATTCAATTTTCTTACGTTAAGAATTTTATATCTTATTACTCGAATAGAGAAAGAATCGTGAAATTTGTTAAATATCGTCAGATACTAAATTCAATCTGAACTTCTTAAATCGCAATTGGAAGCCAAAGTACCCGAGCCTCTCGCACATTTCCGATAATGGAACTACGGTTCTGGTTTCACGCGACGATTTCATCGGAGACTGTACTTTTACATTTTTAGTAACTTTATTTAGAAGATTTTTTCCTTTTTTCTATTTTTTTTTTCTCCGTATTCTTCTTGATTTTCTCCCAAGGTGCTTTTTCGTCTAATTGAATTCATGGAATATGTCTAAACCATTCTTAATTAGGAACGATAAATTAGAATGTGTGTGTCACTGCGATTTAGTGTAAAGTGAATTGGGGTAGAGGACTTGTGAGGAGATATCACTTTCCGTTCAGCAATAAAGTTTTAGGGCTTGCAAATTCCCTCAGTCCAAATGCAATTTGCAAAGAAGGAAATTTCAAATTGTTCGTTTCCCCGTAATCTTTAAGTTCCTGCGAAACGTAGCGAGCTTTTACGACGTCGTTGTCGAGATATTCTTGTTTCCTGCGAAATCTTTTGCAGAAAGGAGAAAAAAATAATCGTGGCTCTTTGGTGGGGATGCGAAACGAATGCATTAGCTGTAACAGGAAGAAAAAGCTTCTGGTTAAACAGGTAGAGCAGTGTAATGTAAAAGACGAGATGGAAGTAAAATATCAAAGTAAAAGACGAGAAAAGTCTGCATCTGCCAGGTAAATGATAATAAGACATCGAGTATCGCGCATTTCTATTAGCAGGGGAAACCTTTGGAGTTCAAGAAAAATCACAAGTTCTGCGAAAGGAAATCAGGTATGGGCAAATGAAAAATAAAAGTCTTCTCCTTGTCTACATTTCCAGCGTAAAATGGCTTTGTTAAAAACAGGCATTTCCCATTCGTTTACTTAGCTAATTGAATGAGTCAATTACTCGGTCTTGATTACTTTGTTTCGATGATCGGAGAAATTGATAATTCTCAACGAGAGCGCGCTGGTTAAGCCGAACTAATTTTCGAGAATTACAGAAATTCGACAAGTTAATTTTTCACTTGTGGAGTGTGGTGCACGGGAGGATGAAATGCAAAATTTCCACTTTCCCTGTAATCGGATGAGCAAAAATAGATAGTTTTAGGGAAGATTGCATTAAAATTTCAGGATCTTTCATGGGGTCGTGTGTCTACCTGAAAATCGCTGAGACCATTCACCGAGGGTGTTTTCTCCCCGCTTAAACACATTTAATCACTCACTGTCACAACAACCGTCGGATGTATTTCCGGCAGATCATATTTCCCGCAACTGACACGGCCGCTCACGCTTGATTTATTTATGTGGGCAATTTAGTCGTGGTTTTAGTTGTCGAAGGTTCTATCGGGTTCTCCGATCGAAGATACCTCGGAATTTCCGTAAAACTAAAATCTCGATGCGGGCTGGTGAAATAGCCGAAATTAATAAATCGGCGAAAAAGTCCGAATCGGATCGGACCGTATCGGATCGGTCGGGAAGATGTAGTCATCCATTTTTACTTCCTAACAGTAAATAAAGGGTCAGGATTCACGGTCCTTTTTATCCCGACAACTTTGCCGTTCCGCCTGTAAGTAATTCGCTGGTAAGAAGCTTCGCGTCTCGGTTTTGAGTGGACGGGAAGTCCGCGAGCTGGTGGAAAAAAGAAGAAGAGGGAGAGGGAGAGGAATCAGGAAAGGCAGCAGCAGCAGCAGCAGCAGCAGCAAGAAGCAGGCAGAAGGGAGAGGAGACGTGGAGGATCGATAGGTTGTCGGGAACACAATGAGCGAGAAGCGAGAGTAGCAAGTGCGTTACTCTCTGGGTATAGTGGTATTTCGAGCAGTAGTGCCGCCATTAGCCTCGTCGTAGAAACGTTCTGTCGAGAGCATAAAATGAACATCCAGCGAGAGAGAAGCGAGACAAAGTAATCGGCAAGATTACCTTGAAATATGGGACTACTGGAATACATGGCAAATCCTCCTTGCTTTCCTGCGATACTTCAAACTTCTTCCACTGACAAAACATTCAGCCAAAATTAACTGCCTAGCCTAATCGCGAGTTTCTCGCACAGGGAGCACCCCCTCCCCATCCACATTTTCAACACATCGATACTTGGAAATTCGGTTCGTTCTGGCATCCCTTCGCGGCAGCTCAGAATTCTGACAGGTTCCCAGGACTGCGCACTTCACTTTCGCAACGCTAGCTTAGACACGGAAGTTCCTTCTAATAAAAAGTTGCGATAAGAAATTTTCGCGAAATGGTTTTCCCTAGGACCGTAAACCCGCATAAAGGGTTTCGTAGAAAAGCCTTATGCAAGCTTTTTAAGATAGGATCATGGAACAAGGTTATATGGGCTACAAAACTTCATAAATCTCGCATGGGGATATGGATTTCTACATTTGTTACGTGCACTCAAAAAATCTTCCCGCGCGAGCTAATCTTTAAAAATGTAAAATCCAAATTCACCGAGATGCCAAGTTACGTTTGTTGGTGGATGAAAGAAATTTCTTGGATTGTCTTTATGACTGAAAAGCGTATTCACGCACAGGAAGGTGACATGACACGGGAAGAGGAAAAAGAATTGGACGGTGAAACAACGGTGATAAATAAAAACTATCGTTAGTCCAGGATGCCAGAGTAATTTTTGTTAGCTTTTTTCTTTCCTCCCCTCATTCTACTGTTTACTGGACTTGTTTTTTGCGGACGTAAATAATTTTGGCGCACCACCGGAAACTCGTCTTGCGGCTCTTTCTACAAGCTTAGTTGGGATCGTAAAGCTTCTTGCACATGCCGTGCTAAGTCGAGTATTACAGTACAATTTCGTGAAACAAAGTCCTAAATCTTTGACATTGCCTATTAAATTCGATAAGAAACGAAGACCCGTGCGCGTGTTCCTCATACAGAGGAAGTTATTTCAAAAATACACCTCTGCGGAAAGAGTATCCATGCTTATGTACGTCCGACTGTCCGACCACGCGTACGTTTTTCTCCTGAATTTTCGATCTCTACCACTTTTACACCCGAGTGGCTTCTGTAAACTCTGAGAAACGAATTTACGCGAAAATCCTTGCGTGCGATTCTCTCGATAAATGAATTTAATAAAACTTTTGAAGTACAGGTGCGCGCGTACTCATCATCGAGAGACTGAAAACACTTGAACAATATTCGGCGTTAACCACATCTAAGAAGCCGGCTGGTAACTTTGAATTTAATAATTGATTCCTCGAGCAAACCTTTGATGTTCCCCTTGCAGACAGTATACTATTAGAATAAACGTGTGCATGGCTGGCTTTGCGTTGTTAGCTCGCTCTCCTCGACATGTGCGAGAAAACAAGGGCGAGAGAGTCTGCTTGCTGCGGAGAGTTACAGGCGAAAAATTCCAAGGCTAATGCAACATTGAATTATGAATAAGCGTCGATCGATAAATTGATTTGCGCAGAGAGGAAACAAATACAATATAGTTGAATCTCTGTATACGCGCGTGATAGGTTTGAATACATAATTTCGAGCGATAACGAGACCTATCGAAATTCAGGAAGACGAGGAGAATGCTCAAGTTCAGGCAAGCAGGATCGTCGTCCATGTTACACCCATTCAAACGTAAATCCCTCGAATGCTTTGTGGAATGGATAAGCAGTGGATATATATCAAGCATCCAGGCACCTCTGACATTTCACATGATCGTTGCCTAAAGGACGCGATATTACTTCGCTCGACACATCTCCGCGCAAAGAACACACTCGCGTCTCAGCCGAGATGGTTAATTTCGAGTAAACATCGGTTATCTGGCCAGGTTCTCATCGGGTTCGATGTTCTCCGATAGAACCAAGGCAAGAACAAACATTTCCTCCGCGCGCGCGTGTATGTGTGTGTGCAACGTATGCGCGCACGGCTTCACTCTTAATAAAATAATCAGATTTGCCATTATTCGGATCTACTTGGATGATCTTCGACGTATAATTGAAAACGTAAATTTAATACCTTCTTGATGAATGGGGAGAGTAGAGCCGTCTCGAGAGAGTAGTAGCACTCGAGTTCGAGATTAAGCGATGATAGAGAGCGACCGGGGAAGCGCAAGAAGCGCCGCATCGCGTTGTTCTCATTGGTGAATTTTTCATATTGATAACGTTGGAGCAACGGTGAAATTGCAAAGGAAAGAAACTCCGTAGGATTCTGTCCGATCATGGTGGGCATTGCGCGAGAGGGAGAGGAGAGAAAGAGAAAAGAATATGCTTACAGCATAATAGCGGAGACGGATAATGAAGAACACATCCATACTGCATACAAGTTCTAAGAGAACAGGAGGATAGGGGATCCTGGGAAATTTTGGTGAATAGCGTTGAAAGCAGAGAGGCAGGGATTAACTCGCGTACTTGAGCGATTACTCCAGCGCGTGCCATCCACATCCACATCCACATCCACATCTTCCATCCGGAGCCAACTTCAGCGCGCTCCGTTATTACTATTGCCATCCCCCATTCTGTGGTTTTCTGACACTTCGCGAAGGATATCTGCAGTTAGCTCGCACGCGGATCCCCGGAATACCTGCCAAATTGTTTTGGTTATCTAACCAGCCTTCTCTTGTTTGCTAACCGACGGCTTGGCCTGTAATACGCCGAATTTCCTGTATATCGTGTCCTATGATATTAACACTATCCGTTAATTATGCGACATTAATTATTATGAACCAGCGGAATCTCTGACGGCGCTCCGGAAGTAGTGTAAACGTTGTTTGCACATTCCGCCGCAGCCCCCCTCCCCCGTCTGGGCAAAATATCCTACCGATTATCAATTATCTTTTGCCTCTGTGCGTGCATCGAATTTTAATAAATTCTGCATTCCTATAAATTCTTCTTAAAATAGCTGTAAACTATGAGAGATTGGACACCTTTTTGGCGAAAAAGAGCTTTCGCGTAGTTCGAGCGTGGCACAGATCCGACGAAACTACCGGCGAAGCCCCGTGTAGTACCTAATAGTGATCTTTCTCCTTGTTTCTCCGCTGAAAAATCCTTCAGCATTGATTTACGGAGCGCACATTTGCTATTTGTCCGCAATTTTTTCCACGCAACAAAACACTCTAGGTATTTTTATGCATTTGGCCTACATGCAGTCTCATATATCTGTTTGTTGCTAGAGCAACGTCCTCCCATCATTCCTCAGCCACAAGCCCGCGTATTTTTCAGATATGGAGGCATTCTACATCCCGTTTGGAAATCACGATTCGAGCATCGATCCGTGTATTCTCAGTAGCGTGCTTCGTTTCTCTCCGTGGTGAAACTTGAATAATACCTTCCTTTCACAGCTTATTTCTTGAATTAAACCACGAATTTCTCACATTTAAAATGAGAGAGAGAGAGAGAGAGAGTCGCGAGTATGTTACGTTAAACTAATTAATTAGACGAGCTTAACTCGACGAGACGCTTTTTGTGTGTATTTGTTCGAGTCAAGTTAATTGGAATTAATTACAGGCAGCGAGTAGTAATGATTTAAGAGCTCCGCTTATTCCTCCCTATCTTTCTTTTGACCGGAGGATTTTTGATTAGCGCCATATCCGAGTAATTCCGCGGGCTTTTGAAATACGTTTTGATGGGATATATCGAGGAGAGAATCTCTCTCCCACGTTAATAATATCTTAATAATATCCATAGAGTAGCAGCAGCCCCGGTCGCTTAAGATGTTCCCTGATCCCACGCGCTGCTGACTCTCCCGGAGATATTGAAAAAGATCGCGAAGTCGTATTCGCAACGCCATATGGTTAAAATGAAAAGTACGGAAAGAGTATTAAAGCATATCTTCTCCGGAATAGTCTTCCTCTTCCTCTTCCTCTTCTTCTTCTTCTTCTTCCTCCTCCTCCTCCTCCTCCTCCTCTTTGGCTGTGCAGTACCGAACGCGAAAATCTCCATGAGCCATAATTATTTTGTCACCTCTGGAGTATAGAGAGAACTGTTAAATACACGTAGAATTTTTCCAAGGAAACTCAGCGATTGGAAGGTAGTTTACGTTCGCGCGAGGAGTTTCCGTAATTCGAACTTGAGAGAGGGAATGGTACAAATCTCTTGTCACCGAGATAGTCCCTTAGTGGTGTTTGTCGAGGACTTTCCGAGAGGAGGGGGTGGGGCCGGAACGGGATTTCGTAGGATTTGAACAAATCGTCACGAGGAAGTTCGCTGCTTTTGCCTTATGAAACGAACGGATCATATCGTGAGAAATCCCAGGCGTTACGCGTCAGTCAGATTACGCTGGGCGATAAACGCGCAACAAAATGGAGTAATGCAATGTGTCGCCTGGATGAACAGCGCTTAAAGCGAACTTTGATGGGCCACTTTACCAGGCGAGATCGCCCTGTTCTGTTTTATATCGCATCCGCTCGTAAAACTTATCTTTCCATTGGACCGCGACCGCCTCTCCATTAGCGTGTTCTGATTCCACGTCTAGCTTCCGGTTCCTAGTGTTCTCGTAAACTTTGTCCTTTTGTTTCCGATTGAGCATCCACGCGTTAATCACGCTTCATTCCATTGCAACGGATCGCTCGGGGACGAACAGTTGATAGTAACCACCACCACCACCACCATCATCGTCGTCGTATCATCGTCTACCTACCCACTACCTGATCCAACCCCGAGCCGTGAATCTGCGAGTTTCTTAAAATCCAGAAGGAAATCGCTCGTGCGACTCCTACTTTGCTTATTTTATCGTAATTGACCATAACTGTCATGGTGAAATCTCGACCTCTTATCCAGTCCACGGTTCGAACGTGCTCGTAAATTTTCTTCGTGTTTTCCCGATCGATTCGGGTGGTGGTGGTGGTGGTGGTGATGGTGATGGTGCCCCGTTAATAACACTTCATTTCCCGTGTATTTGCATAGAACGTATCGTTCCACGAAAGACAATGTAAAATCGTGGTGAAATCTATTGTGTGTGGTGGTGGTGGACCTCAGGCAGGTAGTAAATGTCTCTCTACTTTCTCGTAAAACTAACAATAGCGCGGTTTCCGAAGACTTACGATTGCTTGTCAATAGTAGCCGTTCGTGAATGCCTCAAAGAATTTCACTCATTGTGCCAAGCTCTGCGTATGCCGTACTTATGCGTTGTTGAAGTCGATGAAAAGCCATCGCATTCTCTATACCCTGGAAAATTATGCTTTCTGCCGCGTAAGTCGCTGGGAAATTGTTCCCTTCAAGTGTGTTCACCTCGAAAGTAGCATTGTCGCTTTATTTATTTCCGCGAACGCTGCCTCCCTCCCGCATATCATATCCATACTATTTCCCTCGCTTCCTAAGCTTCCGCCAAGTTTACTTTTACGAATGCGCGAAACTAATTATTAAAAATTTAATTAACAAAAATCATACCCTTAAGCAAATTTATGTATGTACATTTTAATTAATAAACAGGGAGCGATAAAAAGAAATTCAAGAAAATACGCAATTTAAATGAAGTCTCAACTTTTGCATCGGATATTCAAATGCGAATTGAAAAACGTCACATTCGTTAGAAAGTGAGTTTGGCGCGAGCAGCGGTTCACGAAGGTGAAATTATTTAGTCTCCGGTCGAACTTTTGCAGTGTACCAACGTAACGATAAATATTAGTTTCGCATTCGCCGCACAGCTGAAATTACCATTGCAGTATTCGCATAACGAGTTACAGGTTGCTTTTATTGTAACAGCCACGCACACACACACACACACACACACACACAGACACGCACTCTCATTAAGCATATACGGATCGTTGGGGCGTCTAGAATGCTAGAATAGGTACGGGGGTGGAGATGGATGGTATATACGGTATTATTAGGATTGTTCCGTAATCCATTTGATAGATGCGCGTCTTCCAACGCGCGTCTTCGCGGTCCACTCCGAGAAACGTGAGAAAAACGAGAAAAGCGAGCTGGCGTTTCCTCGTGAGTCATCGGGGATGTTCATTAGCCACTTGTGGCAATGGTGGATCCCCGGCGCAACTTTGAGTTTCATTATGATAAAATTTCGTAAACGGAGGCGCAAAGGAGAGCAAAGAGAGGTCGTTGGAATTAATAGGAGGAGGTCCTGTGCAGGCCAAGTAGCAGCGCACAGGAGGAGGTATATACGCGGCGGGGCAGTAGTCCGGACCGGGTAAAAGCTCGTGCAAGCACAAATACAAGTACAGCAGCCGAGCGGAAGGAGACTACCGCCGTCCTTCGCATTACATCCATACATGCATGACCTCGCCGAGAGATCCTTGAGAGAAGGTTTCGTGGCCCTTATGGTCCATCCTTCCTCACGGGAATCAAACCAGAAGCCTAGGCTCCTCATTATCTCAATGCGGCATAACCTTGCGACGCAGGACTGGCTGGTCTTGCGTTTTATTCGATCTCCACGGAACCCCTCGGGAAGCCGAGAATAAAAGGGAATGGAGGTAGAGCAGTCCTCTCCTACCATGTGTAAGTCTTCGGATTACAGGGAAGATGATTCTTATCTCGCGCGCGACCACTTTAGTTTATGTTATACGGCGAGCATTTATCTCATCATTTATGGCATCAAAAGTAAACGATCCAAAGGATCATTTCTGCCATGTACGTTTTGCTCGGAGCCTTCGTTTATCCACCCTTCTAGAAGAATAATGAAACAAAAGAAAACATTCGGATAGAAATACAGTTCCAGCCAGACAGATTCCAAATTATCCGATCAGACTCGACTTTTCCATTTCGTAGCCCGCGTAGCTTTTGTTCTTTTCCGTTCGGCTATTCCATTCCAGTTCCCGTTAACTCATTGTCCGTGTATTTGAATGATATTTGCGGAAGACTAGTCTGTCTCCGGTACGTTGTGCCATTCTCTTTAGTTTTCCCTTTTAACCCGCTGCTCTGTCTGCCAGGATAGTTACTTTCGATGCTTGCGTTCAACGAAACTCACTCGCAACGATCCAGGGAGAGTGCGATGTTGAACAAAGAAGAGAATCATGGAAAATGGGTGTGTCGAGCAAGCAAAGAAAGAGCTCTTAGCCTTTTCAACTTGTAAGATGACAAACGGGGACTCTCCCTCCCTCAACCCAGATATTTTGGTTCGAACCGAGATACCCCGGGGTCTCCTTGCTTCTCAGATTGCATAAAAAAGTATCTCCAAAATCGTGAGACTCCTCCCCACCCCCACCCCCCCCCATGTCCTAATTATCGAAGGAATTAATGAGACAATGGTATTGAAAGTAAGAAGAAATGCTTCAACACATTTGCCAATGAAATATTTCAATTTCCATGAGTTTAATAACTAAAGAGCTTCTCCCTCGTTAATGCTCTTCTCCTAGGGTTTATTTTCAAACTAATGCCGGAGTTTATTGATAATGGATGAAAAAAGTTCTTTTCGTACAAAGTGGAAATAAAATCGGACTCGGAGTTACGCATTGTTTTCGAAATGCCAGAGAGAGAGAGAGAGAGAGAGAGAGAGAGAGAGAGAGAGTGAGTCCATTCCTCAATCCGTTCTGGCTTAACTGATGCGAAGTTTGACAGCTTTCTGGTTCGCAATTGTATTCACCGTAGGTCGACAATGGAGATTGAGGAATGCGAGTTCAGCTAAACAATGGTGATTTCCCTGAGAAGTTGAATCCACGATAACGAAGGGATTCGTATAATTCGTCGCGTGCACCGATTGATTCTCCAAAACAAAAGAAGCAAAAACCAAAGGAGATAGAGAGCGAGGAGGAAGAATCCCTCTCGGTAGTTTCTCTCTTTGGCCAAGTTTTCAGTTTCTTTCGTGGCAATTTCATTAATTAGCAAAAGTCCGGTCGGGGAGGGATGAGGGGGTGTATCGACGAGATCGAAAAGGTTCAAGTTGCGACAAAGTTGCGACAAAGAGTTGACAAGGGGAATTCTCTGGATGTCAAAGGAATGAAATAATGGCGGAGTTTACGAGCAGGTAAATCAGAGAAAATGGACAAAGTGGCTGAGCGGGGGAGAGATGCGTCAATCGATATTTTAAGGTGACGAGAGGCAAGGCAGCAGCAGCAACAGCAGCAGCGGCAAGAATGTTAACGCGCGGCACTTGGACGGTTCTCGCTTGACTGGCCTAACAAGCCGTTAACAATAGCTTGTCAGGGGCTCGGCTAGCTGCGTAGCCAACCTCAGCCAAGAGCCTTATGACACTAACGGTATGCACATTCATCTGCCCGTTCGCGACCTTAATCTGCGTGCACCGGGCATTTACTGCAGCAACACCAAAGTACTTGTCCACGACAGCAACTGCTTCCACATTGCCCGTACCTAAATGCACTTGATATCCAAATGTTACTAGACACGCCGCCCGACACACGCCAACTGAATTCTGAATTCTGAATTCTAAATTCTGAACAATGCGTTCGTAAAACTTCAGAGAAGCGCCAGCCGAGCTTTTATGCCACATGCTCTCATTCGAGAATGAAAATTCGCATGATGGAATTTACGAAGAATCTTTGCAACCCGTTACGATTTATTAATTTATTCCATGCGTTTGCTTTCCACGATTGTTTCCTTTGCGCTCCCTCTCTCCCCCCCCCCCTTCCTCTTGCCTACTTTCGAAGTTAATAAACATTTGTTTTACGGAGACTTTATGATGGAAAGCTTACACGCGTGATGCACGGGGAAATTCCTGCACTGCGTTATGATTAAAATTTCTGAGATTTCATCCGCGAAGAGCTTCTGCTGCTAGGGAGGAAGCCCTGGAAAGAGTCAGCCATCAAAAGACTCGCCGGGCTTTGTAATCACTTTTTATATTACTCTCATCGATCGTCCTAACCAAATATGTATAGTCTCGAGTTCTCCCTGAGAATGTTTTAATAGGAAGAAGGAAACTCTAGAAGGGGATCGCCGTGAATTAAAGTATATCAATGAAATTGAAGTAACGCGGGAGCAACCAATTTTTTTCCGTTTCGATGAAATGAAAATTATCTTCCCCGCGCCAGTGAGCACACCCCCGTCGAGTGCCGAAGGAAAACCACCACCATCAACTTGCAACCTGCCGTTTTTCTTCGAGTCGTACATCGAGGGGAGACTTGCATCGCGAATTTCATTTGCAACAGCTGCGACGAGTTCGCGCCGACCTCGTTGATAAACGCGAAAATTTCGTAAAAATCGGCGCAATCCCCGGCCAGCGGAGATCCATCGAGTCAACCGGCTTAAAATTTAGCCGACTCGCTCTCGTGGTTGCCGAGCGAAGAAATGTATATTCGCTGTGAGATCAGGGTTTTTAGGCTAGCTTAGAAGAATAGGGACGCGGATGGTTGAAATGATCCCCGTAATACCATCTATCAGTTTGCTGAGTCGACCAATCAGGGGCCATCAATGCTCGAATTCCACTCTTGATGTCTGTTTGTGGAACTATCGAGTATAGAAGATCAATGTCGTGTTTCTCGTTAGAGGAACTGGACGATCTTGTTTGTGAAAAGGTTCCGGGGCAGGGAAGACGAGACGCTACCGTCGTCCAAAGGGCCGGACGAGCTTTATCATCGCTACCGATATTACTTCCATCGATCGTTTCTCTCTAACTTAATATATCTGTGACTTCTTAGTAGTAGCAAGTGCTTCAATAAGGAACGAAGAAGCCGAGAGAAGTTGGAAAAATCGTTTAATCCGTTAGACGGTGACAAAGCGTATTTCATTACCGTGGAGGACCGTGTAAATAGCGCGCGCACCAACTGGCGTGTGCGCACAGCTAGTACAAGCGAATATGACTGATAATCGCGCGATCAGATTCCTCCGATATTTTCGATCCTATCCGCCTGAGTCACGACGACGAATAAGCTCGCTGGACTCGCCGATGAACCACCTAATGAATTCGATTGTTGGATGAACTTGACGGATGGTCCAAATTGAAAGTGGCATACGCCTTTGGACTTGAGAACTGTGTACGGCAGCTGTATTCCTGTCACACAAAGCTGCTTGTGTGCATTATGCACCGTAGTGTCGTGACCCGGCATCGTAATTTACGTTCTTAGAATTCGCATCTTGTGTGCGAATACTCGCAATGGAGAGAAAAATTTCAATGGGAAAAATGTGCGCGCTTGGACGAAGAAATTAGGCATTGTCTCGGAGAAATGAACGAAAGTTCATTTATGTTATCGCGAACGCCACTTTTCTCATAGTTTGCGTAGTTTTTCATCGCTCGCTCTCTCTCTCTCTCTCTCTCTCTTACTGTTTTTCTGAATGAAGAAAAATCTAATAAAAAAAAAAAAGAAAAAAGAAAAAACCACCCTATTTTACAGCCCAATTGGGAGTATATTTTAAGCACTCTTTTCACTACTTTCTTTTTATAGTTTACAACCTAACATTACTGTTGGCCTGGAACCTTTCGATCGCGAGCAAAGTCTAAAACTGAGTCGTGTACAAAGTCCAAAGAAAATAGCAGGCAACCTGGCTAGCGGTTCTTTACACTGTGTTATAAATTTAACACCATGCAGTTTTAACACTTCGAGCGTCAAGTTGCAGCTATTTTTGTAAAATTTTCAAAATAGAACAAACTCTCGAAATGATACAAGGACATACAAGGAGGAGGAGGAGGAGGAGGAGAATGTTTGGGTGATATTTGCATCAAGTTTTTTCGAGGCATCCTTAAAATTGAAGGTGTGAAAGGAGAATGAAAAATATCGATAAGATGAGCTGGAGCAGTAGGATTTCGATATTCGATGTGTTCGCAGTCTATTTTATGGTCCCGAAGAAGGTACCCAGGAGAGAAGCCGAGGAAGGGATGCGTGACGGCGAAAAGAGAAATGCGAGTACTTTATTACGAAAGGAAGAACCGCAGAGCCCGGAATTGGGGGTAACGGATTGAGCCCAGGGGATAAAATAATCATCAGGTAGGACTTTGCAGGACCAGTCCCCCCTTCCCTCCCCTCCTGCTATACGTTTTGCAACCTTTCGTTTCTGTACTCCCTCGGTCCATAATCACTACTGAGCTGTCACTTACTTACTTGCTTGCTTTTGATAAATGGGTTGAATTAATCTTTGTTCGCTTATATTCGAATCAGATCCAGTAAAATCATTCACCGAGATCCTTTTGCGCGGGGTGGGACGGTGGACGCCCTGGCGCACCCCCATCCGCTAACCTGCGCGCCTTCCGTCGAATGTTTCGTGAAACAAAGGAACTTTTGCCAGAGCCCATTGTTCGCGGTCAACTCTCGGTTGCCCTCGCATCAATTTGCATCATTTAGTTAAACGAAACGCTTCTGCCCTATCCAGTTCTCCGCGGCAGCGTTCTATCACATTTTAAAGCTCTCCCGGGGTAGATTTTGACAAAGATTCGCAATATAGATAAAAAGAATCTATAAAAGGGAGGAAAAAAGGATACTCGCTTCGGGCGACGTTACACCAGGGTGTCGCAGATTATCCGCAATAGCGGCGTGTCCCGTTTGTTAAATTCTTCAGCACTATTTTAGATCGGCCTGTTGTACAGGCGCGTACCGCGAGCTTCGGGCAGGACAGCCGCGTTTGCGATTCTGCAGGGAGGTCGTTGACCTCTGCTGCATCCAGTGAAAATCCGCAGAATTCCCGCTGCTCAAGCGAAGAGTGCAAACGCTGAGAGAGGGACCTTTGCTAGCCCGGGAAGATATCTCCATCGCAGTTTCCCGCAAGCTTTATTATTACGAGGAGCGAAACTTTAAGTACAGTGCATTCATCATCGTTAAACTTAAACTCGTTTCGCGCCTAAGCAGGAGACGGGGCCATAACAAAATATCTGAAATTTCATTCTCTTCGTAGAATGAGCGACATTATTCTCTGTTATTCCTTTTCGTATATCCATTCTCATAATTGGCCCGTTATTGACTCGTTGCCTAAGTTTGCCACCGCCGAGAGGATCCATTATGGTAGTCGGAGATTCTTAAGAAGAAACCCGAGCGAGCACACTTTGCAAAACTGAAGCGAATCGTTTAACAACGAGTGTCTTTCAGTGCGCGCGCGCGCGCGTGTGCTGTCAAATTTGACAGGGTGTCGCGCTCTCTCTCTCTCTCTCTATATATATATATATATCGAAAGCGAATATTTTCAGAGCGACAGCAGCGGTGCAGTCTCCATTAAGTTGTTGGGGGATGTTACGTAGAATGGTATGGATAGATGGATGGATGCCGAGGTGATTAGTTTATCCACGGTCATACTGGAGATGGATTTACGCGACCTATGCCTGGAGCACGAAAGGTTTCAGTTTCGATTTCAATTTCGCGTTCTCCGATCACGTGTATCCTCTGACCACCGTACTCTCTTCTCTATTCGCATGGAGTTCGATCGCTCTAATGGCGCGAATCGGAATGCGCGAGAAAATCTCGAAAGCAAATGCCTCTGAGTGTGTGTGTGTGCGCGCGCGGGGGTGTAACTCTCGAGGAACCGGCTGGTATCACGCGAGTGTTAACGGTCCCCGCGTAAATTAATCTATTATAGAAAGTAAAGTCATAAAACTTTATCCGCTGTGTTTGCTTAAAAGTTGGCAAAGTTGCAGCGAAGTTTATGAGCTACGGTCGAGTCGTAAAGTGATTTCGATTAAAAGCGAAAGTGATTAAAATATCATTTGCATTGATTAAGAAACTCGAACTATCGACCGCGGGGGTAGCAGCTACCACCACCACCCCCCCCCTGCCATCCCGATTCATTTTTATCGATGCTCCTCCCCCCGCGAAAACATTTCGCGGTATAGTCGCGTTGCTCCGCGCTCCTCCTCCTCGTAGCTGGCGGGATTCGCTAGGAAAATTGAAATATCGATGAGAAAAGAGAGTCTCCACGCAGAGGCTTTTTGTAAATATTACAAGATAAAGGAGAGCTTACATCGGGAGGAAGAAAGGAATTAATTCAGTCACGTTTCGGTAACATGGATTTAGTACACATATTTCAGTCACGTAGGCACACTGCGAATGGGATTCTATTGAAATAAAAGCATTCGGCTTGAAGTACGCAGGCTTATTTCTAGTGAATGTTTTTATGTATCAGTTATTCCGCAGAAATATACGTCGCCGTTCTTACGTGGAATTTTAAGTGATTTTTTCCTAATGGAACGCGAGAGAATCTAGATTCGCTAAATATTTCTCCCGCGCACTTTTGTCATTCCTACGAACGCGCGAGCGTATGAAGTCGAGGGGGAGGGTGGTGGTGACCCTTTGGACCATCACCACGCACGAGTATGATGTACCGATTAACCTGTGTGTTGCTTAAAAAGTTTCATTTAAGAGTTCACCGGAGGAGAGTCTCTGGCACCGAATGCGCCAAAGTTCAAAACTTTGCGAGTTCCTTCCTTGATTGGCCTTGCGCCAGGCTGTGCGTACCCCCTCCCCCCTGACACACGAGTGTGAAAAATGTCCCGGGAATATAATGTTCGAGATTTATATGGGATTTGCTGAGGTTGCGCAACCAGATTGTTTGGATATCATGAAAATACTCTTTAGCACTGTCACGATATTGCAATAATAAATTGTAATCGTGAAAGGCGCGCATGACTGCGAGAAAAAATGCACTTTTCCGTGTGCACACTCGCAGTCGCGAGAGAACTATCGTAAACATAAGCGGAAAACACGTTTGAAAATCAGATAGGAGCTTCCGGATCACACGTGGGATTTCATTAACGCATTAAACCGGCGCGAACGACATTTTCCGCATTCTCACTTTGCAATTCAGTCGGCGTCGGTGAGATGTTTCGCATACTTGCTCCTCAATTCAGATGCTGCAGTAGAAATGTCTCGCGATTTCACGTTACGCACACTCCACTAAACACGTACAAGGGTGGAGGAGGAGCAGGAGGAGAGAAGAGGAGGTGTAGCGCGGTGCGTGGTACACAGGCGGCGATAGAGACGAGATTATTTTCTTTTTGGAGTTACAAGGAAGAAATTAAATCCTTCCGCGTCTTTCGTCATAAACGTCAAACTGGTAATTCGATATTACGACGCGGGAGAAATACTGAAAAAACCAAGGTGTTGTTCTCCGTTGCGCGCGGTGGATATCGACACGTTCGTCGGGAGTCGAGCGTTCACGCTCATCGACGTTTCGCGCGCAAATTGTTCCGCGAAATGAGCGAACTTTTGCAAAAAGGCCCACGAATGCGCGTCGCTTCGATAAATCGGATATAACGAATCGGCCGAAAAAAGCACGTTGATCTTGATCGAGCCAGGCGCATAATGGGCGGGATTAATCGTTTGATCTTGGTCCATTAATCTTCCATTCCCTTTTAGGATTATTCACTGCGAAAAACGCGTGTTTTCTTGCCATTACCGTCCCCCCTCCCACTCCCCTCTCTGATAAGGCTCGCAAATGACATTTGCACACCGCTGAATTTTAGCTTACGTTCCATTTGGTGGAGGCGCGCGCGCGCGCGCACGCGCGAAGATAATGTACACACGAGAAATAAAGGACGACAAATAAATCCCATTAAAAAATTAATGTAAAACTTGCATGGTTATCCCGAGTTTATAACGGCAACTAGCGTTATTCCTTTTATCATAGGTTACAATGCGCGTGGACCATTAATTTTACAGGCCACGCTGAAGTAAAGTAAAAATGCAACAAATAGATCCAGAAAAAATAGTGTGACACCTTTTTAACTCGCAAGACTTGCGCGCAGGGTGTTTGTTTGTTCGGAGGGGGAGATTAATGGGAGATTTGTGAATTTTTCGGTTTATAAGCATGTTTCGTGTTGTTCGCGTTGTGAAAGGCGAACATTAATGGCGAGGAAGCATCAGCGACGCATTAGTACCATGAGCTAGCCAGCCAGCCAACCAACAACGTTAACCCAGGATAAAACAAGTGGGTGGGAGATGGCGGCGAGGTCTTTATCGGAATGACTGCCGCCGCCACCGCCGCTAGCTAATGTTCTTCAGGTGAATCTCTGCATCTGAGAATCTGTGAATCTGCGCAAACCACTGGATACAAGCGGCAACGTGGTGGTGGGTACCAGCCACCACCAGCGTCTGAAGTGGCGCAGTCACGCGATACTGTCATTCCATGGTGGTTTGACCATCCTCGTCTTATTACTCGATCGAGGAAGCGGAAGCATCGAGCTTTTCCTAACGACGTCAAACGTCTCGCTACCTTCGAGAACTGTTTGGTCTCCGACCGCTGAAATACGTCTGGGAAATTAAGCTTTCATACGCGCGTCTCTCCTCCCTTCCCGTCCCCACACCCCATCACCACCACCGCCACCTTACACTGTTTGTTTCTCAACATATCGGCTGACAATCGCGAAACTGGGGAATACCCGTTCTCCCATACATTTTCCAAAACTCCGTTCTGGAATGGTTAATAAATTGAATTTGTAGGACGCTTAATAGCGGGGGGAACCTGGAATTGATGAAATTATGCAAAGTTTCGAATTTGTATGGGAGTCGTTGAATGGAAGATAATGACGAGTCTGAAACAAATGAAATAACTTGTCGAATCGGATGGCGATCCGAGATAGCGAAATATCGATAAAATGGAAAATTAGCCAAATTCGAGAACATTAGAACGATCTTCGGGCTCTTAAAAATCAATTAACAATGAAACGAGCAACGCACACGTTTACGTGCGTCGAGTTGTCGCAACGCGCGATATCGTATTGCGATCTGCGGTTATTATCGCGAAATTATTTACGTCCGGCTAACGAATTCGCTAATTACACAGCAGTATGGCTTCGGTTTGAATTTACCGAGGCCTTAATGATCCTGTTACGCGACCTATTTATCACGCTCCTCTGCTCGGTTCGTAATTAATTAGAGAAAGTCCCTTTTGCTACATTCAATTTGCCATGCGAGAATGCCATGGCGACTACGCGCGCGATCAATGGATTTTATTATATACGCGAATTACTATGGGGAAACGCGAGATCGATTTTCTCCCATCAAGGAATATCAAGGAAAATTCCAAAAGAACCTCCGGGCCCCGACACGTCCAACATTTCTATGTCAATTTTCAATTTCACTCTTGTATCAGTCCAAATGTTTTTTCGCTAGATTTCACCCATTAATTATTATGGGATACTGCATGATATTATTAAGCTTCTCTATGTAAGGAGGAAGCCCTCTGGTATAGTGCGTTAGATTAATTAATAAAAGATATACTCTCTGGTAATATGAAAATTAATAATGCACGAGAAGTAAGGTTAGCTTAACCGGCAAATAAAACACAAGGATATTTGCAAAATAGTGTATACGCGCGCATGATTCATATGCCCCCGTAGCAAATATAATGTTGCCCGAAATATGTCGTTTCATTAATCTTACCTGTCTGAACGTACAACGGTCAAAAATTGAAAATAAAAAAAACTTTGCTAAATCACACACGGTTATAGCGAAATTAAATCACCGTGCTAAGCAATGTGACGGAATAAATAATAGGCCAAACAAATTAACCAAGTAAATTATGAGCTACAAGAACGACATTATTGAGAACGAAGGGAGCAAGTTGAATTTAAACAACCTCCCTCCCTCCCTCCCCCTTCCCCGTTATCGTTTGGCAAACATTCCAAGTGCGGTTCTACGATTTATCGCAAAGCCAATTAATCGCGTTAAATATGGCTTTGGCGCAAAATAAGTAATTTATTCGAGAATGTAGTTGTGGCTGCTCATTACGCGAATTCCCTTTATTTCTTTTAACGAATTCCGATAATGTATCGCGATGCGGTATTCCCATAAAACAAATTTCGAAGCAAATCTAGCGTAAGAATCGAGCTATTTGTCGTTCCCCGCGCGAGGGTCAGTGCTTATGACGAGCTTTATCATGTCACCGCAATAATGTCGAATTTGTCGGCGATAATCGTGAAATAGCTAATTGACTAATTATATTCATACACACCCACTCACGCGCATACACCAAAAGCTGGAGTGGAACAGGTGTTTATAAGTCCCACTGTATATAGACTCGCGTGATTCTCACGCGCGTGTCGCGGTGATCCCGTGACTTAAAGCGCACACACTGCCAAAATTAGCATGGATTATGCCACGACTAGACCGCTAGTCCATGCTCCTTCCTTCACACTACTGGAACTCGGTAATCTCGTAAATTTCCGAAAAGAAGAAAAAAAAAGAAAAAGAGAACCCACCCGAACCTCCGCCGACCCATCTCTTTTCTCTTATGATTCAAAATTTTCGCTAAACAACTAAATCCTTCGGCAGATTCCAAGTGCCTTATTCCTTTCCACTTTTGCCAATTACGAATCAGTGTACTCGCAGTCCAAGATGATTCCGAAGATCAGGAAGACAAAGCTTTGACTAGCAAACAGCGAGAATCGGTTACCTCAATTTCGGAGCTTTTGTTTCCGAAGAAACTTTCTTGCGGAGTCTTGCAAGTTTTTCACTTTTCTCTCTGCGAGTAAATCCTTCGCTTCGTCACTCTCGACTTCTTTACTGGTATGCCAATTTTTTTTCTATTTTTGTTTTTGCCTTTTCTTCCTCCTCTTTCGTAAGAGGACAAAAACTTATGGGAGCTGCTTTGATGTTTCGCCGGATATTCCACTGTCCACCCGTAGCAATCCCCATTGAATAACGTCAGTTTTATGACCACTCTTGATTTTATCCATTATGGATCTTCGGGTCGAAGACGTTACCAGTCACTTTTTATGCCTCCTCGGCCCCCATTCTTTTATATAGCATCATGCTGATTTTAAATTGATATCCCCAGACCTTTATGACAAATCGATAAGTTTCCGTATATAACGAACTTGAAATTATTGTGGATTTTGCAAAATATAGATCTGCTAGAGAGAGAGAGAGAGAGAGAGGGAGGAAGAGGGAAGCACCGTCTTGTGTCTGAGAGCCATAGAGTTTGTGAAATTAAATTAAAGTACCACCCCATTGATTTGATTTAATGAAACTTGTGGAGTTCCAGCGACTAGTTCGCTTATTAAACGAATTTAGCTCATTGATTAAATCTGATGAAAGAGCGATTAAACTTTTTTTTTCGGTTTTTCGTATAATATAATTAACGTCACTCAATTTGGCGAATTGATCTTCCAGAAATTGTCAGTTCACTTTAATGCGACCCCCCTGGTATACCGATCAATAAAGTAAAGCGATTTTCTTGATTTTTCTTTCCAGTTGCATGAGAGGCGACTTCGTCAGAGTGTTTTTACACTTGGAAACCAACGGAGTCTCCGAATACACACCATGGTCGGGCGTGTTGTGCGGCGATTTACGTGATATACCGCAAGTTCTCTACAGCTCAAGATCAACATTGATTTTGGAGCTTCACACCACGAAACAAACGACGGTGAACGCTACTGGATTTTCTGGCAAATTTCGCTTCATCGATGGAAGTAAGTACCCAATGTTTTTTATCTCGTTAAAGTCAAGCTATAAAGGAGAGGCGGCACACACGATCAAATCATAAAAGTTCCGTAAATTCAGTCAAGATCGATTTATGAAATAAAGTTAAAATGTGAAATCACGCAAGATTCGATCGCGACGTATAAAGGGTCTTAAAAGGTCCAAGGTTATAAAGTAGCATTCAAGATGTAGCAGAGATCCATAAAGTCATATAAAGCAGAAAGGAAGATAACGAGAGAGGGAAGTGAATTTGAAGAGGAAAGAGAGAAATGGGAAATTTCTCTATCATGGACGATAGGTATTTTTAGGACTGTGGAGGAGACGAGTGCGAGAGGCTGCGATCGGCTTCTTCGACGATCAAGATCAGTGGCCATGTTCAGGCCGTATAACGCGAAGGGGGTGGAAATGAAAAGTCGGCCGTGTCCTAAAAGGTGTCGATGTTGCCGGGTCCGAAATGTCCATTTTCACTGCAGGATCCGGAAATAAACTGGATTAAGACTGACGTGTTTTTGCAGCGGAGACTCGGCGGCGAGGCCCTGTTTCGTTGTCGAGAAACTCATATTGGTCCACCCCCGCAGCAGGAACACCCTAACGCCACTACCTACCTGCCTCCCACACACCACCCCCTTCCGAATACAATGAGACACTTATCGAGAAATTGCGAGTTTCGTTTTATGAAAGTTTTCCAAGCTTGCTGCTTGGCACAAAGCCTGATCGGAAAATATTTTAAAGTTGGAGCCTGGCGAAAGCTTTCCAGCTACGTGCTGGACTCAAAACGATGCTAATTAACACACGGCTGTGTTACCATCTGTCCCGGCTGGAATACGCGTGTGCTGGATTTTTCCTTAGAAAATGCTCAAAGGAAGCGCACTCTTTCTCTCTCTCTTTTCCTCCATTCGTTTCACCATTCGTACAACTTTTCTTTCCCGGTGAATGAATGGCATTAACCCTGGTTATTCGTACTTTAATTGTATTTGGTAAATTTAAATCGTACGGCGGCTCCTAATTGTACCGAACGGGTCCGATAGGCCGAATAATTCGAATACCCCACCGCACATTTCAATAATCCGATTTCAATGAGATTCATCTCGTCGGACTCTCCACGGAGCTTTTCATGATTTTTAGACGGAATCTCACCTGCTGATAATAATTTCGAGAAAGTTTTGTCGGAAATATTCAGTAACCATAACGTAACTGGAAGTCGTATAACACCGTTAAAAAACAGTAGTTCGTTAGTAAACGCTTCACGAACACCGCTGGCTAACACGTGTTTTAAACATGCCGTTTCGCCAACTTTTCATTTTGCCACTGTGTACACACGTGCACCAAGGCAGCCAGTGTATTTGGTTTGCACGTACATGTTTGTACGCTGTATGTTGTATGTTGTACGTTGCACGTTGCACGTTGCACGTTGTATGTACATACACGGCAACCTACAGGTTCTACGGTTCGTTATTGGCAGAAGAGAAGTCAGGGATGCAATGAAAATGCACTTAAAACGTCCGAAAACCGCACTCGCGTGCTCATTGTTAAAAACATTATAGGATAAATTATACATAACGTGGTTGCGCATATTTCCTTATTGATACGTGTCCGATTCACTCGTGGGTGCGTCGATGATACCACGAATGTTCTTCTCTCCTATTGTCAAGCGTCCCCGTTCAAACTTATAATATCGCTAATACGAAAAAAGGAGCCAAGTTGAAAGCTCGCTATAAAAGTTTTTTTTTCCTTCTCCCACGGAATACCTTATTCAGAATCCCGATGATTCTCCCATTAGGAAGCGCGCCGGGCATTATGAACTAATACGGAACTAATGGATTCGTAATAACGTAATAATTGTTCATGGCTCACGCGTGTGCTATGTATGCGCGCGCGCGCGCGCGCGTAAGTTTCCTCCAATTTTTTTGCGACCATTAGCTCTTTTTTCGCGTATAGTAGGCTGCTGTGTGTGGGTCAGAGATTCAGGGGGACTTCAATGGATGACCGATAAATAACAAAAAGTAGACTCCCGGAATAATTGATTACTGAAATGCATTTCCAGTGCCTACCCATTAGAGTGCGCTGCTTTTTTGCAGTGTCAAGGTCTTTCCTGGGGATTCCGAGTTAGATGAAATATCGCGGAGCTGCATAATGGACTCTCAATGATAAAGGTCCACGCGAGGCACGATCTTGAAATTGAATATCGATTTGGATTCCCTCGGAATGGCCAACAACGCTAGAGAGCTTGAAACATTATAAGGATCCGATAACGTGTTTTACGAGGTGCCGTTTACTGGACAACTCTCTCTCTCTCTCTCTCTCTCTCTCTTCGGTTTATGTTCGTGGCCTAATCTTTCCCCATCGCGAGCCATAATGAGCTAGAAATTGTGCGCGATGGACTCTCTCCGAGCAGCTGATTAACTTTGAATCGGGAATCACTTCCGGCGGTAGTTAAATATCGTCGCCTATAGGTAGAGACAGTGGTTATTATCCCTGCGATTAGAGAAGCTTCCCCTTGATTAAACCCCAGTAGTGGCCAGTAGTAAAGTAAATTTTTCAGCCGTGTGACAAACGAGTTCCTTACTTTCTCGAGGAATTGCTCGACACGAGTGACAAATGTGGAGCAGTAAGTGCAAAATGGAGAAATTTCGGTCTTCTTTGCGTCTGCTCGCGTTTGATTAAAGCGCCTCGCACACACAGACTGGAAATTACATTTTAATTATACACGGATAATCAAGCGTGCTTTATTCTACTTTACGAGGGTGGAGTTATTTACTATTTAATGGTCGTATATAATCCACGCTGGGGCTGCGTTTACCGAATTTCTCCCGACACGTTTCTCGAGCCGCGCGAGAGCGAAGAAAAAATCACTCGCAAATTTAGAGTTGATTCACCCGGGGTGGGATGGTGGTGGTGCACAGGATGACGGTCGTGTCCACGATAGTTGCGTTCTTATTAGCGGAATAAGCGCGCGCGCTATCCCCCCCACCAACACCCCCCGATTTATCCCAAAAGTTAAAATAGTTTTCGATGAAAAATCGAAGCTTTGCAAATGGGAGCGATTAAAGTTTTTCTCGATGGTTAAATCCGCGAGATAACATATAGCCATCGCCGTTCCCTAATTGCCGGAAGATTTTAAATGAATTCTGATAAGGGAAGATCGAATCCGAGCCGATATCTCCGAGCGGTCTCGAGTCTCGTGGTGTAATTAGTGCAGGCTGCTTGATAGGCCAGCGAAACTTGAAAATACTCCAGCTGAATTACCACCACCCCCCTCCTCCTCTTCCCCTCTTTAATCAATATCCTCCAATATCCTGCAAATAGCCGAAGGACTTTTCGACTTGCAGCATATTTCCTCCTCCCTATCTGAATTATGCCCCGCACGCGCATCGCTCATTCCTCGATGAGAGAGAGAGAGATATCGTTCGCGATGCCTTTTAATTTTGGGATCCTCCGCAAAAGCGCGCGTTCTCTCCCCGGAAGTGAAGAAGATTCACAACCCGACCCGCATCGCATCGCATCGCATTTTCACTGTTTTATCACTGCGTAATTCGATCGGACTAATCGAGTCAGCCCCGAGCATCATTCCCGAACAAAATATAGTGGGAACACATGGAGTGGGGGGAGCTTAGCGTGAATTTTCGAGCTTTTTAGCATCACATATCCAGCGGGTAAGTGGTTATATTAAAGGTTAACTTAATAACGTCTATCTCGGTTGAGAATGCAATTACGAGAACGACGTAGAATGTAACGCGTCGCGTCACGTAACATCGCGCGGGTTGAAAATGATCGCGAAACTCCGCTAAAGAGCTTAGATTCTTGATGATTACGACGGGGCTAACGAAATTTTCCCTAATTTCAGGGCTGTGGAGAGTAGCGATGCTCTCGCTCGACATTTTTCCGACGTTTGGTCCACGGCGGCGCGTCTTCCCATTTGCAATTTTCTCATTAACCGCTGAATTTCGCCGAGATTGGGGGAATCCCCCTCCCCGCCGCCGCATTCTAAATGAATTATTAATTCACGATGCTTCGTAGTAACTTTCGCTCTGTCCATTCCCGCGCGCCTGTTGATGCATTCCACTCTCTTGCACTTGCAATATTTATCACTCTGCCGCGCTTCGAATCGCCCTTCAAATCCGCGCTGCGAGAACCCCATTCACACTCGCTAACTTTGTAATAAACACATCCCTCGCGATTCGATTTTGACAAATTACCTCCGATTATCTCGTTTCCAGAAATTACGCGATTATTTTCTCATTTTATTTCACGAATTTACTTTATGACCGTTCTATATTTCGCTCTTCGGTCTTCAAATCGCTCAATGCTTTAATTTGATGATTTTATTTCGAGAGCGCGTTACACAATTTATCTTCTCTCTCTCTCTCTCTCTCTCTCTCTCTCTGGTGATCGTTATTTAACAATCGCACGAAACTCTGAATATATTAATAAAATCCGACAAGTATCCATCGAGCGGTTCAAGAGCTTCCACAATTGTACAGCGATAACGAAACTAATCGTTTTTTATTTCGTTCGAATTTATCAGGTGCGTGGGTGTGGGTGAAGCGTATATTTTAACGCTCTAAAACCAATCAACGATGAGACACGGTGATTTTAGGAATCGATTTACGGTTTCTCGAGAGAGTGCGTCGACAATTAGCACTAGACTCTTCTGTCATTTTTTTTTCTTCCTTTTTCTCCTTTTTTTTTCTTTCTTTCTTGTTACCACCTAACATTGCGATGGCACTCTCTATGGCTTATACGATATCTTTTACGAAAGGATTCGAGAAATCGTGCGAAACGTATTTCCTGTCCCGAAGGAATTGAGGCCGCCATACTGAACAGTGGATTTACGTAATATTCTTTTCTCCATATGTACCGTTCCATTCCTCCGAGACATCCGATGCTAAAAGTACTTAAACTTTTCAACTCTTTCCAGTATCACGATTAAGCGCTCTCGGCCTTTCTAGCGATGAAATGAAATTTATCTCGCGCTATTTTTTTCCTCGACCCTCTTGACCTATATTTACACCTCTATCCATTTCACCCTTAACTTTCTTAATAAATAGATTCGTCCCATTTAATCTTACCGCGGCGATACAAATTTTTCCAATTTTTTCACTTCATTTATCGCGCTTCCCTCAACGACCATATTCCTCGGTCTTTTTCCGTGATTCCCTTTTACGATCATATTCTATGACTCTTTTGCATGATTTTATTTCACGACTACATTTTACGAGCTTTTTGTATAGTTTGATTTCGTTGCTATATATCATGCAAGTCCTATTAATAAATGCATTATACGCGATATTTCAAAATTCTCGCGATCCTCGTGAAAGGGCATCTCTCTCTCTCTCTCTCTCTCTCTCTCTCTCTCCCCTCGTCAAGACAATCCGAGTGGAAAATCCGTTCGTACATTTTTTATTTAGGCCCTAAATTTTAAGCCACGTAGGATTAAAGCTGGCCAATAGCGTGGCAGCTTTTCGCACCCACCGCTACCACCGCGCCATAGCGGAGTTTAAAAATAATCTTTTAAACGCACACTGGAAATACATTGGAAGCTGTAACTTGGAGAAACTCTCATAAAGTTTTACTGTTCGCAATGTGATTGGCTTTCGTTCATGGGGAGCAGCAACGGCATCGGCCAGCACGAACTTATACGTACACGTATGCATACGCGTCGTTCTGGCTGTATTCCTTATTTTTTATTACGCGCATTTTTAATGATGTAGCATCACGAACGATATAAATAATTTCGAGAGCGTTTCTACTTCGTTCGTTGCAGCATATTCGTAATCATCCTATCCATCCTTCCCGTACTTTGCATGATTTGTGAGTGACGTGTATCGCGTATCACCTCTTTGTTTTCAGAATAATTGCCAATGTCAAGTGCATTCTCTCTCAAAAGCATCAAGAGTAAAAGTTTGTAGCGGAAAGAGAGGCGAATGAAAAATGAAGCAGGGGTAGCTATTATGAAGTGTACGTGAAAGATTTACCTACGAAAATTTCTGAGCTAACTCGTTCGATGTTTTAATACATAGTTTCGTCGTGACATCGACTTTCTCGGTTGAAAAACTCGCATCGAATTTAATCCTATTTGCGAACATTTCTCGCCAAATAGTATCACGTTCACTTTTCCACTATAATAATGCAATTTTTGATATCGCCGAGGTCACGGGAATTCCGAAGTTTGTCATATACGCCAATTGAATTTCACGAATCAATTGCATAATAATACTTGTGATTCATTACTAATCCGAGCGGTTCGGCACAAATTAAGGCAATTGCCGCCAGTATACCCACTTGATATAAACGCATTTATATGCCGAGGGCATTTTCACATCCAGGAAACGTAATAGGAAACGTAACGACCCTCTCTCTCTCTCTCTCTCTCTCTCTCTCTCTCTCTCTTTCTCTCTCTCCTGCACGATGCGCGCGAAGCATCCACGCGTATCTATACTTATTTCTCTTTAGCAAGTTACCATTGTTACGCGCAAATGATAAAAGATGGATCCAGCATGATTATCGAGCTTCAAATTGATTTCCGAGGAAAAATTGCGGTGTCTCGATATTTCGCGCGGTGAAGAAAAATGATCTCGAACTTGCAAAGTTCTTATACGCGTGCCCTCACCCATCGTCGCGTCGCGTCCACGCATTGACAATTCCACTTGGAACTAATCATAATTCCTTGACTTCTAATGGGTTCTTCGCTTTAAAAAAGTTGGACGTTGGTCGGGTAAATCAAGCTAACTTTTTCGTCGACATATATACGTTTCGTACTTTTCTCTACGGACAGGCATTATTTTTGCCCATCATCATCATAGAGAGACAAGAAAGTTTTTACTGGCCCTTCGGGCCCTACTAATATACCTCTAACAATCCCTTTTCACTTGGGTTATCGCTTATTTACTCGATGGCAGTGTAGCCTCCTCTTTTTAATTCCTTCTGGTCGTTGTTCATATATATAGACACACACACACACACACACACATTGAACCACAAGAGGATACCACCACTCTTCCTCTGATTTATACGTTTCTTCATTCTTCATTCATTTCCAGGGAAACTAAGGTGTTAAATCACGTAAAATCTAGGTTGTAGTATCGTGTTAAGAAATTCAGTAAAGCTCGACCGTATCGAGGCGAGTAATTACAAACGATGTTCGGGCGTTGTTTGAACAAATACGTGATCTAGTGTAAGCGTGTGGGCACCACTGGCGATATGTTACAACGGTGGCAGCCGGTTGGTGCACACCTCGCGCAAAGTGACTACGTGTCTGGGTTACCAAGCCCATTAAAATCTATCCACGAGAAGCCCTTGTACCTAGGAATTTAAGAAACTGCTGCCTCCTGCGGTTCGAGCACGGTTAAAACTCCAAAAGATTCTTACGTGCCTCCACCGGAAATGTTTTCCCGGCCCCCCCCCCCGACTACTATAGATTGCGTATCGATCTTCTCTAGGACTAGAAATTCCATGCCGGCGAAAGCTCTTTTTTACTGGTATCTCTCCCTCCCATTTATACGGCCCGAATAGGAAACAGCAAAAAACCTGAATAATCCGACTCGACTGGCAGGTAAAAAGAGCGAAACTTGGAAACTCCCGAAGGATGCACATAATTTAATGCTATTCTTACATCTTGAACTTGAAGGTCAAGGGAGGAGGAGGAGGAGGAGGGAACACAAGGGAGGTTCCTCATTTCAATCCATTCTTGTTTATCATTGGCGATGCTCGTGATCACAATCGCTGATTAAATAGAATTTACTTTCAAGTTTCACAACGAGGGAATCAGGCTAATTTCGATAACGAGTGAAATTTTCTACGGGTTAGCTTTAATTAGGGATGATCTCAATTCATTACGAGGTCTTTGTCCATTACCTTTGTACACCTTAATTCCATAATATTGGAATTGGGAGAATTTTTTAATTAAATGAATCGCCTCGACACTTCCCCCCCCCCCCTGCTAATCAAAATCATTACCAATTTTATCCAATCTCGGATAGAGTCGATGATATTTAAGGATGCGCAATTTATCCTTGAGAGCAGAGACGGACGCTTCGCATATTGAACTTTCAGCGGAACGAAGAACGACAGAAATATTCCAGCAGTTTTTCTGCTTTTATTTTCAGTACTGTTTGGCGAGACAGTCAACGTATTAATTATCACATGCTCATCCCTATGTTTGACGAACATTGCCCACGGCCATAGATTTTCGAATCGTGCATGACTGCTAGCAGAATTTTTCTTCTACAAAAAGGAAGAATGAAAAAACTAGTATCCGGACGCGCTCCAATCTGATGTTTTTTCTCGTTATCCGAAACAGAAGTTTCCACGGCTGCTCAATAATTTCTATCCCGCATTAATCTGGAAAGTTTCGTGAAATCGACGAAATATTTCACGAATTTATCAACAGAGAGGCCGGATGTCAGTCGCGCCGCGTACCCAGGGAAATATTAATTAATTAGAATTAATCGATGCCGAAACTTATTGTTACCGGTGACTGATAACTTTTAGCGAGTAAAGGAAATAATAAGCGGAGAGAGAGAGAGAGAGAGCACGGATATTTCGAAGCTATTAATTGAAACATATACGCGTTTCCGGATGCAAATGTAGCTTGTATCGAATTCTGGATTTAGAGGGCAACGTGATTGGCAGAGGAATTTCTCCCTTGAGGAAAGCAGCAATCCGGCTATATCGCAGGTTCAGCGTGCTTGGCATTTTCCTTCCTTTTTCTTCTTCGTTGCGGTGGAAGTTACGGTGACGAATAAAATTTAGGTAAATCTTGGAATAGCAGGCACGTATTAGCATAGCATTGAAGGAAATCTCGTAAACTCGGTAGTAATAAGGATACAAAAAAATAAATCCAAATTCAACTATCCGATTTTTAAGATTTCCATTAAGATTCATGAATTCTCTAATTATCTTTTGGATACCTCGCTGCGATACGTCTCTTCTGGTAACGCACGACGAAACTTTTTTACCAAATTTATTAAAATTGATAAAGTTTCGTGAAATTAATAAAAAGGAGTCATAGTTTATTTCGAAAGCTAACGAGATATCTCTCGAGATTTATCAAGTTTATTAAAATTCGGAAAGTTTATGAAAATTTATTAATCGATTTGATATTTTTTTATACTTCCTTTACTCTCTCTCTCTCTCTCTCTCTCATGGAACAAGAAAATTTTCTAAATTTCAACGAATACATGAAAATTTCGAGCTTTTCGACTGTAAGAATAGGCTTAATAAGATCAAGTACAGGTGGGCGTTCGTACTTTATAGGATAATGCGAAGCACTCGGTCTCTGACGTAACGACCTCATAGCCTCGAAGATTCTCGGAGGCAAGTGAGTCCCCATGCAGATGTGACCCTCCCTGTACAACGAAATTAATGACCTTTCAGCTTTTACGGTACTGCGAATACTTGATCGGCCATAGAAAATAGTATCTTGTTTCGAGAAATATAGATTTTCAGAGAGAGAGAGAGAGAGAGAGAGAGAGAGATGGAAATTCTCCGGCTGAACTTTATAAAATTCATTCTTCTTATTTCTTGTTTCGATCGATGCACATCGCATCTCGTTTTTAGCGGGCGTTTTTTGAAAGTTCATTTTCCCCTGAGATCAGCAGCTGTAAAAAAGCTACTTTAGCTTACACAGGGAAGAATTTCAAAAAGCTCCCACGTCAGTCAATGTAGAATTCAATTATTATTTTCAATCTCGGCCAATCTATTCTGCTCACGCGCCGCTGCATGCTAATCCACAACTTGCTTGTCCATGCAAAATATTGACTGACCCGAAGCACTTAATTTTCCGCGTGATTTAAATTCGTCAGGTGTGTAAGATCCTTGATAGTCATTTCAAACTAGTCCGCTTGTTTAATCTGTCACGGCTGATATAGTTACTTTGAAAAAAGATTAACAATCCGTTCCAGGTTTGGATTGAATATCTCGTAGTAGCTTACAATATCATTTTTCATTTGGAATTTAATTTGCACCGCAATACGAATTTTTACCCATAATCTCGCATTCGCAATTTTTTCCTCCATCGCTCCATCAGTTTTCGTTCACACCTGGTCAGACATCATTTCTTTTTCCACTCTCTCTCTCTCTCTTTCTCTCTTAGTCCTGAAAATTGTAGAGCAGCGCGCATACACGCCTCGGAGAGAAAATTTGCCGACGCGTTTAATAGCGTCAAAAATTCTTTATCTTTGGAAATATTCCCTGAACAAAACAGAGGAGGGTCAATCGATTTCGGTCGAGCATTGCTTTTACAGTAGAAACGATGTTTTCCTCGGTTTTTCCATATTTCGTAATAGTAGTAGTAGTGCCAGTAGTAGCAGCGGTGGCGGTGGTGGTGGTGGGTAGCACACGTCGAAGAAAAAAACGAACGCTCGTTGTGTCAACTGGGGAGATACCAGCCGCAATTTATCATCCGACAAGTCTAAAAGAGTGGCAGCGACGCAAACGATGATTTTCCATGATAGACGTGGCTAGCACGGGCCTTTATTCTTTGTACAGAAGTTAGGCGATTCGACAGGCGACTATCGGGAAATCGGGAAATCGGAAAATCGGAAAATCGAAAAATCGAAAATGAAATATCTAACCGACGACGTTTGACTTGAAAGTGCATATCCTCGTAGTTAGACGTAGATTGAGCTCTAACCTCTTTTTCCGCCCCTCCACCTTTCAATCGCCCCGATGTCCCATCTTTGTGAAGCCGCGAATAGCAGATAGATATTTGCATAGTGCTCCGGCAAAATTAAACATCCCCTCTTCCCTACCACCACTACCACTAAAAAAGAGTGACGCGAAATAAAGTGAAACCACTCAGAAAAAAGAAAAAAAAAAAGAAAAAATAATAATATGCAAACGAATCTACGAAATTTCGTTGAAAATGTTCATTTTTTGTTTTTGCTCTTTCTTTCATTTTACCTCGCGTAAAATAAGTATTTGGATTTAGAGGAGCGCTTGAGTTTTCTTCACATTTAACGCTAATGCTTTATGCTGGCAATAACTCCAGGGGGTTTTATTTTGTCAGCAATGCAAAATCGAAGTTTCTTAGCGGACTGGTATTATTCAAGGAGAAGAGGAGGCACCTGGTGGTGAGCGAGAGTCCTTTTGCCCCACTGCAGACAATCATAGCTAGATTGTTCTAAAGACTACCATTTTTCAAAGTGCACGGTTGAAAGAACTCGAAGACAAATCTCCTACTTTGTGGAGAAGCATCCGCACTTCTACATCGATCGCATGAAATAACTCGTGTAGCAAATTTATTATCGTGCCGGAGTTCGTTCAAAGCAACTACAGGAAACGCGTGCCGCTGTAAATATTTCTTTAGGAGGTTGCGATATTTTATCGAAACGATCGAACTAGATTCGATGTAAAAGCCCCGCGCGACTATGACTGGCGTTAAAACAGGAAAAATATCGTATTTACATTTATTGGACTAATTTTATGCAACGTGCAGCGATACGTTCGTTGGCTCCTCCTTGTCACATTGGTGCAAACTAAATTTGTCCATTGTTTGCAACAAAAAATAAAAAAGAGCAAAAAGAAAAAAAGAGGAATATGCTAAGCTAGGCGTTTCGAAGCGTTTAAGCAGTTTGAGCCTGCAAGTTTACGTGCAGAAGTCGTTTACCTGAGACATGCTTAAGAAGCTTTGCCCGTAGCTGGAGCTTATTTACAAGCGACGGTGCAGCTTTGCTACGTGTACTCTTATCGAGATCTCTTACGGTCCCTGACTTATTCTAGCACACACGAACCCTGCGCACACCATCAGGGCAGAAAATCAAAGAACCTTCTTTGGAGGCGTAATAATTGAACGGCAAAAAATCGGATCAGCCTGGAAAATGGAAGCAACACGCGTGTGCAGTAAATGTCACACTCGACTGGGAACCATTCTTTAAAAATAAACGCTTTCGAAGGATCTCCGAGTGGAGAATTAAAGCATAAAATGCCAAGCTGCTTTTATACACTATCTTCATTCAGGGAAATGGAAGGAAGGATGGAAGGAAGAAAGGAACTGATAGAAATGCTTAACGATATAACTTAGTTTTCGAAGAAAAGTTATGTCCAACTAGCGATGAGTCCCTGGTAGAGAAAACGTAGGTATAATTGAGTGAAAGTAATAATTTGGTTAAAGTTAAAAAGAGAATCATTTGTACGAAGAAATTATTTTGTTGGAACGCTCTTTAATTTATTGGTAAATATTTATTTTTTGTTCTTTTTTTTTTTTTTTCAAGAAAAAATCTAACTCTTCCCGTCAAAGGGAACGCGCCGCGATACTTTGATTATTCATAGATACAAATGTGGGTGTGTGCATGAATAGAGAAAGTTTACGCGCGACGTAGACCACTTCTAGTGGGATGTTCGGTGCGGAAGAGCTCAGTGGTCAATTCCAGCGGACGCTTTTCTCCGGTGCTACGACTACATCGGCATAGTGGCTACAAACGATTGGCATGGTGCGCGCGGTGCAAATAGTGAACAAAACTACAATTGTTCTTTTACGGCTTTCACTTTGTTCCTACGGTTCACCATGCGGTAAAACCGATTACACAAGACGACTGCTTGCTCCTCCCTCTTTTGCTCCCTTTTGCTCCGGCTACTATCTATTGTTCGAATAGAGATAGCAAGGACCAAAAAAAAAAAAAAAAAAAAAAAATGCTTCGCTATTCTTAATCTACCGATAAAATCGTGCCTGAGTTAAAGTCCCGATAAGACTGAGAGCCGTAAAGCGTGATTAGTTTTAGTCAAATAATTCAGTCGAAATGGGAATTCGGAAGAAAGTTTTCAAGTTTTAGCGAGATTCTTCGTTTTCGAGTTTGGAAGGGTTCCAGCGGCAACGCGGTGATAAATAATGGGGGTGGGGGGAGTGTTGCAAATGTTAAGGTAGAGATTATGGGATAATTATAATGGTCGTAATGCTTTTAGCAGAAATTGCGTACAGTGAAAACTATCATTAACGTGGATAATAGTATCCAAACAAGCGAAACGCTTAATCCGCAGGTTCAGTAATACAGTGTGCGAATTAGCAGTTTCGGTGAATGCACAACATGGTCAAAATTGGAATGAAATGGAACGAGAGAGAGAGAGAGAGAGAGAGAGAGAGAGCAAAAGGAAACTTTAAGAGTATTAAGGTACTCTGCTGCTTGCCTCGAAATTAATAAAGGTTCGAGAGAAATAAGTGAGAGTCGCGAAACAGTTTCAATTCTTAAAGTTCGCAACATGATTTAGCCCGAACAGTCTGATCTCGTTTATATTCGTATCTCCATTGCATATGAGCAACTTTTCAAAGCGAAACTTTTAATAGAGAAGAAATGACATTTTATTAAAATTAACGGCGAGTTAAAAACTTTTTTGTTCCTGCGAGAATCCTATCGCGAATCGACGAAATCGCGAGAAAATCCATTGAACTTCGTAACGAGTGTAATTTCACATAAATAATTAGCATGCACGGGCCTCTTCCGTCTACGTGCGTGTGTGTGTGTGTGTGTGTGCGTGCGAGGCTTGAAATTGTTCGGCTAGGGTGCGTAAGAATCTTATCACGATTCGCTGACTGATGAACATCCTCGAAACTTCGACAAGTATCGATAACATCTCAGTGGGGCTTTGTCATCACGTTTCCAGAGGACACGGGGGTTACGACCTCTTGTGAATCAAGTTCCTAACTGTACAAAAGCTTCTTCGGCGATCCGTCCCAATGGTGCCCCCGGCAACTGGCCGCGTTTAGTCGCAGACAATTGATAATAGGCTCGCTCCACCTAAGTTTCTAAGCATCTCGGTACGATTCCAACGAAACGCTCGCAATTTATGGTGGCCTTTAAACGATCGAGAAATTTCACACTAAAACCTCTGGACTGGCTGGAAAGTGTCTTCGAACCTAACGAACTTTGCCAATTTTCCATCGAAAGGTCGTTTCTTGAAAAGAGCAAAAAGTTCTTTTTAAAGCTCGATAGAATTTCCCTTGGGCTGTTTTAAGTAGTTTCATGGTGCATGTAAACACTGCGGAACGGAACTTTCTGCTGCTAAACCAGAGATGCATTTTTCCCAAAAAAAAAAAAAAAAAAAAAAAAAAAATCCCCTCAAAATAAAAAAAATACGTCTGATTTCCTTCAACCAATTTGACCGTGCGAAACACTGATAGGGGCCTAGAAAAATTTTTTACGATACGCGTGTGATAAGAGAGATGACGTGAGTTATGGGATATTCTTTTTAATTAATTATGAGGCATCCGTTGGGACTTCTTCGTGATGTATGCGGAGAAAAGTAAGAATTAAATTATTCCGTGAAATGTATGCAGGGATATGAAGGAAGATTAATAGAGAAAACATTTGGGATAGTACGATAAAAAATCAGAATGACGAGCATGAATTATTTTCATTTTATTCGAAATAAAACTGACCTGATTAAACGCAACGCGTGTTTCGCGATACCTGAAACTTATTGGTGCGTTACAGGAATCGCTGATGAAAGCACGTATCATAGGATTTTCTAATAAATCCATGATAAATACGTGATCTATCTGGCGGATAATAAGAGAAACCCAAAACCTCGAGGCTTACGCACGTTCTCTTCGTAAAAGTTCTTCGCGTTATTTTCACACGGTATAATTCATTAATAAGAGAAGGGGGGGGGGGGATCTACCGCGATAATTAACCTGCACACTATACGAGTATCCTAATGACGTGTTTGGTATACACTCAGAAAATAGAAAATAATTAGTAAGATAATTTTACTCAAACACGCTCGAGTGAAAATTGAAAATTTCTACAAATTAGGGTTTTCCTTCTACAAATATTGTATACTGTTTTATTGTTAAATAGGAAAGAGGGGGTTGAGGTTGGGGGGTGGGACGAGGGAGAATTATAAGGTGAGCTTTGCTCAAAGACCGAGCTTGACGATCACACTAGTTCATATGCAAATACCATCATCAACGACACATAGCTAGACACGTGCAACGGTTTATGCGAGATACCTGCCAAAGCGTATATTCTTAATCAACCTCCATACTAATCTCTAGAGAGGCACGTGCAAAGCCTTTAAATTAATCTCTTCTGGAGGATCTGACTTCGACAAACTCTCGAAAATTACAAAAAGATTTAACTAGCATAAACATTTGATCTCCTTTTACGGATAATTAATTCCTTCTTGATTCCGACAAGTAAAGCAAATGTATCTTATAAGAAGAATCGCGAAGAAAAGATGGATTTGCCAATGAAAAATGAGACAGGAATTGGCGCTGGGCTACCACCGAAATGATAATGTATTCCGTAATGCATTGAAATTCCGGTAAAATCGAGGTCCGGACCCCTCTTTTATAGCAAGACCGCACAGTCCTCGACAGTTCCATCCCATCGCCCCCCCCCCTGCCCCTCCCGTCCCTTCCACTTCGGTAGGATTTTCCAAAGAGTCGAATAAGTAAGTACGAAAGTCAAGAGAGCGCGACGACGCTTATTTTCACGGCCGGGGCGATCCAGACCGTAAAATCCAAATAAACTCCGGCCATTAAGCAAAGGTTTCCTCCACCATCGTTTTCAAAGTTACCATCAATAGAACTACTTAGCATTTTTTTATCCTTTTTTGCTGCCGTTTCTCGCTGCCTACCTTTTCTTCTCACGTACCTCAACTCATCCCTGCTCGGAACTCGGAGGAGTTTATCAGAAATTACAGATAAAAATAAGAAAAAAGAAAGAGGCAGAAGAAGGGCTTTAATTAAAGCGTTTGAACAAAGTAATTAATTCTATTGACGAGTTTTAAAAACATTTTAGTTATCGCGTAATAAAGCCTCAAAGATAATGCAATTATTTTATTGCTTTATTACGGGAAACCATGGAAACGACTGGTTGGACTAATGCGTTAAATTAATCTCCAAAATTAATTCATTGTAGAGTTTCGTTTATTACAATCACCAGAAAGTATATATTACATATTATTCGAAAAATAATCCATCATCGTATCGCGCGGTGGAATCTAAAAATATGTAATTAAATAAAATATCACTATCGAATAACATTATTAATTAAGCGGGCAACCCTGAATATCGATTGAAATTCAAGTTAGCCGTGGTGCAGGAGGAGGAGGAGGAGAAGGAGGAGGCGAAACAACAGAAATTTGCCTTCGCGATAGAGAAGCAACAGAAAGTTTTTACCTAATCCGTTGGAGAGGCGAGGGTTAGGAAATTTGGTTCGTCAACGACTTCTCTAGTGGATTTCGAATGAAACTCTGAGAAAGCATTCTTTCCAGCTATCTCTCCGCAACAAGAAATTTCGCGAAACCTTCCATAACGAGAGGCTCCTCTGAAATCTACTCTCACACGGGTAATACCCCCGTAAGAGTTCATTCTAATTAAATTTCCCTCTTGGATGCTCTATTTCGATAAATTTCCAAATTCCCCAAGAATCGGTGCTTCGACTGTAAACTACTAATAGTTGAGAAGAGCGACAGAGAGAGAGAGAGAGAGAGAGAGAGAGAGAGACGGGGGCGATGTTTGCTTCGCGAAATCATATGTAAATCGATTAAGAGAAACTTTGGCAGAGTACCGGCGCTGCGCATATTTCATAGCCGGTTGAAAAGTTTTTGTATAAATTCCGGGTATTTCGCGTTGCTTAAAAAATTGCGAACAATAAATAAGTCAACTGTATTTCACGTATTCCTTGTGCGCAGAGAAGTAGAGAAAAGACTTACGGAGCGTGGGCGCCATTTTTGATGGCTATACAAGTGGGGAGTACATAAATAAGAAAAATCCGTCGTACTTGGCGGAATTGTAGCTGCTGTAGGGTCGCCTGGAGCATTCTCGAGATTCCGGAGACATGGCTGCCGCCATGTTCTTCTCGAAAGGCGCGAATCGAGCTCGAGTGCAGTGTCTGCTCTTGCCTTTTCCAATTCGTAAACGACTTCAGAATCGATGCACCGGCTCTTCCTCCTCTTCCTTGACTCTTGTTATTCTGGTCACGCTAGTAACCCTCCAAGTTTCCACTTTTTCCACGCATTCTAGCCTCGTACCATATAATTTTATATTTCTGCCTATCGCGGTATGTCGCCAAAATCGATTCCTCATTACCACACACCCCCTTCCACGAGTCTTTGAGTTTGACTAGGGCAGAGATGTCGAAGTTTCAGATTTTTCAGTGATGAAGCGCGAGAGACTCCGCGATGTGGCAGCCGACGGGAGATTTTCGCGAAAAGCGCGAAGCGCGAGGGTGTTGTCTGCTTTTTCGGGCTTTTTCCGCGATTCGTAAAAGACTTCGGAACCGATGCGGTATAGGTCCTTCGGAGTAGTTCTCGTTATTCTGGTCACGCGAAGAACCCCGCGAGTCCCGACTTTTACCACGCATTCGTGCCCCGCTCTGTGCAACTTTACGTGTTTCACCGTAGAATGTACGCGCCCGCCATTTTTCCAAGCACTTCCACACGTCCGCTCTCCTCCGGCTTCTCGCAAACTCGTCACTGCCAGATTCCGCGCTTTCAAATGCCCCCGTTTTTTCTCCATAACGCTTTGCTCCGTACTTAGAAAAGCATTAGGGATCGAGTTTCGACTTCTTTGCACAAACGGAACTTTTCCCGGAAAGTATCTGCCCTGCCGCGGACGAGCGTACTCCGGTCGAGGCTACCATGATCTTCCGGATGCAAAATGTCGGGGAATACGACGGTGTGTGTGTGTGCGCGTTGCTTCTTGAAACGAAAAATTTAGCAAGATACGCGTCGTCGGGTGGGCGGGCAGATGAAATTGCAAGATGAATATCTTACGATCAGATGTTACACACTCGTGTTTCAGAGGGTACTCGCATGAAATGTGTACTAATGATTTGGTATCAGGAGAGAGATTGAGAGAGAGAGAGAGAGAGGGAGAGATGGATGATAGAAAGTTGGGTCTCTCTTCGGCACTCCTATCTTGGCGCGGCATCGACGTCCGAAGATTGAATTTCTCGTTAAACAAAACTCAACTCGAACGTAAAAAAGTATAATGGCTCGGGAGATTTAACAGGAAAGTAATCTGCTCGGATTGAAACTCTGAATGAAATGCAGTTTCGGGATACGCGATGAATAATCCAGCGCGACGTACGCGAAATTAGTAATTGAATAAATAAAAAGGGATAGAGAGCTGAATGCGGCGGCAATGGGTTTATTCAGGAAACATTAATGACGATTTAATCGCGCACGTTTATGGTAATCAAATGAAAGCCGTGTAACAGTTTCGTAGCAGTTTATAAATCGTGGGTACCACCTGAAATGGCGTGAATACACTTGAAATATATAAAGCACGCGCTTCCTGAGAGGCACGCGGAACCCGGAGTAGTCTCGTTGTAACTTTGGAACCGCGCCATAATTATAAAACGAGAACTCGAAACTTTCCGAGACAAAGGTGCTGCGCCAGTAGAAAAACACACTTGGCCAGCGCGAAATTAATTTCTCCGCTTAACGGACGATAGCCATGTCGCGTCGGATCTTAAGCTTAAATGGCTTTTCCGTTAGCCCTCCTCCTCCTCCTCCTCCTCCCTCTGCTGCACGCACGTTTTTCCAGCTTTCGATGATAAAGTCTTAACCGAACGAGAGCTTATACTCTTCGCTTCTTCCCTATCTTCGTCATCTTCTTCCTCTGCTCGCGCGCTGCTTCTCTCAACGGAGAGAATCGTCTCATTAACCGTATAACGCACGCGAGACCTTATTGCGACATCGATGCGACGATTACTGGATGTTACACGGGTTTTATTATCTTTTTCCCTTCTCGAGGAATTTCGAACGATTATCATAACTGGCTATCGTGGAATTCTCTCATGAATTATATGATCGAAGCTACAGTTTTATGAAGATGTCATACTTATGGAACTCCGCTCTCCTCTTCTTCCTGCATTCGGATCTCCCTCCCTCCCTCCCTGTAGTAATAAAGTCACAATCGTGCCACTTGTCGGCAAATTTTCTTTCCGTGAAGCGTTCGCGTGCAATTTCGAGGAACATTATTATTCCGGGAAGAACTCTAATTCCTTCTCCATTTAAATTAGAGGCGATGAAAGTACGTCCGCGTAAAAAATTCGTAACTTCTCGGCCCCTCAAAACGAAGCAAATTAAAAGTCTGTCAGCGCCCGTAATCGCGGCGACATTTTACCGGGCCTTTTTATCTATATTCGTAAAAAAAAAAAAAAAAAAAAGGAGAAAGAGGAAAAAAGAAAAAACATTCGAGAATGTATAATTCATACTTTAGCCAGTCCTTGATGAGTTAATTATGATGTAAATGCCGTCAGGGAAACGCAGAGCAGCGGGCTAATTGTCAACGACGACGAGATTTTTTCGAAAAATTTAATTTCTTACCACTCGGAGAGTGTGCGTGAGCGTGGCATTGCCGATAATGCGACGGTACCGCGATAACACCCACACTTTCGCAACGCGTGCGTTTCTCTGTGCGTTTGATAAATCGAAAGGCGAGCGCGCACCGGAAAGAAAATCACGCGGGAGAAGCTGTAGCCACTAAATTCTGTGCAATCTAATAATACGTGGAACTCTAACGATGTAAATTCTTTCGTGAACTTGGTATTTAATCCCGTGTAATCTAAGAGTGTGATAAGAAAGTAGAGGTAGACTTTCATCTAAAATCAGGAGCTAAGCGGTTACTGTTCGGAAACGGAAGGGGAAGGGTGGAGATTCTTTGAAAAGAATCGACTATCTCGCCTCCTTCGTAATTTCATTGTGGAATCCCCCGCAGGCATCGGACATTGAATGTAGCTGTACCTCCTGGAGCCATTGGATCCCGTAGCTTTCCAGAACATCTCCCCGTTTGACGATGGCAGATAAATTTAATTCTCCTATTCTGACGTTGTGACGAAAATGTCAGCAAAAGTCATTTCTGCAATTCAAGAAAAAATTCATAGGTACTCTCCCGGATACTCTCCTTCCACTGCTGAATTCTTCGAGAGTTGACGTAAATTTATTTTGCATGGATTCCAATTCAGGTTATTGATACAGATCAAATCTATATCATTGATTTTACTTCACTTGGCATTTTAACTCGACTTGATGATTTAATTAGTTCGATGTAATACGCTTTGTTGAAATTAATTACATTAATTAGAATATCTTTCACATATTTCTGCGGAACACACACAAGAGTGTGTGTTCGTGTGCGTGTGTGCATAAAGAATTGATAGCTCCAATATTTTTCATGTTTTATCAGTCAATTCGGGATATTGCACGAGGCAAATTTATAAACGATAGATATACTTAATAATGCGTGTGCGCGTGTGCGTGGCTAGTATTTCATAATTTGAGGAAAATAAATAAATAATCCCGAGCTGAAAATATTTGTATGCTCGCATGTGCAATGATACACGAAACAAAAATTTAATATCAGCCGAATAAAAGTTTAATGAAACATTGAAAGTGGTGTCTACATAAATATGCAGTGAACTAACTAAATCGAGAGAAAATATGATAAAAAGAAGCAATATTTTCAAGTATTTTAACGCATTTATTTATTACTAGCGAGGGAAACTTTAATTAATGGGGATATAAATCAGAGATTTTCAGGGTGTGTGCGTGCATCATATACAATATCAGAAATGAGAGTATTGAATTTTTCATAGATTTATGAATATGGTGGAAATGAATCACGAGGTCCAAAGTGGGTAAAGTGCAAAGATATGCAGTTAATCCAGCGGTTGCCATCTTCTTTCCACGCTGCGAGGGAAATTACATCGATCTGAGGAGAAACTTTAAATTATCCTTGGCATCAGGATCGTACATTCGATAAATCTCCGAAGATGCTTTGCGTTGTAACGATATTAACGTCTAGTAGGATACTCGCTGTTCTTCTCGTTCATCTCGACTCATAAAATTCCATCGAAATCCCTTGATCCGCTTGAAAGGAGTTTAGGCACGTGTACATGGCATATATAATGCGATACGGGCCCCCCAAGAAAGACGTTAACGTCCTCCGAATAGACTCTCCGCTGACAAACAGTTCCTACAAACACGGGGAAATTACGTTTCTCTCTGTTTCACTTCCGGAATAATGGTCTGGAATGTGAAATACCAGAAACGAAAGATGGAACGCCTAAAAGATAAATTTCCTCCCGAGTTTATAAACATTCTCGAAGAATTATCTCGCGAAATCCCAACGATTTTAATCATTCCATTAATTTCACTCATAAACTCCTTTCTTAATTCACACTAATTTCTTATTCCGCCGCGCCACGAAATCCTCTTAGACGGTACACAATATTTTCATGGATTTCAGAAAAATAAATTTCAACGGGAAGGCATCGCTTTTGAAAAAATAACAGCTTCCTCCGAGTAGCGAGTTCCCATTAATGCGCTATCTTCTTTAAAAATCAATAGAGAAACAAGAAGAAGAAGAAGAAGTAGAAGAAGGTAAATCCTACCCAGAAAAGACCTAGTCCCTTTTTATATAATTGTGCTCGTTTAAGAAAAAAAACTTGGAGAAGACAGGATCTTAAAAAATATCTAGGCTATTAGCGCGGGGTGAAAAATTTGGCTATTGATTAGGCGCTCGCTACAAAGGTGGAAAAACTTCATACAGCGGGATAAGAAACACAAGTATAACTGGTAAAACTATCTAGTTTTTTTGTTTTCTCTCTCTCTCTCTCGTAGATTTGGTAAGAAAGGTAAGAAGAAGCTTCCTTCTTCCGCAACGAGGCTTTTTACATTATGCACTTGGTTCTTTCTGGGTAGCGCTTTATTAGTTCAATAAAATAGGATTACTTGAGCACGGTTCATAAGAATTGTCGGCTTTCCAACAGCAAGTGCCATGAAAAAGGTACCCGAGGAGTAACTTTACGTAAATCGAAGCGAGAATGCATTGCAATTACCAGCTGTACGCGGAGTTTACGCCATACTAGCAGCATTTTTATTTAACGCTACTTTATTTATTGGCGCATGAAAATTTGTTCAATGCGCGCTTTGTCGAGTCGACGTCGTCCGGAGGTAAAATTAAGCTAGGATGTCTAACGAAAGAGGAAGTTTTAATCCCTTAATTCAATGCAAACGCCTAAGCGCGCCACCAGAAGCAATATCTTTTATTGCAGAACTCGAGTAAATTGCGATTATTCATTAAGAAATAGCTCCCTCCCTCCTTCGGCCACAGTGATCTCGGGGAAAATAAGATGCAGCGGATAAGAGGTTAAGAGGGGAGGGAGAGCCTGCTTTTTGCCACTGCAAAGAGATGGTGTAAAGTGACAAGACACTAAAGATAACAGAAGAGTAATTACAACGCGCTCATACTCCGGTGGTTAACGTCACCGTTGTTAACCAGAAAAGTCAGCGGATGGTAGGAAGAGTCTCCGTTTTCGCCGTAGTTTGCCATCGTAAAGCCGATTAATTGAAAATATGTCACTGGAGAATTTTTCTTAAAGAGTCCTTCGATGTCGTTCGATACCGTAAAAGTGGGTCGTACTTTTAAGAAATCCCTTTGAAATTTGACAAGGGTGATGGGAGCCGCGAACCGCGAAGTGTCCGAGTGTCCTTCGAATCGCAACCAGCATTGGACCATCGCCGTCGTCACCGCGCGAAAACTTATAAATCGAAACCAGCCCGGCTGAATATTCATGGAGTTCGGTGGAAAAGTCGAAGTTTTCAGGGTTGAAGCGTGGAAACGAGACATTTAGGTTGGCGTGGAAATATTGCTGGATTTTCGTATGTATATATTTGGGATTAAAAGCCCGTGGCTCGAAAGTGTCAAAAAGCGTCTGCTTTGTCGCGCAGGAAGGTAGACATCCCTCGCGGATTCCACGCGTCGACGTGCCGGTTGCATCGTTAAAACGAATGCGAAGATTATGCAAAAATCTCGAATGCAACTGTCGCCGGCTACCCGGCGGTAGACCAAAGTTGGAACTGAAAACGACACGAGTGCTACGTTCCGAACGTCAGACTGTGTAAAGTTTTGTAATTCTTGAACCATGACAACTCCTACGAGACTCTAACTTAGTTTCCTTATCAGTCCCACATTCTTGCCTTTTTGCTCCTCTAACCTTTTCCCCGACCAGTAAGCGTTTCTGGAGCATTCCGGGGACACGATGACAATTAGGTTACGTTTCACTTCAGTCCTATAGTGTTCCAAACTAATAGAGGCTAATGGATAAATTCATTCGTTTCATTCGCTAAGTAAAATCAAATTTTCCTTCCTGCTTTTTTCCTTTTTCTCTTTCTGTTTTTCTTTTTTCTGTTTTTTTCTGTTTTTTTTTTTTTTTTTCAAATGTCTCTTCCGATTGAATTTCTTTATTGCGTGTTTTCAATCGACGCGAAGAAATATTGCTGAGAATTGTTCGTCGAAGAAAACTAAATCTCCGGGGCGCATTTAAAGTTATCGGTACACAGCTGCCGATCCGCGGCGCTGATACTTATCGGGTGCAAAGATTACAGTAATCTTCGGCGAAGAAGTTGAAATTGTAAACGACTGGCGCATTTCGAAAGTCACCGGGTACCGCGAGGAAACTTCTTCAACTTTCGAGTCATCCCGAGTTTCTTTTTTCTTTTTTCTTCCTCCACTGTGTGCCGGCTATACCACTGCCACTACTACTACCGCTACTTCTTCTTACTCTCTTCCTTTATCCCGCGCAATTCGCCAAGAATGTCCGAAAATGTGACGTGGTGGAATTTTATGCATCGACACCCGAATATACTTTGAGCGGCAGCTTCACATTTCTGAAATATTCAGGTAAAATCTGTCGAGACTTCTGGGCGCTGCGGTGCATTACATACATGCAGCAGCAGCAGCAGCAGCAGCAGCAGTACAGTTGGGTCGTGAATTCATCCATTATACGAGCGGAAACTCCGTATTTCGTGGTCACCGAGAGTATCTCTTCCAACAAATTACGCGGGGGATCTTTGAAGATCCGAGAAGCATTCGTAAATCAGATTCCTGGAGCCAATAACGGAAAATTGGCAGCGTTGCGCGTCGCGTAGACTGAGATCCCATTTTCTTCGGATCGACATACACGTTGGAGATTCGTGGAAAAATTGAATGGAGAGAGCATCGAGTGAAAATTAGAGGCGATTAGTCTTAAAATTCGTGATGCGATTCGCCAATTGGACTTGTTGCAGCGTCAGCAGCTGCCTATCTTCATGACGAATAATTCACGAACGCTGAATCGCATCGATGATTCACTGCACCATAAAGTCAATCACCTGATGATAAGCACCCGATAATTTAGAAATCCCTGTGGATTCGATGAATCGTGTAACGATTGATTAACGCGGCACCGCTTTACCGAATCTCTGTTGTTTCCGTTGTAAAAAAAAAAAAAAATCTCTTCGGAAAAAAGCAAAAGAAAAAAATAACAAAACTCACCAGGGCAATTCTCAAGATGAATTCATTTAAGAATTCCATATGGTTTAGGCGTGTAACACGTTTTGCAGTCAATCTATGACGTGCTATCAGATGGCTTGCGAGATCAGGTTCTTGGAACATTGCGTGCACCGTATCACCTGGAAAAAGCGGTAGTAAAAAGCGAATATGCCGAGATGGATGTTCGACTTTTACGATCCTTTCCTTATGTCGAATACACATGTCCAGAGTATTGTACACGCCCTATTGGGAATGCCGTAAGGAGAGGCAGGCGAGTTGCGAAATTATTAATGGAGAGGAACTCAGCCTTCCTCCATCTTACCCCGAGTCCAACTTTCAATTGATCGTTAAACTTGAATAGACAAAACCTTTTACTTTTGTCCCTCTCCGACGAAAAAGATGTGGAAATTTAGGTTGAAAAATAGTTTCTCTGTGCTACACACCCATTAAATCTAATATAGCGGAACTTTCTGCTCGCGATTCTCGAGAGTCGCAAAAGTATTAAAAGCGATTGGTCGATTCAACGAAAGAAACCATAATACTCGTCTCTACAAACGAACGCTGCGATAAAGTCATTTTTAGAATGCGCTTGTGTAACTTGTACGGTTTCCAGGGAGATGGAGCGGCGTCATAAAGTAATTCCCATCGTTGTTAAATATGGGAATGCGTCGTAGCGACTAATTAACACTTAATTATCGCGTGCATTATTTCATTAGGCTAATGCGAAATGTATTCTATCCGAATATCGTGAGTAGTAAACATTTTAATAACGTTGAGTAAACATTTACCTTTATTAAATACTCGTTCTCGCATTTCTATGGTAGAGAGCGAGCGAGTGAGTGAGAGAGAGAGAGAGAGAGAGAGAGAGAGCGATCGGGTGATCGAAGCTGATTTTATAATAATTAGAGTCGTCGAAGGAATCCTATTGAAATTCACGAAAACAAATATAATAGCAAAATTCCAGATTTACATTAAACAATAGCATTAACGTTAGCCGCTTCTATGAAAGTGATGACAGAGACTAGTTTCAACAATGGACCGTGTTGATTCTAATTACGTACATTGAAATATATAAATTGATTATACTAATCGCAAACTGTGCGTGCGCGCGCGCGCGCCAGATTCAGAGATAGTTCTATGCAAAAGCCATCAGAATTAGAGAGAATATTAAAATTTCTCTGAAACGCGTAATAATCTTTTTCGCCTAAGAGAATTTAGCCCGAATATCCCGAGAAAAGCGTAATTCTGTTAAGGGCCTGGAAAATTATACGCGTACAAAGTGCCCGAACGTCGGAGCATTTTCAAATTCTACGTTCACCATGGTAAGGTAGGCAGGCAGGGGCAATTACATTGCCAGGTCATACAGTTCAGAAAGCTCCGGCTGCTTCTTTTTTGTTTGAAAGAAAGAAGAAAGGAAAAAGTGGTCGTTTCCGCAAAAGTCAAAAGGACCGCTGCGCGTCCACGGAGTTGTTCTCCATGGTATACGTAAGGATTATGTCCGTTAGTGGTAAATTTTGATTTTTAATCAACGTACACAGGACACGACACCACCCCCGCGCATGGACGCGCGAACTGAGAGGAAAAACTTTGGCGCATCCGCTCTCTCGCTAAGCTCGCTTTCTATTTATCTTGCTGAACTTGCATACTGGAGCCGCGAAGGCATTAGCGATAAAATTCACGCGTCTCACGAGTGGAGGAGAGTCGTAGGTTTTCATCCGTTTCTGGCGTTGCTCGATAAATTCAAGAAGGTGTGCAAGATGAAAGATTAGTTTTGTCCAATGCCTGAAACGACGAACACGAAGGTACTTATCTTGACTAATGGTATATATCTGTCGCGCAGTAACGGCTGACTGACGTAATCAGTCTGTCTCATAATGACCCGTCGGCACCCAGATGCTCCCCCGTGAAACACGGAGACCTTTGGATTACCGGCAAAACACGTCGCAGTAAAGGGAAAAGATGACAAAAGCCAACTCGATTCTCTCCCTTTGATCTACGAGAGGTTACGATGTTTTAAATTTTTCTCCTCTCAAGGGGGATGCTGCAATAATTTATTCAACGCTCAAACACAATCTCTTTTCGAAGATGCGATAAAGCCCATTGTGCAATAAAATATTGATGATGATGATGATGATGATGATGATGATGCAACATTTTCTTGCACACGCGCCGTAACATTAATCGTGAGGTTGCAATTTATGAATCATGCGAATCCTCTTCATATTTGTCCGGAGTAACAATTAGAAAGAGCTGTTCGGTAAGTCGAAAGAACAAGTAACTTTTCTTTTCTTAAATTACACAGACTTTCTTTTAACCGGAGTGTTAGATTAATTTCGTTCAATCTCCAGAGACAATCTCTAGAGGCGTTTTTCTCTATCCGTTTCTTAGAGCTTGGCCGCGGAGAAGAGGATTTAAGAGGGTGACTGAATGAAACAGGGGAGGAACACGGATAAATGCACTGAAACTTTTGCGTGGAAAATATGCAAAATAAGTCTGTCCGTGAATATAATAACCGAATCTATCGAATAATAATATCCCTATTGGCAAATTAATTCACCGACTTAAATCGAAAACGGCGTTGATGAAATTTTCGTGGGAATTAGGGATGATGATGATGATGAGGATGATGATGATGATGGAACATACGCTGCTAGCCATGCATTATGTTGTGTTTCAGGTGAATTTAAGACGGATGGTATCCTGATTTCCGGCACGATGTGCAATTACCATTTTATCAGCACGCAGTTACCTACGCGTTATGGCCACTTCTACTCACCAAGGTACCCTTCTTCTTATCCGAAGAACATCCGGTGTACCTACCTCTTCCGAGCAACGTAAGTAGCTTGACCTATTCTAACTTCGTGCTGGTCCGGGCTTAACCCAAAGTCCCAGTCTAACCTGAAACCTTAGAGCTAGGATACAATCAACATCAAACACATTATAGCTTCATACATTTTACATGCTTACACGCTGTTATAACATTTAATATGCATGTATACACTCTGTAGCACCGAGGAATAAATTGGTAAGACGCTTTGTCAATTTACTGCTAATTTCATTCAAAGGCCACAAAAGGCGATGCTAAAATAGTGGCACGCTATTTTTATTGCCTCCATTGGTCTATTTTATCATATTGCATTTTCATTCCTAATTAATTTCCGGAGGTTACGGCTATTGTGCCATATCTAACACGGCGACTAGCCACGAGACTTATGCAAATACGAATATCGATTTAAGCAAGTTTACCCATTGATGAATATATGTCTCATCTAGGTAGCGGTATATTAAAGCAAATTCATATTGTACCGCGAAGCGTCAAAGATAATCCATAGTCAGTCCAAAGTTCACGCGAGTGAACTATATTCAACTACCGCAACGATCAATACATTGATACATATGCACGAAGTATGCTTAATAAGTCTAAACTCTCCTGATTCGCACACACACAGGCGCGCGCGCATGGTAGTTCTGTATACATCTGCATTATTATCAATGGAAAATCTGCTAAATCTTCATTTTCTAGAATCCTATTAGAGTTCGGTAACGAATTGTAATTAATATTCCGTTGTAACATGTTGAAGTAATCAATGCAAATGCAGCGCATTATTCGTACAACTGATTAGTGGATAATGACAAATGTTATCAATATTAATGAAAAGGTGCGAAGGCACGTGGAGCTTTAAGGTGTGTTGTTAACAATGCAATTAACCTGATTAAACCTTTGCCGGAGAGTGCAATAAGTGCAACGCTCAGCAGATCCAAATATCTTTAAAGGCCGAATACATAAATCCACTCAATATGGAACTAGCGGAGGCGTATATAATCATCAAACATTCCGAACTAACACATAAATTCAGAAACGTGACCAGTGATGTATCGCTACGTAAATTTGCTAAAATTCTCTGCCAAGTCCGAGAGCACGAACAACTCGATTCCCTGGTTGATCGAATCATCTGACGTCCATGGGCAAACTTCGAGGTTCATCCGTGGAAATGCAGAAGCAAAAGCAAAAATGCCTAATCCGGGGCTGACTTCAATCCTCTGGACCCGGTCTATAACTCGTCGGCGGGTATTTCGTCACCAGAAATTTTCCGGCTTCCTGCTCGCGGCAACTTTGCCCGTTCCTCATCTGGTTCGTCTCTGGAGGGATCTGATTCTCCTTGTTGCTCGAAACTTTACGTCCGTTCTGCCGCGAGCGTTTTCCTTTTCATTTTCGGCCACGGGATAAAGGCCCGGATAGAGAGAAAAAGCGGCGGCGAATTCTTGGCGCGATACGCTCGCAGGAAACGACGTCATTCTCTTCGGACGGGTCCCTAACACGGCGGCGATGTCAGTGTTCGCGCGAGAGCCCTGTGCGAACCCCATGAACCAACCGTGTGCGTTGATAGTTCCAGTTTCTAGTTTTTATCATTTGATCGGCGAACCGGCCAATTCTCCGCGACATAGTTTTGCGTCCCCGCTTATAAAGTTGACCCAGTCATGCCATTTGGCTATCATCGGTAAGAACCGATGCAAATGCGCTCCGTTCCAATTTTTGCTTATTTCCATTCTCTCCCTTGGCCCGTTCGCCCGACCACCTACAAATGCATCTCTGTGTGTTAATTGCATAAATCATGTCTGATTGTAGTGGGAACTAAAGCATATAAGTCGCGCGCTATAATGTAATTGAAACAGTATTTCATACACGTAACGTACGTATCTCGGATTTCCGTATATGCGGTACGGTTGGTGATATACGACTTAATAGTAGTGCTATTTTGATATTGAACCAGCGGTTGATTACAGTGGCGTAGCGATAATTAATGTAACTCGTGTCACACAATATGTAATCCACCGCGACTCTTAATTGTTTTCTTATCATTAACATACGGCGCGACCGTAATCGTGCGTAGGAGCCCGAAAGATCATCGCTCACTCTCGTCGGACGGGTCTGAAGCACACCCCACCCCAGCATGCGATGCACAGTCATATAGAAAATTCTACAAAATGGCTGAAGATGTTAGCCTGAACTACTTAAGCACTGATCTTGGGATTTTTACTTAGGTTTCTGGTCAGAAGCTCTGTGATCGATGCCTTTGGCCCAGATCCGGATCTTTCATCGAATTCCTTTTATCAATGTATCTGGTCCAAGTCCATCATGTAAAATCCTTGCGATTCATGCTTCTGATCTAAATCTCTCTCTCTCTCTCTCAGACTTTTACCTAGTTTTTTCACTCGTCGAGTAGTCTCTTGGTAGCCTTTGAATTTAGGCATCTCTCTGTCCCTCTCCTAAGGGGATGAATGATCCTCATTGAGATCATTATTCCAAACTAACTTGTAATTGTTTCCTCATGGTTAACGTATGTTTTGGGCGTTATCTTACGTGGAAGGAGCCGGATCATCACTCATTCGTGTCAGAGTACGTCTAGACAGGCACGCAACAGAAACTTGTGCACGTGTGTGTGTGTGTGTGTTAAATTCAGAATGCGTTCAGATGCAGTGAATTTAATCGCGGTGCGAACCAGTATGTGGCTAGAATTTCCGTTGCATTGTGGCTTCTGCTTAATTGCAGTAATTGTATCAAAGTAGCATTTGTAGTTTAGAATGCCCTACAGTTACATATACATTACAGCGCTGTCTGCAATATTCCCCGAACCAAAGAACACGTGTTCTTCGGAGAGATGCGTATGCGCGTGTTTGACAGAGAGAGATTCGATGGTGGGTACGCGCGTCGACGGATAGTAGTCCTCTTTTCTCGTTATCGATTGATTCGCGCTGCTCTCCCTTACTCCACTAATCTCTTCTTTCTCAAATCCAATGGTCTCTTTTTTTCTCTGTTGCAGACCCAGGGAAAGGATCAAAGTGGTTTTCGAGGAAATTTCACTGCAGAAGGGCGACATAAGGTAAGCTTTCCCTCCCGCCGTCTCGCGCTTAATCAGACTTTTCGCGGGAGAGAACGCAGGCGAGATGTAAAAGAAAACTGCGCGAGAAGGAATCAAATCTAAATTACGCCAATGGACGACGAGTCGTTGGCTTTTTGCGAGCGCGCAAAGCGACCTGGAAACTTAACGTGCGTCGTGATTTATAAATTTTCCGCGAGCAGTCGCGCAATATTTGACGCATCGGTTAGAAACTTGGCCGTACGTTTCTCGCATATTGCCGCTCGAAATTGAGTTTTACAAGAGTTTCAAGAGCGAGTGAGAGGAGAGATTTAGTAAGAGGATCAACGTCGTGAATTTACGAAGTACCCGGACCCGTCCGGACTGCGTAAAAGATGCGCCATTAAGCGAGAATATCGTTGGAGGCCAGTCGATTTAAAAGTTGTTCGCAAAAAATCCTCACCCTCGCGTTTTCGCGTTAAATTCACTTATCGAGTGATATCCAGCTTCTCCGATACAAACTTTCCCCTCGTCTACGCTAATTTCGGCGCGAGACCAGAGAGATCCGATGATTCTTCGGATTTTTCTCTCATTTTCGATAACGCGCGTGAAAGAGAGAGAGAGAGATGGAAATCTTACAAATTATGAAAGCCCGTATAATAACGAGGCCATGAATATAAAATTGAGAGGGGCGTTATATTATTATTATTATACCGGAAACGACTGCTCTAATCCGAAAGTTTTCTTTCGATCGATGCTCCTCGTAAGTAGAAAAAATAAAGTTAAGCACCCGCGATAAAAAAAAATACTAGATAAGGATAAAGAGTCCACTTAATTCCACCGAGATTACGGAACTTTTCCATCGGAAGTGCTTAAATTTCGTATTCCTTTAAAGGAAAAGTTAATTTCGTAAGGAAGAATCTAATTCCTTAATCCGGAGAGCCATGCGTCATGAGCGTTATAAGAGTGCAGATTATATAAGGGTTGATTTATTTTATACGCAGGCGGCATTACTCGTAAAGTACCACGACCGAACGCGCTGCTCGTAATCTGAAGTTTAATCATTTTTAGGATCCCTTTGGTTCGTGATACACGGTCAACATGCGCGTGGTTCGGAGCAAATCTTAAAGTTTCCAACCGAGAGACCCTTTCCATTTTGAGGTTGCGGTTGCCAGGCCGGGTTTACCGGTGGTGGAAAAACTTTAATGATTCATCTACATGCAAATAAAATTTCTTTAAACTCGTTGTTTGAGAGCCGCGGAGATATCGTAGCGCGCCGATGCAATTACGATAAAGTCAATAGAGTCAATTTCGAAAGTGACAAACGAGTTCGGAAACACAGCGAAGATCAAAGTTACGAGGTTTAAATGGGTGTCGGGGAAAGTGGAGGAAATAAAGGGCGCTCGATATTAATTTGTTTAGGTACCGATATCGCCGCCGCTGCCGCCGCGAGGCTGCTGATGCGAGAGTCACCGGTAAAATTCGCTAAGAGCGTGTGCAAGGGCTGAGAAATGCCTCGCGATACATCAGCGTTAAGCTGCTCTGTCAGACGCACTCGGATATTATCCTGAATGGAGCTGATGGATACCGAGAGACTCTTCTCTGCCAGCAGCCACTCGATACAACCAACCATCCACGTTCTGCTCTTCTCTCGTCCCATCCTCCTCCTCCTCCTCCTCCTCCTCCTCCTCTTCCTCTTGTCCTACTCTCCGCGGTGCGCTTCGTTTATATGCCGGTATAAAGGAGATATGCCGATTTCTACTATCGATAAACTCGACCTGCGAATTTATGACTTTGTTCCAACCTGCTTTGTCAGCCAGATTCCAGCCAGATTCCATGTTCTATATCCAATTAAATCCATAACCATCATTTTATTAGTTTCGTCCATTAAGTTAACTCATTCTGCCAACTGTTAAGCCCTCGTTAAATTCCTACACTCAAATGCGATCGAATGCTCGTTTTTTCTTTTTTTTGGATAAAATCGACGAAACTCATTTTTTCCCCTTTCAACGAGTCCTTCGTCGAAGACCCAAACATAATCGCGATATCCATCAAAGTCTTTTGCTGCTACTCTCTCTCTCTCTCTCTCTCTCTCTCTCTTTGCTGTGCAAAATATCTAGAATATTAAATTAGAATGTTTTTCAAGGAGTCAATAACCCACCGCGATATATTTTCAGTCTTTGTTAATGGCTGGAATTTTATTGCCCATTCCGGTAGCTTTGAATAGGATGCATTTTACGAAACTATAGATTATCCCAAAATAAACGGCAGGTGCATCCCTAGCAGAGGCAGCGGCCAACAATAAAAACAATGAAAGTTCAATTTTACGAAATTCTCACTCGTGAAACTACTAAAATTAAATTCACAATGCAGTTTGGTTTTGTATGAATAAGGACGGCAAAGCCCAGATATACAAACTGCAGTTATCACACAAATGTATATTCAGCGAGTTGTCTATGACAAAACATTGCTCGAATTCTGTAATACTTGCATTTCAACTAGCTCTGCCCTTTCCCCGTTGTTTAAAACATCAGTTATCCCGAAATGACGCGATAGAAAAATTTCTATAAGCTCAACAATTTTATGCAAATCTCAACGATTCTTCGCCAGCGATGTGTTCGAATCGGGTTCGAATTTGCCAGCCTTTTACGATACAGGGAATAACGAAGCAATTATAATTCCGGCGTGTCTAGTCACTTTGACGAAGCAAGACACTGGATGGAGGGAGAGGGACGGCTCTCACTGGTAAGCGCGATAAAAGAAAAATGGTAATTTGAATATAAACACAGGAGACGCAGACAGCAAAATACTAAAATAACGCTTTCCCTTCGTAAAGCCGCAAATTGAATTTACGCTTGCATGTTTTCCTCGCGAGAATTTCAGTCTGGGCGAATTTCGCTCGCATTTTCGTCGGGCGGGAGTAACTTTGACTGGGTTTATGCATCCTTTGGAAAGTGCGACAGGTCCGCGCAACCAGGAAGAAGACGCATTGGTAGAGCTTCGCTTGGCGGCACCTCGATTAAACTCTTCCAGATTCCCGACTATCAAGCCAAGAGCGATCAAGCTGCGGTTGTTCGCCACGGAGGGATTCGAGGACTCTATGCAAATAAGATTCGCCAGCGGAAGGCGCTCGTCTCCGGCTTTGAGCCCCGTTACAAAGTAAAACTTCATCCCCACTGTAGAGCAGGCAGGAACCTCCTTCTCCGCCTCTTCACCTGCGTTGATCCGTCTTCTTTTTGTACCGCGGTACCTTATCTTTTTTCTCTTTTCACCGTTATCTCGATTTTTCAACTTCCCTTCCAAATCGGTTGCGGAGAAGAAGAAGAAGAAGATCTTGTCCTTTTTTGCCTTCTTCATTGATCTTTGCCCTTTTCACCTCTACGCTCCTATCTTACGTTTCTATCCCACATACTTTGATTTTACCTACCCTTTGGCCAGGAATCATCTTTCGTCACGATTTTCAGCAGGTCTAATTCGAGAAGCTCGGAAGTCACCGCTGGAATGAAATTAAGGAAGCTCAATACTGAATTAGGACGGAGTTTGAGGATTTATCACGGATTAACTCTCGCACACTGCAGTTCTACAGTTTTCTCTCTCCCTCTATCTCTATCTCGGCTTTTGCCTCTTGCTTGGACTCTTTACAGAATCTCCTCTCTCTCTCTATCCTACTCGTCTCCAGCGGAGTAGTACTCGCCGTTTATTATCAGAGAGTGAGCATTCTGTGCGCGAACTTAATGTGGGTTAAGCAGAATCATGCTTAGCCGACACGTTCGGTGAATTTAAAAGTCGACTTCAATCGGAATTACTTTGAAAAGAGCGTTCTTTTGCAATATGGCCCTCGTGGTTCCATTAGGAGTCACATTTGATCTTCTCTCTGCTATTACCTCGATCTCTCGTAATCTCAAAAAATCTTTCTAACGCTGTTAAAGAGAGGAGATATTTTCTAATGTGGGGAATCTCACTCTCTTGGTGTCAAATATCATACATCCAGTAAGCTAAATTTGGATGTGTGCGAATAGTGCCAAGGTAGTACCCACCCCTTTAGAGAGGACTATTCCGGCACCCTCGGTATTAGCGTTTGACAGATTTATGTCGGTAATATCAAGGGCATTAGAGGCTTTGACGTATTGGTGACCGTAAAATTTGTAGTCAAGTAGAAGATGACTATCTTTCATTCACTGACTGATAATATGCCATATACGCGCGCGCACACACACACACCCACATCGACAGCGACACCCGCTCTTTTTAATTAAAGCAACAAAAAAACTAATATCTAAATTTATTGTATTTATATAATCAGTCAAAGTGAATGTGTGTGCAGATTTATGATTATTTTTTAGTCGATTCGGAGTAGATAAAAAATTCAATGAAGAAATGACACAAATTCGATACGCTCGTTACAATGCATTTATTTACGTGACATTTTGTAACATGAGTATCCAATATAACTGTAATAAAATACACTGCATTCTATACAGTTCGATAAACATCATCAAATATTGACGAATCAAATTACTGTGACTGGAGATACGCGTATTTCGCGCGTGATAGTTGGAATTTTTTAAGTTCGGTGCATTAAAATTGATGGAACAGTCTGAGAGTTGAATTATTCTGAAAATTCTTCAAACATTGAATTTCAACATTGGTCTCGCGATTCTAATATCGCGCATCTTGGAAATTTTCTTTTAGTTTTTGCAGTCTCTCATCGGTGTATTATCAAGCGAGGCAAAGAAATTCATTATCGATAGGTGGAACGATGAATTAGCGAACCTACTCGGATCGGTCGATCTCCTGTATTTCCCACAAAATGTTCAGGCATTATCGTGGTTAAAGCTTTAAAGAGCTGGCAGACTGCGAGACAAAGAGAGGCGATTTCTGAAATGAGACGCCGGTAAAGGTAGGGCGGAAATAACGGAACCCGAATTCACTCCTATCCTCCAAGGTCTTTTCACAATTGTTCGCGCTGCCAGAATCAGTACTGCTCGACTAAGTCTCCACTTAGTTCTAGCACAATGAAAACTGTACTCTTAAAGTGATGCTGAAATGGATCAGTCGATAATACGTTACATTCCACGATTGCAGTAAACTATAAATTACATGCATTTGTTTCCTTGTAAAAATTCCTTCCCCCGAAGTCGAGACAAGAATGGAGGAAGAGTCCCCTTCGGCATTAATTTAATGGCTTTAAAGACATCCGAATGAAAACCTGTTTGCGAAACAATTCGAGAGACTAAATATTTAAGTAAAATACTCATTTCGTTAAATAGTTTGGATTAATTTGTTTCCACTTAACGAATTCATGGTGTAATGAATTCTCTTTCAATCTCTAAAGTGTTCTCATAATTGCACGCGCAGCTGCTACTAATCAACTTTGCTTAAGTAAACTTTAATTTAAGGCGCGGTATGTGCGCGTATTTAGTTTTATTGTAAAATTAAAGCAACATTTTTAGGGACCTCTCGAAATGACCTCCTAATTGGTTTTGTTATTTATTCTGCTTCGTTAAAGTGTCATTTCGAGAATCGCGGGATACAGTGCAGCGCATTGTCATTTCAAATTGTTGCGGGGGAAAATCAATATATATGCTCGTCGCACATATAAAAATGTCTAAAAATTAGAATTGTAACGTAAAACTGAAATAGCAGGCGGAAAGGAAAAACTGAGAGTGATACATGGAATATTAAATCCTCGTTTCGCATTATGGAAGAGTAAAGTTTTTTTCACGGAATAACTCGTGTGCGGATGGCGAAATATCGACGCTCTGTGCAATCTTGAAAATCGAATCGTTGAAAAATTCATTAGGGAGAAATGTGATGGAACTCAGGGAGGAGTATGTAAAATCAGAGGGAGGACGTAAAAAGAGTGCGTAATTGTAGAACGTGCGTGTAGGATCCTCTCCGCCTCTTGGAAAATCCCATCGCGATTGTTCCTTAGTTGGTAGAGTCAGTTTCGAGCTATGCCGTAGAAAGCCAAGCGCCACACAGTTCGCTCCTTTTAGTCGCTCCAACCCCAATACACATTTAGCGCTAGCATTATTACAGCTCGGCAAACATTTGAACGAGTTTGTTTGATTAGTTTAATGGTTCATTAGGTTTTACACCTCTTTGTCGATCCTAGACCACTTTCCACATGGAATATTTTGCAATAAGACCGAACCGAGCTGCTTCTAGAGTTCGAGATCGTTTACCTGCGTCACGTGCTACCCATAAAACTTGCAGTCATGCACCACTGCAATACTTGTTCAAGAGCAACATGTTACGTGGAACTTTTACATATCCAAATATGCCTTACTCTAAATAATGTTGTACCGCATGATGAGAATTTTCGCATATCGCACCGAAGGCTGCAGCGGCTCGAGCAACGACGAGGTTAAACAAGTGCAACTTGCACCTCTCGTATCTCTGAATGCTCCTTGACGTAATCTCGATAATTAAGTTTTGCCTCCTTAAAATTGGCAAAATCATTTGAAAGTAGTCCTTCCAAGTTTATCTCGGATATTGCACGAGAGTAATTAATGCAGGGCTATACAGAGACCGACGTGTATAATGTAAAAATAATTCAAAACTCTTTAAAATAGAGTTCCCGTCAAAGTTTTATCGAGAGCCCAGCAACAGCCAGTTGCACGAGAATAAGGAAATGGGCTATTATTGAGCTTATGATCGAGGGCTAAATAACTGAATGCATTCTTAATCAGTTGGTAAATGTCGATGGCGAAAATATTTATTTCCTACAAAATAACTGTGCTGGTGGGAATCTTTCGGTAAGCATATAGAGAGTATTTGATGACGGCAGGAGAGAGAAACAGAGAGAGAGAGAGAGAGAGGGAGTAGTCTGATAGCCTGAGAAGTTTTAAGTAGAAAAGTTTCAGACCCGTACGCGCAATTCTGATATCCCTTAACATAGGCTCCGATCTCGTTAACCAGTAAATGTTAATAATTCAAGCCTTCGTACAGTCGAGGAAAATGATTTCTACGCGCAAAAGATTAGGAGGTAACTATAGCGAGAATTCGAGGCAAACGATCCGGATGAAAGTATCCATGCTGAACATTTCAGACTTAAAGACTTAAGGAAAAGTTTGACAGGAAACTTAGACCAAGAACAACAAGGGGTTTCGAATAAAGAACTTAAATCTTTTACCTAAAAGAGGATATTAAATAGAATATCTAAGCTTTGTGCTTATGTAAAGACCGGCGAGGAGAAAAGGAGGGGGGGGGGGGTAAAGTTTGGAGGAAGAAAAATGGAAGCGTTCCAGTTCGAGTTCGACAATCCCTTGTTCTTGCCCCATCTCGTTAAGTCGCAAAGGTTAATAATCCCCGGACCAGTGACATAATTCACAATTATCCTAATAGAGTCCTACCTGACATGGGCGGCTTATGCCGGTCGGCTCTTTAAAATTTATCAAACACTCCAGGAAAGTGGTACCTATGAAAACTTGATGAGCACCGCGAAAGAGCCTCGTGATTAGGTTGTAAGCAGTGAAATAGCTGCAGTATCACGTAGATCCGCGCGACGGTTTCCAGAAATTATTTACAGAAACATATTTATTTCCCGCCTTTGCGAAACAATTTTCCGCCTCCCAACGGAGAATACTCTGACAAAATAATTGCCAATCACATTCGCCGACTGTACCCTCTAAGAGATTCATGATATTTCAACGGGCACGTTGTTGTTGGGTCTTTTCGCCAACGAGGGAACTCCGGAGAAATTATTATTCATCATTCGCAAATTAATAGACCGGGAAGGATTATTTTATCTCAGATTGCATTTGTGAAAATCCGAGTCTCTCTTTTGGATGTTTCCATCGGTTACCGAGCGCATCCGTGGCGTGGCAAACTTTGAACGGGAAATGCAAAAAAAAATATGCGAAAAGAGCGATTGGATTACAAATCGTAAGGGGATGGCAGCAGCAATTTTTTTTTTTTTTTTTTTTTTTTTTTTTACCCTCTTCCATCGAAGTGCTTGAATTCTCCAGAGTAAGACCCGCGTGGTCATACTTTTCGTAAAATTTCTGCGTTTTCACATTCATTCGATTCTCCCCGTAGGAAATCTGCATTTGTACAGTTTTAACGTAACCGGTACGGGGAGATAACCACAGTGACAGATACAAATATCTCTTCGTGGTCGAATTCGCGCAGTGCAGTTCGCGAACGTATAAATAATAAAATCCCGAGTAGAACATTGAAATGACTTTATGTCTGTGAAAACCAGTTTCCTTCCGGCCTGCTAAATTTTATCAGTGTAACGTTATGTAATTACTGGCGACTTAACTGCGAAATAAATTCATCAAGATGAAAAACAGGTAATAGTAGTGGCTTGGAACTTCCGTGCATAATTAAATGGAAAGTACCGAACTATAAATCCATTTTAAACCGGAGGAAGCGAGGTGGTATCTCTCGAAAAAAGCCAATAGCCGAGGAGGAGGAGGAAATGTATGCGCCGTGTAAATTAATGTCGATATGTCACGCGCTAATCGAATATATCCCCGTAACGAATCCACGAAATTTCATCGTTGCCTTCCGCGGCGGTTCGATATTATTGCGTAAAAGACTAGCGAGAGACGAAGCAAAAGGTTTTCCAAGAAATTCGCAAGGAGATAGAGATTGGTCGAACAACCGCAACAAGAACGCACGTGGAGCAACATCCGATTTTCTTCGCGGCCTTCCTCCGCGAAATCGGATTATGTTGTATCAGCAGGTAGCCATATAAAGACAACTTATGAAAAGTATTTTCACTGTTACGCGAGTAACATTGAAATTCATAGCGAGAAGAGAGAGAGAGAGAGAGAGAGAGAGAGAGAGAGAGAGCCCCGTGGTGCGTCGGTGGAAGGAAAGTGAATAATCTGTCTGAAGGGTCTTGGTAATCCGAAGGTGGAGGCGATCGTTTGAAAAAGCTATTGCTGGAAAGCTTAAAGAAGAAGGAGGGAAGGTGCATCGCGGGCAAAAGGGTTCACAAAAGCTCGTGGCCCATAAAACCTGGATGCAGGATGAGGAGATTCGTAGGGGTTTACGCGCGTGAGAGGGTAAAAGCGTTCTGGATGTAAAGCGGAAGGGGAGAGGAACCTCTTTAATCTACGGCTTCTCCAGATAATCTTTCTCTGCCGGCGTAATTGCTTAACCCCTGCTAGTAATGAGGTTATCTCGTTTGCCATCATCGATCAAGTCTTTAAATCGATCGCAAATCGTATATTTCGTAGCAGAGAAACACAATCTACCGGTTTCCGGTCTGGCCCGGTAGCAGCAGCCTCTCTGTTTTGGCCAGAGCTACCAGCTACCGGCTACCAGCTACCAGCTACCAGCTCTCTCCGGTCGGTTTCGCTCGATGAAAACTAAGTAGTTGGCGTTGGCCTTGGCGTACACAAACCTGTGGAGTTACCCACCGACCAACGCCTGCTGCTTACTCTTCTTGCAACCACCACCGTTACGTCCACTTCCTTTGTCACTTTGGTCTCTGATGTTTCAACTTCATTCACCTCCTCACTGCGGTCTTCACCGCTCCACATTGAGACCTCCTAACTTCGTTTGGTTCCTTCTTAATAGAATCGGATGTTTATAGGACATTCATAAATTGTCTTTGATAATCCCAATTGGAATTGGAGAATTGTCTTCCCTTCCCTTTCCTTCTCTTCTCTTCTCTTCTCTTTTCGAGTACTTGGAATACGTGAGCTCGAGGAATTACCCAATGACAGCAGGCTGCTCTCCCTCGTATCTTCCATAACCACTTCCTTGTCACTTCACTCACTTTGCTCGCTTCTTCCTTCGGATCTCTCAACTTCGATCGATTCACTCCTCGCTAACTCTCGCTAAGCTTGATTACGCTGTACTGCTCCCCTTTTTTCCTCCGTCTATATTACTTCCCCCCCTCTCCTCTCCTCTCCTCTCCTCTCTTCTCTTCCCAGCAATATCAGCCTGTAATTGCTCCCTTTTTTATATCGCGATTTAGAACGTTAATTTCTTATATCTGTTCCCTTTTATTTCAATTAAGATTACAACTCCGATTCAACCCGTTTAGCTTGCCTTTAATTATTTATCTTTTTCCTCTCTACGATCTCTCTCTTATCGGGGGGAGGATTGTTCAACCGGTGGTATTTCATTCCGCGAGATTTAGTCAAAATGCTCGTAGCTGCGGAAAAACATTGTTTCGCTCTAGAATTTTTCACAAGTGACCAGGCGTAATCTCATTTATTGAAAGTTTTATCGCGCAGCTTTTACTACAACTGTGAACGTAGTAGATTAATTCGTAAGCGTACAGAAATTAAGCTTGAGAATTCAAGTTTACGATCGACGTTTTCAGTCTTACCGGTAGTAAAGTAACAGTTATTGCCAACTGGTTTCGTGATACGTCGACAAATCGTCAAGCTCTCATTGTACACGTGAAAGAACCATGAAACCTTACCGAACCGAGAATGAATTAATCCGGACATATTAATTTCAACGCCCTAACCAAATTATCGGAGTTACGTTCATCGTAGTTTTAAACCTTTGAACGTTACCGTTAAATCGCAAACTGTATCTCATGAAAATTGAGGCATAATCTAGTAGGAACTACCGGCGGTGCGCGCGCGCGCGCGCGCGCGATTGATTGAAAATCGCTCCATCAGATTTAGCGGGGATAATGAAATTCAAAGGAACATGCTTCGAACGAGAGACGATTAACGAGATGCTGTGGATATTGAGAATTTTACATAAGTTTGATATATTTCAGAAGTATAAAGGAATCCCCGGTAGACAGAGATTCTCTTCTTACGAGCTGCATAGTTCGGCTAAAAGATACTGCCGATAAGTTGTCACATCGCTAACGAAAAGCATCTTGTTCCAGCTGCTTGAATAGGGCGGATTTAATCAGAGTTCACGATGGACGGGACGAAGGAGCGCCCACAATAGCCGTGCTCTGCAACCAACGAGAACAAGTGGAGGTACTCAGCACAGGGCCAGACCTCTACATCGAGTTCGTCGCTAATTCCGGCTGGCCAGGCCAAGGCTTCAAGGCTAGATTCGAATTTCAATCTGTGGATGATGCGCCGCACTCGGGTCAGTAAAAAAACAACAACTATTTAAATAAAGCATGAGAACTTGAAAGCGACTTGGAGAAAGAATTGATTTTTTACCGAAAAAGAAGGAAAAAAATCATTTCTTCTGTCTGTGTTCGTCGACGTCATCCTCCTCTCTCCTACTAATTCTTTATCCTTCGGCACGCGAGAGTCTCGTAACTGATATTTTCTATACGACCCCCCGAGGTTGCGAGGGGTCTCTCGAAAGCCAGGGCCGAGCCATTAAATTATCCATTACTCTGCATTGCTCCTGCAGGAAGAGCTAGACTTTCGGCCTTCACGGTCCGAGGCACTTCCTGAGATTGTCAATTTTTCATATCGCCTTCAACTGAATCGCTTTGTTCCTTTGCATAGAGCTTCGCGTTTTTCTTTAATAAAGCTTTCACCGCCGACGCTTAATTTGCTACCCTCTCTGCATCCATTTTCTTCTATTTGCTTCGCAAACTTTCCACATTAAACATTCTTTACAGCAATTTATTATGGCAAAACTTACTTCTAAATCGTGGGGGTTCGCACTGCTCTTATTTGGTGAAAGTATTTAAATAAGAAATTTTCGCAGATTTTTCGCTACCGGAATATCCATAAAGTTGCTACGTTCCTTTATCGACCATGGCCGTCGATAAGGTAGAAAGTCCAGGACGTCAAAGCTCAGCGGCTAGATATTACCGTGGATAAAAGCACACGCGGGGGGCACATTGAAACGAGCTTGCGCAAAGTTGCTGATTTTCAGGAAACTCTGTTGGTAAAGCAGAACGTTTCCAACGAGCAATAATCTGGTCTACCCCGGATAACGCTCACCGTTTACCTACATCCGTTCGTTTTACCGTATACCGAAGATAACTCACCCGCTTATCGGTCACAATCTTCCATATCCATATTTGAAAATCTCTATAATATAAATGTTATCCAAACCTTTCCTCCTCCCTTTCCTCTTAAAAAAATTAAAAAAAAGAGCCTCTCGTTAATAATTTTATAAACGATATTTCGTTTATATAATTTATCATGATTTTGTTAAAGCATTTTGATCAGGTGTTGTGGTCATTAAGGTTGAGAAGAAAGATGATGGTCAAAAAAGTGTGAATGTGCTAGGGTATTTATGGGGTAATAAATCATGAACGGGTCCCTTTGTATTAAGGGAGATTGGCCATGTTCTATTGCACACGCCGACTCCCTGCTGTAATTAACGGCACTGTATATTCCGAGGATAATTACAATAATGTGTTGCAGAGCTGGACCAGGTCGTCCCAGGGGCCGTAACGGGGAACCCCAGGTACTCGGTCATCGGACCAGCTGTCAGCGCTACTAGTAAGTATATGCTGACGTTTCATTCACGATTAATTGCTTTTCTTAAGCATCTTCTTACATCTTAATAATTAAAACTTTAAACTATCTCCCGACCAGCGACAAGATGAGTTAGAAAGCAATTAAAAATTTACCTGCAAATTAATTAAACAAAATTCCTACTATCTATCGGAAGGCTCGAGATTCGTATCTTCTTCTTTGTTTTTTTTTTTTTTTTTTTTTTTTTTCTTTTCCTTTTCAATACACTGCATTCGCGATTTGATGAGTTATCTCAGACCATTTACGACGTGTCTTTAAAACGGTATGTTTTTATTCTATATATACAAAGATGGCACACGGTGTATCCGACGTACTCGTTTGTATATATGGGACAGTGTGATTCTCTCCAGAGCTCAGAGAATATAACTTTTGCTCGACGTACCAGGGTATAAAGTTTGTGAGTACTTTGTACTCGAGACGTCATCACCCGTATGTTATGGCCACGCTGAAAGCTCAGCAGACTGCTTGGAACTTTATACCTTTTTCATGAAAATAAGATCCTTCAGTTATAGTCAAATGTAGTGACATAAATTTCGTTTGACTAACGACGAAAAAGTAGCTTTTGGACTGACAGAAAATGGCAAGAGCAGCAACGCATCATTTTACGTTACAATGCAAATCTCTAAATAGTTTTGAGGGGAGAAGCCGGAAAGAGCGGAGAAAAACTGGACCGAATAAATTCCTCCGCTAATTTGCTTAGTTATTACACACGCGCAAAAGGAGACCCGAGATTATTCTCACAGCTGTAGCCTTAATCTCAATTTGTACGTGGGTCAAAGAGCAGTATGTTAACTCATGTAAATCTATCTTCTAATACGGGCCAGGAACAACAACAACAACAACAACAGCAACTACTACTACTACCTGCAGCGACGACGACGACGACGACGACGACGACGAAGCTTCCTTGCGAGAAAGCCCTTATAGTAGTACAAGCGAAGTTCACTGTGGGTTCGTGGATTCGGTATAAGATACCGAATGCAGCGCACGGGTTCATTCCTAGCCTCTCAAAATCCACTTCATGATACTTAGGTTTAACCGTAAAACAAGGTACGCGATGTATCTACGTGCTCTTAAATATCGACCCTCTACTTCCACATGCGCGCGCGAGCGTTTGGTAAGTGCACCAAATTATCCGCGCACCTGCAGCGGCACAGATACAAAGATCCTATATCTCAAGCTTTTCAATTTTAATAAATTTCCAATAGGCGAATAGATTACTACCGGGACGGATACGTAACGACGATGCCTTGTTAAATGTGGCGCGGGTGGTTATAAATCCTGCGAAAAAATAACATATCTTTTAGCGCAACGCAAAACACGGAGAGCGAGATGGTAAATTCTAATGGCGATGGCAGGTCGAAGCAGAAGCACGAATTGTGGACGCGCGAAAAAAGTAACCAAATGAGGGGAACCATGAGATATGGCTTGGGTTTTCGACATTTTTCCCCGACCAACAACCCCCGATCCGCGTTTCTCTCCATATAATACTGCATTATCCGAATGTTTTCGGGAGAAAATTTCTGTTTGCCAGATGTGCTTGCTCATAAAACAATTCAATTGTGTCGCAGCATTGATCAAATTTGCGTTCGCCAACAGCCACATTTTCTCGAACACATATTGACATCCGAGCGAAAGTTCTCCTTCCACTGATACATTCAAAACTACTTTCAAGGAAGTTGAAATATCAACGGAATAACAAGAGGTTGAGGGAGAGAGAGAGAGAGAGAGAGAGAGAGAGAGTGCGAGAGACATTCGCTTTACATGAAAAAAGTAATTAATCCAACAACGTTGGACGCATTAAACCGTAACTGGAAAATGGTAGTGGTAACGAGTTCCTTATAAAATTTTTTCAGTCCTTTCAGTTTAGTGGCCCTTTAGCGACGCATAGACACATGGTAGAGGGTGTCGTTTCAAGTGGATCCTTCTGCAGCCGACAGAAGCCACGATGAGTACGGTTTATGAGCGTTATTATTACCAAACCTTGTTGTGGAGAATGTTGATGAAGCGATGGTGTCAGCCGATGTAGCGCTTTATACTTATGTGTTTGCTTCGTAATGTAACTTAATCGTATTGCGTAATCGCGTGAATTGAATTTGCTGCCAGGGGTTTGTACATTCACAGTTACCGTGTACAGACGCGATGAATGTCCATTCGTGTTTTCACATCCACGGGAGCATTTCGGCAGAATTCGCAACCGCAAACTATCAATAAAAGATTATCGTTGTTCCCGTGGATAGATAATACCTCGGCCCAGACCGCCCCCCGATATCATCGCGCGCTTCTCAACGCTCCGATAAAGATGCAAAATCAGATTAATTTTCACAAAGGCAAATTCTCTATCACGGGTGAAAATATTCGTATTGGAATCGCGATGCAACGGTCGAATGGCGTCGTGGGCGGTAGCCAGGCCAGTAAGAAATGACTTCGCGTTTATCTGGAAGTGTACAATGTGTATTTCCCACAGGCATTACACATTCTGCGGAAGCAGGTAGATCCCTTTACAAAGTACCCCCCCGCGCGTACGTATGTATCGAGTATCGTGTCCAGACACTTTGGCCAGACTGCGCACAAACACACACGGACACACAGCCACGCGGTAAAATGGGGGCGTCCAGTGTGATTGTAGCACGGCAATACAGAAATCAAAGATGACAAATCGATAAATCGGCTGTGATGTTTGGTGATCTTTCGCGATACGTCGTTTTCGAGGGGGTTATATTGATTTGCGCGATACAGGAGGGAGAAATCGGAAGAGGGAAGAGGGCCCGCCATGTTGGAAACGTATATAACGGCCATCTCGCGCTTTTCAGGGATTGACGTTGAAAGAGTCGCGATTTACCAGTGGCCTTTTCGTCACAGAGAAAAGACGTAGAATGGTACGAAGTAGGGAAGCCGTGGAAATCTAATAGACCGCACAAGCGAGGATGAGATATTGGCTTAGGGTCGACTCGATCGATGGGGCGGAGACTCTACTTACTTCGCCGTATCGTAAAATTCGTATCCGAGCTGACCAAAGAATCCATTTTGATCCCTTTCCCATTCCAACTGCGGGAGACGATCGAATTAATAGATCGAGCATCGAGAGAGCTCGTTACTTCGTCGAACAACAAATAAGAATACTTTTGCATAATATCGTGCGATTCGAGCCATGAGCCAGCAACGATATTCAATGCTGTCTCCACTTTGGTATCACCGTAATGTAATGTAACGCGATGCATATCAAATCCTACATATTCAATGAATCTCTCGCAGCAGACTTGAAAAGGGTCGTGCCGGAGTAAGTAACCTGGGCATTTGCTGATAATGAAGATAAACGAGCTCTTCGATTTCGCAAACCATAAGAAGGGATACGTAGCTTTCGGTATTCTTTCGTATGTGATACATCACTGTTTTTCCTCTGACCTGCTGCAATCATTAAAATTCTCATGGCACGAGCGCGTAAATTAAGCTCGGAGATAAAAACTCGCATCGCCGTTCCGCATCCAGCCTAATTTCTCGGGTTTCTCAGTGATTTTCTGGAAATGTATAAAGGTTCCTTAAAGAATTACGCGCATTAAAAATTTTCCGGGCGACAAAGTTTCCAGTCGGAGAAAGTTGCCGAGTATTTAGGGAATCGCGCAGAAGAAGAAGAAGAAGAAGAAGAAGAAGTTGGCAGGGATGTGATTCTGGGTTGTTGCGGTGTACCGCCAAAATGGAAGTCTTCGTAAATAAATCTAGACTGAAGTGCATTGCTGTTCCTAAGGTAGCGGCGCTATGGTCTTGGATTATTCTGATTGATGTTACACCTGGGACGTTACCGTCTTAAATATTTCGTAGAAATGATTATTTTATGCCACGATGGTTCGTTCGACATCTGGAAACTTTACGCGCGGCAGGCCTACGCTTGATGAATATAGTTCAAGGGCCAAGAAGGGTGGTCAAAGGTTCCATCGTTCAAAGAGCGGGTCGGGTTCATTGTTAATCATTAACTCGCGAAATACACCCCCGCCCTATATATCGAGCTAATTCGAGTTTCTCCATAAAGCGCACGCTTGACTCGCGCGTCTCTGAATGGCGAAATGTTCGCAATAGAAAATATGAGTAGATTCGATTAGCGAGGAACATTCCACGCTTCTTAAAGCGTTCGCGGTGAGAATAAATGAGAACTGACTTTGGCTCTGATTTCATTAGAGCTTGCATATCAAAATTGAAATTTGCTTAGACCACAGGGAAATCTGGGGAGCGAACATTAAGCGTTTCTAGGACCTGATAAAGCGTATAACAGAGTGTCTTGTTGCGACCATTAGTCTTCAGCAAGTTCGGCCCGCTTAATCTAGGCATTAGACTTAACGTCAGGACGTTGCACTGGAATTCTCCAATCTTGGAAATCGTGCGCTGCTCCGCAAGTTCTTGTTGTCCTGGACTGGCCAGGAGTTTGCTGCCATTGATATTGAAAATTCCTGTCCTATCCTAGCTAACGATGGATAACCGAAAAAGCTTCGCTAACCCAGCGACAGCAATATAGATCGATCATCCATCTTATTAGAAACTATGCGCAAATAGATGTATGAAAATTTTGCTGGATCGGTTGAGAGAGTGATATGGGACAAAGCAAAGACGATTCAGCGTGGAAAATAAAGAACCGTGGCTGTTGGTCACTTTGCCGATCGACCAGAGAGTTCGATCTAAAATTTCGGCGAAACAGGAGGATGGATAATTTTACGAGCAGTCCAATTCGCATCTCCTATTACCACTACTACTACATTTATCGCGAGTATTTGTAACCACAAATTATTGTCGCGGAGCCTTTGTGTTTGGCGAAAGTTGCGTGAAAAGTACGCGCGCGCCGTCACCGTTTCTTTCTGCGGTGGACGCGTTATCGTGGACAGTTTCCGGAAGTAAAAGCTATCGTGGGACGGTCGTTGCAATTATCATTAGTTGCACTTGCGCCACCGACGTTCCCTATTCCTCCGACATAAAACGAATTCAGAGCGAAACTCGTTTTATCGGTTTTTACACCGCCGGAAGTCATCGCCGATAGTCTTCCTCCCAGAGACTGCTAAGAAATTGCAATTCCACAATTATGTAACATTTTAAGCTGAACCATCGTTTCTGACGATCCCGCCGCGTAATAATCGCATATTTTCTTGAACGGAAGAGATGAAATTTCACGGGCCTCGAGTAAAATCGAGCAAACCTGCGAAGAGCGTTTGCGCGCTCTCACAGATATTTGCTTATCTAAATTTCCCTATAGTTCGGTGCTGACGATTATTTTTGCAGCGGGGAGCTTCTGGAGGCTCGTTGTCGCAATTATCATTAGTCGCACTTGTGCGAGCAGTGCATAGCGGTTGTACGAAATAAGTAAAGTGAATTCCGTGTAAAACTCCTTCGACTGTTTTTTGCGATGAGATGGCGCGACAACGTTGTACGACGATACCAACAGCAGAGCGGCACCGTTAGTCGATAGTCTTCCGTGGAGGACCGAGTAAAAAACTTATCGCGTTATAAGTTGTCGATGTTCGTTATCGCATAAATGCACGTCGTTTCTCTACACACTCGAGAACTTTGAAAGGTGATACCATGATTTCAGAGTCGCTAATAATTTCAAGAAACTTGCGGAACGGTTTGTCTCCGCGCGTCCCTGTAGGAAGAAAAGTTAGCACGAATCTTTTTCCGTTTCGTCTCTTCGATTTTAGGTAGTTTCTGGTCATTGTGAAACAACACGGTGTTGCATTAAAACGGGCTGCTATTTACTTGGCAAAGTTTAATGGCAAAAAGCAGGGTGTACCTTTTTCCACGCTTTTGCGTTATAACAAGTTTCGCGAACTCTTCTATATTTTTCGCTGCGAGCGTTAAGACGCGAGACGCGTCTATTTTTAATAAATCCTAACACGCGTTAAACTATTTCGCTTAAGCTGATGAAAATTTCATGTGGCTGCGCAATGTTTCACGAGGTGCGCCATCAAATTTGTATGTTTGCTGTTTTGTGCGCTTTAAGTGATGTTTAACGGTAGTCGTGTAGAATATGCTATTGCATTTCGGTAAAAGTACCATTCAAACCAGAAACGATTGGTATTTAACAATTACCGATCGATCCGTGCCGGCCGAATGAACGCCGTATTTTTATCGAGTAAGCACGAGGCTCACCGCTGTGTTTCATGCAAAACAGCAAAGCTTTTTCACGAACGTTGCATCACCCGCGCCAGCTTGACTTGGATGCTTTTCCATTCAGTTTTATTTTAACTCTACTAAACACAATATAGCATTAAAGTCTAATTTACCGCAAAGTCTAATGATGCAATTATCAAATCTCTATATGTGTGTTGTGTTGCCTGTATTAACTATAATTCCCATCATTACAGAGATTGCATGTTTTAAGAAATATCAATTACATTGTTTCGCTCATGGTAGACTGCGGTCTGTCAGGTACGGTTACCATGATTTATTCTCGGTGATTTCGAAAATGTAGAATAGATAGGTGCGCTCCTCTATCCTTCCAATAAAATCTAATTTAAGCTGGGAGTACAAACTAGGGAACGATGCATTTTGTGGTTGACTGATTCGAGGTTGCGGCGTAGCAGACGGAAAATAGAAGTGTGATGGGGTCAACGGTGTGTACAGATATATTAGTATACACAATGCTGCAGTTACGATTCCTAGAGAACAGAAACGGTCTGCGAATGCATGCCTCGTGGGATCACTAGCCACTCTACTAGCATTGTAATTGGCAAGCCAAAATCCTTAACATTTAACATCCTGGATATCCATTTGCAGATCTGATCTTGTTAAGATCTACACGGCGCGTTTATCTTGGAATATTTATAAGTTTCGCCTAAATGCAACTTTTGGAAAACCAGACACATCTGAATCCGATAAATATTAAGACGAGGCCACTGCACCCTTTAACCCTGGTTATTTGCTCGGTTATCAAAGAAGAACTGCTTTATTTTCCTCCGCCATTTATTATACTGTAAAACTTTGTTAGCTAGCGAAGCTCCACGTGCATTTACATTCTTTGCAATATCTCGAGAAACTTTCAGCGATTGACCTGTTCGAACAGTTTTTCGTCTCAGGAACACAGTTCTCTGCTGCTTAGCCGTGTCATTTGGCTCCCCTCTTCTCTAGCCGCCATAATCTAAACCTTGTTAATTCTACAACTGAACGCTCGAGAGCTTTTTAACGACTCGTTCAAGTATACTAATTCCGTCTCGCAACTTGTTTAACATTTTATCTCGTTGCCGCCCCTGTTAGGGCAACGCGATGAAAGAAAAATATTTAGTAGCAATTCAAAGGAAATATTCCAACTTTGACCTTCATATATTCTAACGAAACGGGCCCGCACGGTTAGCCTAGCGAAACCATTTTCGTTGAAGTTAACGTTGGAATTGCAGGACTCGGACGGAGAGATCATAAGACTTTCATGACTTTGGGGACGTAAAGTTCCATAACGGGGTTGGATTGCAGTACCAGAAACGTTGCCACGTGCTTACCATAGAACTCCGTGCGAAACGGGCCTGAGAATGCTCACCTTTTGACCCAAAAGAGTCGCGCAGACAGATTTATCAGGAACTGCTGAAGAAAAGATCAGATCGGGCTAAAGAAATACTATCCAAATTGAGAGTATGGGCGAAGGGGACGAGGAAAAAAAGGGGAATAAGAAAATCCGTGGGGCAATGGAACTAGCGAGGAGAGATAAGAGAGAGAGAAAAAACTACGTGGAGTGTCACGAAACGAGCATGGAAACGGAGAACGGTGAGTGAGTTAGCGAGAGAGTGGGTAAGCGCAAAAAGAAAAAAAAAAAAGAAAAAGGAAAAAGGCAAAAAAAGAAAAGGAAAAAGACAAACTCTTGGATGGTGAAGGTTATAGGAGGGTGAGCCTCCTATTTATCTTTCACGCTGAGAGTAAGTAATCACGACATCCCCACTTTTGCCTACAGAAGTACAGAAATACAGAAATACAGAAATACAGAAATACAGAAATGTAGAAATGTAGAAAATGCTTGTTGCATTTCCCTCGAGTTGGGTAAAATCCTCTATGGATTTTTCTCTTTATCAGGGTCCTTCCTGGCAGCCCATCGCTTTCAGTTTTTTCGTCAAAGCTCTCCATGAGATGCTCCTGATTATCTTAGCATTCCATATACGCTTCTTTCGCATATAAATCTATGGAGATTCGTAGGGTCGCAGTTATGAGCTTGCGAAACTCCCTTATAATTCATTCAAGATGATTCGCAATATCACTTTCTCGCAATGATTTTCAAATTCTCTGCTTTACCAGCGGTACAGCGCATTCGCACAGGTGATGATGCAAACACGTACGAGTTTTATCCAAAGAAGAACTATTGATCGTACAGCACGAAGACGTTCATCCATTCGGAAAATTCGAATAATTTCCCATTAGCATTTCGAGGATATCATCGTTAAGGTTTGCGGTCAATTTATCCTCTGGCTCTTCTTCGCTCTTCTTATTTATAGACGAAGATATAATGTGGAGACAGTATGAATATCTAATATCACTTCCGCGGAACATTCGGGCAAATATTTTTAGCATTTCCTTACATCATTCACATATACACACACACACAGATATAACTTATCACATCGACGAGCGAAGGATGTTAAAATATGAAATAGATTTCATCGCGTTTCTTGAGAGAGAGAGAGAGAGAGCAATAATCTGTCGAATTTGATCAATTAGACGCGATTAAATATAAAACTAATTTTACGACTCTCTGACTAGGAAATAATTAGTCGTCAAGATCTAACGTTGAATCGTAGTTTGCCAAGTTGATTCATGAACACTAAACAAGTATTTGATATTTCACCGTGTGCAGTATTCGCTGGGAAGTCGAGTCTACCGGGCGGTTAGGAACAGCGAAATTACCACTAATGGATATCGCACAACGTGGTGCGCCACCGATAAAATTATAAAGTTTGCCCAGTTGCAGCAACCACAGCTCGGATTAGTTCGCTCGAGCGGGAAGGACTCGGGAAGTCAAGCAACGGCGAGACTTATAAATTTTCTGCCCAGTAGAGATGACTGCGGCATTGCACTTGGATGCACTCGAGTGGTGACAAACTTGAAAGAGCTCTGTAACTACCATGTCGCTGCTGAAGTTGTGGTTTTAAGCATCACCCGATTGCCATGAAATTAGGTTACCCTAAAATTGATGATCGGGCCAGCGCGATGCTCAACCTTTGAAACGGGACACGTTCGAATTATAGAACGCGCAAGAATAATCGATACAAATCGGTACCGGTGGTAGTTCCGGTGGTCTTACCGAGGCTGAGCAAATTCCTTGAAAAACATTTCAGCAGAAACGGGTGTGGGGGTGTAACCCTTTAAGAATTTCATTGACGGTAAATGTACCATGATTAAACTAGGAGTGGAGAAGGAGAGGAGGGGTCCTATAAATGGATAAAAACTCGAGTGAAGTGACTAGAAGAATTGGATAAGGTGCAATTGTATACAAAGAAATACACTTGGGGGTGTAATAGCGAGAGAAGGGGCAAAGAAAAGCAAGCAAAGATTCGTAGCGGATATATGAAGGGGTGGAATGAAAGATGATGAAAGATAGTAAAGGAGCAGGCGCGGAAAAACATAAAGTGGAAGAAAAAGAAATTTGTGGTACGGATATGATAAGGTAGGGTAGAGAGACCGAGGAAAAACGAAGAGGAGAGAATGATAAGTTAGGTAAAAGTGAATCAGAACGATAAGGTTCGGTGGATGATTATTTAGTAGAGAGGAATGGGACGCGAAACAGAGGGAGAGAAAAAGAGATCACGGAACTGAAAAGAATAGAGTGGAAAGGATAACGAGGTTTCGTAGGTGGAGTTTTGGGCTATGGCGAACCATGGAGCAAAGGCGATGGGGGTAAATTGGGGAAGAACGGCGGTTTGTGACCCCAATGGGGTTTGGGACGGGGCATTACGGACCGTGGCAACGCGACATGTCGCCCGAGTGAAAATTATGACTACTCATTTAGTACGCCGCGTGTTCTCGTTACTGGTCCAGCTTTTTTTTGTATTTTTTCGTTTTACTCCTATTGGCGTAATCGCTTTGTGCGTGCATTGCGCGCTTCTACCCCGTCACACTTTCTTCGTCCCCATTCATCCTATGGCCTTGCATCATCTCTCTATTGTTTCAAGTTCATTTATTACGTTGTGGTTGCGCTAAAATTAGCGTTAATTGTCTCATACCCGCATTACTCTCGCACACAAACCAGCGCGCGCGCACACACACGTATTAAAACATTCGACGCTGATTAGCTCATATTGTTCGGTTAAATTGATAATTTCACGGTGATTCCGATCGTTCTGAAATCAGTATAGTGCGAATTCGTACCGAGTGCGTGTGTCTGTAAAGTTCGCGGATTTGAGAGTGGCAGATTTCACCGCTCAAGGCCTCTGACGCTCGTAGTACCCCTTGTGGTCATTGGCGAAATCGAGCAGCGACCAACGCGACGCGCTTCGATTTATTATACATTTTTCCATTTGTGCTTACGGAAGCGAGAAATGGATGGGCGAGTAAGTAAAATATGTTGGTTGTAAGTAGAAGTTCGTCAGGTTCCGGTTCTCAGGCACGGGAACTGGAACCTGCAAATAATAAATGAGGCGCAGTTGCTCGCTGTACTGTTTTAAAACGTACCTTACACCACAAAAAGGCTTCGCGAGACTCTCTATTGCAAAGTACACTTTCCGGCTGGATAATATAGGTGTCGTATGAGCCGCTTTTCTGTTTGCACACGAGTTTGAATATGCGGAGCAAAAAGCAAAAAGGGAAATCGTACTAATTGTACAACTTACTAACGATGTTAGTCTCTCCCGTTACAAATTTGCCATTTTCCTTCGTTCTGCCTCTGCTCTCTCTCTCTCTCTCTCCCTCTCTCTGTCTCTCTCCCGTACTTGGAAAAATCACGCAAGTTTGTTAGAAAGAAAAAACTAGTGCTTTGAATCGCCACTAAAACTATAAGATTGGAGTAATCGATTGCATTGTAATCGCGTTAATTGAAATCCCTCAATTTGAAGGGTTGGCGCACGGGGAAAATGCAATTGCATTATGTTTATCGAAAGTCGAGTGACGTTATACCCCTCTGCACAAAGTTTATTTTAAAAACTCCGACGGAGCTCAATATTTTTTAGCGCTCTCGATTGACAGGCAATTTTAATGTCATGTTAAAAATAACATCGCGCAGGCTTTATTTCTTATGGAAGTGAATGAGATGAAAGAATGCGATCAATAAGTTGTAGCGCTCCGTCGAAACACAGGTGGGGGAGGGGGAGGGGATAGATTAAAAGAAGACGAAGCGACAGTGTGTGCATAGGTGCGCGTGGGTGCGTGGGGAGATGCGTCGTGGGTGTGTAAAGGAAAGTAAATACATTTAACGATGATTGAAAAAGGTATAAAAAAAGAAAAAAAAAACGAGGAAAACGGAAGGAAGGAAGGAAGGAAGGGGAGAGAGAGGAATGAGAGACGACGACGACGACCACGACACACGAGCGTACAATTGTATTTCGCGTATATAGGTTTGGTGAACTTGTTAGAGGCGATCTCGGGTGGTGGTGGGACCGTATCGGATCCAATCTTGTTAAAGGTAAGCATTTAAACGTGTTGACAGTCACGTGTCACGGTTCGCTTACAACGTGCGGTGGTATCGTGCTTTCCAACGAGACATCCGAGTGATACTTGCCCTTCAGCGATCCACGGTCGAGCGGCTTGATTAAATTCCACGCGAGTTCTCTCATCGCGCATTATGCCGCTTAAAACGCAAATGCCTTACCGAGAAATTACTATCTGCGATGGGCTGAGGCATCACGTCGTAGTCGCAGTCGGGAATTCGCCTTGTTCCTTGGTCCACCATCCACCACCCTCCCCCGTCCATCCCCCCGCCGTCCTTCTGTGAGATCCGTTGCGGAAAAAGGACCTCCACAAACACTGCGAGCTCCGAGTTCCAAGCTGAGAGTTCTGCCCCTTTATGAGAAATCCTCAAGTATAACTTGAGGCTGCCTGCGCTTGATTCCAGTCGTGGTGGTGCTCCTCGTCCAAACCCCACCACCACCACCACCACCACCACCACTGCGCCGAGATTATCTTATTCGTTAGGTTAGCTAAGTGTAAGGACCCACCACCATCACCACCGATTCTCTAGCTAAGCCATTGCCCCTCTACTTCTGCTATTGTTCATTATCAAGATTGAAAAATGGAGAGTTAGGGATAACTCCGCGTTCAAAGACGTCCAAATGACATCCAGTTCCGAAATCCACTTGAATCCATGAAATACATGAAATACGATTGTCTTAACGCGGTAATCCTTTGCAGACGTAGCTTCGTAATTCATTTGTTTCTCAAGAGAGTTCAACGAAACGCGGCTGCTGTTGAAGAGGTGAAAAGGGCGAGGGTGGGGGAGGGGTATATCTTTGCGCCTCTTTGAGTCAAGGCTGGCGCATTCGAATGCAAGTGAGGCCGGGCGTTTTATGAAGTTAATTTTGCAATGTAATTAGGAACCTTTCAGACTCTCCTGTCGCCTTACCAGCTTGCAAGAGACAAAGCCTGCCGCGTTATACGGTTGAGCGTGTACCATAGACGTGTGTACTGTGTGCACACTGTGTACCCACCGGTACACCAGGGTGTACCACATCCGGAGACGACAAAACAACTTTAATCTTTCTCTCCCGACGTCCTTGCGTGCTTCGTGCCCACTTTCTATCCTCTCTCTCTCTCTCTCTCCCGCTGAATATCCACTTGCTTCCGAATCACGCTCCTCGCATCCTTTGGATAATGATACGCCCACGTCATATTCCTCTCCCTGCTCGTCGAATCGAAGAGTCGACATCAATATTTTTGCATTCTCCATTGGCTGATTCATTCATTCATTCATATTTTTTATTGAAGCATTTTTTTTTTTTTTTTGTACGTTCGTACATTTTGTTAAATGCAGAGTCTTTTTATTTGATTTTATGAAAGGGAGCGCAGCTTATCCTAGCTTCATACTCACATATATTTCAACACAACTTAATTACAGTGCTGAATTATCTCTTTGTTCCGTGGTCAGTTTTGTCTCCTATAATTTAAGTATTTTGTTATCTTGCTCCACCTCGTTAATTATATTAAACAATTCACTCTACAAGGATGTGTGTGTCATGCCATGTTCGCGTGTATGTATATCGGGATAATTTACGGTTTCGTTGCAATTTTTATTTAGGAGCACGATCAAATATTTAATATTTTTGTTTTGTGGAAAATCCAATAATTTATAAGGATTAGGTTTTATAATACCTTGAAAATTATTGCTTCCAGGGTGTTAATGCATACCTGGTCTTTACTGAATTCCTAATTCAATTTTAAGAATTCACTTTACCTCGGTAGAACAATACGAAGGATCTTCAGTGATGAATACGCGTATATAAGTATCTCTTATTCTTTCCCGCAAGTTTAATAAAATAGTTACAGCTTGCGCGCGCGCGCTCGCGCTCGCGTTCGCGTTCATTTTTAGAATGGCTCATAGTTTTAAACGACACTTCATTTTCCTTGCACACTGTGAATCTTCGAGAGATATTGCAATATAAATTTTGTTTATTCCGTTATTCCTGTTATGAATTTTTGAAGAAATTTTAATTTATCCAGAAATTTATTGTTCAATGATTAAAGATTAATTCATACCTTCCCCCATTACTTAAAATGTAATAAGTGTTCGCCATATTTTCCAATGCAGTTTCATTAGATTTCTGTTAGCTTCTGCGTCGCCTGTCCCCTACCCTGTGTGCCGTGGAAAATAAGAACGAGGAGATTCTCGCGCATGCAAAGGTTAATTTAGGAGCAACGACTCAACGAGCAAAGGGTTCAAACAAAGGGATGGAAATGATTAAATTGTTACCTTTTAGATTTCTATATGCGAAATTGGAAAAATAACAATTCGAAAGAGTCAAAGTGACAGATTCATTTTAAGATCGAGAGTAAGCAGAAAAATAGAAAGTAATAATATTTTTGTTGATTGGGGAAAAAACTTTTGCATTATTGAAATCCGTGGAAATTATTCCTTCGAATGGGAGAGAGAGAAAATTTGAGCAGTCGGTAGTCGATGCGATTGTGATTCTACTTTAAACTCTTTAAACGAATAATAGATGAATAGCGGAGTTATTATTTGGTCACTGTGTCTTTCGAGATAAAAGTCGGAGGAAATCAACAACGAAATATAACCGAGGAAAAAGTTGAGGAGGATCGATAAAATATATTAACGGTATTTATCGATGATAAAAAAGAATAAGTCCAGAGATAAATAAGCAAAACGAGGGCGGAGATATAGCGGGTATAAAATAAGTTGCTATCGGGAATTGCTACCGCAACAGAGAAGTACGAACGAAGTGGCGAAATAATTAATACGCACTTTGCGCCTAAGGGTTCGCCTATGCATATAAAAGTACGAAACGAGAAATTACTTTAGGTAAACCTACTCCGCACAGCTGGTTAGTCGCAGTAAAACAGAGGAAATGGTTCTATAAAAAGTGTTACTTTTACCAGAAATGTCATTACCTCTGATATATAATTGGTGACCAAACAGACTAATGAAATATGAATGTTTCTTAAACCCGCGTTATTTGCATTTAATTCTGTCGAAACGCCGCTAATTGATGAAACGAAACTCTTTCGAATATCCTGACAAATCTAACTTGTGTGTTTGGCAATGATAGTTTACGGCAATTACAGCTGCATTTCGGCAGTCCTGTTAAGCATGATCTGATTATTCTAACGCATTAATGTTCTTGGTGCACTTTAAAAGCTTTCTAGCAAAATGAAATAACGAATGGTCAGTCAAATCTATCATTTAACTATGAAAACTATCAGCTCGACAAGTTTGATATACCGTGACACAGTTGACCGATCTAATCAAATTTATTTGACCGAATCATTTCAAAATGGCGAGCAAACTTTGTCCAATTCGTCGTTCCTGATGGCGGCTCAATTGCGCGTTGTAATCCTATCGTATCGGGAACATGATTCCAGATATCGATGGTCAATATATGAGTACCATTACGCTTCGTTGGATGGTCAGAAATGGATTATAACGATTCAACGATCACGGGAGGCCATGTTAAGTATTTATAGTTAATGAGAGTGTTGTGTCAGCTACTTCATTCGGACCATGAATCGCATTACACGCGAGAGCTTTTCTTTCACGGGTATTTCAGTCGGTGGTTCGAATTCAAAGTGTAAAAAGTTTCTTCTACTTTTAAAAGTTAGAAGTGGCCCATATAGAAAGCGATGCTCGAAGAGTCACAGGTACATTAGAGAATCAATAATGACAACGGAATATCCGAGTATTGAAATCCAACAGGAAGTTACATATATATATGCATGTACATACATATATAATTCAAGGTTTGCCAGTCGACGATGATAAATTCTTGACGTAGCGTGAATACTCAAACTGATCATAAATCGAAACAGCCATCCGGTTCAGCAGCGTCTCTGGATATAGAATAGCTTAATGCTCTTCTGCTCTTGTACTTTCAAGAAGACGTGGAAACTCATTCCTGTATACATACACATATCATTCACGGAATCTTGAATTATGAAGTTAGTTTTTACGCATTATGAAATTTGATATGCTGATGTAGGTTAGAAATACGAAAGGAACGATATAAAACTTTTGAAAGTTCCTGTGAGAATTTTCTTACGAAGGTGGCGAGAGGAGGAGAAGGAAGAAGAGGAAGAAGAAGAAGAAACAAAGAAATCGGGATATCATTTCTCAGAGAAAATCTGATAGAAACTATGTGTAAATCTGAGAGATTACAAAGAAAGTAAAAAGTGTCTGAATAGCTGTCTAAGAAGAAGGAAGTAACGCAAAAATGGCACTTGCCAAAGTTTTCGTGTAGACACGAGGAAGCTCAAAAGCAACTTCGATAAATCTTCCCATGAGGGTAAAATTGATAATAGGACATTATATTATGGCCGATATTCTTCATCAGGAAAACATCCGAAGGATGGCCGGCTAAACTTTTTAGCGCGCAGACTTCGTTCCGGAAGAAAATACAACGTCATTTCGTGCACAGCCGAAATTCAGTTTAGCGTTTACGGTAGAGCTTAGCTTAAATGTAAACTCGGCTTTCGTGGAGAATTCCGCGTAACGCGAATATCGCGGAACTTGATTTATCTGCGAGTTGGCGCAAAACGAATGGCAAGCTCGTCTTCGAGCGTTCGCTCTACGAATTCGCTTGCTCAGGGAACTAGTCCTATATAAAATATATTATACTATTTGTCGTCTGTAATGGTACCATGCAGCTACAGTTTGGAGCTTTATTGTGTTGTAAAATAAATCTATCCTATCTCGTTTATTAAAGAAGAAACCGCGATTGATGGAATTCTGGTATATCCGCATACTGAAAACCAACGACGTGTCGTCGCATAAACCACCAACGAGAAATAAACTGGTGCGTCAAATTACGGTAATTAAGTGACAAGCCAACAGATTGGCTCTATCTCTTTCTTCTTAAAATCGCGAAACATTGTTTTCTCCTCGAAATCCGCAAAGACATTTGCGCAGGTGTCGTCTGTCTTCCTCTGCTGGTACGGATGCATGGTTTTGGATAGCGTCGAGGGTCGAGAGCCTTCGCGAAAGGCAGTAAAAATCTAAAGTCACCGAGCTCCTCTAACCAGGCAAATTATGTCATGCATGTGGATGCACCAAAGACACGGGCAACTTGAAATATTCAACATCGTACGGGAATACCACAATCGTCGCATTGAGGAACGTCCTATTTTTTCTACCCTCTACCTTCTTCAAAAATTCTGTCTAATTAAAAACTTCTGACTGAATGAAAGCGTTCCTTCATAAAGCGGTAAGACGAAGGAAGGTTCGTTCATAATTGTGAAAAGGAAAAATTAACTTAACGATGATCGTTCGCGACGAAGGTCTTAGATCGAGGTAATGAAGATCAAGATGATATAATTCGTTGTCATTGATCGTTCTCATCGTCGTGACTCACCACGACGATCAATGATCAAGGAAACGTTGATTGTTATTAGTGTCTTGGGTCTGTGTCAATGGTCATCTCAGTAAGCGTTGATGATCACGATGTGCTGATTATCCAATTAAGATAGTTAATTAGTGTACAGCAATTGCTCTTTGGTATTTTCATTCACTGACATCCCACCTCCTTCCCTCTTTCTCTTTCTCTCTCTCTCTCTCTCTCTCTCTCTCTCTCTCTCTCTCTCTCTCTCTGGGGATTATTTACTGTTTCGACTTATCTTTCGAGCAAACTACCATTTAACATAACCCAACTGGTCTGATTACCTCGCACACCCCGATATCGGAAACTGTTACACCGAAACTCGTACGCGAGTCATAAAACTTTACAATTCTACAATGCGAAGCTTGTGGAAGCTCGTCAACGAACTTTACGCGTCTACAGAATGCGTTTTCATACTCGTTCGAATGTTTATCAAACGGAAGATTCGCGCGACTTTTCAACCCGGGGCTACTTCATTACTTTCACGAGAAGAGTCGTGGTTTTCTTCGATTAATTCCAGGCGCTTAAGAATGTGTACAAGTTGCGCGTCGAGAATATAAATCGACTTGAAGTCTGTTCGGCGCATCATTCGAAATTAACGAAGTTCCATCCATTTTGAAGATTCGTTACGTCCGAGGGTTTGGATTACCAACAGGCTCAGGCAAAATACAGAGGAAAGAGATCATCCAGTGACATAGTTTGGCATTTCTCTATTGTACGCGGAGTACGAAAGAGGGAGGAGGATAGGGAAGTCCCGGTCTGTGGAAGCCATCAATATCTTAACCGTGGAGGAAATATGAGGAAATGGAGTATTTCTCTGGAAAGTTTGCTCTAAAAGAATTGATGTATGAGCTATTACTCGGGATATTGAGTAACAGATGTGGAGAGTCGGGAGAATGGTTAAACTATTTACGAAGGTATCCAGGAGTTTACGGTGGTGGCCAGATTTGTTTATGAGGAATCTACAAGGAAGGTAAGCAGCGAAGTAGGTTTGTGGGTTGGATATTAAGCGGAGGATCCCCGCACACATCCAAACAGGATGTTAAGAGTGTTTTGGCCCGTGCCGGAGGTAAGTCAAGGGGTAAGAAACCCTCGCAGGGAAAGAGGGCACATTGCGCGAGACAGGAAGAGGACAAAACTGGTTGCGCAGGGAATGAGCAGAGCAGAGTAGTGGAGAGGAGAGGAGAGGAGAGGAGTGGAGAGGAGAGAAGAGGAGAGGACTTCCTGTTAGTGTTAGAGGAAGAGAGCGCAGTCTCCGCTGGCGCGCCGGGCATTCGCGTTCGCGAACCGCGTGCTCTTCTCCGTGGCTCAGTTTCGGTCCAGACCCGATTCCTCGCGACTCCTCTCTTCGTCGTTTCTACCAAATATCTTTACACGTCGTGCAAAACGCGCGCGCGCGCGCGCGTGTGTATATGTGTGTGTGGAGCTGTGGGTTTGAGTGTGCCGCGCTTCCGCGATCGTCGCTCCTGCCCGAAGCAAATCAAATCGAATCAAATCAAATGATATCGGAACCGAACCGAACCGAATCCTTCGCTCAGTGACCATTTTGGAATTACGCGGCACCATCGCACACCTCTTTGCCACTGTAACGAGTCATCTTTGAAACCTCAATGTGAAATCGCTTAACGAAATGGAACTACCTGTGAATTTCCTACTCGCTGCAGGGGCGGCAGGTCTCTCACGCAGGCGTTTCCCCTGCAACGCCAAACTTTAAAACCAGAGTCCCCCCCTCCCCCTTTTTTTTGAATTCTTCGCGAGATTCGAAAATCCGAAGGTATACAGTGGCCTTCGACATTTGCCGTCTTTCAGAGAAAACTGAAAACTACTTGTGGATCAGAGACGAATTTTCCGATAGCAAACTTAAAGGATCGAATGTCGCAGTAGTGCAAACTGTGAAAAGTCAGCCATCCGACAAAATCTCGCTTCCCGCTTCTCGCTTCTTCCGTGATTCTGTTTAATTGGGATAAATTGATAATTTGGGTGGAATATTTAAAGTGTCGACAGGGATTCGTTTAAAATCGATGCTCTGGATAGACGAGGCTAATTTCCTGGATAATTAATACGAGTTTGACGAGGATCTTCGTCTCCGCGTTGAGCGAAATTTTATGGGGTATTGAAATTACCATCGCCTATACCAGTGTTGTCGCGTTTAACTTATTGCTACTGGCTAAACGAGAGTGACATCGATTATCGGGTTTAGCGGTTTATATGTGCTTCTACACCTTTGACGCGTACTCCGCAAGACGTGCATGTTACAACTAAAAGGGGTTATCTCTTGCACGCCGCTGGCTAGATTAGTCACCAGATACGCGACATACTTCACGCCATTCTACCGCATTACATGCAGCACGCAGAAGGAAGCGTGGAAAACATGCAAATCTTGCTAAACATCTTTCTGAAATATTTTAAGCAGTTCGAGTGACAGATGCCAACACGGTACTAAAAGGATTTCTTCCCCCGGTTGACACTCCAGACCCCCGCATACGTTGCATCGTGCAAACTTTGAAAGAATCCTCCACCATGGAAACCTTTGCTCCTCTCTCGAATAAATTTTCATAAAACATTAATTTTCTCTTCATTTGTTAATCAACGGGAGAAATCAACGTTAACGAATCGGCGGATCCATTTCTGTTCTTTCATCATCTCTTCTATATCAAATCTCTATTAAAGCGCTATCTCTTTCTCTCTCTCTCTCTCTCTCTCTCTCTCTCTCTCTCTCTGTTCATTTGCATAACTAGTATTAATTCCTTGGAGGAATAGTCCTCCTCCACTTTAAACTTATCCCCTTTCGCGAGTCAAGATTCTAATTTTTAAATTGAAAAGTTCCGCATGATGAAAAGATAAATCGAAGAAGAAAAGCATTTGGGAGAGGATCTCCAGTATGTGGAAGGATTGCATTCAATTCTTGCCTCTGTGCGAGGCATCTTCTCAGCTGGTGGTGGGTCATCACCAAATTATGAGTCCCAGCCGAGGTATTCGCTTTAATGCCAAATTCTTGTCCGGCTACTTCACTTCCTTTATGCAAAACGAGAACAGAAACTTCACTATGCACTTTGTACACAATATGGAGAAGTTATTTGCGAAATTTTGCAAAATTGACTACAAAACTTCAGGTTACATATTTACTTGGTATAAAAAAAAAGTCTGGATACCTAGAGCGTAGAATACAGCATAACTTTAAGAAACTAAATTATCGTTCTTTCATTCAAGCTTCCGAAGTGTTATCGTTCCTTAAGCAATAATAACTCTTTCAAGATTATTAGTTTAATTGAGAAGCGTCAACTTAATTTTTAGAGTAATTCATCTCGGAATAAAGTTTCCTCTATTTTGTAGTGGAGAAATGAAAATCTTTGACGTGAAATTTACTATTGGTTTATTTCAAATTAACTACCGAATAACTTCGAGTTCATTGGACTTGATCGTGAAGTTCACTATACCTTTGAACTACGTATTCCGTCCTATTCATCTTTGTGCCACGATCGTTAAATTTTACGTGCATTGCAACAACCCTTTCAGTCAATGACCTCATTGTGAAAAATATTTTTTTGAGGATGCAGTCATTTTCGTCAGGTCATAAGCATAGATTTTACTCTCCAGGGTGTGAAAATCATTTGGCTTGAAGAAAAAAAAAAAAAAAAAAAAAAAAAATAGCGTTTCATTAAACGCTAGCGTTCGATCGTTCGTATCAAGTTTCAATACATTGTTTTCGCGTAAAAACTAGTGTAATATTGTATAAATATTTCGGAGCAGAATTTTACGGAATTCAATCCGATTAAACTTTCCCTTAAATTTATAATTCGAGCAAATTTTAGAATTTCGCCAATTCATTGCCTGAGATAAAATTAAGCGGAATCTAAACTCAACCTCAAATTATTAGTATAATAAAAGTAAACCTCGGAAAGTGCTGGGCCAATAATTTCATGCGAGTATAAAAGGTTAAAGACAAAATTGTTCAATTTCCGGTGCAATAATCCACGATGCTTCCCCTACCACTGTGATCTATAAATTAAATTCTTTTCAAAAGACTCGTCAGCGCTTCGCGCGATGCTTTCGCAGTCCTTGCTTTGTTGCAGTTCTTTTATCATCAATTCATCGGTACTTAATCCGTCTTCTTTTTACTATTTTCCACCATTCGTATTACTTGTCGAATAATAAAAAGTTTTCCTCTTTCAAGCAAGGATTTGGAGAATTTTGCACAAATAAACGAATGAAACCTCGTTCCGTTCTTTTCCCCCTCATCATTTAATATATAAATACAGTATCTCTCTTTGATTTAATCCATGAAGATTTATCCATTGGAAAATTCCATCGTAACATTTTATTTATTTACCCTCGCTCAATTCCATGGTTAGTAAACGTCCTCGTATTTTCCGGTTTGCGAGAAGTAACAGATACATGTCTCTTTTGGGTAAAAGTAATATTTTCAAATGCTGCAATATTTTGAAACTGCGTAGGCTTGCCTCGAACATTCGGTTCGCGTTTTTTATTTACTTTTTTTTCTTTTCTTTTTTTGCGATTAAAATCCTGGATATTTTTCAGTATGCGAATCAAGTTTTCAAAGTGAAGTTAGATAGCGTTATCTTCCCTCAGCGATGTCTCCGTGTATTGCGTCAATTTAGCACCAAAAGGCTACAGAAATTAATTGGCAGGTTGATGACGTCATTGTGTTATTTTCCATGTTCGGCTTCATTCCTCGTTCCTGTTTGTGGTTGCTGCAAAGCGTACCTCAACCTCATGAAACATATCGATCTTTGGCCAGTGATTTCCAACGGAAAATTGACGTTTCATCGCCAAAGCGGCCAAAAACTCCCAAAATAATTCATAATAAAGACCATTCAATTTAGGTTTTTTGAATCTATCCTAATTCATCGAAAGAGAGAAAAGCCTCTTTTTAAACAATCACGCTTAAAATACATTTTTCTAGAAAGTTGGCGTAAAAACTGTAATGCTTTATTTTTGAGAAAAATTCTCTCCTGTCAGGAGATTTATTTGAAATGATCAAACGATGTAAATATTTTTATAAAAATTGTTCATTTAGAGTCGCTATATAACTAGTAACATCTCGTAATGCCAAATTAAAGAGGAAAATAGGTTGCAAGGCAGTGGACAAAAAGGAACACGATATATTCCACAAAACTCTGAAACTGTAATAATAATAATAATAATAATAATAATAGTAAAGTGACAACGATGTTGCTGTGCACTTTTTGGTTGCTCATCTGTGCCTCGTCAACAACATACGGAGCTCTACGGGCTAAGGAACCAGGAGAGGGCAAAGGTAGGATAATATTTTCAACTTTTCCCGCCAATTTCCTTGTTTGCGTAAACGCACAGTCACCTAGCGCTGGAAGTGCGAGAAGACACAAGCAAACCCCCATTTGGGAACTGCTGCAGCTATTTTCAAAGTCAACATTTCCTACATTGGAACATCAAAAACAACTGTCTTTCATTAAACTTACAATGTCTAATTTCTCGATTATTTGGCGATCTTTTATATTCGAATTCTTGTAGATTTAACTATATATTCTCATAATCTATTCACATTTTTTATGCATTCGCTGCATTTTCATACATATTGCGTAAAGTCCCTATTCAAATACGCATATTCACTTAAAGCTCCAAGCCCAAATAGCTTTTCACAAAGGAGACTTTTCGAGATTTTGCTACATATATATAGCAATTCTCAAATTCAACATTGGTAACGATCAAAAGCAGCTAATTTCGCCTTGAATACATAGAATACGTAGAAGAGCCACGTCAGAGACAATTAAACAAATCTTTTCAAACGGTTAACGAGGTTCGGCAATGATACTAATGCCGAGAACTCAATGGTCGGTCATTTAAAATGAAAGGGAATATCGTGAAAAGCTCTTATTGTTTTAACCTTTTCAGTTAGTCGATGATGGAGTTCAATACTTGTATAAGCGAAATAAAAAGTTTCACAATTTAGGAACTAGGATCGTTTCTCGGTTCTTAAGAAAGAAATAGCAAAATAGAAAATCTCGCAGAATTTCAGCGAAACGATGGGATTTGATGATTTCCCAGTTGCTGAAAATTTAAAGCTCGACTGTTTAGCACAATATAGGTTAGGGCTATTGTTTCTTGGATTTAATAGAAAGACCAAACGGTATGATTTATATCTTTCCATTCAGGTAATGGGATGCGATGGTTGCACAAATACTGAAGATTCAATGTTCAGCTATTTCGTATTTATGCATTGTTCGTCGAGCTAAATAGAAAAACTAAATAGCATAATTTATATTTGCATTGCATGATTCAGGAGAGGCACTATCACAGGGGGCTATTGTGAAGATTATGCGAAACATGTGTGAGAGCTGCACCATATTTTCTCAATCTCATTACCCATACAGTCCCACTCTGCTTTACCTGAAAATAATAAAATTACGTAAAATCGATTCTACGCTCTTTCCTTTTTAAACTCGCATAAAGTAATGCGTTGTTTCATAAAGAATTTCTTGAGTTCGCGGAACAACATTCAGCGTTATTCGTAATTTCTACAATTGAATTTACAACATTAATTAATGGAAATACTTTTATCATTGCTGATATTGAACTGTATTATATCAAATTTTCTACGTTACTCTCTGTGATTTTAAAATAATTTTTTCTGCATTTCCTGGCATTTCCGTTATTCCGACTACCGATGGATTTTCAAATTAATGGCGCGTATATTTAATTTTAATACGAATAACGAGAGAATCATTATTTTACTTATCAATCCATCAATTTTTTCACTACTATCTCATCTGGAAATGCAATTATTAATTTTTCCTCGAGATGAAACGAGTGACAATCGAGCGTGTTTCCAGCTGCTATCATCGGTATCACCGAATAATGCTGCAAAATTCATCAAAAATGCAGCGTTGCAAAACCTTAATACGTTATTAGAATTATTTTCAATAATAATGTCGAGCATAATTAAATTACGGGCGCATGTGTCGTACATTAAAATATTGATAAATTTGTAAACGCCATATGTATCGCGATATGTAAGAACGCTTGTAGTGTGTTTATCGAACAATGTAAAATATAATGAGGCGTCTATGTGTTTTATTATCAAATATGAGAGCCGTGTCACAATCATTCAATACTATTTCGCTGATCACCCCCAATTATTAATTCCCTTACTGAGCGAAACAAGTATTATCCACATTATGGAAGTGCATAGAATATGTATGGCTCGTACATAAATGATTTTCCCCGCACACAAAAGAAGAGAGTATATCCGGGGCATTTTGTTAATACCGTCAAATGATATGTATAATTTTATTTGGTAACTTCAAAGAATCGAGCGATAATTCTATGCATAAACAAACCATGGAGCTATAACATGATCAGTATTTGATGAATTTAATGATAAAAAAATAAGACGACTTTATGACGACGATTCGTGTACCGCTGGCTTGACTGTGCTTGACTGAAAGCCGGAAAAGCCTTTTTCTCTTCGCTTGTATCAAGCGAACGACCAGAGAGATTAGCTCGAATCGTTCGCACCAGCGACGTGAAATTTTTCGAGAAATTTCTCAACTGCTAAAATGCGACGGTTCATGCAAATATTATATAAGGAAATCAAGTACTTTTTCTAAGAAAGCATCATTCAAGATTCCCCGGGGAACAAGTCGGCGCGCAAGCTGGGACTTTAACGTATCATAACATCTCGGAGAAGGATTCTATGGTGACAAGGTCGGGGCGGGCAAGAAGAGGAGGAGGAGGGAGGAGGATGCAGTGCGAGAGGAGTAAAACCAGGAAAGGAAAGAGCTGAAAGGGAGAAGAAGAATAAGCTTCCTGCGCCTGGTGAAACAAGGCCGCTTGGGCTTCTGCGCTAACGTGTCACGTGCTTTAAAATGCTTCTCAGCTAGAAAATAAAAATTTCCCTGCCAGGAGAGACAATGCAACAGGGCGAGATCGCAAATATTCCCGCGAGCTTTCGCAAAGCCGAAATTGAACGTGCTGGATGACTGGTTGCTGCGCCATTCTTTTATTTCTCTTGGAAATCTGTTGCAGTTGCAACGTTAGGCTGCCACACCATCCATGCCTCCTGTACCGTGCACCGGGCTTAATCTTTCAAATGGAAAAACTTTGGTCAGCGAAATACCGATGTGTTTCTCTCAAGACTTTTGCCGCAAATGGATGTTTTTCTCTTCCTCTTCTTTTTTTTATCGATATACATTTAATTATTGCGAAAGACATTTTAACGCTTCCCCTTGTTCGGAGTGGCACTGGGTCTGATATTTTTACGCGTTTTCGAGAGTTTCGCGCACGATTTACGCGACATGACTTACGGCAGCCATTAGCCACAGCTAGCAAGTTAAGACGGAGAACTTTCGTAGAAAGCAAGAAACTTCGGATTATCTTTCGGCGGAACATTTAGAGGGCGATTTTGTGAAACGGGGGATAGCACTGGCAGAAAACTGTATTCCGGCTGTCAAGAAGCCGTAAAGTCTCCGATGTATAGCCGGTAAACACTATCTCCATTGTTCCTTCGACTCTTCCTACCCTTTACAGGCCAAGTTCGCGCTGCAAAATAGAAAACAACGCCTCTCATGACCGGCGATCAAAAAAGGTCGCTAGATAAGCTAAGAAAAACCAATCTCGATCCATCCCTTTCCATTCCGTGAGCAGCAGACTTCCCTACGCAACTTCCTAGGATGCGCACACTATTCGCTGAAAATGCCTGATAGAATTTTACGGTAAATATGACCTGGGACGACCTGTAGAAACTACATTTCGAGGAACTAGCCGAAGGATGCCGCCGCTACCGTGTTGAAGGATTTTCAACGACAGTTTATCGTCAATTATCGTAATTTGGAAAATTTGATAAGCTTGGGATCATATCGTCGGCATTCCTCCTAATTTCATGCTTATGCTTCTATATAAACGCACGTTCTATTTCAGCTATATCAGCCATTCTCCATTAGCCCGGTGTCATTTACGCTATTTTTGGTATTTGCGCATATTCGTTGCCCTCCGTAGAATTTCAATCGTAGTTTTCCATTTTATAACTTTTCCACTGAGATGATTGCCATTTAAATTAAGGTTTTATACGATAGGGAATCGATATCGAGCAAGCAGTAATGGAATAAACTGAAAGAAAAGCCCAATTCATAGAGGAGGATGAGGAGGACGAGGAGGAGGAAGCTGTCTGGAGCTGATGTTAAATTCTTTTAAAGTCAATTTCTTTGATTTAAGATGATAATATTATCATTGTTACTCTCGAGTCTTCGTTACCATTGCACTTCATTTTAAATTATCTTTGAATTGGATGATTCAGCGTTTTCATTTATTTCCATACTTTCTTTCCTCTTTACGAAACTCAAAGGAAAAGGAAAAGCTTCGGCCAACTTCGACTTACTTAAAATCTTACCGTTTTTTTATCAATGCTGAAATTGGAGCTTGAGGTCCGGCTAACGGAATGAAATGTTGTATCCGAAGTTTTGTCCGTGTACGTCAATAGTTTCGCCAATTCCTTTAACTTTTCACCTAACCAATCTCTGACTTTTCTACTTAATGCCTATAAACCGCCAAGCACCTATTAATAAAATGTAGCTTCGAGTCTTCATTAGTTTCTAAACTTTTATTGATACAATTTACTTTTATTGCCATTGTCATTTTCACAATAAAATCTCGTTTTAGAACTGTCAATTATTTATATGTAAGCTATAAGTCATTTTCACAGAATATTGACATATTCGCGTAATAAATGTTTCCGTGTTTATTTTACTTTTCACCGAAGCCTGATTCCTTTCACAAATAAAGTGCTGCCACGAGACTCGTCGATCTACGCTAAATTGCTCTACATCTTTCAACAGAATCTCAGAATTGACATAATTATGATTCTCAGATCCAACATCTTTATCTCGCGAGGAGGAGGAGAGGTCTATTGGAGGCGTATATAGCACTTTTCTTTTGATCCCGTTTTTCTCTGGTTGTATTTGGTTAAAGTAGCCGAAAGTCTCGGCACATGATTCCCAAGTAATTTTCTTAGAAAGGCAGCCATAAAAAGTCAGGAACCAGAACCAGTTCTGCACAGTCAAAAAAGCTTTTGGTACGAGGATTACGCGAGCTTTCGTGCTTGCGTCCTTGGTTTAATGATTCTAATTAATTTTGCTTTTTTTGAGCTTCTCTCTCGAATGTTAGAGAATCTGTAAGAGCTTTACCCGCAAATTATCATATAATTACATCTACTCGTGCGCGTAATAATACATTCTACTACTACTACTACTACTACTACATTGTAGAATTATGAGGTTATTTTTATTTATACCAGAAATGTTTCAAGCATTTGTATACGCGCATGCACGAGTATTGGTAATACATTGTTAGCGCATCTCCTCATTAAATATTAATAAAGTGTTCTCGCGCGCTACTTTTTCACTATCACTCGCATTATAATTGGATTTAGCAATTAAACATTAGCGACTTTACAGTCGAGTACTCTTTCCTTCCATAATTATTAGTAATAATTATTGCTCTCGCTCGACGCGTTTTAAATGTTTAAATACTCAGGCTAGATGTAGGTTTATATTCTATGCAACTGCACTGCATAGATGATTCCGGTGTATAGTGGGTGTTAATATAATTACTTATCTACGTAATACACATATATATTAAGTGTGTCGCGTAAACTAAGCATCTTGTAGGGAACACGCGAAAGTTTACCCACGCCTAAATAGGAAATTTATCAGAGTGCCTTAGAAGTACCCTTACGTTCATTAAGAGCAATGCCAATACTATCGAGAATATCGGGAATTAGAATCATCCAAATGTGCTTTAACATTTGACAATCTCTGTACATGCACGAATCTTACCAACTTTGACACTCAGAAATAATTCAGAAGTTCTTCCAGTGTATTAAAGCAGAAACCGCAGTCTGGATATGCTTATCAGCGTTATTCACGCGCGACCTTGTATTCTCTTAGGGATAGCTGTATATATAATCTATTCGCACACATATCTCTGCATGTACTCACGATACATATCTAGTCATATAATTAGAATTCATGCAACTACGTGGATGATTGCTCTAAAGTTGCTTGAAATAGTTTTCGCTAACCTCGAGTAATTAATTTTCCAAGAGCAGTTTAAAAAATAACAATTCAAGTTACACGTATCGTTGCAGCAGCTTTATTAGTCCAAAAGTATGAAGATTTTAATGTATCTTATCTGAAATAATCAAGTATAAAAATCACGAGTGAGATCGATAACAAATCTAAGGGAAAAAACAATGATCTTAAATGGGACACTTAAGAAGAAGGGGAGTAGAACATTGAAATAAAAGAGAGTGAATTACAGCTCGATGAGAAGAAATCTGGATAAAAACGTCCCTTCCTATTTGGCCACTGATTGCTAGCAATGCGCTGATCCTACAAAACTACAGTTTTCCGATCCACTGGCCACGATAGCAGATAGACCTCTGATGTATCATCATCACATTTGAGGATTACACAACAGATTATTATTATCATCATTATCATCATCATCACTACTACCACTACTAAATAATATCTCCGTAAAATGTTAAAAATTATTCATTTGTGCATGGTAATGATATTCCAAGAATCATCGAACTAAGAGTCAAATTGTTTTTGGGATCTAATGATTTTTAGATAACTCTGTTTGAGCGCTATTCTTGAGGGTGAAATTGAATTCGTTGTTGCAATAAAAGGCAATGGATTTCATTTCCTGTTGCTCTTACTACCCCCATAAAAGTTGTATTCAATCAAGTAGCAAGTCTTTACATTCTAGTCGAAATAACTTGCCTTTTATAGATAAATCAACTGGTATTCGCTTCATCTGTTTTTTAAGCTTTGAAGGCAGAGATAACAAATTTTCATAAAGTACTCGATGCTTCCTTCTCGTGCATTTTTTGAAATTCTCTTTATTTCTTCGATCATGACTTAACACAATACCTGAAATACATTGATGTTGCATGATATAAATGTGATACCATCTAAGAATATTATATTCTCTTGAAGGAAAAACAAATTATTCCTTATGTTATGCAGCACATTTCCATGGTAGAGCAGCAACTTATTTCGTAGGAATGAAAATTTTATTCCGTAGATGCGGAGAAAGATTTCCGTCTACAAAGCCAAAACATATTTTACCTTTGACCGTGGGACACGCGACGTTGAACCCGAACGAGATTGACTCAGCTTTTCTACAATAAGCAAAGTAAGCTTTTTGCCGTTTGTAGAATATGCCGAATAGAATTAACGGGTTGTTCGAATGTACTAAAAACTTTGAAACTTTAGCCAAGCATTAATATTAATTTCTTGTTAAAGATAATTTCCGAAGAAGCATCAGGCACGATTTTATAGTAATTTTGATTAGACATTAATGCAGGAAGTATGCGTAAATTAAAATTCGTACGTGACCTTTCATCGAATCGTGACCGAAGGTATGCTCAAGGTATCACCTAACTTATGCTAAACTTGGAGCAATTTATGCTGCCCATCATCCGCTTCCTTTCTGATATGTCGTTTGTGCAAATAACGTCCAGCAGCAGCAGCAGAGTCCCCTTAACTTCTAAAAACTTGGCAATTAAAGATTTTTATTAAAAACACGATTAGACCTTCTTTTATTGCCATGCGGAAGTTGGAACACACTTTTTATTATAAGAGTATGCCATGCGATAAAATCTGATTTTACAAATGGGAATTCACGTTAATATCACACACACGTCACTCCACGTTCCATCAGCTTCCGCTCACCACCTATTTTCTGACGCGTACGTATGATTCTTCGTAGTATTAACGCATCGTAATCTAATTTGAAATAATTTTCATATATTTCGCGTAAAATCCATTAAAGAATTTTGCTGAAATAGCATAAATTTTAATCAATTGATGACTCGATCTCTATTGAAGTAAAAATATCATGAAACGTCATACGAACTAACGATAATTTTAATATAACAAATGTTAAAAGCTTAAACGAAGTTACTTGTCATCATCGTCATCGTATAATGAAAATTGATACATGTTTTACAAAAGCAACCAAGACACAAATTTTTTGTAAAGCTTATCCCTACGATTTCTAATGGATAATGTTTTTTTTTTGCATAAGCGATAAAATTGTTGTACACCGTTTTGTTTTTTAATTAATAAAAGCTATGTGGTCTTCATTAAACAACGAGTAAACACGGATGTTTGCAAGAATATTGTAAACGATGCTTAAAAAGGGTCGGGTATTTATCAATATTTTTCTTTCAATATTGAAATATTTACGACCTATTGCATATGATCCATGAAATTGGTAAAAAGAGAAACAACAATTCAGGAACGAGGGGAAAATTGTTTCTGATTTATTTACAAGTAAACAGGACAAGCAACCGATTATATTGTACCTCAGCGAGTACTTCTTTGTAATCCTACTACCACCACCACCACCATCATCACTATTTCTTTTTCTTCCGAGATGTAGGAAAGGAATCCCTTTTAAAGAATAATGATTGTTTCCTTAATGAAAATCTAGCGGGAAAATAATTGGTATGAACTAACAGGCGACATTTCGAATTGATCGTAGACAACGTAATTGAACTATCCGTTACCACAGAAGCGACCGATGGTTGTAGAACTGCAGCTGCTGCTGTCGGTCCTGTAATCTGTTCGTTTCTCGACACGAATACGTAGAGGCGGTGGTCATGCACGTCCAGCATAGGAGTACAATGAGCAGTAACGTTGATTAGAACCACTCATCATTTGCCGTTCGGCAATGCTATTGTACAAATGACTCAGGTTAGCCTTTGGCACGTACGTCAGAAATCATGTAAGCTCGGGTATCGCGCTAATTAGCGTCCAATTTGGCCCAATTAAATATTCGCTAGGTCGCGCGAGGAATTTCCTGGAGATCTTACGAGACTGTGGCTGTATCTGCCAAACGACGACCGATGGAGCGTTTAGTCCGGTGAAATTTGCCAAAGAAAGTTACGTAGAAATTCGGATGCACCTGCTGCTCCATCCATAATTGACTTCCGGTACCAACCTATTTGGAGGAATTTCGCGCATACCTTCCGGAGAAGGTTCTTCATCAATGTGTCTATATAACGAGGAACCGTAGATGCGGTTACATGCTGTTGGAATATTTGACGACGAAGTAGAGCCGTCAGCTTGCTTGCATTGTCTTTGCTCGCTCAAGAGGGTTTCGTTGATACAGCCTCGTCACACCGGGGCCCAATGGTACATAGCTTTCGCCAAACACGCGTCATCGCAAAGAAGATCATAAAACATTTCATCGGAGTTCTCCTACTGCTCTCCTTTAATTCACCTCGAGCATATCTAATATATATTTGATCTGCACTCGTCCCGAAGTTCTTTCATCATCATCATCATCATCGTTCTTTCCCTTTCGCACGCTTCGACTTCGACCGATGAGACAGCGTTTATGACGTATAATTTGAAGGCTGAGGGGCTCGTTTTTATGGCAACGCATTAAGGTGAATGTGGAAGAAGCTGGTGGAGGGCTCGGTTTCTGATTTGTGCAGGAATGGGCTTCCCAATATAAATTCCTATAGAGATACATTGGTACCACCGTAACCGCGATCATTTACACGCTCGAGAGATCAGTAGGGTTGCGCGGGAGTGGTCGTGGTTGTGGTTCCGAAGCAATGTGGCGCTACGGTGGGTGGAGAGAGGCGAGCGGGCGGGGGGCCAGGGCAAGTAGAGTGAAGTTGAATCGATCTGCCAGAAACGTGGCCCGTTCCAAGTGCAATAGCCGCGACGACCGAGCCGCGAAAATACGATTCCATTGGACCCTCATCGACGTACTTTTCAGACGACTTCCCTCGTTTTTGAGTGGCCTTTCCTGGCTCTGCTTCTCAAATTGAAGTAGCTGCGCGCTAGCTGTGTGTACTCTGCCACTCCAGTGCAGCGCACGTTGGTCCAACACCAGCAGCAGCAGCAGCAGCCGGCGTTGCCTGATTCGTTTTAAAGCTAGTCCTAGTGCTTCGCCCGGGTGATTTCGACTTTCAAACCGACTCAATGGAATCTGAAATTTCGTCGGACTGCTCGCAAGCGCGTGCAACAGAATGCATCGAGAGATCTATGGGGAAACACTGGGGGTGGTGGTGGTGGTGGTGGAAACATCGAATCGAATTGGATCTCTCCCCCTTAATTGTTCACGAGGCATCGAAATCTCCTCGAAAATCGAAACAGTTTACAAACATATTAGCTCGGCGCGAAGGGGAAAAGTTAAAAAGCGTCGGGGAGAGCATTCGGCGGGGGGGGGGGGGGGTAATCAAGGAACGGCAACGAGCTATCTTTCGCCTCTTTCGATCAGAAGCTTGGAAAGCTGATTTCATTCCAGGCTAGTTCGAGGCATCTCTAATTGGAGGTGGTGGTTTCTCGAGTATCTACACGGCTAATGCACACTCGCGCGCGCACACACACTCATGCACACTTTCCGTCTATAGACAGTTCGATAGTTTTGCTTCGAGGATAGTCTCATTTCGCGTAGGTAATTTGTAATTCGCATATTCCTCTTGATGGCGTACCAAGTTAACTATAAATATTATGCTTAAAATGATGTAATGCAAAGAAAATGTTTAGGATCCCCCGAATGGAATTTCGAGTACCACTGGGAACAGATTTCTCGATTTTATCAGCGGGGATGCTTGTGTAATCTTATATATAAGTAAGGAGTAAAAAGTAAAACTGACAGACACTAACATTTAATCTCATAAATGAAAAACATCTCATTACTTTAGTCGAGTCTGATCAAAGAGGATAAAATGTCATTCGCATCAGCGTATTCTCAAGCATACTTGGTCTTATCTCGCAAAGAACTCCAATTACGTTGTTGGTTGGCGGCTTCACCGCAAACATTTTCAGTAACCTATTAGCGCTCTTCTCCGGCTCTATTCCTACTATATATATCACGTTACCCTCCCCAAACCTCGTCGTCTTTTCTTCTCCCTCGATTTTCCGTAAGCGCCGAAGCATAACAAAATAGAATATTTACATCGTTATTAAGCTTTCTCTTACCTAAGAAAAAGTCAAGCTTCATTGTCAGACTACTTAATAGAAAATGGTCGAGCATCCCGCGAAGCTTGTAAAGGAACTCCGGATTACCGTCAAACTGCAACAAGCAACATTTTGCAAGTTAAACAACGTGCAATGGCCTCTTCCACGAGCCATCGCCCACAATTATAAACATTTATCATCGATCGGATCCTCAAATTTTATCTCGAGGATAAAATTTATTTATAGGAGATTAGTCCTCCCATTAAGGATCACCGATACCGGCAACTTTGTTGCTGCTGCTGTTGTTGTCGTTGTTGTTCTTTTTCTTGAAACTGCATAGAATGCGCTCTCTAGCAAGCGCAATTGTCGAAAACTTTTAATCTAGTTCCATTTGCGAATGTACGAGAACCCGTCATTAATTGCCGTGAGCTGCCGGCGCAGCGAAACGAGCGTTTTATCGCGTCACACCGTGGCTTTATGGTAATGTTCATAATGGTTTCCGGCGTTATCGCTCACTGAATGACTTTACAGCGAGGACTCGATCATTGCCCCACTCGCTCCCTCCTCGACTCGTCAACTATCTTCTTCCCAAAATTGTCTTCATAAATCATGTGAAACACTACTTCGAGTGTTCTCCGGAACTAAATAAATTTTACCTCCAGCAAAGTCTGTCACGATGAACGTGAGACAAAGACTCGCTGTTTGTGGCTTTTGTCGCGGGAAAAGAAAAGAGGACGCAGGAACGGTTGCTGCTACTCCGTCGTCATACAATATTTCATCTAGTCGTAGGAGAAATTTCAAGTTGCCTCGTAGTCAATTTGGAATAACTCGGATGGTTCTCGTCTCGCGTAGAAATTTTGGCCAATCGCGGGACTTGGGCAACAAACTTGGAAAAAGATCATTTATATTTTAAGTAAAACACTCTAAATTGTTTGGTGTGTCTTCCTTCCTCCTCTTCCGCTTCTTCTCAGTTCATCTGGCATCATTTCTTTGCTCCCGATATCGTTTAAGAGAATGGCCAGCTTTTGTCCAAAGTTTCGGTCAATTGTGCGAAACTTTGCTCATGCTCTTACGCGCGCACCCCATCGATTAATTAAATGCGTTTCACTCGTTTGCAGTTTCCTTTTTCTTCCCCGACACTTGCACTGGCAACGACGAGAAAGAAAGTTTCACGCGTATCAATGGACTTCATCCGATAAAAGAGTGCAATGTTTCGAACCAGTGAGACCGTGTAATCACTTTTAGTAAACGAATTCCACGATTAATGGATAAATTCTATCAGCGATGTGGATTCATCGCGTGGTGAATCACCGATGTTTTATCCGAAAGGTTATCATAATTTTTATCAGCCAATTCCAATGATCATCCCTATTCGGCTGTTTCGTTCATTTTGGCTTGATTAATTTGCAAAGTGTACCTCTCGCTATCCACATTCTCGTTATTTGTCATTTCCATCGATACATAAGTCTTCATCGATGCAATGCCTATCCTTTATAGACTCCATAATGGCAATACGAATCTCTCCGTTCTTTCAGAATATTCGGAGTGATCGAAGAACTGGGGAGAGTCGCGTTCCAAGAGTCTCGCATTAAATGAGTGGCCTAATAATGGACGGTGGTTGCTTCAGTCACTGCACTCATCCATGACAAACTTGAGTCTCCGCTAATGATTAAAATTTCACGTTACTCGAATAGCGAGTTACTTATGATTAGAAACTTCGACGGGTCTTGGGTTTACGCTATTATTACAAGTCTAATTGGAATTAGTATTAACGCTCTGTTGGTTTTCAATTAAATAAAAATTAATTAAACACTGGCGCTGCTGCATATTGATAAAAATCAACTTTGGACGTAACTAAAAAAAAATATACACACGACGGAATGATCGAAGAAAAATAATATTTCCCAAGATATGATTTTTTATATCGATAGACATCGCTGTTTCCTATGATCTCTTTTGCGCAAACTTGTAGCAACTTACTTTACTTTACATTACAAACACTCGCGCGCGTATTATTATTATTGCTATTATTAATATCCCAGTGGGGGAGGATATTGCTGAGATATAAAAATCTGGATAATGGGAAAATCGAAATAAACTGAAAATCACTGTTACGCAAGACACACTGTTAATACTTATCGAGCTTCACACTTGACGAGTTTCGATGGCTACAAACGATATTGGTTCCCATGATCCCTACATACATCAGGAGCGTTCCCGACACTGTGAACCGATGGTTTTAATTACAGTGACGGTTTCTGTTAAGAGGCCAATTTAGTCCAACTGGTAAAGTTCAATGGGTCGACAAACAGGTAACTCCTTGAAAAAACTAAAAAAAATAACGCCAAACTCAACCGAACAACCAGCGGCAATCAACAGTCGACATTCTGTACTATTTCAGGTTTTGCATTTCCCTATCGATTTCTTTCGCTATAAAAACAATTCTCTCTTTCGTCCGTGGCTTCGGCATAAATTGCTTCTACCATTAATTAAAACACACGCCAGAAAATCTTTCTAGCAAAAATATCCTCATTCGAGGCTACGCGTGTACACTTGGTGGGAAACTTTTTGAAATCCACTTTTTCATGCTGGCGGGAAAGTTGAAGGCGGAAAAAGAGAAAGAATTCACTCGAGTTTTTCCACCTAATTTAGCATAGAACACAGAATAGTTGCACGTGATTGTTAGGAGTAATTTTCAAGGCGTATGGTGGGATTTAATAAGGAGCCGCGCCATGAATATGACAATGTTGCTTAAAGAGGCGGCGGCACGTACTTCGGAGAAGGGATGAAAAGTACATTTGTGTAGTTACGCAGTCCTTCTACGCTTTCGAGATGGCAAATCAACTTTTGCGCAACAGTTAAAACTACTGTTACCTTCTATTTGCCGCGCTTCATCTTCCGCGTAGATTCTCCTCAGACTCTCAGACACGCGATTGCCTAATTCAACATATTCGATGCAGCCTGTATAGAGTTCGCGTAAGTTCAAATGGTTAGCACGCTCTCGGGAAGCGCCGTCTAATTTTCTTCATTTAATTTCTTTACGCGTTTTAGCACACGTTTTTACCGCGGACTTTCAGTTACCGCTTAGAAATGGTTACACGCTCCCGATTCCAATTTGCATAGACCTTCATCCAGCATACTTCGCGATAGGTCTTTCTCCCGTAACCATACAACCCTACCCTCATTAATAAGAAGTTAACAAAGTTAGTCTTCAAGTACCATTTCTTTGCTCTTTCCCATTGGCGTAGTGCATAGATTTCACAGTCTTTTACAAAGTCAATCTTACGATATTACCGTTCAAGTTGGATGTTGAAGTTCTTATCAATAATGATAAAGCCCAATATGAAACGTTACACTGTATGGTGGTTGACAATTAATAAAATTATTCTCTGTAATTACTGTAAGATCGTGTGGAGGTCGTTAGCTGTCGCGCGATGGTTAAGGGAGACTTTTTTCCCCTTGATAAACGAAGTTCCTGTTTCTACGGGAAGGGAAGCTAATTAAGCGACGCAGCATTGCTGCCGTAATCAGCATCTATTTTGCAAATGATTAATTGCTCACGAACGATAACGATAAGGCTTTTATACGCATATAAATAAAGCTATGACGCGTCTGCAGCAGGATGAAGTACCAGGATCAGGACGAGGACGAGGGTGTGAGGAGCAATTAAAATTTGTATTGACGAATTTATTAAATTTTACGATCTCTGCCTCTTCTTCCGCTGCGCATCTATTAATTTTCAACTGCTCCATAATCGCACGGTATAAGATTGCGCGACACTTTTACGGAGAGCTTTTCATTCGGGAATTTCGCTTTGATATCTGGCAGAGAGAGTGTGAGAGAGAGATCCATGAAAAACAGCTGAATGTCCAAAGACGCTGCGTCAGCTTCGTACATTTACGAGGGGTTAAGGACCACGTCGATGAATCTATGAAAGCCACGGATTATTCGAGACACTTGAACCACTTCAACCCATGCGATTAGAGTTAAATACACCGCGCACTTATCTGTACTCTCCGTATGTGCGGCGGGGGCAGGACTGACAGTTTTCGCAGACTACATCGTCACGCGTCTGAATGGAACTTAACGCGAGATGTCACACTATGCAAATGCGAGCGCTTGAGACTTTAATGCGGGGAAAAGCGTGTATGATGCAACGTGTTTGGTGCTCGATGGATATAAACTTATGAATAACATCAGGGCGTGAAATGGAAACAGGAAGTATCTCTGTATAATCGCACCGGTCGGAGGACATTTTATTAAAAAACTTGCTGGCGCTTCGGTTAAAAGCTGCGCGCTATACCTTGATGCGTGAAACCAACCATCCAACGAGCGATCCACCGAATTCAAGCTCCCATCGAAGAAATACAAAATGGGAGAACAGTCACTGATTCGCGGTGTCATTGTGTCGCCGTGTGTCTCTTCGACGACAACGACAACGACAACTTCCTCCAGCTGTAATTCCGCGGAAGAAGAGATCGTCAGAAAAATGGTGACAATTCCATAAATTGGTCCCGTGTCTCCTCGGTACCTAAGACCGGGGGAGCATGCACTTGCCTTTTATCTACAGTTTCGTGGTTACGAGAACAAGGAAATTGCATTGTTCGCGAGCACGCAAGAGCCACGCGTAACGAACACCACGGAGAACGTTGCCTTGGGAATTGTTCAACACATTCCGGTCCATAAAGGGGAGAAGGATGTAAGAGTAGCTTACGTGACCATCCAGCGTGAGTCCTGACTGTCACTTAAGTCCTACTTTGCCCTTTCTCTCCGATGCATGTTACTGCCAACCGAATCCAATACCTCCTACCGAGGACCGGTTTCCTCAACGATTACGATGGATTGTGTATCAAATGGACAGTCCATCGTTTGTGCAAGTGACAATTATCGAGTGGAATCAATACTCCTGCATAGACTCTGTTTAACCCAACCATAATTATTGCGAATATCGAACGGAGTCACCTTGTTAGCGAACACTATTTGCTCGACCAGTTAGCGTTTGTAGTTAAATGCATAGAATTCCTTATAAGCTGTCTGGGTGTGGGTGTGTACATGGATATGGTAAATTATTATTTATGAATTTACGATTTATTTCCATCATTTTACGAGCCTTCTTTATGTTTTCCGCGATGTGATATTGATCGATAAAGGAATTCAGATGGGCTGTATCAAAGTGAATAGAATTTTTATAGAGAAAGAAATGAAAACAAATGTCAGTGGAGTCGTTCGGAAACTGCATAAAACGTCTCGAAAAAAGTTAGAAGAGGAGAAATGAAAAGGGAAGGAGATAGGAATTAAGCGATCAGGCAGTGGGATCAAATAAATGAAGATGGACGAGCGAAACAGAAAAAAGAACATTCCGAACGATTTAGGAAGCTCATTTTTCAGCAACGTGTGAAATCTAGGCGAGTCTTGCAAACGCAATATTTTTGAATTACGACTCTTACAGCGAGAATACAAATATATCTTTACAATCTTCTTATCGACTTTGCCAGATCCAGGAATTACCGATCGCTTCATCATTCGAGTATATTATTAATTGCACGTGGAAACGTTTTAAAAATGTAGATTTTTTCCTCTCTTCTTCTTTTTGCGTGCGCGTTTGCCCAGTTTTATCAACGTTGATCCGAAATTTGACCCGTAAACTCTCTTCAAACACTTCTTATGATTGTACCGGTGGTGGAAGAAGAATCGCGTGTCGCGCATTGAAAGACGCGTTCGATTTCACGCTCACTTTCTTACTGGAACTCTAGAGAAGGCAAGATACAACGGTGCTCCTATCACCAACGAAAATATGTTCTCACGACACAATCGGGAAACCGAGTAAAGGGTCGTTCACACTCTTAGAAACACAATTCAGAGGGCCCAGGTAGAGTTCTTGAAGCTATACGATTGAGTTGCCCCTTCGACACGTGATAAAACCAACTTTCCTTACTTCTTCGACTGGAAATAGTTGCGAACCCTCATCTTGTTCGTTTCTCTAACGCAAACTTGTAAACATTAGGTGCTCTTATTTATCGACACGAATTTTATTTAATATCCTCGGCGAGAGAAGCGCGAACTGCTCGAGAAGAAGAAAGGATCATTGGAATTACTCAATCTTAATCTTATTTGAGAATATTCTCCGATTCTCCGCTTGAAACGACGAAACTGAAATTTTTCTCTCTCGCGTCTACATTTGTGCATAAACTTCTGAATACCCAACACTAAGAAGTGTCGAGTTTTGCATTTTTTAAGAAAATGACTCCTTCCGGAGACTTATGGCTGTGAGCTACCCCCCCCCCCCCCTCCTATTCTTCTTACGTGTTGCGTGTTCTTGCTAAAGTACACTACACCTGTGTGCTACGAGATTAGAAATAAGATGGAGTCTCTTGTCTATTTTCTTCGCTACTCTCACTTCAGTGAACTACAAGTTACTAGAACTTTGAGTATAAGGACCTACTAAAGTATAGAGTTCAACTTCGTCTAACATATTCACTCGCTGAAGGTATAAATCGAATCAAACAACTTTTCCTATTTCCCGCGAAAACGGTTTACTCTTCTAGCTACCCATATTCCGCAAAACAATTACAAAATATTCTTTTCGGTAACACTGCGCTTTGGCGCCTTTGACGCTCGACGTTCGGGAGATTGGGAGCGAGGAGGTTATTAATTTTGGATTTTTTGCCATAATTGATTAAAGCGGAAGTTCGCGCAAGCATCGTAAATCATGCGTAAGGAATTATCAGCTGATCATTTCGTCGAGGCAAGATTTAAGCCATTTGGTGGTAACGTCGTCGCAACACATGGAGTGGGGTTAGACCTTATGGCGTAATCCGGCTTATCGAATAAGCTCCGTTCACCTGTAATCATTCAACCCACTGGGACAACGACAATCCTTCTTATCCGGAGGGTAACCTTGCTCATAGAGAAGCTCTCTTTGAATCGGCGTCTTTCAATCCTGGACGTACGACGGGAGATGCTTTTATCACCGTTGCTACCTCTCAAGAATCTTTCCTTAAATGCCAAAAAAAAAAAAAATAAAAAAGAAAGAAGAGAAATACCCTCAGGAATAATAATAACCTAATTAGCAAAGTAAAATGTATACATCCAAGAACCGATGAATCTATCAAATGTATTTCCTCCATGTCAAATTCCATCTCTTGCTGCCATTACGCTAATATTAGATAATGGGTTTATCTAGGGCACATATATGTTACATCAATAATGTATGATTGATCATAGCCTATTCTCTGCATTTCATTAGTTAAGTAATATTGATAGTAGGCCTCTCGGAAATGTTGCTCGGGATTAGTGCGAATGACGTATTATTCTAATTTTGTACGCCATATTGGATGCATACGAGAGAACAGTCGTTTCTGCTGTTATCGCGACGGTGCGTGGTTGTCGAAAAGAAGAGGTTTCAGAGAGAAAGGGAGAAACGACCCGTGAAAGAGTAATACAAAATGGCAGTCGACGGCGCATGAGTTTGAGGAAGGAACGATACGATGATCGTCGCGCGTGCTGCGACGACGGAAAATCATGGTCCAGTTTTTCTTTTTTCTCGGAGGCTGCTGGCAGGATAAATTAGTTGTATGGACGATTCTGCTTATTTATTAATACCCGGGGATAACACGAGGTGGCTCGTTAATAATTCCAGCAGCCTGAAACAGAACCGACCCATCCCTGCGCCGTAAACACAGGGTACTTACGTCTACATATATTCTGTGCTAGTGTATCACCTCACCCATTCCCTCGAATAAGGCGTTGCACCTGCGGGAGTACCGGGAGTGTTCGGCGTAACCAACGGCAATGCGGGCATTATAGGCCAACCCGCTACCGACTGAGTTTTCGCAAAAATTCCAATCCACCGAGGCCACTTGTGCGCGTTGGTTTCAAACTCAAATCCACTAGCCCAACTTTGAAGTTTATATACCTTCGCCGGAATTAGACCCTTAATACGCGCTACGAATCCTCGCATGATTTCTTTGAAGAATTAATTGCGCGTATCACGACGAGCTTCTCGTCAAGCTGATTTCAAGCTCAAAAACAGAGGCGTTTCTTTCCATATACGGTATTTCAGAGATCTTCAACAACGCAACATGTTCTCTCTCTGTGTGCACGCGCGCGCGCGCGTGTGTGTGTAGAGCCGACTTTAAAGATAAAACCATGCTCTTGGAGAATTTTAAATTAAGATAAATTCAGAAAGACTCTGTACGCTCTCCCTTATTTATTCTTGAAAGGTAGACCAGGTGCTTAGTACCAAGGAAAAACTGCAGACTATTAGGATAAATATTTCATTGTCGCATACTCGATTGAGAAATTGATAAAAGCTCTTCGCTATTCGGAATAGAAATATTCCCTTTATAGATCGTGCCGCCTTGTCCCGTATGACGATACACCCAAGATCTATAAATTTGCGCGAGTATCGTCGGCTTTACGATCTCACTGGTTTTACTGTGCGAATTGATTAGCCGCGTATCGAGGGCAAATTGCACGAATCGAGTTACTTTCGCAGTCAAGCGACGTCTATTTTCTTTTGGGAGAAAATTCCCGTTACCGTTAGAGAAGAGAAGTGCACAGCGCAGTGCAGTGCAGTGCACTATTCCTCTCCTATTGCGAGTCCTGCCTTTGGACTCTTTCGGATTCTGGTTCGGCGGATACTGAAAGAATCGGAGGTATCGCAGGGAAAAAGGCGTATTAGGGTCTCACTTAGCCCCGATTGCCCGGAAACGAACGAGGTCTGCGGTACGAGGGCATCGTGGAAAGATAACGCAAGGAAGCGTAATCCCTTTGCAGGTTCGCTCTTCCCACAGTACAAACGCGAAAGCTCTGATTCCGTCTTAAAACGCGAGAAAAAAGGAAAGAAATGAAAGAAAGGGCGGAGTATTATAGACTCTACCTACCTACGGTAGTTAGAGTCTATGTATCACGGGGGTGCCACTTTGAAAACACAGTGATCTCCCACATTAAATTCTCAATCGAAAGGTCCTTTGGCATTTTTAAGCTCAATGAATATTTGGAGTCATCTCATCGATCGGCGGTAGGGTTGACCAACTCGAAGGTAATGGGCGTGGCATTGCACGATCATCGACGACGTGACAACGTTCATCGAGGCATTTCATTGAAGAAATTTCTCAATGAATTCCTTGCTCCAAACGCGTATTCTTTATCGTGAAACTAGCTTGGTTTACAAATAGCCGGAAACGAATGAGAGACCGTAGCAAGGGGTAATCGCAGAAAGATAACATAAGTAATCCCTTTACCGATTCGCTCTTTCCAAGATACAAGCGCGAAAGCTCTGGTTTCGCCTTAGAAGCAATGGAATGAGAGCGAGTAGGAGAGAGAGAGAGAGAGAGAGAGAGAGAGAGAGGAGGATATCAGCTATAATAGACGTCCTTATACTTAACCCTGGTTGGACCGCGTTAACGCTTGTGAAATCACTCTAATCTCGATTGCATTCGGGCGAAGATGTAATTAACGTCCTTATCAAATCTAGGATTTAGACGTCTCGCGCGATTGTTTGCTCCTGTGCAATTACGTCCCGCTGACAAACTCGCGATAAAAGAGACGGAAAAAGAATAAAAATCAACATTTTCTTCGTCGTTCGGGGCTGACTTTGATTAATTCCAGTCATTACAGGTCAGCGTATTTGTTGAAAACGCAAACCTCTATCAAACCGCAAAATGACGAATTAATGATAGAACATTTATAACGCGAATATGCAATCGCTAATCCATTTCTAAATTGCGGTCGGATCGAATGACATTCGTAGGCGGGATAAGCAGCTTTCAGACTTTCAATTAAATTCAGGAAAACTATTTTCTGGCATATAGAACACCTTTCAATTAAATTACTACGACTTCGTTATATTCGAACTAGACAAAGTTTTGCTTAGTAAAGTAGATTTTTGGTGTCTGGCATTGAAAAATTCATTCTACAAACTTAATAAAATCCCTGGGAAATATAAACATTATGCAACGATTACGTATCACACGGAGAAAACATTTTCCCCACTGCTTGCAGAATCTTTGATATCAGAAGTTTTCTTAGGTACCACACAGTTTTTATGGCTGTTATCACTCAACGAACAGGTTTAATTCATGAAACTTATATAAATGGGTTTACCTCCCATTATTAACATAATAATGGGCATTTTTAGTATGCCATAACAGTGCTATTACATTTTTTTATTAAAAAATAAACAGACATTACGTATTCCTACTTAATGCAAAATTTATCACCTAGTCTTAATTAACATAAAGTTTTCAATACTTTTTTATGCGAAATTTTACAACAGACTAAAAGTTTGCGTTCGATCGTTAAACTTTTTTTACTGTTTGCTTACGTGACTGAAATTTAAAAATTTTTATTTTTCTAATCCCAATTTTATTTGACAGATCCAATCGCTTATTCGAAAGTCAAGTGTAACCTCCTTTAATCGCGCATGAATATATCAATTCTAAAAAATTAACAATAGAGAAATAAAATGTTTCGCAGCAAGGCACATTTTGTCCGAGCATCGCGACAACAGTAATTTCAATAAACTTGTAGAATTTCATAAGAATCTGGAAGTACGTCGAAACGAGCAATGAAAATATGAGGTAATTCTCAGGTCTGCAAGTAGTCAAATTAATTGGAGCAAGTGCTAGAGAGTAGCATCCAATTTATATTTCTTTCCGTGGTAAAGTAATGCGCGCGCGGTCAGTGTCAGAATTGACTAAGAGTCAGAAAAGTGAAAATAAGCAAGATAGCAGCTGGCGAGGGAAATTAATCAAACGAGAGTGGGTGGGTTGTGTGGTACACTCGAATGGAAATTAGAGCATCACGGTTAAACGCAAAGTTTCCGCAGCTTACCGCGAGAATATTATCTCGACGTTGGCCAGAAAGAATAAATTTCCCCTGGAATCCGGATCAATCAATCTCCGTTCAACTTCTCTACGATAGCATGGGTGTCCAATGCTCGCAACGAATTGTAAAAGAGTAAAAGTAGCTTGATGTTTCACTGAAATTCTGTCAAACGCAGGAATCCCGATATGACATTCTCTGATTTCTGTCTGCTTACTCCTGACCGGACGCTAACTCGAAGCATAGCCTCCAGTGAATAGTAGTGATAGTTCAAGGATATCAAATTGAAATGTAAAAATCTTTACGGGAACGACAAATATATTTTCCCATTGCTCGAGAAAAACGCGAGAATCCTGTGGAACGTCGACGCAACCCCCCCCCCCCCCCCCGATAATGAGTAATTATGCTTTTAATCTGTAAAAGTGCCGGATTCACAGGGCATTTATATATTTAAGCACGAATAAGAAATTTCCTCGCTCGCTCGCTCGCTATCAAAGAAACGATAGCGCGCGTTAGGAATGGGGTGGTGACTCGCCGAGGGTACTGGAGAAATTTCAGGGAGAAAACGCCCGAAGGTTTGCCAAAGTTATCGCGCATACAGCCTAATGAAGCGGCAGTAATACTTTCGACAATGGATCAAACTCATTTTACAATCTGCTATGTGAAAACCTTATGGCCCCCGGGGGCTGTGTGTGGATCCACGTCCTTGCAACAAATGTTCAACATATCTCGTTTGGAGATTGATTCGAGCCCCGACGATGTTTTTTTTTTTTTTTTTTTTGCGGGAAAAACTTCCAAAAGAATTTTCGCGCGGAGCACATTGATGAATGATGATGTTGCTGGTAGATCGATGGCGATCGATTTTTCTTCGCCTCGGCGCATTAACGTATCATCTCTTCTCTCTCCCAACGCATCATAATTATTTTTTGGGGTTTGGCGCTCATAGACGCTCCCCTCGATGCTTGTTATCGTTCGTCGATCTCTACAAGGTACGCGCAGTATAGTAATGAAAGCGACGCTTTCCAATTCTGTGAGAGCGGAATTCAAGTAGCTTGGAAATAAACGGATTTTTATGCAAAATGTCCGATTGACAGTCATATCGAGGAACGGTTTGCTTGCAGAAACGCGACGTTGCGACCTCCGGCGGTATTTTTGACGAGAATTTCAGCAACGACCCAAAAGAAAATCATCGTGTTCGAGCCATTGGCTCGCGCTGTGAAATGCACGGCGCCGCCATTGCATATCGCGCGCGACTTTTCGAATAAAAATTCCTTTGACGTCGGCGTTCGTAGGGACATCAACGCAAAATGGCTAAAGTCACCCCAAATATCAATAGAAAACGAGCACGGATGATTTCTCCGAGTGTTTTACCAGATTTTATTATCGTCGTAGAAAAACACATTGCCCGCGGGACCTAAAAATTCTCCGCGGTATCTTGAAATTTGGCTGGAGCAGCGATATCGATCGTATAAAAAGAATATTAAGTTGCAGCAATAATGAAGCAACAGTGACAACGACATTCGATTGAATTCGATTCGATTCTCAGCGACGATAGCTGCTGCTGCTGCTGCTACGTTTAAGAGAGAAGTTATATATTCCGCGTTGAGCGTACAATAGCTTTTGACTCGGTGCCAATGTACTTCTCTTCTCTATTTCTCTGTTCAATTTGTGTTTTAATCAAGCAATAAGTCAGGCATGCAAGATAAAAAACTACCATCGAGAAGCAATCAATATATTTACACGGGATGTCACTTGCTCTCGTAAAATTCATTCGTTTTACTCCCCGAGTGCTGCATCAAGATGATTTTTGTTGACAGCCACCGATCCGAAGCTTCCAGAGCTTTTCAAGCTTTTCAAGCTCAGACCAGGTGTTTCCTCAGCCTCCTCGAGAGCCTTGCAAGTATTACGGAAGTATTATTTATAAAGTGTTCCCAGGACTACTCGTAGCCGGACTACTCGAATGCCTGCAGTTGTTTGAAAACGGCTAAAGTGCATTGTGCAGAAATTCACGGCATCCAAGAATTTTCAGGTACACATCGAGGTGTAGCAGGTGCTGCGACTCTCCCGGAGAATCTTCCATGGTGTCCATGTATAGCTATCTCCTCGCCTCTTCCCGTATTTTTCCGTGCTTTAGCACAGAGACACCGAGTTAAGCTGCCGCTGCTGCATTCTCGGAGACCTTAGTCGCAATTGCATTTGCACTTCCCGTAGAATAGCTTTTGTGTCGGCTATACCTAAACCAACTCGTTAAGGTGCGCGCGCTCTCCGTAAATGCTACTCTTCGTACCTTCATACGAATCGAATGAAAAATTCAGATTACGGAAGGTTGGACCAGCGCCCCCATTGCTTTATTGCCCAAGTCGCGCGGCGCCATCATCCTCCATCCTCCCTCTCATTCATTGATATTTCCCGGTGAAAATTATTCGACGAACCGCTCTTACTTTTGCACTTTCGACAATTTAATGGACGAGAGAACAAATAACGTGGCCCGTAAAATTTCTGACCCCTGACCGCTCTGTCGAAGGAAGATTATTTTATTTCCATAAGAGGGAATATCCGTAGTGCGGTTGCAGAACCCGCATAATAGCGTACATCATTTTGCTTTGTCATTATCCTCGAGGACATAAAAAGGTTAGCAGATGGGAATTTCATGAAGCCTTTGAGATCAGGCTGAACAGGATGTGCGGGTGTGCCTAAACTTTTTCGTCCTTCCTAGTAATCGATCCTGAGCTGGGATCAAGGAAGGCTGCTGGATCTACCTCTGAACCAGAGTATCCAGCGGTGGTAATAGTAATAAGAACCGACCAGTAAGGTCTTGGACGTAGGTAAAGCCAATGCTATTTCCCAGGAGAATACGCTATAACGACTATCAACATTAGCTACTTAGTGACCTCGATACATATGTAGCAGATCATACATGGATGCGCGAGCATCGTATGCTGCTCTTTTGATGAAAGTTATATCGCAAAGGGCTATCCCCCCCCCCCCCCTCCTCCCCTCTCTCGTCAAAGATAGCACGTAGCTTATACATAGATTTTTTGTCTTAGAATTTCCAGAAAACTTTTAATATAGTTCCTTTGCCCACATCTTTTGCATGCTTTCTTAGGTTAAATCTTCTACCTGAGATGTGTGTTTGGTATTATAAGTCTTTCGTTGAGATCTTTTATCTGGAAGCCCCACCTCCGAACCTTTTTCACGTGTCTTTTTATAGAAATTCTTTTAGCCGCGTTTCTTTTAACTAGATCATTTATCTACATTTTTTACCCATGTCTGTACTCGGCTGCTTTATCTAGATCCTTCATTTGGGTCTTCTCACATAATTTTTTACTAGGACCTTCAACTGGATCCTTAACTGGATCTTTCATCCTCTGATCCTTCACTCACGACACAAGCTCAACTATTTCCCGAGAGATCTACTAGTGTGTAGCATCACACTAGCTGCATTAGCTTCTGTGCATCTAGTAGACCTAGAGCTAGGCTAGACTGAACCTATACATATATACGATCATGTACAAGCGGCAAACGTTACGCTCTACGCGTCTCCCAACATTACAGCATAGTTACATCCTTACAACATTGAAATTTCAAGCCAGCATACCTGGACCTATATAGTTTGAGTACATACTTGTGTACCGACTATTATTCAGTCTCGAATGAACCTATTCGATACTATAAAGGTTTAAGGCTCGACTGTATTAGGATCTTTATACGAACCTATTACTTTTTTAGACAAGGTTCTTCGCGCGATACTTCTTTTCTTCAAAATTCTTGCTCCGAGTATACACTCGCTGTACTTGACGATACAAATTGCACTAGAGACTCTTAATTAATTTTGCATATATTTCCATCTTATTCATAACTAATGGTCATACTGCTCATTGAAATTTTGAGTTGGCAAACTCTCGTGTGTGCGCGTGTGCGTGTGTATAACTATGTTTCTGGGTATTCAACGTTTGTTTCTGGATAATACGTGTGCGTACAAACCAATGTTTGCCTCAGAAAGTTAACTTGCTATTGGGATACAATGACCCGAAGTGCTTATCAAGTGGTTACAACCCTTGTGTACAAGACTGAATTCTTCATACGAAAATAATGAGAGTACAGTACCATAAATTTCATCCCCATCCGTATTATTATCATTATAATCATGTTCCACACAATGTGGATTTTTTAATCGATTAAATGATTAAATTCTCTCTCAAGCATTTCTCTATAAATTCTCTGGGGTTTTATAAAATTGCTCACGATGAAACTAACGAATGATTTAAACTGTAGATTGAAATGAGTAATAAATTTGATGTACTACACCCATGCGAACAATTATTTACTGCTAGGGGAAGAGAACAATACGTATTGAAAATCAATATTTATTGTTTAACATCGAAAAATCAACAAAATTTATAATGATTACAGTATTAAATTTGCAAACACAATTTTAATAATAACAGCGCTAAGCGCAGGGTAAATGTTTCATAATTTCCTCTCTTGAATTTCACTTAAACGATGGCCCACGTACGTAATTGCTGATTAGAAAATAATGGGAAAAAAGATAATGATAGCGATGAAGAAGCGAATCTCGAGGGAGCGGAGTGCGTGCGAAATTGAAATAAATCTTGGAGTAGACAATAATCCAAGGACACCTAGGGGGTTGTTATATTTGTGATTAAGGGCGTAAGAGAATATAACGAAGTTCTTGGACCACTATATATCTCGTAAAACTGGGGAACGATTTCACAATAAGAAGGTGGTAGTGTGGTGGTGGTGGGTGGTGCACTGCTCTCGCGTTGCAATTTACTACAGCATCCCGGAGTTTCATTAAAATCATAGAAGAATAACTGTATAGCTTCGCGTTTGTTTTCATCCTTTTGTATTCATTCTTGGCTTGAATTCTTGGCTCACTTCTCACTTCGAACTAGCGGTAGATTCACATTAACACCGCTTTTTCCTCTGTGCACACGCACGTATGCGTAAAATTCTTCGCTGAGGACATAAAACACCCATGATATTTTCTCGAGCCAGCAAACCATGCGCGGAACCACGCGAAGTGTCACGAAACTCCGCGTGAACTTATAGCAATTTGGAAACTGCATTAATTACGTACAAACTGATTAGATGTGTCCCATAAATTAAGTCAATTTACTGACTAAATTACCACTAGGAAATCTAGTTCAACTTTAATTCACGCAATTATTCAGCAAACAAATTTGTTTATTATTTTTCTTTGACGTGTAACGCGTTTCAACTATTTTTGCTTCACCGTGTAACCTGAAGAAAGTGCTCTGGTCCATTTTAACTGCAACCTCCAACTTTTTATTTACTCTTTTTTCATTTTATAATCGCACGTAACATTAAAGCTGAAATAGCTTCCGCACGTTACATTTTCATGCTCTAATTATAGCAATAACCACTAAAAAATTTACATGGCAAAGCGTTTATGATTATATTTCAAGAACAAGCCACTGGTAATATGCATGAGCTGTTTAAACTGTAACAAAGTAGGCAAATTATTCTCACTAAGTTGTTACCTCTATGTAGAAAGCAATGCTTAAAGTATTGCTTAGAGACATTTAATCCTTCTGAGTTATTCCAATTATTCGAAAGGAGCTCGGTACTGGAAATAATCAAGAATATCGCTGGTGGCAAAGGTTCCCTCCTGATATATCGGGGGTGGGGGTGGTGGGTGAAGCCATTGATAATAAAAACTATTTCAATATTCTAACTACGGAAGATGGATCGCCACCAGTTACCGGTATTTAAGCAAGTTCCAAGTAAATAGATAACGTTTCGCGAACAAGAGAGATAAACGAGCTTCCCAGTTCCGCGCAGCTATAAAGGAGCCCGAAAGTGGCTTGTTGTCGAGAAGCCAGCGGGGTCTTTGGTTGAAGAATTCTATTCTCCTGTAATTAAAGCGATCGGTAAAAGACTTTTGAAAATATATCAACACGGCTCTCCTCGGAGAAGAGTTGTTGCAATGGACGTTACTGTTCCAAACTAATTACCTTGTTTGCATTCAACTCTTTTTGACGTTTCACTCATTTACTCTTCATTTTAAACACTCGTCGTATCCTATACGCATGTATTTCTCTAATATTCAATCAAGTGTCATGAAATATTTCCACGAACTTTTTCATCGTTTTATAAACTTTCACATTCATTCTCATTGTAATATCCATTCTGTGTATTTCCTCCGAAGTAATTCGAAATATCTTCGAAATTCTCTCATCGGTTTATGTCAAGTTTTCGAGTCCGTAAAGGTTTGCCCGAAGCAGCAAGGGGGTGGAGGAGAGTAAGAAAAATCGGAGGGGCCTCAAAGTCTGAGAGTGAAATAGTGAAATAGGAGAAAAAGAACGTCGAAAAAGAAATCGTAAATCGGTGTACGCGTTCCGCCTTTAGATCCATTCTGGTGAAAAAAATAGAGAGAGAGAGAGAGAAAATAACAGAGCGCTATTTTGTGTGTTTGGATAAATAGAATTTTTTATCGCATCTTTCGAGACACGCAAAATATTAATGGCGGATAAATCTGTGTAATCATAGTTGCCTATTTTATATTCAAATCCAATCGTCAATATCGTTGACAAATAAAGGATATTGAATTCTGGTAACAGAAAGCATTCATGGTCATTTAATTAATCTTTTGATTTTACATCCACAGCGTGGACTCATTGAAAATGAAACTCTCTCTCAGTCTACGCACTAATACTGTTTAATTTCTACCTAATTTGATATCCTATAACTATTCAGTGTAATTCAGTAATCAAGTTGATAGAATATCAATGAGATATGCCAATGGCAAGTTATACCACATAATATGTTTACGTATAGTCAAATTATACGAATAAATTTAGTCTTATCGATTTAAGTTCTTTATCGAGAGAGAGAGAAATCAAAGAAATAGCCAAAGACAATAGAAAACATGTAAGTTCGCGTAAAAAGGGGAGAAGCGAAACAGTTCCATAAAATAGAACAATACCCAGGAATGGCATTAACGTGATCTGTGTAAGCCACGTGAGGGTCGTTGTGGGCGCACAGCATCTAATGCACCGACAGAGCATAAATAATGTAGAATGCCCCTAAAGCCTCCGTTCACGTAGAACCAATACATTCCTCGGACGAAGCTGCAAACTAGATGGTCCCCTGCAAACCGATTGCAACACAATTGAGAAACTGCTGCAATACGTCATTTTGAATCTTGCACGACATTGGATTTCAACTCAAGACCTAGTCAATGTTCATCCGACCCTTGGGATTTTCATTATTTCAGGTTAAGCCACTCGGGAATTCTCAAGAATGATTTTCCTTGGTCGTGAAATCATTTTTATCGGGAGAATCGTCGGTGAAAAATTCGCAATTTTATCCTCCCGTCAATATCGCCGGAACCTCATTTGGCAAAGTCGAAAATTGCATCCCGTAATTAATTCCCCGGTAAACTAGAATTGTGTCACTTTAAGCGCTTCCCGATAAAATACTTAAATGAATTTTTCCTGAATTTTTTAAACGACGTTTTCTAATTAGTATCAGGATATTTCCCTCTTTTTTTCCTGGAATTTTCATAGGAAAGTTTTCGCTATCACACGGCTGTTAATGATTCAGCGGACTTAATGCGTCACAACGATTTTTAAACTAGAGACTTGAGTTTATCTTTCCATTCAAGTTGCCGTTTAAAAAGTTAGCGGTTCGCCTCAGGGTCTTCGAGTTAATGGACAGGTAGACATCTCGTGTACCTCGTGAGCTTTCATCGGCCACAACTTCCGGAACATTCTGATTCCTGAGTTAGCTGAAACGTTCGATTCGATGCTTTCAGCTCAATTAAAGCTTGCGCCGGATGGACTTTGGCTTCTACCCTGTAGATTTTCCGACGGCGATCCAAACGATTAAAAGCCAAATTATGTAGATTAATTTAGATTATCCGAGAGGGACGCGGGGGATCTTAAACAGCAATCCTGGATCTGAAAAGAGGCCAGAGGATCACCGAGAAAGGATAGAGAGGAGCACGCGAGTGGGGTAGCAGGGAAAAACACAGTATAAAATATGCATTACACCGATCGCAATGCGGTAAATCGGATTGCACTTATCGACTTGCACAAGCGATGGAACCCGTGAGAGAGAGAGGGGTCGAATATCGAGGGATGGATCGACTTGCAGCGTGACATTAGACGTCAAGCTTGGTGGATGTGTCCTACGTTTCCCAGATTAACACTCCGATATCCTGTCCATCAAGTAATTGACGGACGTTAAACGCAAGACATTGTTTAAAAAAAAAATGAGAAAAAATCAAGAAAATAAACCAAAGTATCAAATACTCATAAAGAACCACTGCTCCACTAATATTTATTATTGAAGAAGTTGGAAAAACTGCGAATGAATGAGAGAATTTTATGACCGTGCAGGAGGCAACTGGGCTTATTGATGGATTTTATGTTTACATGGCCGACGCACTTTTAAATTAAAAGATGAAATTAAACGAAAGGGGAATAAAAAGGAGAAAATTAGGAAAGTTCGGGAAGAATAGCTGCTGTAGTGGAAGGCTTTACGGAGGAAAATCCGGTATAGCGAAGTTGGCAAGTGAAATCACTTAAACGGGACAATGCTTTTTGTCGCGCGAACTACTTCATTTTCCGGCAAGGAGCTCTCAAACTATGCGCAATTCAGCTTCTCGTCGAAGATTAGATTTACGAGATGCACACACAAGTTTACGTTCTTCGCGGATAAACAAACTTTGCACACGTGTGTCGTGATTATGTCGTCATTAGCCGTGCAGGAACTTTCCGTTTTATTATTGATGATACGAGCACCGTGCGCCGTCGCAAGTGCCGCAAGTTCCTCATCTTTCAGAGGGGTTGCCCGAGGAGAAATGGGGTAATGCTGCTAGGGCGCTCGTAAAATATACACGCAGTTATATCCAGGGGTTACTCACGAACTCTGCAAAGTATCACGATTTGAACGCGATGCTCCGGGCGAGAAGGCAAATGGCCACAAGGACAAGAAATTTTTAATTCACTGCAATTTTGCTTGCGAGACCTGCACGGACATTTCCTCGATGCTAATTTCTAGCTGAGATGAATTTTTAAGCTATAAGCGCGTGGTGTAACGAGGGAGAGACGATCGAGGCGGCGGACACCGCGCGCCATTAATGGACATCGAAATGATCGCTAAAATAGAATATTAGAAGAGGATTCTCGAAAGCGTAGTTTGGTCCTTCGAAAGAGGCGAGGCGAGGCGAGGCATTTGATAGGAGGAGCCCCCTAAGAAGAGCTTTCTCTATAATTCATGAGATGCAGACGCGACCCTTCTTGGATATGTATGATTGGCGATTTCCGTAGCAAATACACTGTTGCCTCGAGACCACTTCTGCAAACAGCTGCAACGCTGGGAATTACAATTTTCTCAAGCCATTTCTCCCCCTAATATGTTTTCCCTGTGATTCGCGAATCGTGATATGCAACGCGATATGCATATTCACCGAAGACTACAATTTTTTCCAGCCCAACTCTTTACATCCGAGCGTTAATACCTTCCTTCTTCGCGGTTTCGCTCTTATTTACTCAAGAAAAGAGATTTGACAGGAAATTTAACATTTTCATCCCTCCCGCGTCTCACCTTCCTCCTCCTCTTCTTCTTCTTCTTCTTCTTCCCTCCGGCATTTCCTATCTTTTTCCCTTCCCTTCGGATGCTAATTGAGTAAATAGAATCAGAAATCGCGAGCAATTTCAAGTATTTGCATCTTCGAGTATTTACGGAGATTCGGTGCTTCGCTCAAAGGTGGTCGCACGCGCGTATCCACGCCGCCGCGGCGGATTCAATGAAAATTAGTCAATTAAAAACACGCGCCCTCGCTGGGAAATCGGCTGGCGCGCGACGTGGAATAAGTTTCGAGGTAGACGCGAACAAATCAGACGGTGGAAAAACAACGCGAGCTTGTAATTGCGAGCACGGCAAGTAGCAAAGTTCAGTTCGAAAGGTACGCGCGCGCGTATGGAGAGGAGAGGAGAGGAGAAGGTTTCGGTTTGAGTCTGAAAGTCGAAACGGGTGTATGGCAAGCAAGGATACAAATTAACTTTCCCCCGGCAGCCTCGTAATTTACAAAAGCGTCTCACCGAGGTTAATTCCGGCGCGCGAAATTCTGACAGAATCCGAATAAATAGTTGCAATTAGTCCGCTGCTACTGCAGAAAGCCGCGCACAGATACAAGCGCGCACGTTAAGTTATTCTCTTCCGCTCGCTTGAACTTCGGCAACTTCGTGTAGCGATGTTTTTGTTGGCGCAAGTCATCGCGGCTTATTGGCGAGCTTCGGGGAATGGGGACAGCTTAGGGGTGAACGACTCGCGCGAACGTCAACAATGGAACGTCAACTTGGCTGAATAACCTCGTCACCGGAAGTGCATAAGGATCGCGGAAGCGCGAACAAAGAGGAACCCTCTGGAAACTCGGCGTTCCCGATACTCCGAGGAGAGGAGAGGAGAGGTTGCGATGCTTCCACCGAGAGTGGAGAGTGGCCTTGCTAATTATGCCACTCCTTAAAACTGCAACCCCTGCTACCACCCTGTCATCCCAAAGCGAATAATACAACCCCCGTGTCGTCGTCGTCGTCGATAAGACGACGCATCTGCTTGGCCACCGCTCGAAATTTCTCCTTCCTACTTTTCCCATTTTTATCACGCTTTCTTGCTTCGAGTAGTTTCGAGTTTGGCATCGCTGCTGCCTCTACACCTTCGATATCGATTGGTTTCAGCAATTTCGTTTCAGCCATTTTCAAAAATGCCGGAGTACCGTGGAATTATTTGAAATGCCAACTTCGCAGTGGTTCCACTTGCCGCGAGTTAATTGTCAAGAAACTGTTTTGCTGCCAGTGATGCTGTGCCCCTCTTATCTTAGCAGAAATAAATGTCTCGACACAAATTGCGCAAAGTGATTCCACGCTAACTAACCGCTGCACCTGTGTTTACCCTTAATTAAGCATGTGCCTCTCTCTTTTTTTTCCCCCCTTCCTTTGAAAACCCTTTGATTTTTCCCTAACAAACTACACTCGTCGTCAAACATTAATTCATGTAAATTTATGCAAATTGCACGTCGTAATACTTTTAATGGTGCCCGACGAGATTGTCTAATAACGAAAGGCTCGTATTCTGCGAGGGGACATTGCAGCCAGAACCTGGCGGGAGGAGGGGGTAACGGGTGCGAGAGTTTTACGTGAAAATAAAAAGCATGTTTTGTGCTTTCAACCTGAAATCTTTATTAGACATCCGGGATAGACATCAGGAGGACAATACCAAAGGATGATGGAGCTTATGTTTTGAGGCTGCCAGTTGGTGTAACGTTCTTTGTGGCCGTCACGTTAATTATGACGAATTGTGTTTCTCGTCCAACGATTCGCGGTCGACATGCGCGATCGCTTCTACCAGTTCACTTGCGTGTAGTTGTATATATAACACAATATTGGATTGTAATGCAATAAAACTCAATTACAGCTTCATCAGCTGTAGATTATGAGAGCTGACCCATCGACATCCGCTACTCATTTAAACCGACTATGTAATCCATTTACTCCGCTCATCACGTGACGCGAAAATGAAATCACTACCGTAGTGGTAGTAGTAGTAGTAGTAGTAGGTGACTCGTTCGTTTTTCTTTCTTTCTTTCTCGACGAACGCGCCAAAATTTGTTTAAAACGAAGATGAATCGCAGTTGATTTTTCGTGAATTTCACAAAAAGTTTCATTATCGATTATTTTGCGCGCACAATCGCGAGATAAATTGTTGTTAATGAGTGAGAATGGATCTTGAATCGAGGGAAATGCGGCAAATATGAATCTCTCATCGGGAGAGAATTACGTTTATGCTTTACACGTTTTATATGGAAGTTTTTCTGGCCGAGGATCTCATTAGAATTTGATGTAAAATCCACCGATATGGCTGGTTACCAGAGAGAAGATACGGCGGGACTGCTTTATCGCGGTCCGAGACCCAAAAGGTGTAGAGCGCCCATTAAATTGAGATGGCGGCCGCATACGCTGCTGGCCCTGACTTTCCAGGTGTGATCTAAATAATGCATACAAGCCGTTGCATTATACACACCATTGCCGGAACATGTTACCTATCCTGCTCGGCCACCGCACAAACCACCCGAACTGGCGCAGAAAATTTTTCAAGCACGTATACCACGTAGACACCGAAATACGAAATGTCGCGATATCCACTGGAACTTGTATAAAAGTCTTTAGGACGCTTACCCAACTCTCAGTGTGTGTGCGCGCGCGCGTGTGTGTGTGTGTGTAGCTCAACTTGAGAATACGGAAACGCGAAAAGCAGAGAACGTAATATAAAGCGAATTTCTCCTACAATCGCTGGAAACCATTTCACAAAAGTCTTTCCTTTAATTTCAATCGAGTAGTATGAATACGAGAATCTCAACTATTTTTTTTTGACCATTCACTACCGAATTCTCCATTCGGACCTTTTTCGCGGGCGTTTTCTTCCCCGATAAGAGGATTCTCGAACTTTTTGCTAAAACAGGTTCTCTCGTTGAAATGTAAATATGTTCGTTCGCCAAGGGGGTGAGCCATTAATCTTCGGTAACTTGTAACTGGTTAATCGAAGCAGAACGTCTGACCAAGTAGTCGTCTTTATTACCCTTCTCGACATTACGGATAGGCCACCTTCTGAAAGTAACGACCGTGCGCAAGAAGAGGAGAGCCGGCGGAAACAAAGCTGAAACAATCACGAGAAAGCTTGTTGGACAATATAATGCGGCGACCTTTAAGGCTATAACATCTGATTTTGCGGTACTTTATGCTTTTTGATGAAAATGCTAATGGGAAAACCTGGGCATTTGCCAGTAATTTCAAGAGCGATGGATCAAAGTGTCTTCTTACAAGGGGAGATGTCAGGACCAAGTAAAAATAAATCTAGCCTAATAAAGACGGGATCCGCATATAATGCAAGTTTCTCGACGATAAACTTGTATTCCATGGCGCTCGATCTTTTTTGCTCGAGGAAAATGTAAATTTCAACCATATCTGGCTAATTGCCAATAAGTCCAAGTGTGGCAGGCGAAAGTGTCCTTCGGGACTTTAATATTCAGTAATTTCCGACGTTGCCCTTTGGTTCAACGATGCCCTTTTTTTCTTTTTTTTTACGTTAGAAGAGAGGAGCCTCGGCCCATCTGCACCAAGCCTAGCTCGATTATCGTTCTTTCCACGAAAACACCAGTAGCGCCGGCAACGCCGGCTGGCAAATACGCCCCCGCAGCATTCCGCTTAATGCGGTGGTAGCGCGTATAAATGCAATTGTAAATAATCGGGAATTTAATTATGCTACGGGGATGGAAATAGTGATCGCGGTAGTCTCGACAAAAAAAAAAAATAACAATATGGCGCTTTCTCTTAACGTTATTAAATTCTCACCATACGTAACCGTGGTCGCTATTTTTATGTCTTTCATTAAAGCCACGGTTCAAGAGTCATTATTGGATTCTATGAATTAAGCAAATATTTGCAAAAATATCACAGGCCGCGGAGACTTTATATTAATGCGATTACGCCCGAATATATAAAAATGTTTGAGAAGGGCTTTATCTGGCGGAGACTTCGATGCCGGTTAATTGATTCTTACTTGCAATGTAAGTTATTGCAAATATAAGCTACTTCTTTATTACCGAAGGCACTTTGTATCGGCCATTGTGCTTGGAATTTTACATCGGTACTTTCGCAGCGTGCCGCTTCGACACTCGGGGAATTTACGACAGCGTAAATCTCTGGCTAACGTCAATAATTTCATATAGGGTTGAAAAAGTAATGAGTTTTTGTTCCCACGATTTCTTCCTAGTCCCACTGGCAAATTCAAAATGATTTATCTATGAGTCCCGGTGCGCTTAAATACAAAGCACCCCCCTCAGTAGCGGAGTCAACGTAAAAACGATACGGAACCGGAGCGACGAATGAAATTGACGCAAATCCAAAATGCGAAATTCGAGTTGTCTAACGAGAGAGAACCTTTTCCCTAGAGCGGGATTTCGTATTATACATCAATGTCGGATACTCCCGCATTGCCACGAGAAAGCGAAAAGCTTCCGAACATTCATTGGTAAGTAATTTGTGCAAATATGATGCTACTTCCCTCGAAATCTTATCCGACTGCGAATGCGGTACGAGCTCGTCTCTTAAAATGGGAGGTGCAGAGTGAAATTCTATGGATCTCTTTCGTCCATGTCAATTTTGAGTGAGAGGGATGCTCAGAAATAACAGGTAAATAGTCGTTTTTCACGGTCGGTTCTTTTCTTTGGGGAAAATCATTGAATAATTCGCAATTAAAGTTTTAATCGAAAATCCTAGCGGAGCGCGCTAAAGTTGCAGAACACGTTTTCTGTCCCCTTGGCTCGATTGCAGGGCAGCAGTCACGTTGTTAGACGCGGTTTGAAAAGTTCTGGGAGCTGCAGGACTGATGGCGTAACAAACATGGCGCCCAACGCGAGAGCATCGCAGGACTAACAATGCGCAATTGTGCATTTGCATCCTGAAACGTGTGAGTCCACAGGCATTAAACCAAACTCAACTTTATGACCCGAGACCCTGCAATGACCGAGTATTGGGATTTCTATTAAATGCTTTCACATTCCAGTAACTGTTTGTCAGGATGCATGCTTTGCCAATGAAATTCTCATTCTTATCTTCTCAATCCTGTTTCTCAATGATGAATTTGTAATTTTCTAGCACAATGATAAGATTTATTTTTTCTCATCCTCGTGTACGTCCCCCGTCCCTCTCCACTACCCATAAAAGTACCCGTTTATCTTCTAGGCCGTTTAATTTCTTGGAAAATTTTCTCATTTCCATTTGAAATGCCTTCACGTTTTAATGAATTCGATCAATTGAAAGAAAACTCGAGTCGAATTTAAAAACTGTAATTTAGCTAGTCGCCTATCTCGACCAAGAGCAGGAGATCGCTCATTTATGCAAGAAGACCAACCCCGATAGCTTATAAAAAGAATAATAGAATTAGAAAAGAATTATTAAAAAAAAATACACACGCAAAAAAAATCTTGATCTTCGAATTTACTGGTCATATCACCTGATATGAAAATTTCATTAGTTGGTACGACCAAATCAAATTCTTTTAATGACGCATAATGGCAAATATCACAATTATACTTCAAAGAGCCAATAATACTTTCAAACATTGTATACCTCCACTGCGTGTTATCTATTTTTGAGACTAATGAATTTAGCCGGTATGCTTCAATTTTCCGATGAAATACCTGCACTGGGATTATTTCAATCATTTATGTTTCATGATTTAAATTTTTCAACCTTTTCGCTCAAGTAATTCAGTTCTCCTCCATATTCATGCAAATTTAAATATCACTTAAAAGTGATTTGTTTTAGTTTCATGACTAAAATGGGAAATTAGTGATCAAGCTAACTGTTTTTAATCTATGCAGGTAGATGCGTATGCGTATGTTCAGACAAGCGTTTCGTTACATCCACCGCGACTGAGTGATAAGCCATATCTCCGTAAACGAAGTCGCACACCACACGCCTATTACCATTTTTCACAGAGACCGCATGTACAGCCTAGCGATAAAAACACTACGTTGTTTTCAATTAAAGTGAAAAAATCGTGAAACCAGGCTTCGCGATAGAAAAAGGGTTTTAAAAATTCGAAGAAAATACTTAATGCGGCAAAATGCTAATTGCGCGATGCAAACGTTTCTCCAAATATCGAAGGAAATTAATTACAGCCGAAAGACACTGGAAAGCGGGCAACGTTAACATCGTTTCGCATTCGGTAATCATGGTTTAGAAATAGAGTTCGGTTATTAAAGTGATTAATGTGGTCACAATGGACCGGATCGTACAAACTCAAAACACCCGTTTGTATGTGCCAGTATCCAAACTGCGATCTATTTATATATCTAGCACACATATGCGCGCCAACATTATTCCAAACCTAGAACGGAGTAATTTCAATTAACGCGGTTTGGTTGAGCAAAAATTTGGCGAATTCAAGCTTAATTAAGAAATACGATCGCGCGAGTGTTCGATTCTGGAGAATTTAGATTTTAATGGGACAAAAGCGCGCGAATTAAAATAATTTATCACTGGTGTAAGACTGACTGACTGACTGACTGACTGGGCGTCATCGAGGGAAAATTAATGGGGATTTGTCATTTCTAGTACAGCGGCAATATGACGTTATCATCGTTGCCATCGGCAGTGGTCTGTAGTTCGTCCCCGCGTTGACTAAATAGATCGTTGATGCGATGTAAATGTTCCCCGTGCTCGAACATGTTTCTCGATTTATTTTTATCGTTGCAGAGCAAAGCGTTGATGCATTACAAATATTACAACGGGCTTGTAGATTCGGCTCGTTCGCAAATGTCACGCTCGCTGTCGAAAACATTCTATTATTGGCTGACTCGTTCCAATCACTGCGCGGTCCATTTGTGTACACAATGGCGACTATTATCGCTGCAATGCTATTTCTGTCCAATCTATGCATTTTTAAATTAACCAGGCTCGCCGAAATGCTCCGTCGATATCTGTATTCCGCGGAGCGAGGCTGGTCCTTCCTCTCGCGAGCAACGATACGATTTCATTTTGTTTTTCCGAGCTACCACGGCCCATTTTGATAGTCGGCACGCACACGCGTACACTTTAAAGCAGCCACACCACTTATTTTATAACTCAATAATTCGCGTTTTCCCAAAAACATGCTCGCCCCTCCGCGTGCCCATTGAAATTAATTACATTCGGCCTGCGGAGTAAAAAGTTCCCTCGCATATTTTAAATCGCAGGACACGCTAGAACAAAGGAAGCGGTACAGCGGCAGAATGCCGCGGGAGGATTCGAAATAATTTATAAATTGGCAATAGCGCCGAAGCTTTCTCGTAGGACTTTCGTTTCGCTGCAATAATTGGCTCAATTAGCGCGTGTGATTTTCCATGAGTGCATTAAAAATGCTGTAGTGATTTTAATTAAACTCGCCGAGTTAACGTCCCGTGTGGTAATGTCGGTGTAAACACGTCATACCAATGAACTTTGCTTTGCATACGACCATCCCTTTAAAGCCTCGCCGCTCTTTTTCCTTCTCAACCCTCTTCTTCTCGCCCCTATATCCCTTTTTCAACCATTTTCATTCCTCCTCCTCCTCCTCCCATGCCAACCAATCCCACGACCTACCTACCTTTTCACTCTTTCGCTACTTCCCACCACCTTTTTGCCCCTTTTCGTTCGATACACGCGGAACATTGGCCCCACCTAACCCCCAGGCTCCTTTTTTTCCCCAATTTGCAACGCTAAACGTCCAGAATCAACGTTTGATCTCCTCTACGATTTCAGAAAGAGCGAATGCTCACCGAACTATTGCTCGCGTATTGCTGGCATTTTTCCTTTCAAAGTAATGACCTCCACTCTTTCTTTCAGATCAATTTTGCGGCTACAAATAACGCTCTGATATTTTCTTAACTTTATTCTTGCCATTTTGCATGTGTCAGAGTATCGCCTCGTCCCTCGGGCGACGTAGGACAGAATTTTTCTGGGAACGATGCGGGAGCTCTAATTATAATAGGAGAATTTCTCTCTCCCTACCCTCTTTTAGTTTATTATAATTTCATCGGAAGTATATTTATATGTTTATTTCAACTTATCCGCGATGGAATGCATTACAGCAATTAGAATGCGCTGCTTGTTAGTATCATTTGTAAATCAAGTAAAGCGAAAAAAGTAATTACCTTCATCGAAATTGTACATTTCCTTTTATATTCTTATTAAGAACAGGCGAATGGTTTTAATTAAACCCAAAGGCTCCTCCTGGAAACCACTGAAATGCAAGAAAAATATTTGTAAATGGATTTTTTCATCCATACAGGATTATACGATTCTTATATCTTTATTAAAAGTTATTTTTACCATTAAGCAAATAATTTAACGATAAGCAAATATTTTACACCGACAATTTTGTATGGGTTGTTAAAGCATGAATTTGATTATTGATGTTCATCAAGTTTACATGTAAAAAAAAAAAAAAAAAAAAAAATTAAAGGTAAGGTTATCATTCAGCATTGCCGATTGTAATTGGAAAATGCGTTCGACTGGTCAAATCGAATCGTGAAATAATATATCGGTGTTTCTGCCGATAACGAGTTTCCAATCGTTGCCGCATATGTAGATATTATTTGCTGGTGAGGCACACTTTATGCTCAACACGATTCGTTTTTCCACAGAGATTTGTCATATTAAACGGAAAGCAGCGTTTCTATGATTAAAAGTAGCACGCACTTTTTCAACGATCATAAATTATTATTACGCATGCACATAATTTCTCTATTCGTCGAAACTATACCGTACACGCTCGTCTATTCAGAAATCAGTATTTCCAATTTCCGCGTGTTCGCTGTATAATTCGAAATGTCAGTTTACTTTTAGCAAGAAGATGTCCCCATTCAAGCTTCATGAGCTGCTGCTCTTCTGACTAACCGGTGGTGAATAAGTGAAAAAAAAAAAAACGATATTCGCTAACGAGTTTTATTAATACATGGCTCATCCTTGACGTCGAAGATCATATTAAATGCTTAAGCGACAGGGACTTGGTAGATAAATATTTAAGGGAGCGTAACGAGGGCCTGTCCTAGATCCTCGAGTGGCTACGCTAACTAACACCTGTCACTAAAAAATCTTGCGCAAACAAAGCCTCGGTGCATGTAGCCGTATGCCTACTTAACTCGACTACTACCCGACGTGGAGCTTGTAGCACCACGACGAGGACACTGGCAATGAAACGAGCTTTATGAATTTGCAAGTAAAAGTATACCGAAACCTCCCCATTTTAACTGCCACCCCTCCTCCAAATTCTTCAGGAACTTTTCTCGACCTCTCTCTCTTCTTTAAACATTTTCCTCTTTTCTTACACTTTTCTGCATTTTCCTCCGGATACGTGTTTCCCTCTAAAAGTATATCCATCCATTCATTCGTCCATGCAAAATATCCATCGTACGAGTCTCTCCCGTTGCGTAAAATTAATGTACGGATCGTTCGAGCACGAGCGTATATTCCACTTAATTATAAATACGTGAGTGATCCTTATGATTGACAATGGATTTTTGTGTAACTCTCGACATTTAACCTGATTTTTGTTAATCTTTACATGGCCATTTAATTAAATATGAAACGTCGGTTACTCGACGGATAACGATTAAGCCCCGACTACTCTCGCCGGAAGCTAACTTTGCAATGAAACGATCGAACGTTCTTCTCACGAGCAGAATCATCAATAATGCAAGTGATTGGATAGGTGGATGGGGAAATCGGCTTAACTTACGTCTGTAAAAACTTGAGCCATTTCAAAAGGAACACGTAAGAGTTACGCGAATGACAACTCCTCTTCCCTTGACAAAAGTAAAATAAGATTTTTTACAACTTCTTCTTCGGAGGGGGAGTGGAGGGTGGGGTGGAATATCCGTTCGGTTCGAGGATCAAAATTATTTTGTTAGCTCCTTCCGCATTACTACTGCTCTCAAGAGAGAATTTGCAAAGTCTGAAATATTTCGCAAGAGGACGAGGGAACAGAGAGAATCGGGAAACCGTAAAGGACCTCTCTCTATTATCGATTGCGTCCACCACCACGCATACACACAAATGTCACAATTGAAAATGTGTGCTGATTTTCCGATTTCGTGATTGAAGCTGGCGATGCTTCGAGTGGGATGAAAAAAGATGCGTGCAGAGAGCAAGCAAGTACCATTTCCGCGAAATATCAGAGATGAAAATGCTGAAAATGAAAAATTCCCAGTTCCACGCGTGCACTTTACGATATAAATTAATGGAAAAAGTGGACGTGTCCCATTCTTTCTTCCAACAAGAAAAATCTATTAAAATCTCTTGTTTCTCCCTCTCTCTCTCTCTCTCTCTCTCTCTCCATATATATGTGTGTGTCTGTGAAATCATAGAACACGTGTTCGAATAATTCATAGGTAGACAAAGTGAGAAAGATCTGAAAGTTTATAAGGGATCGGTGAAAAAACAGCAAATTATCGTTGATTCGAATTCTGTAACTTTGATTCGACATAAGCACATAATGCGCAGCGAACTTCTTGAGTTACCGCGGGGTTTTCTGCATACGCATGTTTCTCGTTGCTTATGGTGTTGCTTTGAAATTTTCACACCATACCACGTGTTTAAATTCTACGCTAATGTAAAAGGATTTAACTCCTTTCGCGCGAACTCGGTGGGATTGAATTTCATATCGCTTTGAGATAGGGTGCCTGCCTGCCTGCCTGCCTCTTCTATGCATGTATTTGCACTGTTTAAATACGTGAGCATGAATTGAACCAGCTGTTAATGTATGCGTATTTAGTTGCTCGTATAAATAGATGTGTATTAAACTAAGCTGTACTGTATGTACACGATACTTGTATTTGTCGAGAGATTGTAGTAAGCTCATAAAATATTTATAGGGTATATTCTGTTATAAAAGATTTATAGACTATGTTCTTATGTTACGTGGTGCAATGGATCTTTTCTTTGATTTATAGACTGGATTTATATCTGTTTGATGGACTTTAAAGGAAATCATTGTATATATATATTATTTTTCTTTTAAATAAGAAAAAATTAATCGATTCGCGGTAAAAATGTATTAAATATGATTTCTCGTGCATAAAAATTCATTATTAAAAATATATTACAATTTGTATTAAACGTTTCACAGAAAAGACTATTGTTGAAGATAAACAAGACTAAAAATTCAACATATCCTCTTTTACTCTCTCTTTCTCTCTCCCACCCTCTCCCCCTTCCCTCTTTCGACTGAATAAAATATGCTAAACCCGTTGAAAATATAGTGCTCGTGTCACATTTTATTTCGTCCAGTTTGATTTCATATTTTTTACGATTTGTTCGAAAAATAACTGTTAATACTTTCGACTGACAGTGAAAAAAATATGGATGTATCAATCATATAAATCATTTGCAGTGTTCAATCGTTATTTACTGCTGCTATAAGCATGTGATTGATTTATCGATTTTTTATGTAGGCCTCGCAATTAGTCTTTTATTTTTATCAATTTAACTGCACTTTTTTTAATATTACAAGAATCTTCTCAATAATTGTCATTAAAACAGTATCATTGTCGAATCACTCGTCCAGTAGCATTTACCAACTAGTGGCAGAAAAGTAACATTGTCTGAGGACTAATGACGCTAAAACAAAGCTCTATGAGTTTGAGAGAAGAGAACTGCCTGAATACATACTTATCATTAGTAGCATGAGCAATTAGCTAATGGAGGATTTTCTCCAACAGGACATATCAACTACTCGCTTGTTAAAAATGAATTAAACGTGCTCCACCTACGCGTAATTTCTGGAACATAAAAAAAAGAAAAAAACATCCAGAAATTTCAATGATGTTAACGAGACTTAGTATTGAAGAGGGAGGAGGGTGGGGGGGTGAGAACACCATAATAAGTATTTGATAAGTTTACTTTTTAAGAGTGTGAACCAAACACAGGTGGCAAACGTATGTAAATTTGTAGACACCCTCTGAGAGAGAGAGAGAGAGAGAGAGTTGGGTGTTTAAATAGAAAAGCACCATCAAACATTCGACTTGAGATGCACGAGAGCGTTCCGTATAACCAAACATACGTAGTTGGGCAGGGATCCTCGGGAAACCTACGAGAAGAAGCGAGTGCAAGAGGAGAATGGACGTAGGATAGGAATAGAGAGTCAACTATGGAGAGAAGATCCTGGAATGACAAATTCTGCCAAACACATGAGAGATACTTGAGCTGGCCATTCGCCAAAGCAACTTCAACTTCCACGTTGCCTGGCCTCGAGCTGTTCGTACGTGCATGTGTACCTCCTGCAATGAACTGCATTCCCTTTCTCTCTCTCTCTCTCTCTCTCTTTTGCCCTCTGTTTTTTTTTCTCTCAGCAACGTCGCCGTTTTCTTCCTTAGCCTTCGCAGGTTTTCCCCCGTAAGTTTCTCGCGGAGAGTCGAATTTTTTATGGTCTCTCCCGATGATTTCTCGATGTTTCTCGGGTCTCACCGCCGACATATTTTACACCCTAAGGAAGAAGTCTCTGTCAGCGATATAAGTTTTAGAAGGAGTTTTCGTATCTAGGGACAATCCGTTAATAGATCGTTTGTTGATTCTGTGGGATCTCGAAGATTTTGCCATTGATGACCCATCGACTCGAGGGGAAATGCCCAACTGGTCTTTGTCAGCAATGGAAAGGAGGGGCATGCATAATGCCCTGCGGCAGATAAGTTGGTTTGCTTCCTTTTTGAATATTTTCTATACTTTATGTGCAGTCATATTTCGCTGACATGGTTCTTTATATCGAGCTCACAGCGTGACCGGTTGCCTTAACTTCGTGACTTTATAGAGCAGTAGCTTAAGACGACCGTGCACAAATCCTCTTGGCGGGCTGAAAGGATATAGAGCTCTATTCATCCCCCGAGATCTCATAAGACAAGAGCGTACAAATACCCAGTTTTCACCCTGATGTACCTCGAAATTTGAAGACGTCGTTGATTTTCCACCCTTATTTCTCCCCGCTCCTATACATGGTAAATAAAAATGAGAAAAAGCACGATTTACAGATTTCCCTCCCCCACATTAGATGCAGGAATAACTCTTTTCGGAGCGACACTTCTTTACGAAGAAGACAAATGTAAAGGGAAAATATTAATGAGCCGTAAGATCCGCATGAAAATTGTTGAAGCGTTTTACATGTCAGAATTGCAAAAGCTATTGTTCATACAATATTCACTCGGCGCTACTTTCCCCGAGTGCGGGGTAGGTGTCCATTTCTAAATTGTAATATTGCATAGAGCTGCAGCATAAAGGTGGAGAGCAAAATGTTGCCGTTTTCATAAGATGATTCCACTCTGCTATTTCCTTTTCTTCCATACTGCACTTTGCCTACGCCATCTTGCACACTCGTGCCATTCTACCATTTCTTTTCATCCATTCGATAAACATTGAGATCCGCTGGCAAAGCGACTATCGGAATAGTGTATTCTCATTGGAGTGAAGAGTGACATAATCGACGGCAAGAAAGTAATATAATCTTAAGGAAAGTCCGGGTGTATAGAGGGAGGGAGAGAACTGGTAGTAGCCGCCATAATTCATCGATTTTCTCGACTTTCCGGAGATTTCCGGTACTGAACAATTTACGCCAGTCTCTACCGGGGTGCGACTTTACACAGTCCTTGTGGTGGTGGTGGTGGTAGTGTGTTGGGTTATTAAATTCGACAGCGCGGATTTACCGTCATCCCCAAGCTCTAGTCCTGACCCGCATCGCTCTCGCACGCAGTGAAATCATAAATTATTAGGCGACGCTTTCTCAGAAACTTCTGCCAAGTCGACGCAATACAAAAACATCGTAAATTTTCATATCGATTGCAAACCTCGCCTACGCGTCCCTTTCTTACCGGACGTGCTTCGGAATTTTTCCATCTTAAAATTTCTTCGTAAACCTCGCGTTAGGTTTGCCCGAATTTTAACGCGATTTATCGCCCGGATCTCGCCCCTAATGCCAACAATTAATTTAAGCAAGCAAACAACAAGAAAGCCATTTCAGATTTAAACAATCGATCGAAAACACTTTATCCAGTGGTTTTTCGTTTTTCCGAGCCAAGTCTTTTCGTGAATTTATTCACCAGTAATCTGACAGTCCCATCACCTAAATTCACGTGTACAAGTGTATCGAGGAACAAAACTGAACCCAGAGCGTTAGCTCTCCCGTTCCGGCGCATTATTCTCGCGAAAGAATCGATAAGCGAAAAAGCCATTGTAGCGAGTATTTTGCGAAATGTACAAATCAAACGGAAGAATGGTATCAAAACTTCCGTCTGCGTGACAAATTGAATTACTGTAGAACCACGACGTAGTACGTAGGGAGTCGGGTACAGTTCGAGAGACACAAATTGTTGAAAACACTAATGAAAAAGAGAAAAAAGCCGAGTTTTAAAAAACCATGGAGCCCGTTGTAAATCCGTCGAGCCAATTCGAAAATCTGTCAAGCCGCGTACGATCGCGCGGACATCACATGAGATTTTTTCGACGAACAAGTCACTCGGAGAGAGCGGAGGAAATTTATTGACAAAAAACATCGGCGTTGACGTCAGCGTCATTACTACCGGCCCCTTTATAACATTGCCCGATTGAGCGAGAAAAATGGAGAATATTCTTACTTTCGCGTATCTCTTCGGATATTACACCCGCGCAACTTGAAGTTACGGTGAAATTACTGAAATAAAACATAAACTCTGAAACGCGGAGCACCCGCTGTACATCACGACCGCGTAGAATAACAGTGCGAATAAGAATTGATTTTGCAATAGATTACACGCGCCCGTAACTCGTTACATGAGGAACTAATCCGCTTTTCGCTACTTTTTGCTGGGTCCGGCAATCAACATGAGTTCCCCATGAACTACGAACGCCAACAAAAAGGTTCGTCGTTAAAGATGAAATTTATGGACAATGGTGATTTCGTTTCACCCCCGGAGCTTTACAGAAATGGTCTCATCAAAAGAAATAATTAAAATCTTGGTAAATTTCATTAACGATTTAATGAAGAAATGGAACTGTTGATCGCAGAACTGCAATGCAGTGACCCTGAGTCACCTCTTCTTCTTCTTTTTTTTTTTTTTTTCTTTTTTCTCTCTCCCATCCTCGGATTCGGTTCTCTTCTTTTCTCGAGTTGGTTTCCACGAGAGTTTGCCATCTCAGCATTGACCCGAGAAATCCCATGGCCATTCGTTTCATTAACCTCGGCAGTTTAGCGTAATTAAGTACCCTTACGTTCACTTCAGCCCACTGTCGAACTATACCCATCTTGCGATTACACACTCTCGAAACGAGGTATCGCGATCATTTCAGAGTCAACATTGCTCGTGGAAAATTAAAGAGACAAGCTCGGCGCATCAATTTCTTCGATGATCGTAAACTTATCTTCCAATTTGAGGAAGGGCATTAAACTTCGAATAGAAACTAATCTCGAAACACACGGGCGGAAAAGAGGAAGAAGAAGAAGAAGAAGCGTATAAAGAAGCTAACGGAGCAGGGATGTAAATTTGAATTTTAAGAGTACTATTTATATGCATATTAGTAAAAGCGAGATTACAAAATGATCCGACGAAAAGAGGAAAAAGAGTTTATTTCGCGTGCAAACGCAAGATTGATAAAGAGTTCTCGCCATTTTGATTCCAAGGCAGCGCTTAAGCCAATACAATGCCTTTTCCAGAGTGCACAAAGAACGGGGTGAACGTGGGAGGGGAGGATAAAAAAAAGAAGATGAATCGAGCATTTAACGAAAAACGTAGAAAAAGTGATCGCGCATGCCAAAGCCGCTGGAAAAAGGCAAATGCAGGACGTTTCAGGAGATAAACTCATCTGGCAGGCTTGGCTCGGGTCAATTGAGCTCTTCGGGACCATTTAAACATTTCAGCCACTACCGCCCTATCAGGGAATACTACACGCGGTGTACAAGCAGTTTTAACCATTTGATTGGAATTTCTGAAAATTATCGAGAGTTCGAGAAACGATCGAATCAACGACAAATATTCCAATAATTTCTTACGCGCGGCGCGACATACTCGAAGCAAAAATACCCTCCGAGTACATCGAAGTTTTTTCCACAACAAAATCTACCATAGTCTTTTTATCTTTACTCGCAGTGGACCATTATTTTTTGACCGCTTTTAGACCAGTCCTGTATACGTGAAATTACGTGCAATTTCCAATGAGAGTGTAATCCTGAATGTTCGACGGTTCTCCGATTCGCACGATCGCGCAATTCAGTCCCATGAAATGCTCCTTCCTCTCTCCCTCTCTGTGTACGTGTGTGCAAAGCTGCACGTATACGTCCATGCGAGAGAAGCTTCTAGCTTTATCACACGCCAACCATAAATTCGCCGGTGATTCTTGCTCTTTAACGAATTCGCGTTTGGCTTTCTCTCACTGAAAACGTCAAATAGCGCTCGTCGAGATGAGACAATAGCCTGACATGTCAAAATTCCAGTTGACGCATTTCCATGCGGGCTCCAGTAAGTTTATACCTACAAGATTCATTAGCCGTGCTGAAGTTACCGTGAAGTGAATTCTAAACGCTCTTATTCCGAGGTTTTATGGGGGAATAAATTTCATTCGCAAGATTACAATAAGAATTCTATGGCGAAGATTGTAAACTAGGATAAGCGCCTTTTCTTCGATTTGCATAGTAGTGATATGCAGGCACGTTGAATATGATATGAGTGTAATAATGCCAGTAGAAAAGGCTTCCCTTTACGAATATAAAGAGACAGACTGGAGTTGTCTTTATTAACCGTGGAAATTTACCCTGCTCTGAAATTTTACTCTCCTTTCTTTTAATCTGCAGTCGTTCGTGTTCACAATTACTCTTGTGTTTTTCGTTCATTAGGACAATTATACCCGCCAGTCATTTTTTCACTCGACTAATGATTCCTCCGAGCTTTTCCCTTGTCGAGTGAAAACTTTTGGCTGTTCAGCGGGATTGTTATGTTTAATGGATTCTTTAATTTTGCGATGTTTTCAATGATTATCCGGTCTTTTTACGGCCAACGAGATAATTATATCCGCCGCTTTGTCCCTTTATTTGATCAATGGTTCCTTCGGAACCTGTTAGCTTACAATTTTGTACAGTGCAACGTAATCGCTATTACGGGTAGATCGATATAGCGGGAAACGCCGGTTGTGCCGGTTTATGACGGTCTCGAGAGTGAAAATCACGGGAAATAGTACGTCAGCGGGGAGATTTATTAAAATTTCTCTATCCTCCCATAACGCTCTCGTGGAATTCTAAATCAGTCGGCAAACGTGAAACACGGCATTCTTACGTGTGTTTTACAGCAACATAAACTTTTGGCTTGATAATGTTTACGAAAAACAAAATATATTTTTATGATTTATTTTTATTCGCTAATTTATTTCCTCTCTCTCTCTCTCTCTCTCTCTCTCTCTCTCTTTTCCCTCCTCTGTCCTTTTTAATCAAATGAAAAATCCGAAAAAGTAACACATAAATGAATATTTGGATTTCAACTTGGAAAAGTTATGTAGCCGCACAACGTTCGTTGTTATATAGATTTCAAGAAATAATTTAGAATTAACAAATAAATGAAGAACAAACACGCATTTGTTACACGTGTGAATTACATTCATTTTTTAATGCTCGTAATTCCTATTAATGATACCGAATCTCCTGAAACCCCTTGTTACAATATCGTTTTCATGATTTTATCTGATAAATGAAAAGGCTTTCATAAATATGAATATTGCGGTTTAAGCGAAGCGGATAATTAACGATGTTACATTTAATTTTATAGGAGTTCTACAGTCAATTATTTTACATCTAATTACTCCTTTATTATCCTACATATTTCTCTAACAGCTTAACTAAAATCATTACAATTGATTGCGTAATTCTCAAGCTAACGCGATTACTGATGAGTCGCGTGCTACATTTAGAATAAAAAGCATTAGCGGAGTATAATATTTATCCAAAAATAAGGAAGAGATTGCTGATTTTGAATGGTGAATCGCGTATCAGCGAATTTCATTGGATGGTTCGCAGATTTCAAAGTGTAAATGCAAGTTTATTTGAGAAAGTGGAAATGCTCATCCGTTTATTTCAACATATCCAGCCAGGATTCCAGAAAATGTCTTCAAGCTACAGGGTGTCTGGAGGAAACTGGTGGAGCCTTTTTCGAGGAGTGGTTTCTTACACTATTCTAACAAGTTTCTCCCCTTAGCCTCTCTCAAGTTGGGACCTCAATATTGGATTATTAATGTTTTTCTCTGTGCAATGCGATTTGTTTGCTCCGGTTCTCGTTCTCATTCGCGAGCTGACATCATCGACACACCGTGGCATGCGTAAAAACTGTTGCGTCGTCCCGAGTTTTCTTGCGTGTCACAAATAGTGTAAAAAAAAATGGTCCACCAATTTCCGGCGGACACCCCGTAGACCAAAATCCCCGCAATCTGCCTCTAGGACGAAAGGGCGAATAAACGGTTTCCAGATGTCTAGGACCTAGAGGGGCCTAGATAAAACCTGATTTTCCTTCCTTGGAGATTGCAAAATATTTCACACGCGAAAAAAAAGCCGTTTCAAAAGAATATTCCTGAGAGGAAAAAAGATGAGAACATCGCGGGAATCTTACTCCGGACAGAAGAAGCTTCACAGTATTCACTCTGAGAATTGTTATGAACAACTGTTTTACAAATTTTGCTTTCAACAAGATTTTAAGGGTAATTGATTATACACGATGAAGACGGGTACCAAAAAATGAAAAATGTGCTTGCGCTATAAATCTGCATTATCTCCGATGTAGCCTAAGAGATTTTATGCCGCGGATTTCACGTGACAGGAATAAGGTAAATACCAACCTGACATCACAATCAATATCCATAAGCATCCATAAGGAATTCCGCACTATGGATGGCAGAAGTATTTTATCTTAGAATGCACTATCCCATAATAAAATTTCTTTTGACATCTTAGCCGAGGCTCTCGCGTCTTCTAGAATAAACCGAGTAAAACGATTATTCCACCCCCTCTGCCACTATCTATTTTCAATCGCTATAATCAATCGGAATGTTTTTACCATCAACGAACCGTGACGAGTCGTATACGCGAGAATTTCGGATATTTGCCGAAATTATCGGAAGAGACTGGTTAAACGGTTAGGTCGCGCAAGTGGATAATTCTATGTAACTGTTTAGATTCGCGAAAGAGAAGATTGAGGAGAAGCAATCAAGTTCTTCGACCAGTAGAAATCTGAAAGCTCTGCTTCCGACGTTAACCGCTTCAGTTTCGGAAAGTTCTGCGTAAGGAGCATCATCCCCGATAAACGCGTCCCACCCCCTGCCCCCTGCAGCCTCCTCCTAGACACATAGTAGCAGTGCACAGCCAAAGGGATTCGTGGGATCTGACCTGACCGCTTATCGAACGTGGTTAGCGGTTCCAACCACTCCTAGCTTATCCCACAGGACATTCCACGCTCCAGAGACGTCCTGACTATCCTCCGTGTTCTCCTACCCCTTTCACTCCTTTCACTCTCTCTCTCTCTCTCTCTCTATAATAGTCCATGCAATCCTGACAACTCTCCTCTCCTCCCTTTCATCCCTTCGCAACTTCTCTTTTACACCCATAATCCCTTCTACCTTTTTCAAGCCAATCTTCATCCTTCTTTGCATCCGTCAAGTCGGATTGTCCGAATTTCTAAACGATGGAAGATCACATGGAGAAATTCCCGCGAAGAAATTACTTTCGCATTGGAGTCAGAGGGTTGTACTAGTGGTGGTGGTGGTGGTGGTGCCTACGAACATAATTATCATCGAGGACGACGGAATAAAAGACACCCGTCATATTTTATTTTAATGGCAGAACATAACGGGGGTGCTAAGGGAGATACTGGAATTAAAAAGTAAACGAGCTGTATTTTTTTTTACTTCATTTGTTGCGTATAAAAAAAGTGGAGGAGAAATAAAATTTTATGGAGGAGGTGGTTTCGATATAAAGAGTGGGAATTCCTAAAAATTTATATTGGAAAATCTTCCAAAGGTTTTCCAGCGTATAGGTTTTCTTCAGATTCCAAATTAATTCAGGATAAAAGAATATATTAAAGTTGCACAACAGATTTGATAGGTTCTACTTTGTGCCTTAAACTTTATCTCTCGCGTATACTTTTGGCATATACTTTGTGCTCGCATAAAGAACTTTAATGCCTGGATAGGATCACGAGCCCATATAACCGCACACGTCAAGTTTTCCCGTGTATATAGCCACGCTATTTGAGGCTAACCATGATCAAATACGATTTTCTCTGTTTCATTGACTATCCTACTGGGTTTGTGGCCTATATAGTTTACGTCGGTTTGCTCTTGTCTAATTTATTTATCGTATCAAAGTCCCTGCGCTTGCGAATGCATATTTATGAATAAATTCCATATCATTTAGCGAAACGTACAAAGTACTCGGATGAAGGTAGAAACTCGCTGCCACCGTAACTTTCGGCTCGAGCAATATTTTTTCATCTCGACCAATTTTGTGTAGAAAAGTTTGGCAAACTTAACTCCGTAACGTCTGGCCTTACGTAAAGAAGTTGATTGCTTCGCTGGCTTCCATCGTATAGCGAAATACACGTTTGTACAACTAGAAATAGCGGGAGAAACTAATTTCTGGCTAAGAATCTCGGATGAAAACCCGCACAAAAGACGCGGGACAGAGCCTCGGACAAGAATACTAGAGAAAAATATCAGATGGTTATTTTCAAACAGAAATCTCAGAGATAGCCGAGCAAGAAAAAAGATACCGATAATAATTTCTCGGCAAAAGTCTCAAAGAAAATTGGCGGAAGTGACATTACCGTGGGAAAATTCTGGAGGTTAAATCTCGCGTACGGACAATCGAGTGAAACGAAACAAGCCGGAATAACTAGCGTTTCGCCCGTTTTCTTTTCAATTCCGCCACATTCATTTTTTATGCCGCGTGCAAGTGCGGGAGGAGGATAAAGCGAAACGAACGAAGGCCCGACAATGGCGTGATAACGCACGGTAGATAATATAAACGCGCGTAAACAAGATGGGCACAAATCCTCGGAGCTTTGAATTTATAAAGAACGACGGCTGGGAGTTAATTTCACGCAGAGCGTAAAGTAGGAAGCTCACTTTCTCCCTGGGATACATTCTCAGGACTCTTGGGGGAAGCTCATATAGCTGCGGAAGTGATATTTTCTTAGGGAAGAGATTTTTTAATATACGCCTCCACCAAATTGCCTATTATCTTTCGTCAATTAGTCGCCGGCACTCGAACTTATTAGAAACGAAGCTGAAGAATGTTCGTCAAACCTCTTGGATTAATCTGCGTTATGGGTACACGCTCGGTTTGCTCCTTATTAAAATAATTTCAAGATCAAAATTAAATTAGCTCTCGCGTCCATTCTTCTCCTTGCGCGGCGGCGAGGCTTTTGCACGCGCGCATAAGAGACAAAAAGAAAGCGTATGAAAAAAATTAAGAATAAAGTATTTAATATAGCGGGACTCGCTTAATAACGTTTATTTAAACGGTTTTCCGGAGTTACGGAAGAGTTTCAAACTACGGGGAATTATATTCGGTATCGGATTCAAGTTTGGAGTTCATTAATCGAGCACGTATATCTCGAGGAACCAGTACGGAGAAAGAATCGGAATAAGATTAGCAAATGCCATCTTGGTTTAATGGCTTTAATATCTCTTTTCTTTCTTGTAAAACGACTCGCAAAAGGAAGCATCCGAGGTTCTCTCTTCCTTGCAGGAATAATTAAATAAAGGAGTAAAGGATTAAATAAATCGGAAAGCTTCGTTTCGCGAACAAGACAATTTGGGAGATTCGAGGGTTAAGAAATTTCTATTAAAATCTACAGGAATATATTTACAATAGAATTTAAGCGTGGTTTGGTGAGCCAAGAAGCAGATCGCGCCTGTTGTAATGGTCGAGAGGAATAAAATAAACTACCGAGAGAGAATTCCGGCCGCGTTAATTCAGTCCCGACATACAAGAGAGTTGGAGGACGAGGAAGAGAGAGAGAGAGAGAGAGAGAGAGATAACGCAGCGGTAAGGAAGAAAGCGGAGATCCTTTATGTTCCTCTCGTCCTTCTCGGGGAATGGTGACGCTTGCCAAAATGGCGTTTGTGCCAAAAATACAGGAATTTTCCTACTCGTCAGATGCAGAAAGCTCCTAGGAGCTCGTCAAGGGAAAGTATTGTCCTCGAGTTGGTGCAAAATTTCTTTTCTTACGAGTTTTAACGATTTACCGAGCCTCCTTAGCGAGATACGGACGCCATGCCAAGACGGCGGCGGCGGAGTATCGCAATAACATAAAAGAATAGATCTCGGAAAGATCCGAGCGGAGAAACGTTCATAAAACATTCAAAATGGCGCGTAGCTTGGGCTCGAATCGATATTAGGAAGCCAGTGGTAGCTAGGAAGTGTGTGCGAGTTTATTTTCAGTGTTGACCCTTTTCGCGCCTCTGAGGGTTCTTTGCCAGAGAAGACATCCATCATCCGGGAGTACCGAGCCGTAGCATCTATCAAGGGACCGATTAGCGACGATAAAGATCACCAAATGAATGGACCGTTCCAATCCCATTGTCTCGCGAGAGTCGCTGACGATTAAATTTGAATTTTCACAGACTTTACTCGACACTCGACTAATGGCGCAAGCGGCATCAAAGTTCGAAAACGATATCTGCCGGACACCGCGAATTTGCCGGAGGAATTTCGTCAAATACCTTTTTGACGCTGTGTCTCCGCTGATCGATCGCGCGCTAGAATACTAATCAGAATTTCTGAGAGGTCTCCGCGAGAAAAGGAAAAAAGTCTGAAAGGGATTTCTCTTTGGTCGAAAGCGGACAGAGTCATCGTTTATACCGGTTTCTTATTTTTTCCATTTCCCCCCGGAGCAAGTAGAACGAAGTAATCGTAATCGCGAAAGCCGATCGATCTTGCTGCAACGGAATCTATTTCATTTTCCGTTTCGGTGCTCGTCTCTCCTCTCTTCTTATTGTTGGAAGCTCGTCTAATCGCTCGAGTTTTCGCCATCTTTTGTCGAGTCTCGCGCGAACGCATCGAAGATGATTAACAACGTCTTTGTGGTGCGTGGATACACAGCCGAGTGTGATAGACGCTGCCGCTGCTGTCCCCCTTCGCCACAGGATCGCGCAAATGACAAATAAATTCATGAAAAGTATTCCTCAATTTCCACAGTGCGATCCGTCCTTTCTTCTTATCGCCCTAACTTTACCCCTCGTCAAGTTCTGTACGAAGCAGATGGCGATGATTAACGCGTGTACCAAATAACGCGCTGGACTTGGTTTGTCCACACTGAGCCGTGAAATTTTGCGGGTCACCGCAAAATGTTGGGAATCCGTGAAATTTCGCCGAGAAAGGAGAATGGCGGCGAACTGGCAGACACGAACCGGTAATTTATCATACGAGTACACTGCCAACTTTTTACACACTGCAAGAAATTAGCAATTATGTGCCGTGTATTGGAACCTGAGAAATTTTATCTACATTAGCTCGGAATAGAACGAACAAACTTTTTAATCTCTCCTCTCGTCTCTCTTTCTCTCTCTCTCTCTCTCTCTCATTGTTTTTAGCGCCTTAAATAAATTCCTTGAATAATTTGTGAATAAAGGAGCACCGCCGCGCCCTTCGTTCACTTTTCTTTTTATTTATCACTCGTACAGTACCCCTCGCTAATATCAACTTTTTCATTCTAATTTGGTCAGAACGTCGCGTATCTACAACTAAATAATAATGTCAGGCTTTATTTCGGACATTTTGCTTATTCGTTAATGCGTGTATTTTACTAATACAGTATCAGCAGCTTTTGGATTTCAGTTTTGTTTCGGTAACAATGCTATTTTCCTGTTCTGTATGTTGATAATGCTAGCTCGTAACATTTCTTTCTCCCACCGAGTGGATGCTTTGTACTCAACTGACTGCTATAAACACCGCGGTATTAAAGCTTTTCGAGCTATCCAAGCGCAGCTTGCAGTGATAGCTCACTATAATAATAATTTCCTGCATGGTCCTATTGCATTCACTGATGCGAATAAATTAACTATAATTTTATAGCCCGGAGTTCACTATTTGGCGCTGCGCACTTGTTTAAAAAATTTATAAATTCAATAAAATTTCATTGAAATGATAACTTACCGCATTCTATAAACTTTCAATTGTATCAGCCGCTGCTATTTAAAAGTCTATATTTTTTAATTCGTGGAGAACTATTTAATCTATAAATATCTGCTTTAAAAATCTAAAGAGCCAACCCCTATGATTCAACGTATAACATATTCAGAGTCTGGTAGGAGAGAAACCGTAGGATCATAATTGGATTGGACGTGTGGGTTATTAAATACTGAATTTAACGTAACGCCACTATATTATACGTATGAATTTTTAATGTCCGAGCCTATTATTGTTAAAAATATCTGAAATTTTTCAGAGAACTCGCGATGTTTTAATCCGTTTTTAATAAAGCGACGCGTTAATTACTTGCTTTAAAGCGATATCTTCTTTTTGCTGAATTTATGGTTGACTCATATCGAAAGCCTGTAATTCTTATGGAGAAACTTGAACCGCGTTCTCTTTCGCGTGGTTCTGCTGGAACTTTATTTCCATCCACATATTGAATGCAGCGTATTTCCATAGGACAAGTTTCATGGGAATTCAGGTAGCGGAAAATTCTGGTTAGAAAATCGCAACTGGCTGGCCTTGGCTTTTAAATATTTGATTCGATTTAATGCAGCCCATAGCAACAAAATGCGAATTTCCCTCTATTCCCTCCTCCTCCTCCCTGCTCCTTCCTGCTCCTTCGCGCAATTTTTGCCTACGAGAAGCTCATCAGCTAATGGAAATGCGATCGAGTGTTGAAAACGATATCAATCAAAATATTTGTCTTCGAGGGGCTGAGTGGCTTTCAGCCACAAAACGAACGAGAGGACAGAAAAAACATGGCACACCTGCGCTGACTGAAATAATTCGTAAGACGACCCTTTTCCACACAGAGACAAGGATATATTGGGCAAAAACCCGTCTCCTCCAAAACATCCAGTTGTCCTGCTAATAAAATAATCCAATTTACTAGATGTTTCCTATGAGTGCGCTGTATATATACACGGCACGAGAAAAGTCAATTTAAATTCTCATTTATTTAAATAAACATTTCTCCTAAATAGGGAAAACAAGCGCAAACCTTGAACATTCGAAATATCAAATTATTTGCCTTAATTACTTACTTGCTAAAACTGTACGTAACTTTGGTGCACGTAAATAGCAGGTTAGATTAAAATTGACGATAAACTTGGAAAATTGAATTTATCTTCGGAGAATTCAGGTAAATCGATTAAAATTTTCAGAGTTAAAAAACTTATGGGAAACAAGACGATATTGAGCGGAGAAAATGGAATTAGATCGCTGGCGAATGAACTCCTGGAGAAGTCGGTGACATAGTTGGTGAAATATTTTAAAAGCTCGAGCGGGGAAGGGGGTGGGGGCGGTAATCCATGTCGAAGCAAGGAATGTATTTCATTTTCCGAAATGAGATTGAAGAAGGAGGAAGGAAGAAGGAAGAAGCACTTGGAAAACTTGGCGCCTTAGGATGAACGAGAAATCATAAAAGACGGGCTAGGAGAGGCTGGAGGCTGATAAATCAGCCTCTCCAGTCAGAATTAGTTACCGTTCCATTTCGCAACGGCGTTAAGTAAGCTCGCTTCCTTCCCTTCCACGGTTCCATCGCCGCTTCTTCCTTCCATCTCCCTCTTTATCGTTAACCTTTCGTCCCCGTCCCATCGGGGGCTTCACCTCGTTTCCTCCTCGTCCCGTTTCATCTTGGCATCCGGATACGTAGCTTCCTACGTTCCATCCTACGACAAAACCACCGTACCCCGGCTACGCTTCGCCAATCTCCTGAAACCCCGCGCCAAACAAGACCATTGACTTCCGGAGGCCCATCGCCGAGGCCGCGATCGCCAGATCGATTCAACTACCTCGAAAACTCAAATATTTCCAGGGCGTTTCCTCGGATTTTCCTCCTTCCAGATTCGCTCCTCGATCGCGAGGCATTATCTGTGGTGTATCATCGGTAGAGCACCAAACGATTCAAATGTTTCGCGCTTGTTCTTCTGGTTTGGTGTATCCCTGCGTGAAAAAGTCGCTTACACCCACGTAAAGTTCGCGCCAACAGTTCGCGGTTCGAGAATTCAGTTTGCGGTGACCGAAGCTTCAGCCAGCGGCATTACGCACGGCCGCAAAATAATACATGGCCGCGTTGTTGCCGAAATAGTTTTAAGCTAGTTTCCACGGATTCGAAGCGTTCTCCATCCCGCAATGATCACTCCACAAAAGGGATAAGGGGATAAGGTTTTGCAAAGTTGTTACTTCGCTAATTAATCCCGAGTCTGTTCCGTTCCATTTCTTGCCAGCGAGCCGGCCAAGCCTTCCTCCCCTCCTCCCTTCCCGTGTGCGCGTTCGGAACTCGTTTTACCAATCGCTAAACAGAATTTCAGAAATTTTCTAGAATTGCCGCGTTGAAATATTTGACGGATGAAAAAAAAGTAACGCGCGTGGTGTGAGAAACTCCGCTGCTGCGGAACTTTCCGCGCTTTGGCTTACACCACGTTGGTCCGAAGGTTTCATCGATGAATCACCACCACCACCGTGGTGGACTCGCAAGAAAATATGAACGTACATTATCCGTATGGGCGTGGGAGACCTGAAATTTGCCGCGGGAGAAGGGGGGGGGGCGTCGGTTATGGGGGATGCTTAAATCTACGGAGTTTGGACGAGACTCGCCACCAAGACGCGAACCGCAAATGGCGTTCAAATTAATTTCACTAAAGTTTCCCGGTAAATTAATAATATCATTCCGACGGCTGCGCGCGCGCGCGCGCTTGTCCCCGTTTCTTGTTCCTATTTGAATTATTTTCTATCGTCTCTCTTTCTCTCTCTCTCTTCTTGGAAATCTCAACCTGATTTTTTTCTCTTTTTCCTTTCAGTCGACGATTTTTAGCTTCTCGCACATGTCAAAATTTTACGCTAAACTTTATCTTCTCGAAGCGTGCGCTGTCCTTTAGTCAAGTTTTATCATTTCCCGTGAAAACTGATTAAAAACACTAAACTCCGGTGATACCACCAAAACTATAGACGGAAAATGACAAAGTTCCGCGATCAAAGTCAATTTTTAATGAATTCTCTGTAACGACGCACTTTTCACATTTTTCCTTCGTAATTATCAAGGTCGTTATTACGAATTCGTTATTTTACTAGTTGACGCAGCTGCGGTATTATCAGCTTTTGAACACCGGCGCTTATAAGGGAAGTGAAATAATGGCACGGGGAGAAAAGAGATGCGCAATGACGAAGGCAAACGTTTTAATTTGCATTCATGAGCCATCCTCCTCTCAAAATTCTTAGAAGCCACCAAGTATTCCAAGTACGTCTCCGGTTATATCCACGGAACGAATTCACTTATGGTGATCAATTCCTACCTGCAAGAATGGTCTACCATTGGCCGATATATCCGTGAGATTAACTACTCGACCTGACTATCACAGTCAAAGTCGTGATTGGAATCTTGCATTTCCACTTACCAAGATAATTGTCGCTGCAAAGTAATGAGACGATTCCAATCGTTATGCGAAGATAGTAAACGATTTATTTAATAATCTTTTTCAATATATATTTTAAGGAATTAAGATACAATCGTCAGCGAAATCAGAATCAAGTGGAAAAGATACGAAGTGACAAAAGTAAGTTTAACATTAAATTTCATTAAGGCTACTTGGAAAAAAAAAAAAACAAAAAAAAAACTGCGAGTTTATTTCACTAACTGATGCAAGTTTCGCTTTATCCTGTTAATGCGAAATCCGAGTAGTTACTAGAAAAGAGCAAGCGCAAAAGGAATAGCCAGCAGGCTGGAAAAAGATTATCAGCTACTACCTTTATTAACACGGGACTCCGGGAGAAGCTCATTAACTACTTGTGAAAGTATTAATGGACCTTTAATTCATCTACCAGAGGTTAAGCGTGTAACCAGAAAAGCACTTTTATCATTTTAACGTTTGCAGTGAATTAGCTCGAAGAAGTTTTCTGCTCCAAGGAAAGATACGAAAAGAACTAACGCGTTCTTTTCGTAAATTAATTTATTTGCTATTTTATATTTCGGGTCATTTATCGAAAACGTTTCCTCGTCGATGAATACTGCTGCAGGTGCTGTGAGATCAGGACTCATGTTAACCACACAATAGTACGTTATATTGCACGTTTCCAGTTTCAATAAATGTTCCACTTGAACAACAATCAAGCACTAACGAAGCGAACGAGTTTCTTAATCACGAAAAATCAGAGAAAAGACGAGTAATCCAGTTAAAGAAGAAACTCCTGTAAGCTTTAAGTTGGATTAGCTGTAGTATTTTATCGAAATTTCTCTCACGTAACAGAATAATCGAAATGATGGATTCGGATTTTAATTACTAAAGATTCTATTTGCTCCGGTAGTAGATATTATTATAGAGTAAAATCCGAGCTAACATCATTACCATTATTGTGAGAATTTATGATGTTAAATAAATTTGCATTATACTACAAATTAGTTTAGTAATATAATTTATGTATATATCTGAAAAAAATATGTATTTATTAAGAAAAAAAAAAAAAAACCCGAAAAAAAAGCATCTCAGTTATTGAGTGAAAAAGCTTTAACTTTGAATATTTTTTCCATAAGAAAACTTGCCACAAAGCATAAACGAAAACTTATAAAAATGGCGTCTCATTAATTTTTCTGCTGCAAGAAAGTTAACCTCAAACTTCCCAACGTTCCCGTCGGTGAAAAAAGAATTCTCCGATTTTTTTTAATTCCAAAGTACTATGGACAATGTTATTACCTGGTAGTCAACCGTTATTACAAGACCGAAAGAGAATTCCACAATAATTAATATGGAGGCGAGTCTTCATTTCCGGAGTTTTCGTATTTCACTGGAATTGTGTGCAGTATGAAATATCATTTTCTAACAATATTTAAAATATACCGGGAAACTCAGGAAGCCGGCAGCGGAACTTTGGAAAGTTTAGACTGCTCTTCTGTTATGACTTTCTCGACGAAAAGGAAGTACACAGCCGGTTCTTGTTCAAAATGGCGGCACGAGACTTAGAGATTCCGCGTTTTCATGTTGCCAAGCTTACGAGCTGGCAAATAGACGTGACTGTTTATCTACGCGAAGCTTATATAGCTTCTCGTAGAAAATACACGTTTCCATATTTCGCAAGTCGTCTAATGATGAAAAGTGACACAGGTTCATCTTGCGAAATACCGAAAGACCACCTCATCTTGCTTTTGCTCGCTTTTAAATCACGATATGCTGCGCGAAATGAACCAAAAAATTTACAAAACAATGTCCGATGATGTCAAACTAAAAATCATTATTTTTCTGTTGCAGCATCCTCGTGCAACATGGTTTTCAACAGTGACCAAACCAAAACGGGAGTGGTGACCTCGCCCGGCTATCCAAACTCATATCCTCCGAGGACTCATTGCACGTACGATTTTCAAGGACGTGGCAAAGAAAGGGTGCAGATCATTTTTCAAGATTTTAATCTCTATCACGCGTCGAACGATGGAAAAGAGTAAGTGGAAGGGATACTTTTTAATGGCTCAATACCGACGATCATAAACAATTTCTTCCCTCTCAATAATAATGATATAATTCATGAGTATTCCTCCTGCACGGTGATCCTGATTTCTCATGGGACAGTGGAAGAGCGATAAAAGTCGGTGTATCGACGAGGGCCAGAGCTTCGCTGGGTCATGCTTAACGTACTTTCAAATACAATTTACACGAAGTGCATTGAGTGGCGCTCTCTCAAATTCCAGCATTATCGCGATGCGATCGGTGAGTTTCGATGCTCATCCGACATCGGCAGCAATCCTGGAATTCGACTCATCCTTCTGAAAAGCACACCGATAGATAAGCCCTGCCCTGATTTGCCAAATGCACGCTTACGTCATTTCGACCGGGACAATATTACGTTATGCCATTCCACGTACAACCGTGCGCGCCCCTTATTCATTATGGGAAAAGGCTCGTGCAACAGCCATAAATAGGCCTATGTTGCGAATGGTGGTCGATGATCCAATGGTTTCCGCTGTTCTCAATCCGGGGACAGACTTTGCAACTCTACTTTGGAAACGCCTCCGAAGAAAGCGCTCCGTGCATAAATTGCGCTGATTTGCCAAGTGGGGCCAGGTATGGGCAGATATGGCATCTCGTGAATTCTGTCATGTCCAGTGTCCCCTAATAACTGGACATTTCGGTCTCGTTGATTCTCATTCTCGCGTTTATCCCTCACGTGCCAAGCTATAACGATCGAAACGCGTAATTGCCAGCGGGTTTCATCGAAAGCAGTCGACCACTCAAGTGCCGCTGTGCTATTGCCCTTTGGTATTTCCGAATATCCGCTGGTATCCATTTTCATTTACCGAATAACCAAATGCATCCTTACGGTATTCAAAGATAAGCTTATCCGTCTCTCTATTCTGTCTGGTAGCGCGTCGACTTTCGACTCTTTCAGGAAAAATTAATGAGACTCGAAAAATCCACTAGTGGATCTCGCTCGTCAGAACCACAGTCGACGTCTTCTAAAAGCGCTTTGCATATACTTCTCTCTTTCTCTCTGAAGATTTTCCGTAATAGAACATTTTTCTAAGATACTTTCTCTTCTGAGAGAGGGAGAGATCAGTATTCGCTCAATCCCTAACCATGCAGGACGCATTTCGATCCTCGAGCCAAAGAAACGCAAGAACAAAAGACTCGATACTGAATTTCGTGCTGTGTGGACGAGGAAGCTAGTTCCGGACAGTTAACTAGGACTTCGGAAGAGTAAGAAGCTGTGCTGTACTTTGCCAGATTTAAATATTATTTCTTCGGCGTTGCGCTTGCAGCAGCGACTCGTACTCTTCAAAGTGTACCTCGTTGGAATGGAGATCGTAATGGAGAGAAGGAAACGATCGTAAAACGTCAACGCGAAACATGAAAAAATAAAAGTTTTTCTCTCTATTGGAGAAGCGCTCGCTCGTGGGATATTATTTTAGTTATAGGATTCACGTACGGTTTGCTAATTATTCTTTACTCATTCGATAATCATGAATTACGCATTGTTTTTAGTTCGACACTAATTACTCTTGTATCGAAATGTTAATGTATTTTGAATAGAGCGAATCGACGATGAATATTAATGTATCGCTGATTGAATTTTACTAACAAGCAACGATATTTCGGCATTAACATCGGTTCTAATTATTATTATTATCAGAGCCTAATGACCTAAAGCACTTGCGATTTAGTCATCGAATTAGCCGAACGACTGTACGACTGCTTCTGCCGAACAGTCGTCGAACCGTGGAGGATTGGCCGTCGATTTGTTATCGAGTAGAACGAGAATCCGTGCAAATCTGGCGTTTCGATTACAAACGAAGTTAAGAATCCGTTGAAATTCAGCAGGACAGAGAGTGGCAAATCAACTTCCAGCATCTGACCAATTTGACGATCCCATTGGACCTGGTCCAAATTGCTGCTTTCCAATATCACAACTTTTAACAGACCGCAGCCTGCGTTTGATGGTATCCGTGTTACTCCTCCGGATCGTTGCTGTACGCAATACTTTCGCGGACTCTCTATGCAAAAACTGTTGTTTCACCACTCAGTTATCAACGCGATTGCGTACCGTAACATTGTTCGTCTCTATATTTAATATGGCAGATTGACGTCTTGTCCTCATTGCCGTTCCCTTCGTACAACGGTATGGCAAACATGAAATGCAGTGGGTAAACAAGTGGATCCAGCGTTTCTATGTACAGATATCACGGATGCGAAATCCCATGTGTGCATCAAGTTACGAATTGAATATTGCGTAGCTCAGTGCAAAGATGAGCTACGTGTGATAAGATTATTTGGTGAAATTTACAGGATCAATGACACGTGCGCGCGCGCCTATAGGAATCATTAGAATCGATAAGCTCGCAAGGATGAATTTGAAAAGTCAAATGTGTGAAAAAGATTCGAGATGACCAATCGTTTCTACGAGTACCGAATCAGTAATTCTTATATTGCTGATTTTGCGAAAATAGTTTAAAGTGGTCCGGCGAGTGTGAGGAAGAAGGGACAGTCGTGTAGAAGTCTCTTCGGCAATGGCATTCAAATGCAGTGGGGTATATTCCTGAATAGATCGGGGCAGGAAGGGAGGTCGCTTCTATAGCGACATCTGATTTTCCTGCCCAGTTTCGTTCCAATCGCTTGAGTGGATTGGTCGAAATTTTCTTCTACACCACCCACGTTCATTGCGCATTCATGCATCCATACTACTGGACCACCACCACACTGTGGCCACTCATCCGTATCCAAATCTTCTCGCACACACATCCACCTTATACATCTATATACGGTCGAACGCATTTTCTTTCCTTATTCCCTCCTGCTGGACCGTTGTTATGTTTGCACAATATCATGCGAATGCAAATGTGCTATTCGTTCTTTAATTCTTGTTTCCCCAGAATTATGTTATACGTGATTTTCTATCGAGTCTATAAAATCAAATTGTGTTTCGGTCCATCCTTTTCTCTCTCTATCTTTGCTTTTTTTTTCATGGTGTAATATTGAATACTAAATAAAATATGAATTCCAGCAAAAAAGTATCACATGCATGGGAAACAAGAAACGTTTGATTGTATGCATAGAAATAGAAATTTGATTCTATTTCCATGTATTTTCACGTGGGTTTTACTTTGTCGGGTCGTCGTCTGCTTACTCCAGTATCCCGTGAGTTACCTTTTACGAGTCAATGAACATTTTTGAGGTTTTGGACTTTGAGAGCGATGAGATGTAGGCGCCTACGATGATGTTAAGTCGCCTAATTGCAGTTGAATACGTTCAATGACAAATATTTGAGTTCCAACATCTCGCTGAAAACTTTGAAATCTAACTAAGAACTTGAAATTGCATAATTAAATCATAACAGGTATTAAGGTGGTACCAGTAGCATCTCCATTTAATCTTCCTATCCATCTTTGTTTCTGTAATTGAAGTACACAATCCGTTTTCTATCAAGAATTCATAAAAGCAATTAAGGATGAAAATTAAATGTTTTCTTTTTATAAAATCATTTATACATTCATAGATTTTAATATTCCATCGAGCATCGTTTGCTTGCAGATCCGCGTAATTGTAATAAATTATAAGCATCTGTAATATGCGCGAATAATCGCGATTGTTAAATGCTTCTTCAAAGTTTACTTGTGTATTTTATGCGACACGTGGACGATGTCATCGTGAAAAATATTCACTGCGCGAAAGTTTTCATTTCCTTGACAAAAGAAACTGCACCTGGGGATTCCCGTACATTTCCATTCGCTACTGATTTTACAACCCGTTAGAAACACAGAAATCAAGATGTATTTTGCTTCGAGCACACACCACGCATGTTGGGTATTGTCCAATCTTATATTCAACATTCACCTAAGTTCAAATGATAATACGACCTGAGATCTCAAGATACTGCATGGACTATCATGAAAATTCCCAGCGAAAGGGACATACTTCCCCACTAACTACGATAAGACCTCGCGCGCGCACACGCACACACACACACAACTCCTATATAAAATCTATAAAACGAATGGAACTTTTTAAATTCCTGAATGAAATTCTTGTTAAAGCAAATATATGGGAAACATTGTACAAGTTATGGTAAATTTACGAATTCCTCGTGTTCCCTTAGATTTGCTAATCTTCCTCCATAAAATTTTAATGGAAGAGTTATTGCCGAGCAGTTCGGTCTGGTTCATACGAATTGCAACGGTGAAGATATATGTGAATTTGCATCAGTTTGCGCAGTCGGTATGTTTCGTTGAATACGACGTATATTCGGCTGCTTTTCGCATATATCATTCTTTTTGCGTAAATCGATACGGGCTAACATTTGTACTCATTATCATCACTTCACCGACTTCAGGAGTTGCTCGAAAATATATTTTCGCCGATAAGAAAAATTCTCTCGATTCTTAAAATTACAGATAGAAATTTCTCAAGCGAATCTTTTTCACTGGAACAAAGTACAAACGCATCGCGAAAGCTCTCTTCCCTTTAAACTCGCTGGAAAATCACATTGTCCCACTCTAACTAACATAACGATTTGCATTTTTTATTTTTAGATGCGAGAACATCGACTCTTTGGCAGCTTTCGTGCATATAGACGGAAAACTGGAAAAAATCGACTCATTTTGCGGAGAAGCACCGCCACGGCCTCTCATGAGTAACGGACCTCGACTTTATCTGGAATTTCGTGGGACGCAATCCTCACGTCAGTCCAAGGGTTTCAAGGCAACCTATTTCTTTACAGAAAGTGAGTGTAATAACTCCACTGGTTATCACAACTACCAGTTTTGTATTTTCCGTTTCCTTAAGTGCGCTGCATTTTTCAAAGCGTTCAGAATTTTACGAGAGATTACCAGTGGCTTTCTTAAATTGCACCTTAAAGTTAAGCCGGAGTATAACGAGTCAAAGTCAAGTGCTGAGATGCAAATCTATTGCCGGGGGATTCATTCGCGTTAGTTGGCACTGCGAATCGATTCAATATGGCGAAGATAAACGATGCGCATCATTATGAATAAGCTATCGACAGAGAACGCGCTGCATCTGGAGATGGTGACATACGATCTTGTAGCGTCCGTTGCAGCCAAGGACACCGATTTCTAGTTCGCATACCTACGTCGCGTCAAAATTTCAATTTCCTCTTGAGCATTCTATCGTGATGGCAATGCGTCTCCCATCGCATTGCCGTTTATCACCTCAACCAGCTTTCACCAGTTCCACACCCGTTGCTGCTGCTGCTACCGCTATTGCAAAATGCTCAACGGCAAAACAAATGGTTCGCAAAGTGTGTTCAACACCTCTCGGCTAGACGTTACGCCTATGGTAGTTACGCCACGCTTCGACCAAAGAAAAAATATCTGTGTCAACTGAAATGCCCAGTCGAATTTATGCCGTGCAATTCATCACGAGCATCATTTGACCAAAACCCTCGATCATCCTTTCATCGTTTCTTCCTTCTTCATCATAATCCTATCTTCCGCGCTATTCCTCTCGCGGGCGCAATTGTATTTGAAAAACATGCACGCAAGTGTGCATTAACACAAAAACTATTTACTTAATATTTATTCTCCGTAGCTGTGCCGTAAACACATTACGGATTCATGCGTTGCTCAAATAAAATTTTAAAACCCATTTATTCGCCCCAACTTTCCACAGGACAAAGAAGTTCATTTTAATTCCATTTATTCAGGCTTTATGACTATGCCCCGCTGCATCCCTCGTTAATCAATAGTGCAATTATCAGTATAAAACGAGCAGTAATGGTAATAAAATCCAGTTGCTCAGCTTTAATGGGATATTTGGGTGTGGGATAATAGAGAATTCAGTGTCGCTCGAGAGAGGCGATTTACTTCTATTCTTGTGTTACGTAATATCCGAAGAATTCCGAAGATCTCTCAACTTCGGGTGTCGAGTCGTGAAAATTGATGGAAAAGCGCGGGGTTTTGCGAATTTTCGAGTTTAACGAGTGATGGTTTCATTGGCCCGGTAACAGCGTTGCGTTCTTCTGCCTGATGCAGCTTTGGGCTCATCGATTTTTTGGATGAAAACCCATCGCCGTTTCGTTCGGCAGTCGATCAGTCTCGGGAACCGAACATGCATCATACAACGTCGACTAGAAAGTTTCGAAATTCAAGCGAACTGGGTGACTGCCACGAGCAATTATTAACAGCGGACCGTGAGAGCCATATTTTTCGCCACATTTCACGGAAAATCGCGCTCCACCCTGGACAGATTTACGAGTTTCGCGAATCTGGAAATTACTCCGCAGCTGCAAAACTCCAGACACGTATAACAACGTCGAGAACTTAAGTTCGCAACAGCGGGAATTTAATAAAGTGTCACTTTGCGCGTAGCGCCAATAAAATCTACACCAATCATACAATATCGAGACCTACACCGTCGTCTTCTTCCAAGCTTCATCATTTATCCAACTCGACGAAATTCACATTTGATATACCCCAATAAACTGACTTTGATTTTCATTTAATTGAATTCTCTTCTCTCTCTCTCTCTCTCTCTCTCTCGACTGTTTTTATGAATTCATTTGGGTCGAGCACTAAGGATTCATTGAGGAAATTGTTTGTTCTCGGTGGCAGCGGGGGACTTTCCAGATATTTCTGGCGAGCTTCTGTAAATTAATGGCGTTTCGTGACAGAATCTCTGTTGCATGTACTATAATGTCGAGGAATTTTGCTTTCGGTCAATCTACCAGCACATTTATCACAATATGTTTCGTAGCATTTGAGAAAAGCTCAAAGCTATCACTCACCTGCGCCAAATTACTATCTGCTCCACCACCATGAAAGACGTCCAAATTGATTACTGGAATGATCATTTCCAACAGTGGCAACTTCACCGAATTTCCTTCTCGCTTTACAATCCGTTTCACGAATTCATCGCCCGCATTCGTACTCGCGCTTGCACACACATCGCGCACAGATCAATTTACAAGCGCACTCGTCACTGTGTGCCGCGTATCGATGAGATTATGCCTCGACAAAATTTTACCTACATAAATATAGAAATAACTATATAAAAATGTCTCTCAGAGACATTTATTTTCCTCGTAAAGAGGAAAAATTCATTTGCCAAATGGAAAACGAATGATTCGAATAAAGGATCATTTAATTCTGATGTGTTGTCTGTCGGTAAAATTTGATCACATAATAGAGAATGTGGCAGTTGATAGTTGGGTTTCAGCCAATCCAACGTCTATATAATCTGATTGATGAGATACGTCGATAACGAACATAATGCACCTAATTATGTAATTCATACATTGTAAACGTTTTGTGTTTGATATTTGCCTGGTGTTCGTCGCTCGAAAATGTATTCTACTTTCAATTTCCTGATTACGGGAATTGTGCGCAATGATCAGTGATCAACGCGACACTATCGTCCGAACGACCACCGAATATTTCTCTCGCGTTTTATCAGGATTGTCTTCGAGAAGAAAAACATACGATTCCTGTTTCTCTTTTTGAATGCGCAGAAGCTTGCTTCTCGCTACTCGTCGATAGTTGAATTTATCAGAGGGAGTCAACTCGATGAGTATCCCCTCGAAGACGTCGATGAAAAAGTTTTGGAAAGTCGAATGGTTCGACTGGCTAGGGACAGATCGGCACACAGAGGGAAAGGGGAGGAACCGATGTCGACATATTCTTCGCGACGCTTTAGGAAAACTAGCGGAAGCCTCTGATGGATTTACGAGGATCGCACATTCGAAAATAGAACGTGACGTTGAAAAATAAGAATTGGTAGCCCGGTGTACAGTCGTACGTGCACACACGTTCGGCACATTGATTCTTCGATGTGTATGCACTTTTAAGCCGAAGCTGAAAGAGAGAGACCGACGATGAAAGGGAAACGCTTATTTTCATTTTTCCACTTGTCACCGCTACCACCACCATCGTACCTTATCGCGCAAGTTCAATCTCTATTGACACGTTCCTCGGGACATTTGGCAAGAGAGAGAGAGAGAGAGAGAGAGAGAGAGAGAGCTTCGATAGATTTATCGCGTCGGGTGTCCAACGGGGATCAGAAGTGGAGGAAGACTTTGGAAAACAAGTATACTCGGCGGCAAATTCGTAGATCGTCCGTAACAACCGTGTCAAACGTTGAAAACTAGCGGACATATCCGTGGTAACGCTTTAATGTAAGCTGGCGTACACACTCCGCTTTCGAACTTTGGAGTTCGGATACAATATTTCCGGCGCGCGTGTACACACACGCACACGGACTGGCTTTCTATACATAGCGTTATCGGAGCTTGCGAGATCCCAAAGCTTGCAAGCGATAGCGTTTCGCGCTACGAATACCCCTCTCCTTCCTCTTCCTCCTCCAAGATATTACCTCCAGACTCCGGATGATAGCAATTTTGCCGCACGTGTATCCCTCCCATATCCGGAACGAATATATTCCACTGGATTATTTCAGCAAAAGGCTTTCCTGTGCGAGACAAAACGCATTCGATGTACGGTCGAATATATACGCGTTTCGCTTTAATTAATCTTACGGATACTGTATTGTCTTTGTTGTTGGGGCCACCGACGTCGCTGTTACTGCTCAGACTTTTCGGAAAATCGCTCTGCTTGCTCGAAGAATTACCTCTGAGCGTGGAATGAACATCCACCGATCTATTTGCACTTTTCGCGTTAAATATTAGCCAACGAAATAAATGATCCGTAAATATTATGCTCCAATTAAGCACTATGATAACTTCATCGTTCAAGGGTATTCCTTTTCCCCTCGACTAAATTCACCAGGCAGAATTATCCGAGCATATTCGAGGATATACGTGTGTGCACACGTATATTTGTAACAAGCACAGGTGCACACATATGTGCAAGGGTTAGGGGATTATAGAAGCATCTGCGCCAGTTACGGATAAGCGAAGTTAAGGGCCGGAAAAAATTCTGTCGACGCATTTTAACGCTAATTAACTCGTTTTAAATAAAGCAGCTCGCGTCTCGCGAATTATTCCGCGCAAGCAACGAGGTGTTGGAATCGTTAACTTTGATTACAATTGCAAAGTTGGCAAACTGGAATGGGACCCGTATAGAGGTTACGGTACAGCTTGTCTAAAGTGGGAGATTAGACGGGAGAAGTGGGGGGGGGGGGGGAGTGTGCGACAAAGGGATTGATGAAAATGAAATATCGCAACTTCTGAGAAACGTGAAATATACGGAAATAAAATGAAGCGGGGTGAAATGTAAAGTTAGATGTTGGCGAGGAACAAGTTGTAAGAGGCTTTGCAAGGTGGTCGATGATGAAATATCTTTAATAAGGAGCTTGGACCGAGTTGCGCAGGGGATGATTCGACAACGCTCCGCCAAGATCGCAGGACCGAGTGTTCCGTGAACTCTGGCGAACGACTGAAAATCTTTTGTAATGTAGAGAGTAGGTCGATTTTACGACAGTTATACGCTAAGAGTGTGATAAACAGCCCGCATCCCGCAAAAGTGCATGCGCACTAGATATCTACCAGCTTATATCTACCGTAGCCACTTGCCCACCCAGGAGGAACATAAATTGCGCGACCTCCTATATACTTGAACATTCTTCAACGGGCGGGTATTATAAAAGTTAGCCTGAAACTTTATCAATTTTACGGATTCGCCACGTGTATTGCAAAAAAAAAGGAGAGAAAAAAAAGGCACACCCGTTGACTTCCAGGTCCAATTACTGACCCCCGCTGGGGGTGGTTTTCCTGTAAGGTGGATGATGGGTGGTGGATCCTGATGCGAATTTCGCGGCCGCGCTCGAAGACACCTCCGTCGCCGCTGCTTGTTGCGCACGAAATTTCAATGTTGCGTATGCGCCTGTTACGGTGGACACGCGATTAAATTTGGCTCGAGACTACGCGAGACGTCGTCGTCAAATCTGGAAAGTACCACTGAAAAAACCCCTCTGTCTCGCAGTAGTTAGAGCGCGAGAAAATAGCGGAAAACCTTGGTGGCCATGGTCTTTCGAGGCTTGCCAAGATTCGAAAAAGGAAGATGTGATATATTCCATCGTAAGAAAAGCTTCTTCCGTACGGAACGTGTTCACGGAAATAGCGAGTGGCAAGAGCCTGCATACATATGTTCAGCGCAGTAGTCGTAATAATTTTTATGATGACATCTGACAAGTTGTGCCAACGTCGACGAATGCGATGCGGTGAAGGCTCTCGTGTAATTCTTAGCGTGCCTGCTCTCCATATTAAATATCCATAAAGACCAAGAAGAGATTTACTGGAGCGGGGGAAAAAGATACGAGAGTTCGGGGAGAGCAATAATTTCATCGTAAGAGGATCCACGAGAAAGTATCGTTCGCCGGATTCCTCGCAGCGAAGGAAATTAATGAAGGAAAGGGGGAACAATAGTTGCTGAAATTGGCAATGCCAGGAACTTTAATTTCAGACAAGCATATTACGGGCGATATGACGGGGACAACCCGCGATTGGATCAAATCACATGGGAAAAGCCAGCCACAGAGGAGACGAGTAGTTTTTCCAGAACAAACACGATTGCAATTGTACACTGTGACCAAATTCACTCTGACTGTTAATTAAAACCTGGGTGATAGCCACTAGCTGATTGTTATCCTTTCCCTCGCAAATATTAGTGTTATCGATGAAAGAAAAAAGAACGGCAATTATTATTTCATGAAAACGCGCACTATGACCTGCGCGCCTCCTCCCTCTCCTTACGTATAATCGATTATCATTAATTATTTACCTGTAAATTTGTTATCAATTCGTGCACACTTTTGTAAGAGGAATTCGATTAAAATCACGTTACATTGTATTGAATAACATATTTCGATGAAGCACCCTTCCAAATATGTATTAATTAAGTTTTACCGTAAGCTATTAACGATGCGTTTCCGGTATATTATTTAATTTATACGCATATTTCTCAGGCTCCTTTTATCATGTATTTCGTGAAATTAATTTCCCGGATTTATTTTTGTAATTTTCCATTGAATTTTGTTGCTATTTTTATTCGGAAAAATTGCAAAAAAGAAGATGAAAAAAGATTCTCGATGAGCTATGCGCATCATTAAAGATCGACAGACAGGTTTCAAAGGTATTTTGTTTTGCTGCGCGAATATATTCCAAAGAAAATCTCTGGATATCGACAGGCTTGATCTTCGAAATCCGAAAGTTATGTATAACGAATAGAAAATAGGGATTCATTTCCACTTGGACAAACTTTCTATTGAGATTCGCCTCATTTTACGCGCGTACGGTCTTGACAAAATATACCTGAGCGGAAAGCCCAATAAAATAGCACGTTCGGTTGCCCGTTGCCTCCGCGAAACCTTCCATTCACGTTTTGCAGCATTAATTTTTCAAGATAATGTCGAGAAAATGGTTCGGTTTACTGCGAAAACCTCTAGAAATGTTCAATTCGACAGGTATAGCGCGTCACGTTTGTCACAGGAGAGAAATACTCGTATCGCGAATTGTCGAATTGTCATATGTGTTCGAGTCTCGCGTTGCTCCCTTCATTTTTGATACATGATTTTAATCAAATTCCGTTTATTTTCGGTGTGTCAGGTTTAATTTCACTTTTGTTTGTACAGCAATTATTTGTATTTCGTCATGGATTTTGAGCTTTTTTCGTAACTTTTCGTTTGTCGGTGCTTTATGCATTTTTGCGGAAATTACAAAAGCTCGAACGAAAGAAATCTTGCACGCGCTCGCAGTCACGAGTTTCGGTCACTGAACGCCGAGTACAAGGAATTCGCTGACAAAAACTTTCGGATGTCTTTTTTCTAAAAATTTTGCGAGTGCTTGAGAAGTGGGCGCCGGCGCCGCGCGTCCAGAAAGGCGATGTTTCACGTTTCAATGAACCACAGCAAACTTGAAAGTTAATGTCCCTCGAGTTCTAAATTATTCCCCCGATTAACTGCGCGATTCGAGACAGAAGAACAATCTCTCCCTTCCTCTCGCAGGAATACCTAATAGCCTTAAATAGCTGAAATTGATGCAATCATTGCTCCGTCATAATGATATAATTAGTCTTTCATTCAGCTGCGCGTTTCGCAGTGAATCCGCTAGGCAACCAATCCATTAGGTTAAATGAAAATAATTTTCAGTCGTATCAGGCAGTAGAGACACGAGTACTGGGAGTGAAAAATTTATCTAATAAACCTGCGACTGTGTTTCACCTCACTCGACAACTTTCAGTCTCTGAAAATTAATATAGACTCAACTAAATTTTCCACGCGTAAATCAGTAATCGGTATCTTGTTACGCTCTTGTTTCCTTTTAGATTTCCAATTAAAAGCTGTCTCCGAAGTTTGATAAGATCGTTACTTTCGAATAGAGAAATATTACTCATAGTACAGGCACGCATATACCGATATAAGTTTGATACGGTTGTGCGGGTAAGAAGTTCTTACAGACGAACCCTTTGGTTAAATACACCAAGTAGAAAAAGAGATAAATTCTGATCTGCTTAAAAAGCGCTCGTCGTTACTAGTTAGTTAGGAAGGTATAAGATCGAGACGTGAAGCGAACTTTGCGAAACTTATCAAAACTCGTGGAACATTCGCCTGAAAGCACCACTAATAAGCAGTCTTCGCCGTGGAGTCTGCGAGGATGCCAAAAGAAAGTGGCGAGAAATATATGAGAAGACAAGAACAGAGAAACACTAGCTTACAACTGGAAACGATCATGCACGTCTCATTTGCATAAACTCTGCCGATTTTCACATTTTTCCCTCTTTTCATTTCAGACTACTCTCTCTCTCTCTCTCTCTCTCTCTCTCTCTCTCGCTCGAGTAATTCGTTTTAGTAGATAGTAATTCATTGACTCAACCATTAATTATATCTCTGGCATAACCATATTTAAGAAAAGCATGAATACACTTCATTTCATCTAATCTCTCAAAATGGCCGCCCATAAACTTCAAACTCACGTTCCTCGGCACAATCTAGAGTATTACGACACGTACTCGAATATTGATCGTAAAATTTTGAATTAACAGAATTTGCAATAATGTTCTTAATTAATATATACACCGACGAGAATATTTGTATTCGTAATTTTCAGAAGGTATTATGGAATTTCCGCAAAAATTTCTCTACGCTGTTTGTAATCGATTCTATCAGGAATCGCGGTACTTCGCTGCCACTTTTTACTCGCGAATCTTGACGGAAAAAATCGTGTCTCGCGAATAAAACTTTTAATTGATAGAAACCTGATTACCAAAAGAGTTGAAACACGGAAGGGATTGGTATAATTTACTGCTTGCTTTTGAAATCCTCGCGGATTTTTACAGATGAACTATGGCCAGGGCTAGACAGTTTGCGTGTTATGTCGGAACAACCCCGAATGAAGGAAGTTTAACGTAATTTAATATTTCACGGCAAATATTCTGAGCGACTGGGTTGAACTGCCGTTATCTCGTTCGTCGGAATTTCTCGGTGGCAGCCAAAACCTCATTACGAACGATTCAATTAACTTCCATCGCGCTAGTAAATGCGGCACGCAGGGCCAAACGGCAGCAGGAAGTAACTCGAAGGATCTTAACAGGTCGGAATTTCACGAAAGCGATTACTTCTTAAAAAAGAAATGCCAACGCCATTTCCAGAGCTGAATGCTGCTGCTGTCTACCGTGAGTCTGTGCTACGACGGATTAACTGCTTTCAATTTTCTTACGAGAAATTATACTCGACTACTGATCAAAAATGAATTCCATCTCTCGTTTCAGTCGAAACATTTTTTAAATCATTGCTATGCGCTGATTGTATTAACCATTTCCACTCGCGATTACCTCCTCGATGTTTTATCCCTGGCCATTATTTTTCATTTAATCTCTGCACACTATGGGATCTCTGCTTAGGAATTTGTTAAAGTTCCGCTATTAGTAAAATGACGCAGTCTTTTAGTTACGGACATTCAATGTAGCAGATATTACTTTTACCAACAACAGAATTCATCGCTTGTTTATGAATAAAACAATTTTATCAAACAAATCGAATTTCTAACCAATGTAGTCGATGCACACACAGCTTTTATTAAATTACTCCAATATATATCTTTAATACGGGATCAACATTTGTGTGGGGATATTCTTTATGTTACGTTTTATATATGAAACACGAAAACCATTTTTTTATGAATGTTATCTATCAAACGATTAAATTTAATTATTTTTTGTTCTATATCGGGAGATCTCCTCGTGAACATCGTGAGCACCAATTGTCAATTAGTATGCGCTCTAGCACTTATCAATGACAGATGATACGAAGCGCGTCCTTTTCTTCATTAGTAATCAGAGTGCACAATATGCTATAATCTATGGAAGACAAGACTTAAACAATTTTGGTTTTATACAAAACTCATCAACATTGTTAAACTATTCTCCAAAGAATACTCTTGACTTAATCTCGTAATCTTAGCGTTTCGGTACAAGTTCCGTATTCGAGCAGTCTGGAAATTCCTTTTTGACAAACACTCAAAGCCACTTCATTTAAATAACAAAGCAAAATTTTCTTCGCTATAGATCTCTCACGGAGACTAATTTAAATAAACCAAAAAGTTTGAAAAAGTTTATTTTTTATTGGCTGCATCGAGATTTTCTATCAATATTATTATCTCGCATTGTTACAGAGCCTCGTTGATTAAAATTATTGTATTTATTTATCATTGCACAGATTTTGGTATAACGACGGGAAAGCAAGTTGCCGAGTTCCCGTGTGCGTTCGCCTTTAACAGTAACGAGACGAGAAATGGCACTTTTGCATCGCCCAACTATCCTGGATTATATCCTCGAGATACGGAATGTCACTATTTCTTCAATGGTCAGCAAAACGAGAGGGTCCACCTACATTTCCATTATTTCGATGTTGAAGGAGTCCTGCCGTAAGTATTTCTAGATATTCTAATAAGCTGAAACGCGCATCTTGCCGAGAACATTTTTAAATTTAGTCAGATACCCACTTTGGCGTAGATTCATTTTCCTGCCTGAAACGAGGTTGGCATAGGAGCTTGCAATATCATTAACAGAGTCGCTTGAGATAGGAACTGAGTGTCCTTGAGGTATATTCAAATGCGCGTTCAACATTGGATATGAGGCATGGATGACAATGGGAGCGAGCATCCTTTAATCGAGTAACCGAGAAAGCGAATCGATGCTCGTTCGATTATGCATGTGCATGCAGAAACATACACTCACGCGCGTATCGCTAAATTGAACTGCATCGAGCAAAGTTTTCTACTTCTCGGTGGTCAATGAGTGAAGCACGCAAGCAAGCAATTACGATCAGGAAACAGTTGTTAACAAGTGTATTAACGAATAACGAATAACAGATGGAAAATTCCCCGCATTCCAAAACTGGAAAAGCCAGAAATTGGCGTAGCAGGAGCATCGCGTACCTTATTTGGGTGATCTCTTCTAATTGGACAATGCGGAATCCCGTACTAGCCAGATAACGTCACATTGCATTGGCTACCAAAACTACTAATTAGTTAAGCTCCATCGATTTCTCTGTGAATCTAGATGCTTTCGCGAGTTTCCTACGAATAATAGGAGTTTTGCATTCTGTACAGACTACTCGCAGTTGAAACTTCCTTATCTGGATTTATTGGGTTTCCTTTTTTTTTTCTCTTTTGCAAATAATTTTCTAATAAAATAATTTTTGAATTCTTATAGATATCGCATAGAGCTTTTATCATAAATATTATATCTGACCGTTCACGCATAAATAATTCGTCCAAAGCAAATTTCCATATCATAATGCATATGTGTCAAGCTTTATCCAGCTGAATGGCGAAATACATAATCACAAAGTTCAGTGAGAGCTTCGCTGTCTCTCTCTCTCTCTCTCTCTCTCGAATTATTAAAACATTATTAGCATAATATTTAAGATCGAAATGAGTTTTTAATCTTTAACCTTTGAAATTCTTTTGACTATTCGTAGGTGCGAAGCAGTTTCCGCTAGTGATTATATAGAATTTTCAAACTATATGGCAAGAGACCGGAAATACTCGAGACATTGTGGTCAATTGAAAGAATTCGACGTGGAGAGTGATCGGAAATTCTTTCGAGTGACTTTCAAGAGTAACGATCGTTTAGACGCCACAGGTTTCAAGGCTAGTTACGTGTTCCTCGATAAAGAAGATAATTATACGATGAAAACACCGACGAGCAATGCACCTACATGGACAGGTAACTTTGAGATACATGAAATTATTAAAACTGTAATTACACCCATGAAGTATTCGTTTAATGAATTAAATAGTTGAACATAATTGGTCAAAGGATAAAATTCGAAATGTATTAATTCTCGATATTTTATCAGGCCCGCGAATGAAAAATTCAACCAACAATTCACTACAAAAGTTGGGGCGAAAATAAAAATTGCTTTTATTACTAGGTAATAAAAACAGATGTTTTATACGAACAACCAAAAGCCTTGGATGAAAATATTCAAATCTAAAATTTTACTAATAAAATCGTACTAGCGAACCGATAAAAGTTAAAAACGATTATGCAAGTTTCAGTTACGGTCGTCAATGATTAAAATAAACCTATTGCTCTTCACTATGCCAGCGCGCGTAGTTTAATTTACAATAAATGCAACAATATCCTAATAAATGCGATCAATAAATGAGCCAAGTTTAGTTGAACTCGTTTTATTTTTCAGTTCCATATGTTTACTCGTGTTTGCGTCTGTGAAATCCAAACGCAGATAAGCCGCGCTCCAAAATCCTAGCATGGTGGATCCGATTGAAAATTACTGGAAGGTTCAGTGATCCGGAAGCATCGCACTTTATGTAGTTCCACCATTGATTTAACACATCCAAGTGATTTAATCTTTGCTAACTTCATGGAAGTTGGAAGACAAGAGAGAACGGGATAAAAAGAGGGGAATCGGGTTGAGGTTCGGGAGGAGAGGAAGTGTTAAAATCAGGAAATTAAAAAAAAATCCTGTTGAGAATCAAAATAATTCACGAAAACGGAAACTTGTGAAAATTGATATTTGATATCGGTAATTAAACGAGAAAATCCGAAAAATTGAAAGCATATTAGCCACTTAAAAAAATTTAGCGAGCAGGTTTAATTCGCTCTTCAGACTTGTACCAAATCATTTTGTTAGCTCGCGTTTATCGAGATTGGATAACATTAGTAATTTTTGATAATAGTTCTTATCGGTCGAATGCAATGTAAAGACAACTTTCGCATTACAAGGTTTCCAAAATTGAGTTAATGACGATTAAATTTCGATATACCGAAGTAACGTTACAGGTGCAAACAGCAAAATTGAGTTAAGTTATACGCTATTGTTGTACGGGACAAGTAACAAGTTGTAGAACATGCCAAAAGGCAAGGAGTCCCGTGTTGTTTATGAGCCACACCATAGCGATGCTACCGCGAATCTGTTCTTCGTTTGTGCATCCACAAGGCGTCAGCTTGCACCGCAACTCCAATATTCAAAGATTTAAGATTACATTACTGAACCATCCCATACCGAGAACGTGTGTCTACTAATAAGATTAATAACTTGCTCAAGCATATTTAGGTACATTTATATGTATCGTAACTTTGAAGCAAACAATTTCACAGGAAACTGAGCATAAAACTCTCCTCCGTTTGTAAAACTGAAAACCGTCAGTCATTTAACGCAAACCGAACGAAACGAGTGATCTTTTGTTTCTGCCGAAACCAATTTACGTGAAACGCGCAATTCTCCCGTTAAAAGTCATACAACCTCGACCGAATTGAGTTGAGCGTTCCCATTAAGAATTTTATCCTTTGCCGCGCAAATTAAGTTCAGCTAATAGAAATCTGTATACACGAATAATGTGGATGTGTTTGCTCATTTTGTTCAAGCTGCTGCCTCATCCAACTTAGCTTCTCTTTGGACAAGTTTCGCCTTAATCATGATTAGCGCAACTACTTGGACGGGTTTTGGCTCAATTTACAACGAACTATAACTCGAAGATCGAGAGCCATCTAAACCATTCTGTCTCATCAAGACCTCCAATGTACCAGAGAAGGTGGTTCACGTCAATGGAATTGCCAAAGGAATACGAAAGTCTATTAGCTTTCGCAAAACAATACGTTAACCCATCTTGACACTTTGCTACCCTGGTCAGACAACGTTCATTCTCATCTAATCCATCAAAGTTATACAGAGGAAAACATTGGTGTTCTAGTACATGGTATACATCTAATGCCTCGTTATTTTCTATCTTTCAAATAATTCGAAATTATCAATACCCCTTTACAGCGATTTAATTCAATCAATTTTGATTAATACGTTCTCTCTACTAAAACTATACTAAAATTAATTGAAAATGCGGTCGAGCGAAATCAAGTACAATTTAAGTTTTATACAAAAATGTTAAGGAGAAATTAAATAATCTTGAATGGTCAAAATAATGAACATTCTGTACACTTATGGAGTGTGAGAATTGTTGAAAATCCTATTGGAAACGATTGTTGAGAAAATTTTATTACTGTTGCATATTATTATTGATTTACTGTTAATCCCGACACAAATATACCAGTGTTTTTCTTAGTATAAAGAACGAATTTATTAATAATTAGATAAATATAAATATATGTATATGAGACGGAAAAGAGGATCGTACGAAGTTCTTATATAGTGAAAAGAATCGCCTTCGAGAAATGCACTAAAAGTATTTATTAAACAATTATTACTACATCCTCTACGTGACTGTGATGTCTTCACATTCTTTAGTTAATTAGTAATCCAAAATAAGTCTGATGTGAAACAATTCGTATTTAATTGCTAGATTTTTCATGGAATCATTGAATGAGCCTATCAGAAGTTGAGCAGCATCTTGTACTTTAACGATGTAAAACCGAATTAAATCAGAACAGCTCTAGAAATTTAATAAGACTTAGATGAAATAACGAACAATCAATAGTAATCTCAATTGAAAAATTTCTTATAGTCTTCAAGAATGAACAATAATTTTTGTAGTAACTTTCACCAAAAAAATATTTCCTAAATGCAATACAATCAGTAACTTTATAAACGAACGTTTACAAAATAACCATTTTATATACTTAAGTAATTTATTATTAATATTGGTTCGTCAAAATTCGATTTTTTTCTTAATGCTAATTCAATATTATACTGCTGACGAAACAGATACATTTGTCTCATGTAGAGTGTTTCTAAACTTCACACTGCCCTAAAGACCTAAAGAGGTATCTACTTTTCACGTTATTATGAATCAGCATACTAATGGAAAACTTCAATTAATAATTTTAATTCATGACCAAAGATATGATAAACTTAGAGTATTTAATACGTCTTACGCGTACAAGTACAGATAATCTTCCCCTCTCCTACCAGTCCCATCTAGCCATCATCACTCTTCTCCGCCATATTGTCCCTTCCATCCACCTTTCTCCCCGTTAATCCTTACCCCAGTTTTTTTATAATTACAAGAATTGCAAATAAGTGTGAGCTTAGGAACACTTTTTATATTAATTGAAGGTAAAAAAAAATATTTAAATAAACATTAAACGGTAATGGAGTAAGTATAACTATAAGCTGACGAGTCGATTCATGGGAGAAAAGCAATAAAAAATTCCAGGGCAATTCTTAAAAATACAAATTCAAGCATCATTTGAAGTTTCTTTAAAACAAAAATCTCTCATTTATGTAACGCAATTTAAACATAATTTCTGTATCTTTTCATTCAAACTGAAAATCATTTGTTTTTTACAATGTAATTTGTTAAAAATTAAATTTTTTAGTTTTACGTAGCTAAAAATCATGAGATCTTTAACCCAAAAGGAGTGATAAGATATTTTCATTGAATTACAATTCACAAATAAAGCAGCCTTGATCGGAAACTCATAAGAAAAGTATTAGGAAATGGTGAAACTAATAAAAATGAGTTTTTATGAAGCTGCATAAAGTGTTGATTGTAAATAACTGAATTATAGGTAGTGCTTTGAAGATTAAACAAATGAGAATCATTTGGTCGTTTGGTGACGTTGAACATAACATACCAACGTAAGCATATGCATATATATTAATATGTATATATATATATGCGCGTGTGTTGTGTGCGCGATGATGTGGTTACGGAGTAATTTATACTAGATAAACCTTCAAGACGAAGAAGAAATGGAAAGTAACCTAATGTCCAAAAGAAAAGGTAAAAATCATCTTCGCGAAATGAGATTAAGCCAGTTGATGATATCTGGATTTTTATGCACTTAATATCAAATTATGTATCTCTCGGATACAGAATTAGGTAGCAATACTGTCATTGTGTATGTTAGACAATTGTGAATATTTTTTAATAGATTTATAATACGTTGAAAACTTTCTCCGGAATTATACTTACTTTTCAAGAATGTGAATAAAAGTGTGTCTGAGACGCGAGCACTTGTATGTAACATGAAAGCAATTATAGCGTAAGTGTGACCAGTAATTTCTGTTTATTGCTATTTATATGTTATCTATACGAAGGAAACCTAAAAAATGGACAAAGCCAGGCAGTACTAGTAAATTGTATACCTAAATCGGCACTATGAAATGCTTATATGTAACTCACAATGTAAATACTGTTATATTTAATCCGTTCGAACTGCTGTCACTATTACTACATTCTTATATTCTCCTAATCCGTACCAATAAAGAGACGCAAAAAGAGACGGAAGAAACGAAAGCCAGTGAGTCGCAGTGCAATTCGATTGAATTAAAGAATAACTTTGTAACATTTTTGCTTTGCCTTTTTCACCTGCTTCAAAAGCCGTCTATAGCTTAAAGCTTTGTATTTCCAAGTACATAGATGTGTGTGTTGAAAGATTGCTTTAATAATATCAATGGAGATGCACTCCATTCTATCCATTCTATCACGTAACTAAGATTAACTTTGCAAAGTACTCGTTCGAATGAACTCTCTTTAAATTAGCAAGGCTCAACTGCGATTTACATGATTCTTCGTGCTCCGTGATTAGGCAGGTTTAGGGCACATCGCTTTCCGAGTGCATAGATAAAAGGGTGCGAGGGAGAAAGAGAGAGAGAGAAACGAGAAAGAAAAGAACGTTGACCTTATACGATGCCATATGTTATCAGGACCTGCAAATTTGCAAAGTTTATCGCCTAGGGCGCTGAAACTTTGTCCTGTTAAAACCACTTTGTCCTACGATTAAAACTATCCGAAAGCATCGCAGTCGGGCATCGAACAAAGATCGAATTATTGGCCGATGCATTTCGACTGCGGTATCCGCCAGTTGCGGATGTATTTTCTTATTCTGTTTCGAGGCTTCAGCCCGATCATCTCATACATAAGTTACTGAACTGTAATGCAATCACCGTTACTGTCCTAATAAACCTTAACGTACGAAAACAAAATAAAATTTAGGTAAACCCTAATCTATCCTAATTTACTATCCTAATTTAATAATTCATAACTTATACTCACACTGCGTAATTCTCTCATTTACTTGGTTCGTGATTACTCGAGAAGTCTGATTACGTCGACATTAGAAGTCGATTATCAACGTTAATCAACATTGGAGTTAGGAGTACGAGAATAAGATATGCAAAAGGACAGGGGGTGGCTGCCGCCCCTGTAAAAGTGAGCGATGGCAGGGTGATTCATAAAAAATACGGTGGAAACCACCAGTACTGGAAGAATAATGAATTTTATCCAACTGGAAACAGCTGCCCTCTATTTTGCAGAAGACCCCAATTCAGTCGGTACATCATACTCAACACTCGATACACAACACCTGGTACCATTATTCTTACCACCATTGATAATTAATATTCGCGCACTCTTCCTATTTTATTTCGTGCGAAATTCTGCCGCTACGATTCAAAAGAAATAAACAGCAAAGAAATTAATGATTCCACCGTATTATATTGCAACGCGGGGGTTTATCAGCTAAACACATAAAACAGATAGCGACTCGATAATAGAAAAAGTTTCTGATACTTTAAGGTGAACCTAAATGAAAGTACCCATTGAACTTTTCCTCCAACTTTTTCCAATGGTAGTAATTCTAAAGAAAGTTGTCCCTATTCACCAAAGACCTACGATTTCATTAAGTTTGAACTTCTTTGTACCATTAACAAGCTGAAGGAAGCAGGCTTTTCAATCAATTTATATGATAGATATCGAGATCCTCGGGTAAGCCGATCATCAACAAATAGAGATGCCGTTGACAATGCGTGCCTAAAATTAGTCGGACAGAATCTCTCGATTTAAGTAATTTGCTTTTCTCGTAACGTGAAAGGATCTTCGGCGAGAGACCCTTTAGGACCACACTTGTGAAGAAACTTCCAGCCAGCTGAAATATACTCCGCTTAAAGAAGAAATATTAGGTCACGTTGATGCATTCAACCTTGTTCCAGAACAAGCCTCGTTATACTCGATTCCAACATTAACTCATGATTGCCGTAACGAGGCGATTTACCAGTCTAAATTTTCCCCGATACTCCAGCTTGGCTCTCGAATCATTTCAGTGCATCTATTAAGGTGATTTCGGAGCAACTCGGTCGGTAACGAAAGAGGAGGAAGCGGCAGCGGATGATTACCGGTAGTAGTAGAATGGTTGAGGAGTAAGAAAAAACACAAGATCGAAATTGGGGATAAGTTAGTAAGAGTAGAGTAGAGTCGAGTCGAGTAGAGTCGAGTCGAATCGAATCGAAAAGAGAGAGAGAGAGAGAGAGAGAGAGTGTGTTTTCAGATATCGAGCAGGGCGCGAGTGTCGCTGTGATCCCTCTGGAAGGTAGTCGTGGTAGAAGGAGTAGGTAGAAAAGATCACAAAGCTCTCGGAGCAGTTGGTATTGTGAGAGAACTGTTGAAAACGCGCAGTCGCGCGCCGATCCTGCTGGGTGGGAGGCGATCAGCTGTGAACACGCGAGGCGAGGCGAGGCGAGGCGAGATGTTCGTCCTGCAAAGGTCTATATTGTGAGTACCAGAATTTTCCTCTCTCACCACCTAAACCCGTGACGTTTCCGAATAGAACAAGATCAAAACCTCCCAAGGCGAATCCGGCCTTCGTAGATCTAACTCGCGCGGTTGAACGAGTAGTCAGGAAAATCGGGGAAAAGGCAAGAAATTGCGAGGAAAGCTCGCGTTAGATTATGGTAACCTAACTATTCTGCCGCAATGCGGAGCTAAAATAGGAACGCTTGGCACTCGATCGATACTAGGCCAGGTTACTATGCTACTCTAGTGGGCCAGTGCCAAACTAGTACTTAAGACCAGGTGTTCAAGGAAAGGGATCTATCGGCTGCACCAACTTGAAACCCTTCGTGTCAAAATGCTCCAACTTTTAGGAGCAACCCGTGTTCAACCCTGCACACCACCTTCTTCCCTTCAAATCGACAAAGCCTGCCCTCCTGTCTTCCTTCCTGCTTGCCTGCCTGCCTGCATACCTCTCTTCTCTCTCTCTCTCTCTCTCTCTCTCTCTCTCTCTCTCTACCCTTTCTTCTGCCAGACCTCACTTTTATTTCGCTTTTCATTTCGAGGATCCATCCGGTGTGCTGGTCGCTCTTCTAATAATTCTCTCATCTTCTTTTGGGAGCAATGACCTTGAATTGACGTTTCGTGCCAAATTACAGTGAAATGGTCCCTCTCGCGTTTCATGCTGTAGCGTTTTCAAGTTTTAAAGATTTGCTCTCCGTCTTCTTCTTCTTCTTCTGGACGTTGATGTCTCGGTACCCTTTAATCGAAACTATCCTCCTTTATGTACGAACTTGAACAATTTTTCAAATGTTCGCGTTCGACGAGAGAGCGATCCCCGCTAACGATATTAAATGAAATTTAAAAACACGCAGATTTTAAAGGCAGAATTTCAACTTATGAAAGAAACTAAGTCCATTCAAGTTTTTAAATAGTATTATTGGATTGTTCATGTGGGTTCGCGTGGTTTATCTGGAAATTTCTGGATATTGTAATCATATAATGGGTAGTTACCTAAATATGTGTTCCGTTGAAAGATAACGCTCAACAATTTACGGACTAAATTGCTGATTTTACATTAAAAATATTATCACCGAGAATTCGAAGCTAATTGTTATTCGATAAATTACGGGCCACGTGCTGGAGTTCTGCCAAGCGAACATGCGTGAGATGACGTAATCCTTAAGACGAAAATCCGCTAACTTAAAATACATCGATCGTTTGGCATTCTAATTAAGAAAAAGAAAAAAAAAACTAGTTTTACGAAAACTGGCGATTTCTCGTTTTTATCGGTTAGTGGAATATAACTACGAGTTGTGTCATTCCGCTTTGAAAATGGCAAATGTTGCATGCTTGTGTATAAATACAGTTATAAGGAACAGGTGTCTTTTTATGATTTGCATGTTACTGTGTTTTTTATTTTTGTCTGATTTTTAGGAAACGGCTATATGGAAAAAAACTCTAGATTCCTGTTTAATTTTGGATGATCTAAAGTAATTAAGTTGCGTTACATTTCACATTAATTTATACTGTTTTATTTAACTATGTGTATATTTTATACTGTAACAGAAATTATATATATTATACACCGAAACTATTTATATAATATGAATTATTTATTATAATATTTAATTCTGAAATAAATAATTTGTCTCTCTGCAAATAGTGCAGCTGCTTCTTTTCCCGCCAAAAGATAATTAAATTAACAATTCCTACTATAAGAGGGATATTCTTAAGATACTCAACTGTTGTACGTGAGAACCGGGTCTTTTAACTTCAATACATGCTAAAGAGGAGTCTTACAATGACACTAGTAGCAGATATACTTTATGCGATCTAAAATAAATCAAATACAAGACACTACTACGTTAATTCGTAAACTCAATTTTGTATCCTTCAAATTGTGGTAAAAATAGTTTTGATTGACGTTAAAGACGACAGGTGAATAAATACCGTCGAACGAATCTTTACAATACTACGTAGTATTATCCTCAATTTTTATCAGACACATATTATCATACGTAAATAAAAATTTATGTGATAAGCGTCATTATAAAAGTAAAAGTAAAATCTTTTATATATATTTAGTATTTCACGCAGGATGCAATTTTTATTTTTTAATATATTTTTTTTTTTATATTCACGTTTATGCAAATTTTAATCAATCTCAGCTTTTCTTATTTCTTATTTCCTGTCTTAACGTCGTACCATTTCAGCCGTCTCAATTATGTTGTGTTGCATTCTCAGTATTTAAAGTATTGGAACATATATAATACTGGTTTGCTATAGAACAATAGGTAACTGAAGCAATACCTTATTAAATATAAACATCTTCATCTATACATATTGCACCCACGATTGTAAGCCTTCGCTGTCAGTTGACAAGAAGCATTACTCTAGTCATGTTCTCCTAAAAATGTACCGAAGTTCATAATATAATTTTGTATGCTTTTGAATGGAATGCTATTAAATAAGTATGATGGGCTATATAATTAAATGGAGAAAATGCTACTTGGATTTATTTCAATACGTTTCACATATCTGCGTACCTCAATGGAATTTGTAAGTTGGAAATTCGATACGTCCTTAAAAAACATTTATTTTTATTAAAGTAAGAGCAATAAAAACTCCAGTTTTTGTGCATCGGAAATAATTCCTAAGTTTAAAGCAAGAAAATAACGTAAGGACACCTTTAAGCTTCATTGATCAGGGTCACTCGGTAATAATTATTAACTAATTGACTGTAATTAGTAATATTTTTTAAGCAATCAGTGTGCTTATATATTTTACTCATTTTCTTTTCATTTTTCATCGTTTTAGTTAAAAATTTAGTTGTTTCTATTCAATTTGTGCATTTATCAAGTTTCCCACACAAATTAACAAAAATTGTACATTTTATCTGTCAGAAAACACAGTCATCAAGCTTCATTAATGCTTATTAAATAAAAGAACATAGACGTTCATTAGTTAATGGTAGTCGCTTGTGTTATACTGTCAATTGCATCCGAGTAATTTTTGATGACACGTAACACTTATCTTTATATGTTATGACATGTCTAACATTCTTGTATCAAAGCTTAATGTGATTATTTGAAGGCAATGAGGAAATGGTAATGAACAAGGTCATAGTACGGTTAACACGGTTAAGCATTTTACTGTTTGTGATTCAATGCTACACGTTGGAGCAAAACGCCATCTGCGATGACATAATATCGTCCCACTTCACTACTCAATTGAATTTTTATCTTCCATTTATTTGAAAAAGAAGGAAAAAAAAAACGAAAAAAGTAATTGATAAAGAACTATCGTTTTTGTTAAGAACATGGAAACAAATTAAAAATACATATAATCTATGATAATAATCACAGGGTCAGTAGTACTGTTTCGAAGAAATTGCAAAAGGAAATTTAAACAATCAAAAATTAAGTCAAGGTCTCAAAGCGTCTGAGAAATATGTTATTTTTCTTTTATGCTTAACACCATCAAGTCTAAAAAACTGGACATGTGCCATAACTGTAATAATAGACTACCCTGCTCTCATTCAACAACCGTGACAGAATTTTACTGTTTTATTAAGAAGCTTTAGTTTACAAAACTAAAAGTGTGAAATTATGTTGGAATAGGCTTATATAAATTCATTTTTATCTGTGATTTTCTCACACATGCTACAAAATAATGACATAATACCAAATATATAATTATCCAATCGAAAGAATCATTGAAAACGGTATATCGAGTGGCCTTCGACTCGAATATAGAAGAACTTGCATCTATCTACATTGTCCTTTGGCATTAACTTAATCGATCACACGAAATTGCTTCGCTATTAAAACAGCCTTTGTTTAATGTCACAGTTCGAATCTTATTTTCTACAAATCTACCTGGCTGAAAGAATGGTAAAACTCTGACCCTTACTGATTTTCAATCGCTCGCATTCCCTTAAAGGGGAATTATACTCGAAATCCTTTTTTAGGATTAACAAATTACACGAAGATCTATCGTCAAAAAGCAACAAGTAGTTTGGCAGGCAAATCACGTTTGCTTGACAGAACTGATATTATGTAAAGCCCATGAATTAAATTCACGTTTATTAAATTAGCATTGAACTGAACGGGAACCAATATTTTCACGTCACTTTGGCTTCTCTGACATTCACTGCGCGATTAGATTTGCCGATACAACAATTGGCCAATAATACTCCATGTATACCATATAAGTACTCCTAATTTTACGTGGCAAATTATCGAGTATTTAATCGAGGGTACTTTAGTGCAGAGAGATATTATACTTTGAAAATAGTAAATATTCAAATGGAGACCACTTTTGATATGCTAGTCCGAGAAAGGTAGTGTCACATTAACAAATGAGTCAGTAAGAACTGTATATATTTTATCAGTTTCACCGATAAGCGTTTGCTAGAAATTCTTTAAGAAGTATATCTGCATTCTAGTTTGCGTAACAAGCATGCCAACCACATGTATATAAGAAGTACAATTACATTCGATAGAAATTCTGTACGATTTAAATTAATTGCATTAATTTCGCCAAATGCTTGATCATCGAGTATATTGAAAATCACAAATTTTTATAATTTTTTAGACCAGTTTGTAGTAGGAATTGTGCAGGATCATGGGCGCGGGCGCTTCCACACTCACATCCTGCCAAAAAAGACGGCCAACAAAGGGACATCCACGAGGTGTCCGGGGATGTCGTTCCTATCAATATGATCAAGGGTATCGGACACCTTAGGGATCCCCGATTAAATAAGGTCAGTCTATTGTCCTCGCTAAATTATCTTCATCTTTCGATAATGTGGAAAATTGCAAGTAACTCGAGTTCGATGAGCAATCAAAATTTCTAAAGTAAAATTTCTAAATCATTTAATTGACATCTGAATGAATGAGAGAATGCGCACTCATTAAGAAGTAGTGCTTATAATGTAACGAAGACGTACAAAAATGCCAAGCAAGAATAAATTATACTACAGGGACTGGCGTTTACTCTGAAAGAAAGAATATCCTTAGGGATACACGGACTGCAGCCTCCAAGATTTAAAACTCAGGAAGAACAATTAGCACTGTGCAAGGCGTCGGTGATGAAATACTCGGAGGATTTGAATAGATACTTGTACCTCGTAGAACTGCAGGTAAAATCTAATGTTTATGAAAAGAATTACGATGCGATGCGATGCTTGCGACACGAAAATATATGATGTTCTTGTGGTTTCTTTCAGGAGAGGAACGAAAGATTATTCTTCCGCTTGCTAAGTGAAAATATTGAACAAATGATGCCAATTGTTTATACACCAACGGTAGGACTTGCCTGTCAAAAATTCGGTGTGATTTATCGAAGACCGCGAGGTCTTTTTATCACGATATACGATAAAGGTCATATTTATGAAATTCTAAACAACTGGTAAGTATCGTCAATCCATTCTGAAATTATACGATATGTCTCCAAGTCATTTCTTTACATACTTCGAATATATCTTCCTGTGTTCTCTCTTTGATAAAGATTTTTTTATTATTAAGTAAATCTAAATTTTAATGGCATTGAGATTGATCCTCTATCGTTATCGCATTTTTAAGATACACCGTCAGATAAAATAGGAAATACGTGAAAAGTTAAGTTTCTCTAAAGATAGCATCTGACTCCACTGCTTACTCATAAGTTTATTTCTTCTTCTCTGCACGCGTGCAATACAGTTTTTCTTAAGAACTTGATGCTGCAATTTGCTAAATTCCTTTTTTCTTGCACTATAAGCATTCTTTTACTCCTACATACATGAATCCTTTATTCTATTCTATATTTCGATCAGTTTAAGTAGCTTAATTTAGAGATTAAACATTTTCTTGACTGCATTTGATCGAAGTGCTTTGTTTGATTAATGATGTAGTGCAGCATTGTTGAATATTATGAATCGATTTCGATGACTTCATTTTCCAGGCCAGAACAAGCTGTTCGTGCAATCTGTGTCACAGATGGCGAACGTATTTTAGGTCTGGGAGATCTCGGAGCTTGTGGAATGGGAATTCCGGTAGGAAAGCTCGCCCTTTATACTGCACTTGCAGGAATCAAGCCTCATCAGTGCCTGCCCATTACCATCGACGTTGGTACTAACAACGAGCAACTTCGCAATGATCCCCATTACATAGGTCTTAATAAACCAAGAACCCAAGGAGGGGAGTATGACGAACTCATCGATGAATTTATGGCCGCTTGTGTTAAAAAATACGGCCAGAACGTTCTTATTCAGGTTCAATTTCAGAAATCATCTACTTACACTTGCCTATTTCTACTTTATTTTATTATGAATCTTCATAAGTGATGAATGTTTATCGAATAGTTTGAAGATTTCGGAAATCACAATGCCTTTCGATTCTTGGATAAATACCGAGATAAATATTGCACATTCAACGATGATATTCAAGGAACAGCTGCAGTGGCGGTTGCTGGTATTTTGGCATCGAAAAGAATAACAAAGAAAAAAATGTGTGATAATAAATTTGTCTTCCTTGGAGCTGGGGAGGTATGAACATATCAAATCATTTTCTAAATATAATGCAGCTTTACGAAAGCTTTTCTACATTACCAAACACAAATGTTTAGGCTGCTATTGGCATTGCTGACTTATGTGTAAAAGCAATGGAAGCTGATGGCTGCACAGAGCAACAAGCTCGCGACAACATTTGGATGATGGATATCGATGGTCTTTTAGTAAAGAATAGGCCTGAAGGTAATCTGGAAGGTCATAAAGTTTGGTACGCGAAAAACCATAAGGTCATGAAGACCTTGCTTGAAGTTGTGAGGGAAATTAAACCAACAGTTTTAATCGGTACGCTACTCAATCTAGAAATGCAATGTGCTCTTGCTAAATCAATTTTGTTTTAATTTCATTTTCTAGGAGCCTCTGCAGCAGCTGGTGCATTCACACCAGAAGTTTTACAGGAAATGGCCAAAAATAATGAAAGACCATTGATCTTTGCTTTGAGTAATCCAACCAGTAAAGCTGAATGTACTGCTCAGCAAGCTTATGAGCATACTCAAGTATGTATTTTTTTTTTAAATGCCTCGTATAATAAATACCCTAATTTTTATTGTTACCATATTCTTTTTTTACAGGGCAGATGCATATTCTCATCAGGTTCGCCATTCGGAGAAGTGAAATACAATGGCAAAGTATACAAGCCTGGGCAAGGAAACAATGCTTACATCTTTCCAGGTGTAGCATTGGGTGTGATTGCAACTGGAGTTCATCACATAACTGAAGAACTATTTCTTATTTCTGCCCAAACTGTAGCCGATCACGTATCGGACGAAGACTTAAATAGAGGAAGTTTATATCCACCACTGAATTCTATTCGTGAATGTTCCATTGATATTGCTGTCAAAATTGCTGATTATGCTTATGCTCAGTGTAAGTAAGATAAACTTAATCTCGATTTCTTCGTTTACAAAAGATTGTAATTTCATCTTTAGCTGGCCTTGCAAGTGAATATCCAGAACCAAAAGACAAGAGACAATTCATTGTTGACAAAATGTATGATGCCAATTATGACAGTCCACTGCCAAACCTCTATGAATGGCCTGGTGACTACTCGAAACCTCGTATCTTACCAGAAAAGTAAGTCTAATACTATATTTTCATATAAAAAAGGCATCAATCGAATTCCTCAAGCTCGTATTATTTATACTGTGATCATATAGCATTATACGTATATACATATAATTTGGAGAAAAAATATTTTAATTATTAGCGTTCTGTAAGATAACAGAAATTGGATTAAGTATTCCATATGAAGAAATCTAGCAAGAAGAGAAGATGTATCGTACTATTGTATTTATTTTTATGTATAAATCACACATTAATTTTTTTCGCATCATTAACTACTAAGCACCTTTTACTATTATTTTCTTTAGTGTACATTGGCTTGTTTTTTTTTTAATGGCTTATATATATATATACATAGATAAAAATCTTTCAAAAAACTAATATAGAATGATGAACTTAACTTTCTTGCAAAATTCTATTCTCTTTTATAATTGTTTCTCTGCTGGCAAAATAATTGAATCTTTAATTACATAGTTGCTTAAAAATCATTTTCTTGCACAAGTAGCATAAATTTTGTAGATCATGTCATTTTCCTGGGTCACTCGTATCACTCTAATACATCGTAATGGAGCAATATGCTCAAGCTTAATTAATCTTTTTCAGACAATCAGTAGAAATCCGCCACGATTTAAAAGGTCTGTAGCGGATTTCAGCAGCTGGAATATTCAGAAGCTCTTATTCTTCTTACAATTAATATCGTACTGCACTGAATTTAGGATGAATTTCACAGAAACAGGCAAAACCATTTTTTGTGAATAATTTTAAGTGCAGAAATGTATGTTTTGTTACTAATTAACAACTTTGAAATGCATAATGCACGAAATGTCCATGCACATTTAATAATATTAATTACATTGCTCTAACTAAAACTTTTATGTCATCTAAAACTTTTTTTTTGAAGATATTTAAAGTGTTTCTAGAAGCACCGAATTCCATTAAGCCTTAACTATTCCAAATTTTCTTAAACTCCTATAATAGCCAAACCAAGAGAATCATAAATTAATAAAAAATCTTAACATTTTTAAAAAACTTCAAATTCATATTAAAATAGTTCTATTTGCACGCTTCTCTGCGTTCATTTCTGCTATACTTGTACTAAATATCTAATAACAATATTTTTTATTTAATTTTCAAAGCATGTATAGATTGTCTTTTGTAAAGTATCTATATACTAATGTACAATGATTTGCAAATGGCTCACTTTTAACAATTTATTTATTATTGAAACATTTAAAGAATTTTTTAAGAAAACAAAATTATATGCAATTTAGAAGAAAACTTTTTTTGAAGTATAAACTTATACTTTGGATAAGACGTGATAACAAAGTATATGTTTTGAACATGCTGCAATTTTGATTTTGCTGTACAGAGTGTCCGGAGTGCTGTAGAATAGTGTCAGGAACCGCTCTTCAAAAAATGGTCCATTCCGTTCATTTCCGGACACCCTGTATAATTAGAACTTGCCCCATATTACCTCAATATCTATGCAACGTGTATTATAAAATATACCACACTGACATGATAGACAAATACTTTAACTTTGAAAAGTATCGAACCAAACGAAAATAATTATAGGTACCTGAAATAGAATTTCGTATGGTTCGAAATACAGAAAGTAAATGAAATAGAATAATTGTTAATTAAGAAATATTCTTCTTCCAACAGATTATAACGTGTTGGAGAGTCTAGAGACAAGATGACAACTATGAAATATACACGGTCATTTTAAGTTCATTTTCGGGAATCAAAATTGTCACCTATATCAAAATGGCGATGTCACACAGTATTTATAAAAATATTCAATTATTGTAAACATTTAGTAGATATTTATACTCTGTACTTATTTATTTCTACAATACTTTAGTAAATTTACCACAAAACTATTCAATGGCTTCGATATGAAGAAATAGCAATAAGTATTTAATCAGTTATTCTATTATTTTAATAATGACTTTAGTTCAGCTTATTCTTCAGTTTAATATGTATTATCATAAAATATTTTATTTAATATCACAAAGCGAAAGAGTGATTAGCTTAGGTAGTATCATTATTTCATTTCTGTTACCATTTTTGATGTGGCTATTTTCGGAATAAAGGTTTTCCGATATTACAACAATAAAAAATCAAGTAGTAGATTACAATAAATATTTAGAATGTAACTTATGAAGTCATATTATTTATATTAGTAATAGAAAAATTTTATTTTTATTTTTGCGATTTAGCTAAAAATTTGACACCACCATGAAAGGAATTAATTTTCTTAATGTAATGTGAAATTTTGTCTGAGCAACTATTACAGTTCAGGATGTAATAACACAGTATTTTTTTTGCATTGTATTGTGATCGTGGTACGCATTCTTATAAATGTATATTACTTAAAAAAATTAAATGTTAAATCTGCAAATATATTAAAATTTATGTCGAAAATGTTCCTACATAACAGAAGATAAATGTGCAACGTAATTTCCGTAAGAACATCTAGCAGATTAAAATAAATTAAATAAATAATAGATAATTGAATTATTGTTATAAAAAAGTTATGAGTTTTTCTTATCTCAGTAATTACCGAGAAAATTATTTACGATATTCGAACGAAAGAGATAACGAGGAACTAAAGATCTTATTATACTACTTGTAAATTAGAACATTTCGTGAATCGTAATTATTGTTTGAATGCTGTGAATAAATTTTAAACTGTGAATGTTAAATAATTACTGATGAATATTTATTTCTCCACAATCCTAATAAGAAAATACGGTTAATCTCTCTCTCTCTCTCTCTCTCTTAAACATGTGCAAAAAAATATTTTATAGAATTAAGTGGGAAATTGTGAGTTTTTAATTAAAAGATCTTTATGAACAAAATCATACTATTTACATAATTATACAAATTTCTGATTTAATGTTTCTTATGCAATCTTGTTACTTCATTTACAGAATTATTTGTTATTTGATCACAACATTGACTGTGATAAATTCTTGGTATACGCCTTAAAATGGAATTCACCATTTTGAACACATTATCTGACCATGTATCAATACTTAAAATATAATTTTAAGTATTCTTTCTTGCTTTACAGTATTAACAAATGACACCATTTTTAAATATTCCAAATATTATAAGATATCTTAAATCAATTTTATACTTATTTTAGGCACTATCATCTGAATAATTATTAGGGTCAAAATCAGGATCATCATCATCCTCTAAATCTAGATCATCTAGATTTTGGAATAAACTTTCATCTACTTTAACAGCATCACCTATAATTTACAAATATAAATTCATTAATGTGTCTTAAGTATAAACTGACTAAACAATAAATTAAAAATATATACCATCATCCAGAAATTTGAGATCTGATTGATCCAATGTTTTGTCAGTCATAAATAATTCCCTGCCAGTCAATTTCTTTCCTTCCCTGTCTAACATTTCTCTCTTTTTTGTAAAGCCCATTTCATTATCAAACTTTTCTTTCCACTTCAAAAACGTTTCAACTGTTACTCTTGTGCCCTCAAACCTTTTCTATAAAATCAACAAATGTGTTATGTTCACATGACATTTTCACAAATGTGTTAAAAAATAAAAATCATATTTAAATTATTATCTACTAACTCTTTCTGCTTCTTCTTCCTCCTTTAATTTTTTTGCAGCATTTTCTTCTCTCTTTATTTTAATTTTATCCCACTGTACATTCAACCATTCTTGGGCTGCACTAACTATTGTGAAAACTACTACCATACCAAGATTCTCTTGCATTTGTTCTGCTAAATGATCAGTTAACTCTTTATCAGTTCCTTCTTCAAAGTTTTCTGTTTCTTGTATAGAAATTATTAATGGTTCTTCAGGATATTTTGGTGTGTAAGTAAACTCAAGACGACAACTAAGGCCATTACTAGTTTCTGGTTCATATTCTTCTGTCTTAATTGGTATAACAAATTTATAAAATGGTTCACTGCTTAATACTGAAAAATCAAAAGCCCAAAATAACATTTTTTTCAATGGGATTAATTTGTACATTTCATAAACGTGTATCTCTATATGGATATTTCTCTGATTATAGCATTTCCAATCTTACATTAATACATTAAACAATAGGACGCTCAAAAGACTTTAAGGTTATCTCTGTATTGAGCAGAACTTACTTTCCATTTCACCGCAATAAATAGACTCTAAAGCTTCGATTTCATTGATTTGCTCATCTTGGTAATCCATTTTAAGAATTGGAAAAATTAAACTAATAAAACTTATCAAATTTAATTAACAGAGTTGCATAAATAAAATATCACCACGTTTAAACTACTAATCAGAAGCATTGCAGGACATCAGCTGTAAACTATACGGAGAGTGTGTTGGAAGAACATGGACGTAAATGGAATGTCCTCTAGTGGAGAAGTTACGAAACGTTCCGTCGATACATCAGAAAATGATCATATCCATTTTCCAAAATAGTTGCCAAAGGGAGAAAGAGAGAGAGATCCACTTTTCTGTTTTAAGCGAATAAGGCTCTTTCGCTTGACATGTTCTCTGAAAATGTTCGCTCACAACCTCATGTTCTTGGAGGTTCTTGGAAAAAACGACTTCGATCCTGGCAATTTCGTAGAAACGAGGACACCTCGCGAAGGTCTTGCTAGGATCTAAGGAAAAATGTCAGAAGCTCCTGATAGCAATTCCGATGCAATTAGCATGACAGCTTTAGGGGACCGGCTCCTCCTTGCGCGCCCCATGAATCAAACCCCAACAAGAAAGCGAACCGGAAATCCAAAAAGAAAAAGCAGAGAACCTGAAAACCAAAAAGAAAAACCAGAAAGCCAGAAAAGTACAATCAAAAACTTGCAAAATCACCTGAGAATTTTTACGATCAATCTCACGATGCAAGTTCTTCGAGTTGCTATAGATATGCCGGAGAAAAAACTATCATGGAAATACAGAAGAAATATAGATTAAAACTAAATGAAGTCTATTTAGAAGGGAGAAAGAAAGAAAGCTTGAAGATTGATTAAGAAAGCATTCGATTTTGTCATGAAACTTTGAAAAATTTGATTTTTGATTCAAGAGGATCTTAAGAAGAAGGAGAGTGACGATTGTTGAAATAAAAAATTTCGGGCGAAACAATGGTGGAATAAGTAATGAAGAAAAATAAGAGCTTGCAACTCTTAAAAGTACGGAAGCTTGCAGCAATATTAGTGCAAACGGGAGCCGACAGACGGCAGAGAATACGCGTATTGTAGAATCAATACAGTTACAAAACGCGACAAGCCTCGTGCGTTTCAAGAGCAACGCTGGAGCTTTCAGTCTCGCGTCGAAAGCTCACGAAGCCGGCAGAGCTCGTGTATAGCCCGCACGCATTCGACTTTCACCGCTAAACTGGAGAGGTGGGAGTTGTCAGCGGCGGCAAAATGGCGACCACGATAAGAAACAAATGACTTGAGACTTCGCAAGCTCGCCAGAGAGCTTTGCTCCCTCTTAATACTAAACAATTGCGCGGATTTCTCTGCAATTTCGCGAGCGACGTCAGTGATAACAGTGAAATCGATCTTCACGAAAGCTCCAGTATTTCTAGGATACTCGATCGATTGTACTTTGGAGTTTTTTTTTTTTAATTTGAAAGCTTTCACACACAGAAATCACGTATCTCTTCATGGTAAATTTATCCCTCGGAGGCAGTATTTTCATGTTTGTTTTACCGAGATTCAGAGGAAACGGACTTCCGGTTTTGTCCGATTCCCGAAAGCTATTTAAAACCTCGACTTGCTGGAAAATCTTTGGCTCTTTAAAACAGTTTTCCCGTGCGAGGTGATGTGCGTGTAACGCGATCAACTGGAAGAGTCGCCAGGAACTTTAATACGTTTCTCTATTAAGGTGCTGGCTGTGCCAGGACTGAGGCTGAATAATAACAAAAAAGTTAAACGTGTGTACAATTATAGATATAGTCTCGCAATTTTAGAAAAATATATTTTTTCAATAATTTCACGCGCACTAATTGCTTATTAGTCACGATATTATCGTAAATTGTTCTTAGTGAATTCTTTCGATGCGTACGGTAAAATGGCGTTTTTTCCTTACAATCGAAATAATTTGATTCATTTTGGGTTTTTCCAGTTCTGCGCGAACATTTTAATTGACAGTGAACGGATAATGAAGTCTAGTTTGAGTTTTGGGATCTGAATAACTTTCGCTCGGTGCCGGCTTGATGGTTTGATGGACCTGCCGGGTGAGAAAGGTTCGCACCACTACCATCATGCATCTGCATTTCGAGAAAAACAGCAACGCGAAGTGCGATTGCAGTATTCTATCACTCAGCTGGATGGGTAAAGTACCGGACGAATCACCCGAGGTAAATTGGAGCTTTTTAATCTTACTCATTACTACCTAATTGTTTTGAAACATACTCTCTCTCTCTCTCTCTCTCTCTCTCTCTCTCTCTCTGTCATTCGGTAAATGAAGATACTCCATTTAAATGTACTCCTTGTTTCATATAAACGATTGAAATAAAAATTAAATTCCATTTGTTTGGACTAAATGCGAAAGAATAAAAACAAAAAATGATTACGCTCCTTGCGTTACGAAATTTTTTTCGGTGAATTTTTAGACTGCTCCCCAGTTATTTCGATAGGCAGGGCAAACCAAGGCTGATAAAATTAAAAATACTCCAAGCAACGTTGAATATTTCCAGAAGCCCAAAACTTCTGTTACTTAAGCGCTCTTAGGTTCAACTATAACAATTCTTAATCAATCCTCAAAGGCACCTTCGAAGAAGCTGGAAATCCAGATAGCCAATTTACTTGAACTTTTTATCCGTATACTGTTATTGCAAAGTAGGATTTAACATTCATAAATTGGATTACATAATATTATATGGGTTTCACAAAAGACTATATAGCAGTAATATCTTGTAGCAGTGGTGCGATTAAGTGGACGTATAATGCATTTAGGTACTAATCTCGTGCTGCATTTGACAATAGCCATATGAATATGACAGTTTAACTGCTTTATATGCAAGGCGATAAATTGATTCTATGTCGGCTGCCATACAACTGATACGCGCGAAATTTCTGGTATTGCGTCTCCCTGACTATCTATTTTGTTGGCACTTTTTAGATAAATGCAAGTAATACTTTAAGCTCTTCATTTCGTTAAATTGGTTTTATCTATTTGTTAAATAAATTTCTTTCGCGCAACGTTTATGACAGCTGTTAATTATTCTGAAGTGCCAGTACACGCTTATCCACTTCATACTCAACATTCTGATAAAACAAATGATTCTACTCGAAATAGAGAGTAGTCCTTATAAACGGATCTTAGAGCAGCCATTATTGTTCATCTAGCTTCAAATTCCAAAGGTTTCCGCGACGACAATACCGGTGAATTCCGTACACGCGGAAACAAGGAAATCAGTCGTGACACTGAAATAATGATTTACGTCGACAATCTTTTCACGATCTTTCTGACTCGAGTGAATAAACGCTTATGATCGGAAATTCATCCACCGAGTGGCAAATGATAAAATTTAATCGAGAATGGTTAATAATTAAATATTACGAAACAATGTGAGACGACTCGCGGTTGAATTCTCGTGGGAGAAGATTTTTCCCGATGAGCTCGTGGAGAATTCTTGGTGAACACGAAGGAATAGGTTAATAATACCGAGGAGAATCGTGAGCCACATCAAAGTAAAGCAGATTGGAATATAGCAAGTTAACAGGAAAGCTTCTAAGAAGAGGCTGCTGGATGCTAAAATGAAGGGATGGAAAGGTTGAAGAAGAGAGAGCCGAGCTCTCTATACGTCACGTCTGCTGAAGATGAAAATTATGCATCCCTGTTTCAAGCGAACCGCGTAAAAAATGATAGGACGAATATACAGGATAATCAAATAGTAGACGAAAGTATGACACCTAGATTGCTAGAGTCATAATTGACTTACAGAAAGCGATTCGATTAATCGGTCACTCCATTCGGTGGCGATTCCATCAACACGTTTCCATTATTTCCTGTCGTTAACAAGCTTTCAGCCAAGAAAGCGCTATTTCTCCAACTGACGTGTACTATTCGAGACCTAGGCTGAGTTTAGCAAACTTAACAAAGCGACTCTAACTTTAGCCGTTTCAACCAAAAAACGAAAAAAAAAAGAAACAGCTAACTTTCATGCGATATTAAAGCTCGATAAGAACGGATAAATTAAGTTGATTAAGGACGGTCTACGGACGTTCTTAGTTTTCCGCAAAAGTATGTTACTTTAATTCGTGAACCATAATAACGAAGCCAGGATGAACCAGGATGAGAAGCCTTTGATCAACAGATTGTGGCTTTTAGCTGGGCTAACCATTATTTTTGCGGATGAAAACGTTCATAAGGCGTCTATATACAGCTGGATGAAGTTTGAGGCGAGGTCCGAAAGCTATTAGGTAGAACATAAAATTTAGATACCCTAGCTAAAGGCCATCCTGGATAAATGCCTGACTATTAGGGTGGTAGGATCCCTCTCGCGCTACCGTGTCCTGCGCGAACAGCGGTCAAACAGGATTTTCTCATCAGTTTTCACCTTCCATCTACTTGAAATTCGAGAAAAAGCTCCGTTTAAGCTCGTCGCGAACTACGAAACTCTCCGGATATGTCGGAATTTAATCGTGAATTCTTCTCCCCTTTCACTTTGTTATAGAACTCGGAGCTTAATGGTTCCAGTTGTTTTTTGCCGCAGAACCCTGAAATTCTACACCGGGGCATTTTTCCTATAAACGAAACTCCCAAATACAATGCACAAAGCAAACCCCAAATTTTTCTACAAGAATTATTTCACTCGTGTCGAATAACCATTTCGCTCCGAATTTTTAACGGGGTTTGAAAATTCATTACACAGAAGCTTTCGATTCTTTTGAAGATAACTGATGGCTCGGGAACAATTTTGTAAAAGGCAGAGTTTGCGAGTCTCAATGGATAAGTAGGTCATCGCTCCCTGAAGATTCGATAAATTTTTATGAAATTCGTTTGTTCCTTCTTCCTCTTTTTTTTTTTAAATTTCTGCAAGATTAAAAAATTCGCACACCCCGTGTGTCGTCAAGAAGTACAAAGCTCGAGTTATATACCCGCGCGTAGCGAGTACTGAAAAGAACCGACAGCGTCATTATTGAGACCAGTTTTACCATGGGCACTATAGCTATTGTTCTCCGCGAATTGAATAGCCTCGCTCCTAAGAAGCGATTGGCTTTCAATAGCTACAACTCGCGCAGGGAAAAATGTTGCTCTTCGAGCGACAAAAGTTCCTCGCACGAGCCATCTTCCTCGTTCATTGATCGACTCTCGCGATTGTTCTTTCAACGGAATGCCCAGGAAGTGTTTGTTGGGATTAGACCCATCCGTGATTCTTCCTATAACTACTTGGACCGATCGCTTTAGTCTCTCGATGACTAGAAAAAACAAGCCGATCGATCATTGTGGGTGGAACATTTCTCGGGCTGGTTAGACGTTAAAGTAGAAAATACAGGGAAAACGATTCATGGTTTAAAAGGATCCATTTCCAAGTTTCCTTACGTTTGCATTTTGCTAAAACCTGTTTACTGTACTTACTTTTTACGCTTTTTTTTATCTCTTTTCCTCTTCAACGGTTTCTCATAGATAATTTTTCTTTCAATCGTACTTCTTATCTAGAGAGCCTTTATTTATCTCATTTATATAAGATTCTGTTTATCTTTCTGTATCCCCCCTAATAAATCTTTGATCAAGATTTATTTCAACTTAAAACTTTTACCAGATGCTTTCTGATTAGATTTTTCAACTGACTATTTGTGTGTAGATGTGTGTCTGTGTATTTTCTTTTAAAGTAGAACTATTCGCGAAGCTTCTGGTTTTCTTAAATTTTCTTAAGTTTTATCAAAGACACTGGTTCGAGCTTTCGTCTAAATTTTGAAAATAGACTTTTTGTTAAGATTCTCGTCTCTTTTTATAGTATGCTTACCAATGGTAAAATAATCCTTCTCGTGTCTCCACTTGACAAACATACCGGTATATTGTCCTTGTACTCGCATCAAGCCAGAGATTCCAGCTCTTATTTCGTTTCCATATTCTCTCGTTCGCTCGTTAAAACAAGCTGTAATTATATGGAGAAGTGGAGACACATGAACATGCGCACGCGGTATTCGTTTTGTAGCTGGCTTTGCTTCCTTCTTGCTTCTGCAAAATTAGAATATCCGTTTTGAATTGTGCTTCGCAACTTCGAAGAAAACGAAAACCATTGAAAATAAATATTTCCCCAAAACCACTCTGAGATTAAACGATAAAAGAATTTAAGGATGGCAGCATGCAAATTAGTCCTTCATTACATGAATTAGAGTTAATTTTAGGTAAAACTTTTCGTGGAACTTTCGAATGAAAAGTGCACTCGGCTTACTACATGATACACATTAGAAAAACAATGAAGTTTATTCTTTTGGTTTTACTAATTAATTCCATATCATCAACGAAGGACTCTGATTAATAATAAGAATATTTCAGATAATTTCACGCATTTCTTTCGTCAGTTTTCTCATCGCTCACACCATTTAACTAGTAATATAAAAATGAACGTCGTTTAATTTGATTTATGAATTTTACTGTTAATTTAGAATCGTGCAAGAACCTCCCTCCTCTAAAAACGCTCCGGAATAGAATCCGGAGTAGAGAAGAACTCGGAACAATTTTTGTAAATACTTTTTACTCGCTTATTAATCAATATCTCATTTAAAGTGGAATATTCAGTTGGCTCAAGAAATATTCCTGCAAGTTTTTAATCGGGTTAAATTCAAGAATAATTACTGGATATAGGATATCCATTTAAATTGTTTACGTTGATTTAAATTAAGTTTCTTATAAATAAATTGCGTTAAATCGTTAAATAAGTCCAATCATGTAAATCAAAGATTAACATAGTTTTACCATTTTACGAATTATACGTAGTAAATTGGTACTTCTTGTTGGAGAGACTTGTTCATGTTAATCTTTGTATACCAAGAGAATACAGTTAATTGGGACTGGGCTTATTGTTCTGGAATAATAACCGACGCGCAGAGAGAAAGTAAAACAAATTGGATAGCGGAGGTTTTGCATGCGCACAAAGACAAATGGACAGAAAGGGTATCGACGAATAGGGATGCGAAATGAACGAAGGGATCGAATGTTTTCCGGGTCCGTAATTGGTTCTTGATATACCGCCGGAACTTAACAATGACGTACTTACACGAGGGTGAATTCGATCTATTTTACATAAATTTGGCTACTTTATCCCGATTCAAATGAAAATTCACGACAAATATAAATTTAAGTCCACAAATGAACCTGAAAGAAAGCCTCGTCTAGTTACGAGTAATAAGTTTTAAGAGCAAAACTCAGCATCCGCATAATCCGGAGACCGATACCTGCGTTTCCCTCGCTAAACGCACTGGAGGAATCGCGGCCAACTTTGCGTATTATTTAACAAATGATTGAAGATTGATAATACCTGTGGTTTAAGTATATGATAATGCAGAAAAATCCATAAAACGACGAACAAACAAACAAATACTAGCGTGTAAATTTAATTCGGCAATTTGATAAAGTTTATCCACCAAAAATAATTCCTGCTGCTAAATGGAATATTATTGCACAAACGTGCAATATTACATAATTATCCTATAATTAGAAATTCGCCCGAATAAATAGAGTTCCACAGAGTGAGAGGAACTTCTGGATAAATATAATTCGCGCGAAAGGAACTTCGCCTGGATAATTATAATTCCAACAAGTAAAAGGAGTACGCGCGTACACGTACACACGCATGCATATATGGAGTTAATTCCTGCAGTTAAACGTGCCGAAGTCCTTGTTGCAGGGTTGCTTATTTTTCTAAGGGTTCGTACTGCCTTGGTGTAATTACGTCTCCATATGTATGACAGGTCTGAGGGTGAAACCCTTCCAGCATTGAAGCCCTCGTCAACCGACACTGCCGCGCTTAAGTGCAAGTTACGTGCCAACGAATAATAATACAGACGCGTTTCTCTTAGACAGCTTCTTTGAAGAAGCAAAAAGTTTTAAAGCTCTCGCCTACTCTTTTCCCTTCCTGTCTCGGTAGCGAAACTCCAAATACTCGAGGGGTTTTATTCTTATTTATCAAAATAACATTTCCACTTGTACTCTCTACGTGTTACGCTATGTTAGGTTTGCAGCAGTTTGCTCCAAGTGATTACGGCGGTTGTTCACCATTAGTTTTCCCTGAAATTACATGCCATTATTCACGCGGAGACTTATCGTAATTTAGATAGTCCGAGCAATACATAAGACGCATTATAGGCCTTGGAGAGTTTCGGAATCTCTGTTCAATGAATGATTCAAGATTCCCACGAGACTTTTCATCGAATTTCAGGTGCACCTTTGCTCGAACCCTCGGATGCTGATGCAAAGTGCCATTCGTGGTTAAAAATTTTAACCCCGCCTTTTAGCAGTGCCCACCAGCTAATCGTTTATCCTAGTTTTCCGATGTATAGAAAGTTTCTGACATCCGAAACACGTCGCGAGGCAATAAATTCGCATTAAAAGTTCTGTTTGCTCGCTGTGCAGCGAGAACACGAATACGAATACAGGGTGGAAATTTTAATTAAATGGAATTCCATAGTTGAATTTTTTTCGCTCGTGCCCGGTTATCATTTGACTTTCAGATGTTCGAATTACTATGGAAAGGAGGAAAGGAGGAAAGGAAAGGAGGATTCGCGATATCCTCCGAGTAACATTTAATATCTGCCCATAAAGTCATAGGAAATTTCACCCCGCGTTTCCTTCCAAGTTTATCATTCAGTCCAGACATTTTATCAGTGAGCATAAAAATGCTGAATATATTATTTAGAAATTCAGATTTTAACCAAGGGGCTCGAATTATGGACACATTGAATAAACATTTATTCCTACTAATCTGCCGATATGCTTGTTTGTAAATTACTTAATCAATTAGAAATTAATGCAAAGTTTTTTTTTTATAATTTTTTTTAGTAGTTTGCACGTTTAAACGCTACTAAAAATTATATGAAAATAATGATAAATAACAATAAATAATGGTTCTTACGCATTGCGAGATTACCATTGCTAGATTTATCATGTGATTTAAACTTTATAGTCACTGTTGTAATTAAAATAGCAACCTTGCTTGGTGTTTTAGGACGAAGGATGGAAGCTAGATCGTACGAATTATTACCAAGAAGGTTGGTTAGCCTCAGGAAATGCTCGTGGTTTGGTAGGAGTAACATTTACTACTTCACACTGCCGCACCAGGGCAGCCGAACTTCCGCTTCGAGCGAATTACAATTTAAGAGGACATCGGAGCGAGGTAAGCTTAATGTTTTTTTTATCTAAAAACTGAAGATATTGGCATCTCTGAGGCTTTCCCTGTCGTCCACTTTATTCAAATGTATCAATGACTTCTATGAAAATTTTATATAAATCATTCGAAATAAAGTGTAATTGGCTGTACAGAATGAAATTAATAAGATACATTAAATGTATGAATGTAATAAATCTCGAAAACATATAAATTTTATTATTTTTTTTTACAATTATTCACATATCCTTTTCTCATATGTGTGTGTGTGTGTGTATGTGGAATTTGTGATACTATTCATTCCAATTATCTCAGGATATCGATGGAATATCAATTGTCAGGACTTATCATTATTAGAATGTGACTTACTAACTGGAACAGGTCTGAAGTTTCCGGATTGTCGATCGATAGAAAGTTATCCGGGTCGTTCAACAATAGAAGCGTAAGATGAACTATGAAAAGTCATCGACCTAATGTTTTCAAACTAGAGACCCAGAAGTTCATTTTACATCCACTAACAATGATAAACGATTTGTTTCTCCAATAATCGAAGTAAATGAGTAAAACTAAATTTTGGAAGAAAACTTGAAAAACTCTATTGCTCATCACCTGCTACGCCTTATTAAATAAAACATTTTCATTTGTTCACACTTCGTTAAAGAAGAAAAGCATCTCCTAAACCATGCTTTAATTCCCTCCGCCCATTAAGCAGACCCTTATCTATTGTGAGGAAATTTATGGCCTACGACATGATTAACAATGAAAGACTGCGGAATCGAAAACAATGGGGGAACAGATTATTAAGAAAATTACAATTATTTTACTATAAATCCTTTTTCCTTCCTTATCACAGAAATGCAGAGCCTTTCATTATTTCTGATTCGATGATCCCATTGACATTTGCTAACTTGAAAAACACAATTTTACGCTTCCTTGGCGGTCTTGACGCAAGATTCTCGAGCAAAAATCAACGAAGCGCAAAACCTTAAGTAATTTTCTGCGTGTCCCTTGAAAAATTCAGCGGAGCCATTGAATATTATCTCGAGAAAACAGATAAAAAGGTACGGTCCCACGTTATATATCTATTGCGTACCATTCGTTGCAAGGTTCTACACGTGGCGCGCGTTAAATGGAGAAAGAAATTGGCTAGTCTACCAGTGATAGTACTGAGGGACCTCCACAAAGGCAAGGCAATTCCTCATTTCTATCGCCAATTTTTATAGTGCCGTGAAATTAAAGTTTATGACCAGCCGGAACAGACCAATAACTCAACAAGAATTGTTAGCATTTATATCTTACACATATGCGCCCGTATGCTTTCACACACACACACACAAGAAGACTCGCCATTTTTTCTCATTTATTTTTATTCGGAATTTGATTTGTATAAAAAACTTGAAATGTGAAAAAAAGGGGGTTGCGTTCTTTCGGAATAATATCACACACACACACACACACACGAATAATCTCTTGGCTCCAGTTTGTTCCTTAAACCTAACGAGAACAAAATATCATTCACATACGTATCACCTTCGATATTAATAATGTCGGATTTAAAGCTGTGCAGCTTTTCATCCCCAGCGCACTTTTACGTTATTACTTTTCCTCTCTTCCCCTTTTCTCATGATTTCTCTCTGATCCTTTTCACTTTCTCACTTCTGACTTTCCGTAGTATATACTCTTCCCTTCCGATTCTTATCCTAATATTTCATACCGCTATTTTTTTCACGTACGATACAGGAAGAGAGCTTCTACATTTTTTCCGACGCTTTTATTAAGTGCCAAAAGGTTTGTCAATTTTTGCAATTAACTTCTCGAGGAATTTTTAGTACACGCAATCGTTCCAAGCTTTGATTGATACGCCGGGAGGAAATTAATCGAGGAGAGTATTTTTAGACGTTATTAACTATATGGTTTATCTCGCCAGAGGATGTAACAATCTTCTCATCGTGAAATTTGACAAGTTGCTTTCCGAGTGTATGATTACTCGTGAATTGATTTTAGTGCATAGTTAGCTTGATGACTGGACGTGTAATGAACTTAGTATTGATTAGACGAATAGTGTAGAACCATTTGCAAGGAAAGATAATGAAATAAGCATCACGCCTTCGTATTGAACGTGGGGTGCGCACAATGTTGGAATGCGAATGCGTGCGCGCACTCGGATTGCATGTCGACTGACTTTATTCATTAGTTTCATCATCGAGATTTACTTTTTTCAATAATCAAATCCAATATTCCACACGAATGAATGAAAATACTCAAAGTAAACTAACGTCACTCGCATATTTCTATCGCGTCTGCGGAAAAAGCAAGAAAATTCATTACAGTTGTTTGGGGCTTATCAAGATTACTTAGTTACAGTATAGCGAAGTAGTAGTAACCAAGGCTAATTCGACTTAATATTAAAATTACGGAATATATAGAAAGTTACAGCAGATAAGTTTATTCCTCGTAGTTTATCGCCAGGGCCTTTCAGCGTTAATGAAAAATACTGATTTAAGCAGAGTATGAACTTTTTCATGCTCCTTTAATGTCTGGACTTTTCTTACGTAGAATACGAAAGTACTTTTAGAAATTAAAACTTTAGCAGTAACGCTAGCTTCATAAATAACTATCTGTTCTTATACTGATAATTGATTTTACTTATTTAAAGTTGCTTTCTATCCATTCAATTTTATCAACGTTTGCCTCAACTATCCGCGCTCCAATTTTTAATCCGATCTCACCCACAGCGACGCGCTTGAGATCCCAGGAATTTGGAAAACACCAAAAACCGAATACTTTTTCTAAATCTCAAGGGAAGCGGCATTTCATTTTCTTAGGCTGAACGGGAGCTACGGGAGCCTTTAGTTTTTGCGCTTCGGTTCGGTCCACATTTCGAAGTTTACGGGTAGTCGGCGTGGTATCGATCTGGCACGCAGTGCTGTTTTAGGACAGCGGTTCTCAACCACGCGCTTTCGTCACGATTCATTCATTATCATAAATCGGCTAAAAGCCTCAAGCCACATTGACGCAAATTTCAGTACCGACATAATCACTTGTATATAAATTCGTGTAAAAGCAAACAGCTTAAAAGTAAGCTGGCAATTGGAATAAAAAGAGTTAAAAGTGGAGTAAAAGACAACTTGACGGCATTTTGCGCTCGTAACGTAAATCAAAAGAGAAGCTTCAGCTCTGCGGATGCTGAAAATCGAGCCAAATGCATAAAAACGTTTCTCCCGTCAAAGTATATCGCTACCGAATTCGCCTTGACATTCTTTAAGGGTGGCAGAGCTACGCTTCAGAAAAATTGTTCTCCTGCTCGCAAATTCTTCTAGATAAATCTTAATTATTAGAGTATAAAAATATCAGCATTTCTTCCATCAGGGTGTAACGCTAAGCGAATTCGCCTTGACATTAGAAAAGACATGAATACTCGGATAGAAAAAGGACAGCAACTCTCATTGATTTGCCAAGTGGAGTTGGCCGCGAAATATTCAAGAATTTACTGCAACTTTTACCGCAGTGCCTGGTTCTCGCGATTATTACATGACACTTCGTACAACCTCTTAAAAAATGAGAAAATTATTCTAGAAAAATACTTTTGTATCAACCTCTCTACATCTCCGTAAAGAGTGTAAAGCATCGAAACCACACACACATACGAAAATATCGATTGTTCAGCTTTCCTACAAAATTAACGAAATATACTTTCTTACTTGCATAAGAAAATATACTTTTTATACCTGTTCGTTAGATCGATATTATCGCATAAATAAAGCGATAAGTGTACGAATAATTAATTAGATTTACAATTCTGATAAAATTTAATCTTTTCCGAGAAAAAAAGTTAATTCAAACTTGATGATACAAGCTTCCTGTACTTGATGAATATTTCATAAGAATTAGAAAATCCTCCGTTAATTACATAGATATCATTAATTAGATTTGATTATAGGATGACAGTCAATATAAATGAATATTTTAATGACGAATTTATTGTTAATTACATTCATATTCATGATTTGAATATGTTTGAAGATTTATAAAACGCGTTTGTCGATATTTGCGTAGAATGCACGAAATTAAAGGAAGCTCGAAGCGATATCTGTGCAATGAATGAATTATGGGGCCAATACAGATTTGCTTTTTATGATAACGCGCGCAGGGTACTATTTCCAATGGAAATATTCAGAACGATAAAAGTCTCCTTTTAAAGATGAGTTAGATTAAACGAAAAATGACGAAAAATTTATCTAACGCATTGATTATTTAAGCATCGCGGTCGTCTGAAAAAATTCCTAACATTTTATTTGAAATTTGTAAATACGCTGGATATACCACATATGACGGTATAGATTGATTGGATTTTGACACGGGAGGAAAATCTCTTTTAATACGTAGATTTATCAAACGCGAAAAAAAGGCTTAGACCCGACTGAATTTCCTATCCGTGATTTATCGATGTATACCAATGGTTTCAAGTTTCAAATCGACTTAAGAAGGAACTGGTATGAAGAGAGTATATAATCGTAATATTGATTGGTCTAAATTATGCTTGGTACGGCCTAGAACTGAAATAAGCTAAACTATAAATGTGCTTCAACGCATAATAGTATAAATTTCTCTTTCTGAAATTCATAAGTATATCATAATTGATAAAGCTCTCATATCGCGATACTAATTGAGCCGATAAGTCGAACGAACGTGTTGGTTTCGAAATTTGAGGATGTAAAAATGAAATTATAGGAGTGACGAATATATAGGGTGGTATGTTCATAAAATTCCAGGCTTTGTGCCGGAGAAAAAGGGTGAAATATGGTTCGTGGAAAAATTGGCTCCACTTGAATGAATAGCTGAACTACGTAAAATCATGCCGGGTCGAACGATGAAAGCCAATAAACCATTCTTGACAGTGTGATCGAGGTAAAGCCAATGAAAACTAAATAATGTCTACGTAAACCATTTCGAAGCCACCATTTATAAATGGATTAGCATAAAACAAATTGTTTGTGATATGTAAGTCGATGATCAGTGTTTCCCTTTATTACATCAATTACGTATTTCTGACAAGAGTCGACGTCAACGATGATTTAAACCTACTGACCTTAATAAAGGCGAAGACATTAAAGATATTTATAGAGAAGTATAGAAACATACATTATACCAATTAACTCCTCGATTCAATTACTTCAAATTGTTTTGGATAGAATGCTGTTTCAATTTTCTCTCTTCTTTCTCGTAAATGAAACATCTTGTTGATCCCTTTAATTCACTTGGTAACATGGTACAATATGACTGTTCGCAAGTGAGCTAAGAAACTAAATTATAACATGAATTTGAATTTCGAGTTTCTGACCGCATCGACAAAGTTCAAGCTTTATATGAAATAATCCCAATAGATAACATCTTTTACAAGTTTGTTTTGTTACGATACAGAGAAGAAGGCTAGTGGCAAAAGTTTTAGGAAGCTTCCCCATCCAGATATTACAAAAGTTTCATCAGTATCAGCTGGGAAATTATAAATGGCATGATAAATTACCAGTTTGGAACAAAATTTTCCAATTTCTCTGTTGTTTCATGTAACAGGGTATAAGATCTTAATACGAGATAAAAATATTCTCTTCCTTTCCATATACGAAATATCAAGTGTAAGCTGAATCTTTGCAAAAAAAAGAAGGGGTGGATTGTTGATAAAAATTTCAAAGTAGGACCATTTGCATCTCGCATAAGGAAATCCGTGAAAATCTTAGAGGACTAAGAATTCTAAAGCTCTATTGGTTCTGGGAGATGTACTAGTACAATCTTACGAATCCTATACGCAAAGAATAGCGTTGGGGTTCAAGCATATCTTATCGATCCCTCCACCCCTGTACCACACTATCTCTTATCCTTCTCCCCTCAAATCCTTCTCATCCCCTTCGAGACTTTCTCGCACCGTCATGTGCTCACAATTTACAGCCTTTTCTAACAGCCCCCAACAGCTGGCAGATTTTATTATGGCGTATCGTACTGCGGCCACCGATATACTACCGAAAATCTTTACTTTTCGCCCTTAAAGCAAAAATCGACTGATTCATCGGATCTTTCTAACGAGCTTGTCAGAAGAAACCAGATTTCTTCTCGCAAAATAAAACCAGAGAAATTGCATGATTTTTGTTACAAGCGTAACGGAAACGAGTAGTCTATGGAAAAGTTGGCTAGAAATTTCAAAGAACGCGATGCACAGTAGATAAAAGAACTTGTATAAATTGTCAGCGAAGCTATCTCATTCCCGAGGAAGAAAATTAAAGTTTTGAGATCTGTCTTTAAGTGTAAGGTTTGGAGCGTCGAACAATTTGTCTCGTCAAATTTTGCGGGAAAATGTAGAAAGAGTTTATTCTTCCAGTTGCTCGCGTATAATTCTCTACAAAGAAATCTTATTTCTTATTCGTAGGTGATACTGGTCAAGTGGAACGAGCCGTATCAAAAACTGGCGTCATGCGACAGTTCCGGCGTGATCTTCGTGTGGATCAAATACGAGGGAAGATGGAGCATAGAATTAATCAATGACAGAAGCACTCCAGTGACCCATTTTTCCTGGTCACACGATGGTCGCATGGCTCTAATTTGTTATAGGGTAATTAACTTTCAATTACACTTAATTACATATTAATCATAATTTGCATAAGCATTAAAATGTTTTTTATCTCCAATTATCAGTATAGCAAATAAAAAACGTGGAAACTTTCTTCCATCGCTAAAATAAGATTTGCCGAAAATTGTTACTCTCCCCTCCTCCTCCTCCTCCTCTTCCTCCATTGATCCATTTTTATAATCTAATTAAAAACTACAAGTTTTTATCAGACTCTGAGTTTTGCATGCCACAATTTATTTTGCACGTATCAAGTTCCTGTCGAATATGGCAATACAGTTTGCAGAAAAGTTTTATGTACTTATTTACGACTTGGGCGAAAGCGAATAAAACTTATCTTGTTTGTGATAACCTAGGGTAGAAATTGACTTTTATTGTAGGATGGATTCGTGCTGGTTGGCAGCGTAGCTGGTCAAAGATATTGGTCGTCCATGTTAAATGATAAAGCTACCATCACTTGTGGCATTTGGACACCAGATGATCAGCAGGTATATAAATCATTCCTAGATCTATCAATGAAGAGGATTTTACCTATTACTTCTATATCATTATAAGCACTAAATAACAAATGAACAAGTCAAAGAGTTAGTTTCCGAAATCACGACCTGACACAATAATTGTGTTAATAGGTTTACTTCGGAACTACTGCGGGACAACTAATTGTAATGGATGTTCACGGTGCCATGGTGTCAGAAATTCAGCTGGCTGCTGGTGTAACGTCAATGTCATGGAGTGCCGAAAAATTTACAATGGAAGAAGGGGACGATGATGTAACGAGTGATAGATCCCAGCGAGGTAGAAAAAATTTTCACATTAGTATATTTAAATTGCCAATTAATTCAGTTTTTCAACAAAAACCTTATCTTTCATGACTCCGATTACAACAATTTTATTCGACCCGTTCAATATTCATGGTGCCAATAAAATTATGCATGCATTTACAGATGAACGGAACTATGTGCTGGCTGTTTGCCTTGCTGACGGTAGCATCGTCATGCTACGCTCATTTGATGATGTTTCACCTATCACTATTCACACTAATCTGAAAGCACCTCTACAAGCTGAGTGGAGTAATTCGAGGAAATTACTTGCCATTGCCGGAGCGAAAGACTCCGATACTGTTCAGCCTAACCCTCAGGAATATACTAATCTTATAAAATTTTACTCCGTGTCTGGTTCTTTGGTCTATACCACTGTCATTCCTTATACACAGGTAATAAATAATGACATTTAAAAAATTTCTCATAAATAACAACGAATTTAATTCCGACTTCCGAATCTATCAAGGAAGTCAGAATTAAATTAATTAATCATCTACGTATGCATATATCTCGTTCTTCTATCTGTCAATATTAGAGTCCCGTATCAGCCCTAACGTGGGGGCATAATGATAGACGACTTTTTGTGGCGACAGGTGCTCGTGTTCATGCAGCGTGGGTGTCCAGGTATTATGAATTATTTATTTAATTATCTTTCTCCTTTAATAAGCTCACCAAAATGTTCAATACTGAATCTATTAGAATATGCGTGCATAGCTAATACACACATTAAAAATCTCGAACACAGAACTTCTTTATTATTTCAGGAGAGTCGGTTCTCTTCAGTTATTATCTAGATTAGCAGTTAGAGCAGCTTTAACTAGGGAGTCTAGTGTCCAACAACTTCCGCTGCCACCTAGATTAAGAGCTTCAGTGGCTGCTTTATTTGCCAATACAATAAGGTACTTTTTCTCACTTCCAAAATATTGATTATATTTCCACATAATTTGCACAAAATATAACTAGAGTGATCAGAAGATGAGTTTATGTGCTGCAAAGCTAATATATCATTAAAATAAAGGTGTAATTTGATTTTTGAAGATGTTCAGTGCCAGAACCTCGAGAGCTTAGAAAATTCGTTTCGAGACCACCTCCAGGAGGTGGAAGATTACATTGCACGATGCTGCGGCATGCAGTAGAACCAGTACCCTGTTATACTTTGTATTTAGAATATTTAGGAGGATTAGTGCCTCTATTAAAAGGTAGAAGGACCAGCAAAATTAGACCGGAATTTGTAATATTCGACCCGCAAAGTCAGGAGTCCTCGCAATTTATGGACGAAACGTCGCAATGTCCATCGTTTAGCGATGGGTCCGACACCGAAAGGGATACAGCTGATTTGTGTGGGTCTCCGAGAAACAGAAGAAAGAACAGAAGGAAAAGAGAGGAAAAGTGCAACGATGATGCAGACGATCTCACTTACGTAGACACTTTACCCGAGGTAAGATATAATCTAATGTAAATCGATTTTCATACAACCCAGAAATGAAAGAAGGTTAATGGGAGTGTAATATTAAAAATTGAGTGCAACACATTTTTATTTTATTATTCATTTGGAATTTCATTTTTGAAAACTTTGGTAATCTCTGGTTTGGGAAGCACTGAATCCTTAAATCGATGAGACTAATTTTGCACTACATGACGTAGTGAAACTTTAACGAGCCCTCTGGGCCTTGGAGGATTGCAGCTACTCGCGTGACTAAGAGTGTCACAAGAGTTTCTAGCAGGACGTATCTATTTGCAGCACGCGAGATTGGTCGAAGTAACGTCGAATATCTGGGGCACAAAATTTAAGTTTCACGGGCTAACTGACTCCGTTCCTGCTAACCTGGGTCAGGTCACGTATCGAACCTCCTTGCTGCACCTACAGCCCAGGCAAATGACTCTAGTCATGACGGAATTAAGGGATGACTTGCCAGCAGGTTAATTGCTTTAAAGATTCCTTTTACAAAGTATCACTTGATACTTTTCTATGGAAAAATTAATTTCATGAACCGATTACACTTCTGAATTGATTAGGTCCTGATCCAAGCTTCAACCCTAATCTATTTTCTGAAGACGAAGAAGAAATATTTCAAGCATCAACGAGAATTCCTTCAGAAACTCAGTCACCTCCAATAGCTCCAATGACACCGAGAAACTCCAGATTAAATCCAAATCGGCCAAAATCTCAAGTTTCCAATCAGTTTTTAACTTCAGAAGTCTTATCACCAGATTTAACTCGCGCAGAAAACTACGACGAGTTTCCCTATGTAGACCTCCAAGATGTTGGAAATATCTACGAAAATGTGAGATCTGCGACTTCTAATACTTACAGAACACCACCAAGGCATAATCCATCCAGATGCTGTGAAGTACCTACTTTGCAATCGCCAAAAAACGCGGTAGCTCCCACGCAAACATTGATAGCAACATCAAGTCCAGGAACTGACTATTCCAATAACATTCAAAGGGTAAAGAGTGTGCTCGCGGATCAACAAAGTGGACTCGTCAGTAAAAAGGAATTGGAGAACAATAAATTCAATCAAATTTCTCAAGATGAAAAACAAACACTGACATCTTGTACGTCCAGTATTATTTCTACCTACACTGGGCACATCCAAAGTGAAGCATCCAGTAGTAGGTCCTCGCAAAATTCAATTCTTCATGGAAACAATGACTACCAACAATCTGTATATCTCAATAGCTTAAGCAGTATTGCCTGTTCCAGTAATATTCTAAATTCCATACAAACTAGTAGTGTGCAAAATGCTACTAAAAATTTTGTACATGCAAAAAACAATCTCAATACCGCAGGGCAAAGTTCTAGCCCCACAAACGGTCCATATTCATTACATAACTCAAATTCAATACCAAAAAATACTTTGAACTCTTCCATAGGAATGGTCTCTTCACCTTCCTGTTTAGAGAACAATGATCAAGAGCAATCTTCGAATTTTGTTAAGATAAAGGAAGCTGGATACGTGAAAGGATTCGGATATACTAGCACAAAGATGGAAGATTTGCGATTTATCGACGATGAAATACGGGCTGACGTTGAACAAGAACAATTTCGCGCAGTGCACAGAACACCAACGGTTGTGAGCATAGGTCCACTTTGTTCTAATGATTCGATAGTGAGAAGCTGTAGTGTTGGTTACTTGGATCTCGTGGATGCTCAGTTGGTCCCTTGTGATGTTGCTTTGAAAATGCTTAGAAAAGAAACTCCAAATAAAAGACTTGTATTAGTGTCGAGGAAAACAAAGAGAAGGAAAAAGAATAGAACGCAAACGGATATTCAACAAAACTCAAAACCTCCTAAGCTGAGAAACTCAGGAAAATCGAGAAGTTTGGATTCCAGCGAGATATTTCCTAGCAATGAACAAATAGCTACACCTCCACAAATACCAGAACAAGTTGAAGAGACGAATAATATTGAAGAGATTGAGAAGCAATCCAATGAATCTTGCAAAGAGCCAGCAAGAATTTCTGTCTGTGAAACTGCGATTATTCCTCAAGATAAGACGTCACGAGTAGAGAAGAAGGTCGTTGAGAAATTCAGTAGACTAGAAACAACTACTGTTCCTCCTACTAAGTACGATTCTTATTCTTTTTGTCTTAAAAGTAGCATATCTTGTCATTGTAATACGAAAGCAAAATTTTATTGAAAAATAAAAACTTTTAGAGGATCGAGTCCAAGTGGTTCGGTTGCATCGTCGTTAGAAGGCCTTGCTGCTAGACTTCGAGATTTCGATGAAAGTCACTCTTTGCCTCCACCTTCCCCAAGACCCTCTTCGAGGTAATTAGATGTCTATCAATTTAATCAGTTTTGATTATTCTTTAATGATATCCTTGATATGTGATTTTGTCACTTATATTAGACTACCTAGAAGCTCGCCGAGTAGCCCAGCCCCGTCAAAAAAAGGAAAAAGACCAGCATCGGCGTCTCCTATAAGAAGAAGACTTTTATCAAGTCCACTTTTAAGTAGAAGAACTCGAAAAAGCCGTGGTGAAAGTTCCGACGAAGAAGGTCTTATACAAGATGACTTATCGAGTAGCTATAGAGACTTGGAAACATTTCAAAAAGCTCAACTTCGCCAAAAGGTATATCGATTTCAGCTAATAATGTTTTGAGCGAAATGCTCTTAAAGGCTAAAAGGTTTTAAAAGTTAAAAATGTAGCTTTTGGGATTTTTATTTTATGCTTCGCGACATTGATATATTCGTCTATTTTGTATATCAGTTAAAGCAAAAGGCTGGGACTAGCCACAGACAAGATGCCACGAGAAGAGAACTAGTGATGCATAACAAAGCACCCATGTGGAATGAATCTAGTCAAGTGTATCAACTTGATTTCGGTGGTAGGGTCACGCAAGAGAGTGCTAAAAATTTTCAGATTGAATTTAGGGACAAACAAGTAGGTGTTACGAGTTAATTAATTTAATTGTTAATATTGTACATAACTTCATGTGTGTTCTTAGGTAATGCAATTTGGTAGAATAGATGGAAATGCATATACTCTGGACTTCCAATATCCCTTCAGTGCTCTACAAGCTTTTGCTGTGGCTCTGGCTAATGTCACACAGCGGCTCAAGTAACTTCAAGCTCTACTACAATTGATAGATGTACGAAGTTACCATTAGAACTTCTAGATTTTTCTCATTATAGTCAGTATTCATTGCGAAATCTTTAAGTACTAAACTGTTTTGACCATCTTTACTAAACAGGACTATCCTAACACTTTGAAATCTAATCATAAATACTGACATATATATTCAATTTTTTACGACTATATCGAATGAATTTATTATTCACGCATGGAAATGTATTTATTTACAGATCAATAAGAAATTTGGAGTATGAATATTAAGGAAGACGCTAATATCTTGTGCAATTAAACCGAATCATACGTCCATGATAAAAAATTTACTGAATTTACTGAATTTTTCAAGATGAGGAGAAGAAAAGATGAGGTACGATGGGCCCACGTGTCTTTCGATTAGGAAAACTAATGACCTATTAGGAGTCTTAAAAATTCGTTGTGTGTTCCATTATAACAATGAGCAAAGTAGCTGTCGGCACAACACACTCTAAGCTTTCGCTGATGTAAGGCCTTTTATGTAATAGAATGTATCGCGAAGTCCAAAGACTTCCAATCCACACACAGAGTGACATTGAATCCTCGTGGATCCTTAACAGTTGCGAGCGATTTGAATTTGAGTGGAATACAAAGATTTTGTGGTATTTTAGTGTAAAGTTTCGTTAAACGCTTTTTCGCTGTACCGTCCAAAAGATTTCGTTTCTCCCAACTTCGAGCGCTCATTTTGTATAGTTTATGAGACACGTTGGTCTAGTAATGCTGTTAAAAGTTCGTTCCGTTCATTTTAGTAGTTCGTCAAAGTCTATTTCAATTTTGTATGCATAAATAGACTGCGAACTCGCGACTTGCGTAAGTTCACGCGTCCATGTGTATTTCACATTATTCAATTCAATGTTTCTTAAGCGTATTAATATGCCGTAAAAAATTTATGCTTATTGTTGTCCGGCCTTTATCGTTCTCATCAATAGAACAGACGAATGAGCTATGAAACTCAAGCACTTAATCATGCCAAGTCTATGTCGTCTGTACTTCGTGATGCACGATCAAAGTACTTAATTTGCCTAATATCATGATCGATACATACATTAGGCCTACAAGTGCTGCAGCCAGTTTTGTTTCGTCAAACTTCGAGAATGGGGTGTCCGAAGACATAGCTTATGAAATATTCGATCACGGTGTAAATTCAGGCGCAGAAGTAATCTAATACTTTGTTATAGTGCGTATGTTGTTCTTGTGAAGTTATGCTATAATATTATGCATATACTTGCTATATCTAACATTATAACAATCGTTATATAATTATATAATCCTCTATAATATCTGTTTCTGTTAATATTTAACCGTGTTAACTGTAATTATCATATAATACTTCTCCGTTAATATATCTTTACAATCCTAAACCGTTATTCGTGTCTAATATATATATATATGTTTATAGATATAACTATTAAATATAAATATATATATATATATATATATATATCGTTTTCATTAAAATTTTTATATACGCATAGTCCAATCACGTTTTCAATTCGTTTTCTTGCTTTAAATATTTGTTAGATTAAAATATATAAAGCTTTCGTAAAATTTAAAGTTATGTCGTGGATGAGTCTATTTAAGAGTGAAAGTGTGAATCTCGATAATATAACGCTAATTTGGATACCTTTACACTGAACATAACTTTTCGATATTTGTACTTTTGCTTTCGGTTGCCCCATACTCCAAAATTGACGATAATTCATTATTAAAACATAACTAAACTTCATAGTATTTTCATTTAGATAACATTTGCCTTCAGATATTCATCGGTTAAATTTCAGAGGAGTTATTTGTATATGAATGGAACTCAATTCAGCCTTCAAGATTAAGTTAATAAGCGGTGATCTAACGGAAATCTACGAATTATGAACTCATTGTAATTCGCATGTTTTAAAAATAGCAGAGATGAAATGTACAAATTGTGCTCATGAATATTTTTTAACTAATATAAAATCCATTTCAAAGGTACCTAAGCTAAATAACTTTTACCACAAGTTCGTACGGTTAGCGTTTAAAAGTTACAAGGTTATTTTGCATTGTATTATTGCTGAAAGGAATGCAAAAATGTTACTATTAACTTTATATATATATATAAGTAGACAATAATTTGTATACTTAAATAATATTTAAACTTACGGTGACGTATTTCCAATCTCTCTTTATTATTAGCACTGACTCCTTTTTAAATCATCAATTATACAATGCAAAATGACTAAACTTGTAATAAACATTTTTTTTCTCAAGATTCTTTTTCTTTTTACAATTTCTGCTTCATTATACCAGCCGAGCAACACGGGCTTTAGTCACGCAAATAAAAAAGTTTAGTCTTGAAAAAACCACTTCAGGAAAATACTTAATTGATTCATTTAATTATAATAATCTTGTAATGTACAGAATCATGCCAATATACATATTAAAATCGTATTAAGTAAAATTCAACAAAAACTGTTGTAAGATTGCAAGTACATAAACAACAATGTTTTTGTTTATTAGTCCGTTGATTAATAGGCATATATTCTAATGTAATCCATTGTCTATTTAAATATTATTTCTAATACTGTTAAACATTTTGAACGTGACTAAGTTCAAAAATGTTCGGCCTAGCTTAATAATCGCTAAGTAATACATAATTAACTCACCGGCTAATACAAAGTCTTATGTTATCATCTTGCGCGTTTTATACAAACGGAAAAATTAAGGCTATACTTAAATGAATAATACTGGCTCATTATCCGCGGATTTCACGACTGAGTATATACTGACAATGAAATAATGACGCATCATATTGATCCAATTGTACTAGCATTGTTTTCGTCATATACAAATGTTGTTACTTAATTTATTATAATAGTACTAATGATTATGTATATGTGAAACGCAATTTTGTTACCAAGTACATTAATGATTACCAAATATTTGTAAATAAAAGTGGAAGAAGTATATGTAATAGAAATATATTCTATTTATCCCAAATATTCAGTAAAACTATTGAAAATTTATCGCATTAACATTTAATCATTAATTAGAAATAAAATATTTTACAAGCTTTTAATAAAATATATTATTAAATTTTATTTCTCACTGGTATTTTGTTGTTATCGTATTATATATAAGATACCATTTAATAATGTTACCTTTATCTATTATGTTTATAAAATAGCAATACGGATATGGATTATCAAAGGTTTCGCGATGTTGTTCGTATCAATTGGTGATAAACAAGTTTTGTTTTGTCGAAAGGTGCTGCCATCTGAAACTTAATAAGAATGTGATTTCACTGGTGTAAATTATGAGAAACGGTACATGCGTGATAATCAGTGAGTTCACTTAGAGTTGACAGCACCAGTCTGTAGTTTAGTACGTTTCTTAATACACGTATCATGAATCTTGTAGTCTATTGATAAAACTGGATTTTTATATATCTCATAAAGTAAGAAGAAATGTATACCTTTATATATGTATAGATATAAATTTTTAATTTTATAGAAAAGCAAAATGATTAACATAAAATAGTTTAGTAACAATTTATATCTATAATAAAATTTTTAATTAATTTCCCTCTTAGTTAAAAATATATAAAAATATCTATTATAAATAGAATTAGATAAGATGGAAATTTATTCTATTTTTGTAATAAACAAAAAAGTCTGAATATTTTCTTTATGCATTAGATCATTTAAATTGTAATGTATTGAAATTGTGGCAAAAAGACAAATATTTCGATATTAATAGAAAAACTGAGTATAATTAGATGTTTTTGCAGTAAGAACCACTTGTATCTTTATATAAATTTAAACACTTGTATCTTTTCTTTTAAATGAGAATAAGAGATTGTAAAGATGTATTTAAGTTATTTAACAAAATTATTTGAATTAAAAGTAATTACATTAAATTCAATTGAATTATTTAAATAAAATTAAAGTATTTTATAATTAGTTTTAATTCAATTTTAATTCATTTAATGATTTACAGCATGTTTAATTACGCTGCAGTTTTGAAAGGTGCTGTAAATAATTTCTTTCAAGATAAAGAACCATGGCAAGTTGTGACAATTACTACTACTACTGTACTTACTTCTGTTTGGCTATGGAATTTTATTTTTCAACAAGAAAGTATGTTCATTCTATAAAGAGTGCAGAAGTACTTAGATTTCTAACTCTATATTATCTCATTTTATCTTATCATATTATGCAACTCCTGTTTTTTTTATCTTTATTTTTTTGTAAAATTTTAGGTATTGTAGTAAGAGGAAAAAAACAGTATTTTAAGATTCTACGTAAACTTCCAAAAGTACAAAAAGCAATTGCTAAGAATTTAAATGGAATTAATGAGAACTTTAAACTGGAAGCTTTAAAAAGATTGCAAAATACACCTTTTATCACTGAGCTTCCAAAAGAAGGTCTGAGACCAGATGAAGTAATACAAAAAGTAAAAGTAGCAGTTGATTTAGGTAAGAAAGATTATTTCTTGTTTAAATAGTATATATTTTCCAGTATACTAAAGACAATGCTTTTAGGTGAATATGATTGGAAATCAGGAAAAGTGTCTGGCACAGTTTATAAAAGAGATCAAAATCTTGTTAGTTTAATGTCTAATGTTTATGCAGTAGCTTCATATACAAATCCATTACATCCAGATGTGTTTCCTGGAGTATGTAAAATGGAGGCTGAAGTTGTCAGAATAACTTGTAAATTATTTCATGGCGATGAAAAATCATGTGGAACAGTAAGTTATATTAATAAGTGAAATCAATTATTTGAAGAAAATTGAAAAATTATATACTTCAGATGACTACTGGTGGTACAGAATCAATATTATTAGTATGCAAAGCATACAGAGATTATGCTAAACATGAGAAAGGTATTAAATATCCAGAAATGATAATGCCAGTAACAGCTCACTCAGCTTTTGATAAAGCTGCCCAATTTCTAAATATAAAAGTAAAAATTGTGCCTGTGAACCCTAATAGCTACACTGTATGTATTAAAGCTGTAAAAAGAGCTATTACAAGAAATACAATAATGGTAAATGAAATTCTACTTTTTTATATTTTATATTTTATATTATATTGTGATTTTTTTTAATATATTGTGATTTAGTTAGTTGGTTCAACACCAAATTTTCCTTATGGAACAATGGACAATATTGAGGCTTTGTCTGAACTTGGTATTAAATATAATATACCAGTGCACGTAGATGCTTGTTTAGGTGGATTTCTAATATGTTTTATGCCAAAAGCAGGCTATAAACTACCACCTTTTGATTTCAAATTACCAGGTGTTACTAGTATTTCTGCTGATACACATAAGGTAAGCTTTTTAAATTAAAAATTATATAAAAAGGAAATTATACAAATAAATATTTAAATAATTTTAGTATGGATATGCCCCAAAAGGCTCCTCAGTAATATTATATAGAGATAAAATATACAGACATTATCAATACACTGTAACAACTGATTGGCCTGGTGGCATTTATGGATCCCCAACAGTTAATGGCTCAAGGGCTGGTGGAATTATTGCAGCCTGCTGGGCTACTTTAATGTATATAGGATACGATGGATATGTTCTTGCTACTAATAAAATTATCTCAACTACTAAATTTATTGAACAAGAGTAGGTTTTTACTGTTCAACTTATATCAAGTGTATAGAAGAAGTGTTAAATAATTTAAAAATTGCAGACTCAGACAAATTGATGGTATATACATATTTGGAACTCCAATATCTTCTGTAATTGCAATTGGTTCTGACCAATTTTCTATCTACTCATTATTAGAGCGTATGAACGCAAAAGGTTGGAATTTAAACCCTCTTCAATTCCCTTGTGCCATACATATATGTGTTACACATATACACACACAGCCTGATGTAGCAACTAAATTTGTAAATGATGTAAAATACGAAGTAGCAGAAATTCTAAAAAATCCTAAAGTTCCAGTAAAAGGCATGGTAAGAATCACTGAATGACAATTTTGAATTATAAGTATGTATACATTAAATTTTTTTACAGCTTGCTATGTATGGAACAAGTCAGGCTATTCCAGACAGAACAGTTGTTGAAGATCTTACAAAGTTATTCTTAGACTCTGTATATTATACTCCAGATGAAAGCTGAATAAATTAAATAATGTTATGGATTTATATATACAAAGATTTGAGCTATAAGATAAATGAATATCGTCTTCCTCCTTAAAGAATCACATTGATTCATTTTTTAAAAAAGAAAGTCATTACACTATGTATTCAGATGATGATTATTTAAAGAATTAATATATATATATATAAATAATACAAAAGAGTAATAGATGTTTTTTAGATATGCTTTATCTGTTTTGAATGAATCAAAATAGAAAGTCTGAAATACAAGGTACAAACCTATACACTAGATTATAATGTAATTAATTATTATACATAAAATTGTTAAAACATGTTAATGAAAACAATCATTTTTATTAATATATTTTAATAAAATCTATTAAAACTGTTTAATAAATAAAGACTTTATAACATATGTATCATGTGTAATTATTTACAAATTGTTGATAAATATTAAAAATAAAAAATGAATTTTTAAAAAAATGTTATTTTTATATTCCTATTAAAGTTGATTTCTCTGTATATTGAAATCTATTCAAAAATGTCATTTGGACGAGTCAATAAATGTCTACGGAAGTCAAAAATATTCATGACGTTTAATATGTCGTATGTGACACGTGGTGTGAGTCGAGGCACGTTACCGTGGAAATAATAGGGTTGACGGGAATTTGGTTTGTGGTTATGGGTGGGCATGTACTTCTATTGGCATTCCGATATGAGCTCTTTGTTCAAGAATGTCATGGCAATCGAAGAAGCATTCGAAATTTTATGATATACTTCAATTCTATACCCTACCCTCTTTTTGCCTCATTTAGTTTATTAAGAAAAAATAAGCCAAAAAAATTTGGTATTCACCTGAAACAAATAAAGAAAAACATTGATATAAAACTTTGCAATCATTATGTAATTTAATTTTTTACTGGCGCAGAGTAAGAGATTAATTTTCACTTATGCGACTGCACCCATTTAACCGAGGTGGAGTAGCGCGCGCGCTGATTTTTCAAAAATTCCCGCGTTCAAATTAATTTAAATTCATTTTTCTATAACATCGACCCAAATTGTTCAATATCATTCAAGAGAGATTCATCGATATCAATTATTCAATATTGATATAAATGAGAGACATGTAGCGTTGCTCAATTTCCTAGAAAAATATAATTTAAATCTTCCTCTCAACATCTCCTCCTTGCTTGTAAATTATGTTGCAAAACATATAATCATAGAGAACCCGAAGAAAAGTAGGGATATAAATGCAAATATTTCATTGTCAGTCATATCTTTGAAGTGGAAATACGCGAGGATAGATCATCCATTTGGTGAAAGCGTTTCAATACACTTTTTGAAAGTAGTAGTTGTTCTCCTTTAGGTAGACATGCACCGATGGTGAGAACGAAAGGATGGGTATGCATGCATACGCTACATGTTCTGAAATACTGACACTGAAATACTGCAGGTATCTGTCGGGTAGCTTTATCCAACAACAATATGAAAAAGAAATCACCGAAAGTTGTGTCACATAATGGGAGATTGAATGAAGGGGGGGGGGGGCAATTCATTGCTTAATTATCACTTATACGAGGGAAATTTGCTTATTTGATATTTTGCGGAACTCTCTGAACTATTTTTAAAAACTGCCTTTCACCAAACTTTCATTCTTTAAAGTCATAAGCGTATGTAGAAAATTTGCTTGGAGTAAAGTTCGCAATAATCCCTGAAACTTTATGAGTACAGTGTAATTAGAGTTTTTATAGTGAAAAGGGTAGATAAAGAAGGTTACACGCATGAGTTTATTGCCCGGTAGTTCCGGCGTTAATACGAAAAGCGTCAAATTCAGGTTTTATCATAAGTGGTTTGATGGATGGGCAGTTCGAAAAAGCGAAGTATCTCCAATTTGATGAATTCTCTCATTAATTACCGGCAATTAATAGCGCTAGCCTATTTCCAAAGAGTACAAATTGCTTTGTAGAATTTTATGCGAAAGTTTTGTATGCGTAAATTAGCGAAACACAGTGAAAACGAAATTCGGCTTATCGCTATTAAAATGGTTGTTGGCTGTATTTTTAATTTCGTTAGGCGAAAGCTTAGAACGGAGTGCACCGAAGCCACGGAAAGTAGACCTCTGCGCAAAATTTTTTAATTCTAGTAAATTTGTTAATTTTTCTCCATAACATTACTTTATCTTCAGATACCGTAATTAATTTCCGAACCACTTTAGTTAAAATCATTTAATACACTGGCGCTTATCGTAAAGCTGCTCAGCTCATTTTTCAGGCACATTAGTATAGAGACTTTGCGTTAGATAGTGAGATAATAAGTTTTGCTCAACTTGAAATTATTCATGGACATATATATACGATGTAGGAACTCTGAAAGATTCAATTAATTCCACATCGATCTCTCCCGAGAAATAAATAATTCTTGATCGAGGGTAAAAGTGTCTCCTCGAATGCTACAATCACCGAAGAATTAGTAAAATAACATAGCAGAATAACATTTATAATCAACTAATCCATGGGGGATCAGACTTTCAAACGAGAGGCAAACTTGTAATTGTCAGCTTTATCAAGGGATTTGAGTGAATTATTTGTATTCCGCTCTCTGTGTTTATATTACAAAGACATCCAACGTTGATTTAAGTTGGCAAAATTTTCACTCAAGATAAATAAAGTTTTGAGGAAAAAATTGATCGGAGCGAAAATTGAACAATGAATCTACCTTGAAACGAATGGAATTAAGTTGTTCGATGGGAATCAGTTTGCGCGATAAAATATACGCGCGCACAAATGTAAATACTTAAACTGAGAAAATCGATGATAGAAACCCAACAGGTTTAGCGGACATGAAGGGATGATAACTTTTGCAGGAAGGAAAAAATCGTCGACCAATGGATTGATATCCCGCGGCGCACGGAAAATAAACAAAAGCAACACTCCATCGACAATCCGGAGATTGAATTTCGCTTGGTCATACGTGTGCGCGTACGTGAGATAGAGTTGAAGGAAAGGGGAAAGGGTCGCGTATACGGATATAGAAATGTGCTAGATGTGAATGGAAAATGTCGTGAACAATCAAGGAATACAGTCAACTCGTTACAGAAGTCATATCTGAAGATGGAAAGGCCAAACTGGAGCTTTAATTTCCAAAAATCATTTTCATTTTAATGAATTGTTCCCGCGGTTTATTTCGAAACCTCAAATACAAATCACACGTAATTCAATTAATTATTATAGCGATTTGTGATCAATAATTTATTTTGTAACAGCGTAGTGGGACGGGATATTATTTACCCTGAAGATTTATACAATAATTCGCCGTTTAATGTATAAAGCCATGCTAATCTCCGCCATTAGCTGCTACCAGCGTTGCTACCCTCGAGGAGATGCAACCAACTTCCAAGTTGCCTCAGCTAAATCATCGAATTTAATAACCATTATACACTACGTAACATTCCACTCTCGTTAATGCAATGATTTTGCCAAAGCAAATTTCACCATAAACAATCTCGGTATTTCGACAATTGCTTACATACAATAGTTTAGAGCACCGAGACTGCAGCAATGCCAATGTATAATTAACAATAAGTGCAATGATTGTACTCGAAGGGAGAATTTGCACAATGAAGTACAATAATCAGTGGTTAATATTGACCACAAAGGTTATCCAGCATTGTACGTAATTGGCTTCAGTAGTATTACCATGCATTATTAGCGTGCTGCAATTAAGTCTTACGCTAATTATCACTTAACTCAATAATTGCAAACTCAACAAATGCTACAACAAGTATTTTTGGTCAGAAAGAGATAGAGAGAGAGAGAGAGAGAGAGGTCGGATGAAAGTGTTTTTGCTGATAAAACTTAATAAAAGAGTTTCAGCGAAACTGGTTATAAGCTCAGCGATAAGACCAGCGGTTGGACAAATTTATGGCAAAGTAAGATCATGGCCGGAGCTTATTGTTAGTAAAATTACTGGCAGGAGAAGCTTATTGTTAGTAAAACTCGTGGTCGAAGCTAATGGTTGGGAAAACTCGTGGCTGACACGATGCCAGTCTGCGGCGTCTCTGAGTAGCGCACCGCCGTCCGTTTGAGCGTCGCGACGCGCGACTCGCAAAAGCTGAACGACCACAGCCGGCAGTATCGTGGAAGCGCGCGTCCCGTTCCGATCGTGCAACCCTTAAATCTCTGCGGAAAACTTGCAAAACCCCCGTGACCCGCTCAAACACTTTGAAAACTTTCGCTACTTGGACTATTTTCCATGCAGCCAATTCCGATGGTGAGTGTTCGGTGCAATTCACTGGATAGAAATAAAAAATGAAAGAAAGTTATGCCACTCATGTACACACGCGGTGTCATTGATTTATGAGAGAAAGAAAATGAAAATGAGAAACTCCGATTAAGGGGAGAAATCATTAATTTGGTATAAAATTAAGAAACGAGTACTCTATTCACCAAAAACACCATTGATATCGTTGATTCTACCCAAATGTAAAATTCCATTTCTAAAAAAATTTTCTCAAGCGTGCAAAGCGGAGAATCATTTTTTTCCCCACTCTTAACTATTTATTCAACTCGTTGCTGAAAGAATACTTTTTTCCATCTCTATGTCAAATTAGCAATAAAAGAATTTGCACGTTTCGTAAAAGTGAGAGATTTGTTGAAAAAGTCAATTTTCCGGATAAGTTCGTCGGATAAATTTTTGCAGAATTTTCCGATAGTTTAGCACAACTGCTTTATTCGTTAAATGATTTTTTTCAATCTTCATGGGATCGACGTATTGGATAAAAAGTTATAAAAAAACTTCCTTGCCAAAAGTACCTGATTATTTTTCACGACGTTCTCCATAGTTTACCCAGACCATACCTTTATTCGAGGACATAAATTTTTTTTTTATCAAAGTATTCGATAATTTTTCCTCGTGATTTTCTTTAATGACTTCTTCCCATAAGTCAATCTATTGCGAAACACTCGTTATCTGTGTCTCACGATCTTTCGTGACTCGTTGTTGAAACTTCACCATCTGTCGGGCATACCGCGGATGTGCATGTAATTCGGAAAACTCGCAAGAAACTTCGTGCCTCGTGTTAGTCGCAGAGGGATTTTCATTTTACCAACTAATTTTCCGTCTCGTGTCTCGGCTAATATGGCGTTACATTCAACTCGATGTTTGATTTATGCCGCATTCTCGCTCATTGAATCCAAAATACTCTGGCTGCTATTGGTTTTCGCCCCGGGAATTTAAATATCACGCCCGACCACCCTCCGCTGCTGTTTTTAAAACGTTTCAATTATCTCAACACATTTTTTTTCAAACGCCACTATTAATGACAATTTTTTCGTGCTTCCGCTCCCATATTTCACCAATTTTTATCTAGTTTGCTTCTCCTAAATCCCTTTTCATTTTTCACCGCTTGATTTTTCATTAATAAAACAAACAATATTTAAAACTGACACCACATATCGCTTAATAACACAAATATGGAGTAATGCAATTTATATGACAATTAACGATTCATACGATATTCCATTTTAACTTTCGGCATTTTTATTTAATAATAGATATTTCTAATGAATATTCTGTATGCACATCGAAGAACTGTATTCGTTCGATAATATTCCGATGACAGTGACAGAATTTTTGTGGAGACTTGGAAGAAACGAGAGATCCACATAGTTAAATATAGCCTAGGAGATTGGAGGCTCGCTATTATACTCAACATTGAATAATGAGAAAATAAATGCTAATTAAATCGAATTGGTAGATTAAATACAATCAATTGTTTGAAAAGCTGTATTGCTTCACTCCATAATACCTTGATGAGCGAGATGTCTAGTCACATGAAAACAGTAGCGTTGATAATGCTGGAATTTTATGCGAACCAGGTGTAATAAAAGTTAATAATGTGTAAATCAAAGCTTTTGCGCGGTCTATTAAACTTGAGCAAATTTTACGCAAGAATTTTTATAATAGTTCCAAATTATATCGGAGCATAAAAAATAATGTGTTTGGGAAAGCTGCTTAAGGAGAGCACGGAATATAACGAAGGGAAGTTAAATGAAGTTTATCCAACAGGCATCTTTGCATAATGATTTACGTTTGGATGATTATACTGGATGAGAAGAGCTTTGCTCAAATTTTTATATTCAAGTTTCCATTCTTTTCAGAAGAGTTAACAACGGCGTATTAGTAGCGATAGCGTTTGTCAATGCCGAAGCGAGTTATGTCAATCATCTCGGTGTTTTGATAGTCAGCCTGATGATTTCAAGTCAGCGATGAATACTCAAGCCCCCTTTTCACGCGTACATATATATGTGCTTACATTCGTGTCTGTGCCTTGCGACTCAATTTATGAGCACAAACACGCGTGCCGTACCTAGAAACTCGTGCACACACGGCAAGAATTCTTCGGTGGAAACGCCGCCGACGGATATTAGCGGGGCTATCGTTTCCTCTTCTCCGACGATTAATCGACTTGTATCAAATCCCATTTTTTCGATAAGCCTTTCGACGAACGATGATTCTTCTTCAAGATGAGACTCTTCCACGACGGTTCTCTTGGCCCCGAATAAAAGAATTTTTTCTGATTTACCGACACGCGTACATTCATTGATTTCATTCTCTAAAAACTTTCTGGGCTTATCCCCTAAACTCTTCTGCAAATCATCTAGCGAAGCAATTCAGAGATTTGTACTTTCAATGCGATTAACCACCTCTGAGGCAGATAATAATCTATTCGGATATTAAATTTTATGTGTCAAACTCATAAATCGAGATTATGACTTGTAATAAAACTCTTCCCCATTCGAAAGAACAGATTTTATTAGGTGAAATACTGTAACCAAAATATTCATTGTTGAGAATATAATAAAAGGCAATGAAGTAGAAATATTAAACTAAAAAATAATTTACATCGCTTTTTTGGCAATTTTTATTCAATACGGCATGTTTATTTAATTTACGTGCTACATTTTTAATTGGATTTAAACCTTGAAAATTTTATTTTCAAAACGTTCTGTCCAGTCCATCCCTATGTGTATGTAAATTGCATTATTAAATTTGTTTACATTATTTTACATGGCTCTCACGGTACATTTTATTTTATTTTAACTGTAAAAAATATAGTGAATGTGTGCGATAAATATATTTTTCCCCATTTCGTAAATGAGTTTACGAAATTCCATGTAATGATTCTGATGACAGGTAGAAAACCTTTTTTTAATTACACGAGATCTTATTGAAGATCTTTGTAAGACGAAAATACTTTGATGCAGTGAACTTTCTTTGAGTTCAAATTGCCTCATGGAACAAGAAAGAGAATGAAACTACTACTAGAAGATGCGTAATAAGGAAACATATAATGATGTTAAAAATCCAAAAAATTCAGAAACACAAATATTCCTTTATAGAAATTCAAATCTCTTGAATTTCCAACAGAAGTAACAGACATGGTCCTTGCAACAGGAAGTTGCCGAAGTAGAGTATACAAAATAGTTCAGACTTCGTAATCCAGTGAGGACTATAAGAACAGATAGAGACGTTGAATATGGAGATTGTAGATTTTCACGAATCTGGGTTTATGTTCAGTTGTTTGGTAGACGTCTCTACTAGATTGTACAATATTTCTCATATTATTCTAAATCATCGCTAGATTGTTACCTTTTTTCTGAAAAACAATTCAATCCTTACGGTATCATTTGGCGCGATCTATCAGTGACTTAATGGCATCGCAAGGCTAACTTCTGAACCTGGTTAAACTCATATGTCACAGCGGAATATTGCCCTTTCCGTGTAAAAACGCTTTGATTACTTCATAAAAAATGTAATATTTCTTACACTTTTGATATCTCACTATAAGGATAATATTCGTAAGCTGAAGTCTGATCCAATCTCCAGGTGTTTCTCTGCTACTTTTACGATCGACGAACGATTAAACTGGAGCATTTGCTACTTTTTCTCTCGACCGATATACAATATATTATTGTACAGCTTCGTTATACAAATCATTCTTTACTTTGCATTTAACCTTATACTAACAATCTATTTGTATTATAGACCAAATATGTCCTTAGGGCTCATGAAGTTTCTAAGTTCTTTACATAAATAGATTCCCAGTTAAACAATTCTCAGTGAGTTTACCTTTGTTATCACTGTTTATTATCAAACTTTGAGATTGCTTTACGTGTTATGGGAATGGTTTAGGAACAAAGAACTTAAGTGCTTTGAATTTCTGAAGATACAAGCACGCACTATTCCCGTACTATTCAGTTTTAGCCCTGTTAGATTCGGAGCGAATAATTATCAGGATATTTACTTTAACGGATCTCGTTATTCCAGAATCCGCTGAAATCATTATTGAGCCTGGATAACGCGATACAAGAGTTTTAAGGTAATCTCTCCCCATAGGCTTGCTCCGAGCGCGCGATAGGTCTCTCTCCTCCTCTACACCCGGATCTTCCTTATTATTCGCTATCACTCATTACACTTGACGGATGAAACTTTCGTTGCACGAGAAACAGTGAAACTCTCTTGAACGTATCACCTAATCTAAATATCACCGATACAGATCCGATGCAGCCCATACAATTTCGTGTAATAATTGCACGGATGATTACTTGGCGAAATTTATGATCTTTCCTAAACTAGTGCTACCGCGTTTCTAATAATTTATTTGCCTGACCTGTTTTTTGTGTGTGAAAGTGTTAGTTAAATCCCTAATTAATTATACAGGAATACAATAGCTTGGCACTGCGTACGAAAATATTTAAATTCATTAGGAAATGAATTACTGAGTTTGCGGCGTGAATATTTATATTGATAAGTGAATAAACTAATAGTTAACAAGCTCGCGTTCGTGCAATTGCAAATGATATGCATACATAAAATTTGACAGGATCGATCACATAGGCAATTTAGACGAACAAATATAGCGCGCAATGTAGATATACAAATAATTCACAAATCGTCGTTATCTCAAGCACGCGAGGGCATTTTTCAGAATACTTTAATAATGCAATTAATATTTTATATATAGGATATGGGAAAGTTTGAAAAAAGCAGCTTTTGCTTCGCGTTAATTTCAGCAACAGCTTTCCTGATAAAAATAGCAGAAGTTTTCACGTGGAAGAGAATGAAGAACTTGTGGCGAACAAGTCACCCTATAACATAATCCCTTAATGAGTATGCAGTGCATGAAGTGCGGTCGAATTACGTTGAGTATACACTCGAAAAAGTTAAGCGTTGGGTCGCATTGCTATTCGCTAGAGCGCGATTAAACTCCTTATAGCTAGAACTGACAAAAGTGGCAGAGATTTATTGCCAGAGTTGAATCGGATCGTGGAGGCACTGGCGGCAGCCTTTCGCGCAAATATAAATTTTTATTCCCCGTCGTATAAGCTTTTCTTCCCTTCGAACTTTTATTAAATCCTAATTCACGCCTATCGATGACCCCTCGAAACAATCCTTCACAAGCTGCTAATCGCGACTTATGGAGCAAGCAGTTTTGTCTATCCGAAAGAAAATGGAAAATCGAAAATGGAAAATCTGTTAGGTCGGTAAACGCGCTCCGAGGAGAGAGTACGATTGATAAACGGTAGGAAAAACATTGTGCTTAAGGAAATGTATGATTTACTGGAAATATGTATACAGTTAACGCGTATGGTTGCATGAGAGATCGAAAAGACTTTGGTCGATTTGCCTTTGCCGATCGTAAAAAGGATCTTGAGAAAGGGCGGAGGAAAGAGTGGTCTGAGTGCGGGGCTGAATTTCAGTGGAGAAAAATGGAGCGTAGGTAGCCAGTGCTGGTGGTGGTCTTTATGTGGCCGTAGGGACCTCGTTTTTGCGGACACCCAATGTGTATGTATATGTGTAGTATGTGTATGTGTGAAATAGCTGGAGCTACTCGTCCGTGTTCTCTGCTGCTCTGCAGATAAAGTCTCTTTCCGAGAGGGAGAAAGACGGAAGAGCCTGGGATGAAGTCAGGGGTTGAGGAATGGGGCTGAAGAGATGCTGATAGGACATAAGGAGAGGTATGGTAAGAGGTTAGAGTGTTTCGAGAACTTAGAAATAAGAATCCTCGAACAAAACGCATGATAAAGTTCTCGCAGAGTCTCAGTTTTAATCGCATGGTTTTAACAAGTACTTTCAATATATGAATTATGCTAATTTACTCGTAAAGCGGAGCGTTTCATTCGATTAATACGAGTTTAAAATAAATGGCTTCATTGCCATTGCATAGGGGAGAAAGGGGATGCGAGGGGAGAGAACCTGTTGAAATGTATTTAAAATATTCTTATGTCCAATTATGGGATTATATTCAACGCGTTATTGAAGTTGGCTTTGAAGGAACTGTTTGTACGACTAATGCGATTCTCTGGTTTTGAAGGCAAACACTCACCATTAAGTAACATAATCGCTCTACAGTGAGAATTTGCATAGTCTACCACCATACGACGAAAATGGCATTTCGTGAAAAATATAACTTGTAATGTATGTTTGCTGCCAGCTCAGTTTCACTCACAAATTTCAAGTTCTTCGAGACACCTTAAGGAAGCTCCTCGAAAAGTTTTCTTTATGCTAAGAATTATTGGTAAACTTGATGCCCTCAGAGATGAATATTGTTTATGCGGTGTAGAACCCCAGACCTTTTATTGCATAGAGGTGTTTTCGAAATATGTGGACCTGGAAAGATTGCTAAAACTATTTCGCACGTAGAGTTCTTTAGATTCCTTAATTTCTTTAGTTTTATTCGACTTGCTAAGTGTGTTACTTTAATCTTTCGAGTTTTAAGCTTAAATTGGAACGATTAATTTTCGCAGATATTATACAAGTTATATAATTATCCTGTGAAGATGTTCTGTTTAACAAGGGAACGCGCATTTACGAAAGTTGGCTTTGAATCTGCAGGAAATTGTGGCTGAGGGATGAAGCCAAATAACGATTTGTCCCGTGGGAGCAATAAAGTAAAAATTACATAGCACGGAAATCAAAAGGTAAATGAAGAACGATTTTAACGAATAAAAATTAGATGAGATTTATTTTGATATCTAAAATTAAGTTACTCCACATCTAAATTATTTACGAATATACTCCGTGCTTACATGCTTTTAATAAATAAAACAAAAACAAAGCGAGAATTTTTATTACGAAATGCACATTTGTGAAATGAATCGACTTTATTAAATTTATATAATATTGTAAAACGAACGAGGATAAATGTTCAAGCGACTCGTATTCGCATTCATTCGCTTTGATGGGGGTGATTTTTTTTTAAGCCAGTAAACCGACTGGGGAAAAATTACCCTCTGTTTCAATAAAAAAGATTGGATTTGACATTTTAACCATTTTGCAATCTCCGTTTGTGTGTAAAACTACTAATTTCTTTAGAAATTACCGCGTTATGGCACTTGAAAAGCATTAATATTTATGACGAGCATAAATTAATAAAAGCCTTCCTTAATGCAATAGAGAGGAGGATTATTATTGGAACGTGCAATACTTTTTTTTTTTCGTAATACTTGAGAATCCTCGCGTAACAGAATTCTTTTATCCGACGATAGGAGTAGTAGGAACCAGACGAGGGTTTATCTATTGTGAATTCCGACAAAAAGTTCTTAAAGGAATAAAGATATTATTTGTAGTAGTCGAGAGTGCGGAAGTGTCCGTCGTGTTGGCAGAATTCCTCAAGTAACGTGAGATAATTTATATATATACATTAGGTGTAACGTACTGGAAGTCACGTTCGACTTTGTATCTATGCTAGGACACCGGCTGGGTATTTCTCTATTTCTCTACAAGAGTGTAAGTGGAAGAGACACACAAAAGCTCGGAAACTTCTGCGAGAGACATACGTGACGTTTTGATTTTACAATTTAAAATTCAAGTTTTCATGGTGCAAGTCATTTGGCGGTGCATTAAATATTTCAGTATCACTGCAAAATGATTGATATTGCATTTTTAATCAAATCTGAGTATGATAAGCGCGAAGGGGTTAAAGAAACGCAATGCACTTTTGATTCTTAAACAGCGACACGCATATGTATGGCAAGTAAGAAATATTCCAAATTTATTACCCGAAGCTATTTTAAAGGATATGCGGAATTTACGGGAGCACAAAAGTGTCGCAATTTCAAATATTTTATAAAACCACAGGTCCCATGTACTTGTCCAACTCTCGAATAAGAGAGTTTTGCATTCTATAAAACAGCAGAATTTTAATACTCCGAAAGAGATATTAAAGCGCGTCGCGCTGCGGTGGACTGTCAAAATTTCTAGAGAAATCGAAATGGAACGCGGAAACTTTGCTATCGGTAAATCACTCGGTGAAACTTCGAACTTGTAGTAACTTCCTGGTCGCTTTTGTATTTCTGTCTCCTAGAGGTATAGCAGAGTCGTGTCCTAATTTTAATGAATGCATTCAAGGGCAAAATTCACGTGTACTCTGCAAGCTCGCGTTATTTGACGACGCTTAACCACTGAAAGATAGGTTGATTGATGGAAGAGGGTAAAAAATGTCGAAGACGGTGAATTTGCGGCGAAGAGAAATGCACGCTTTGTCTTTTGGTTGAGAATTGGTTGAAAGGGGAAACCTTTGAAAGATTTGGGCGTAAAGTGGAAGGAAAAAGCATAGAGCCGGGTTCAATAATCTTGGCAAGAAGACGTGTAGCGCAAACGATCTGAAAGATTGAAGGATATAAGGACCTGGGAGTAGTGGTCCCGGCATTAGGAAGAGGGCCAAGTTTTCCGGTAGTAATACACGGATAAGCGTTTAGGGTGGATACTTCGCGAAGGAAGAAAGTAAAGGATGGGAATGAGGACGAGGAAAGGCATTTTACGATGCGGACTCAAAGATGCTTATTAGGGGAATCATCCACAGCCACTGTAATTGGATCCTGTCCCTTTTCCTTTTCCTTTTCCTTTTCCTTTTTCAAAAATCTCCCTAGCTCGGAGTCAGAAATTTTCACTGAAAATCGCAATAATATTGATAAAATGTAGGGAGCCCTTTCATTGCTCAGCTCCGGGATGATGAGTCGCCTTAATTTCTCACTCACCGTTTTGACGTCAAAGGATCAACATTACCTTAACCTTTAATAAGTTTCCTTACGTTATTAATCTCGCGTATTAATGTAAAATTTGAAGCTTTCTTATTTCATTAGTTTCAGTGGCATTCTTCTCTTCCCCGTTACTTTCTTTTCCCAATAACCGAGCGTGGTTTAGAAATATTTTTGGGATTCTAGATAATAAAATCCCCATATCTCTATGGAGGAGAATCGACGGAGTAAAACTGCTGAAATCCTAAATTCCCATAAAATACGTGTACAGAAATAAGTCGACAGTTTCCGTGTGCAGAGATTACAGCGGAAATCGTTACGGTTTACCGGGAGCGTGAGCTTGCAACATACGTATCGCCTTTGGCGCGCGGTTTTGACAGATTTCGACTCTTCCAAATCGCATTCGACGGATTTCTTTTATTTGCGTTATCACGGACACATGCCAATCGATTTTCTAATATCCTACGAAAATCTTCACGTTTCATTGCATAATCTCATCGAAACCTGTATTTTTGCGATAAATACATTAAGATATAATTGCTATAAAGTGTCGGAATTTTATTACGGATGAATCGAATTGAGGGAGAAAGCTGCGATACGGAGATGTATCTTGAATGGAAAATGAGACACCCGGTAGATAACAGCGCGCCCCTAAACTTTGGCGGTCGGATAAACGCGCCGTGATTCGTCGCTCGTGTGCGATAAATAAAAGCGGAACATCGCAATTTATCTCGCATGCACCAAATAGGCCCTTTGCAGCTTCCAATTCTTTAGCAGTGCTTTTTTCGGAAGACGCATGGATCGTCGATTCGCCTTCCCCTTCTTTTCAAAGTTACTCCGCCAATAAGATCAGTACGATGATCAATGATCTCGCGCTTTACTCGTCAATTCAACCTCTACTCCCTTTATGCCTTCGAAGTTCAATTAATAGGCGACGTAACGCATCGAAGAATTTTCACGTACTCTCGCATAATTCAAGAGCGACAGTGCGACATAATCTCCAATTATATTTATTCATCCAGTTCTCTCGTTGAATGTTGATACCGCGTACCGATAATGGTATCATTTTTCATATTTCAATTTGCTGTTTCTCATAAATCCTTTCTTCCTATGATTTGTGTGCTCACCACAGCCGGACAGCCGCGCTTTTGTCTATAATGGAATAAAAAGACAAGAGTTTCGTCCAACAATTGCTCCATCCGATAAATTGATGGAACAGCGTTGTTTGCTATTTCTTGCGACGTTTCAAGTTTAATTAGATTTCAATGTGTTGAAACGAAGGAAATCAGATAAGCAAAATTTTGATGTTTCAGAAACATGCAAAGCTCCGAAGTATCCAAATCAACTTGCTGCTTTAACTTAGATTAATAGCCAAGATCTCAGAACTGTAAAGTAAAGCGAAGTAAAGTAAAGTAAAGTAAAGTGAAGTAAAGTAGAGGGAAGAAATGATTAAATGGTAATATTTCTACGAAAATATGTACGCGCTTTTCCAACGAAATAAATGCGATAACTGTTATTTTAAGTGAATCGATATTATCGCATTTAATAATATTGCACGGGATATACGTAAAGCGAAAGGGGATGCAAATAATTTTATTGACTTAACTATAAATCACGTTACATGCAGCTTGATTCATTTTGCTGACAGTTCGCTGTATCTACTGGCAGTCTATACCAGTCCCCCCGTTATTGGATGGTTACAATTACAAATTATGCGACCAACTAGCTTAACCTGACTTCGCGATAACTTTCATCAAAGTATTTATAACAAGTTTAGTTAATAACTTTGGTCGGAACTACCTCGGCATTACGTGTATTTTATTAATTATATTTATTTGCACTTACTTTTTCTTCGCGTGGGTTTTAGCAATTACTCGAAGCCATGATGATGAATCTGATCATGTATAGTACATCAAAGTTATCCATCTTATTGGTTAGTAGTAGCATAGTTTGAAACTGGGACAGCATTTTCACGTGGGAGGAATGTAATTTCATTGGAGATTTTTCAGCCGCCTTACATTCCAGGGTCTTGAAGAAAAGCGTTTCACATTTGTTGTGAAAAACTCGTATTATCTATAGAGAAATGCGCGTGGTTTTGGAATGATTTTTCATATTCTCATACACACTCGCACACGTACACGTTGTACGTCTTCCGAAAATCTTTTGACAATTTGAACAACGAAATCACGGATAAACGTGGAAAGAACGAAGACTGATGAATACACGAGCATTTACGTAGCTTAATTAAGTTTAATCATGATAAATACATATAACCCTGTCTGTAAATGGATGGGTTCTTTTAAGTTTTGCTTTATAAGAGTGCACGACAAGAGCACGTCCGAAAACTTTTCTACCAACATTTGGAAGATGAATCATTGAGTGGATTTTTCACGGTAAATCCATTGCAGAATTTTAAAAGTCCCGATGCTAGAATTTGTAATGCAGCGGACCTCCTCCAGTCTTGGATCCTTTGTCAGGATCAGAGGGGAATCTTCCATACACAGTCTTGCAGGATTTTAGAAATCCCGTCTTGTAGGATTTTAATAGCTTTACAGGATTTTAATAGCTCTGCAGGGTTTTACCAATTCTGCAAGATTTTAATAATCCTATAGGATGGCCTTTAATTACTTCATTCCTACATCAAGCTATCATCCAACTATTAAACTTTTCATGGAATCCGGAGAACTTGTTAAAATAAAACGGATTACTTGCACGCTACTATTTTCATTATTTCTTCGTTGCCGCTTTTTCGATTTTTTAAGGAATGTCAAAAGGCGAAGGTGAAAAGTTTTGGGTGATTTGTTTTTATTCAATGGAAAAGTACGGTGTTTGTGCATAGTGTTGCGTTGGGATACAGGATCGGAGATATTTGCTCTGGATGCAATTTGCAGTTGCTCCTCTCTGGGTTCTCTCCTATTCGTCGTTGCCTTGTTGAGCTTTGCGATACGCAATAAAATTAGTATACGCTCCATGTTACTCTGTGCGTGTCGCGTGTATTCATGAATTTTTAAATCCTTCTGTTATCCGTATTTGTCGATTAACCCGCTTGTACCTGCACATCAATGTCTCTCTCTCGTTATTTGTATTCGGATCCTTTTAAATTTCTATAAACTAATCAAAATCCCTCCAAAAATATCGAAACCCGTTGTTAAGGATATCTGCTATACTTTATCTAATTTGATTTATTCACATGGAGAAATAATATCCTCCATTTGAGATTTTCCTGAAAAGTATCCGCGCGCGAAGTTTGTCTTTGCGTTATAAAGGTAATGGGGAACTTCCGAATGTGGCGGTTTACAGGGTTAAAATTTGATTTGGCAACACGCGACAGAATTGAATTTTCGTGAAAAAGGATCTGATTGAAAATATGGCTTGAAAGTAATATATTCCCAACTTGACGAAATTCGCGTTGCCGTGGAGTATCGACAGAAGGGCAATTACAGAGTCTCTTCCTTATCAAAGTCTCATGACGCTTGATTAAAATGTCGAACGTCGATTTCCCTTCGTTAAAAGTCGTTGCGTCAGTTTCTTGGCCGTGCGCACGGCAGAATTAAATTCAAAATGCATTTGCATGAGGCTCCAGCGAATAACCCGCTAGTTCCGAGGAAATAGAGAAGCCCCTATCGAACGCGAAGCTTTTTCAAGCGCGAATGCATTTATTACAGTATCTACCGCGATTCTCTAAAACGTCATCTCGTACAATTCTCAAGCGCTTCACTATTTCCTACAATCAATTGCTCGGACTAACTTGGCATTCCAATTTCATTCTCATTGTCTTACTTCAGGCTTTTTATCACTCCCTAAATACCTCTCCGCTGTAATTTGCTTTTTATAACTTTAGAGAGGCAAAATAGGTGGAGGGAGGCATTCTCTAGTTCCTCAATTAAGATTAAAATAATGCCGCGTATCGATCGTATGTTTGCATCGGCACACATCACGCAGGATATTACGAGAAAAACTGAGAATCTCGAGAGAAAAATCTAGAGTTCGGGCTGTAATCTTTGGTCTCGCGAAAAAACTTTTAAAGCAGTTTGTAAGCTTGAAATGAAACACTTGCACAAGCTATGTATGACAGGAACTTAGAAGAAGTCCATAATGTATTCAGCCGGAGTGGGCTCTCATGACTTTAAAATATTTCGATGAGCAAAAACTTTGGCTGGTAGGTTAAAGAACAACATCGCACAACACGTCGATGCGAATTTTTCCTGAGATAATTATCGATCCTCGATTCTCTTACTCTCGTTATCTTCCTTGTGCCGGAAAGTTACTCGTTGGAAGAAACTTTCTTACAACACATAATTCAATTATAAGTATATTTATAGGCTGCGCCCGTATAACAAAGTTTATCCTTCAAAAATTGATATTCCACTGCAGTGAGAATCTCTTCGGTGAATAAAAATAGAGGACGCGTCTCAAATTGCAGAAAGCATTAGGCGCGGAAAATCCATGAAAACGAAGAAATAAAGATTCGCGTTAAAACTGCAATTTGAAGCTTGATTTTGTCGTAGGATTCTGGGAAGAATGAAAATCTGCAATTGAACTGTTCACTGGGTAGCGCGCTATTGGTAGTTTAGCCAAACGATGAACATTGGAAGATTCGATATCGAATTTCTCGACAGGAGAAATAGCATGTGAGGGTAATAAATCTTATTACTGTGTGAAACGCAGAAAACTCTTGTCGTCGTATAGATTTATGAGGTCTCACTTGCCATAGAATTTCTAAGTCACTTTGCGAGGAAGCTTAGACTGCAATGACAGAATCTGAAAAGGGGGGTTGAACGTTTAAATTGGCGCGTCATGACTGAAACTGCCTGTATACGTTTCACGTATAGACGGCTACGAGGAGGAAATTGCTAAAATGCAGAGTCGGTGAGGCGTGAAATTAGGTAATGGGCATGCGACCGATAGCCTCGAGTACTACATGGGGTCCTCGACAGCTGTTCGCAGTATCTAGAGACACGCGATATCTATTGTCTCGACACTTCTCAATTTTCTCCAATAAAACTCGTATGTTACTCGTCCGTTTCTCACCCCGAAATGGCTAATGAGATTAATGAAGAAGACTCAATGTTCTTTGGCTAATCACACCGAGGCTGTAAGTCAGGGGAGGCATCAACGATGTTTGCTACGATAGACAACATGAATTTCTCACAATGACAGAACAGAAGGAACATCGATATATAGGAGAAAACTTAGTTTATACGCAGCCGTAGGATGTTATAGGTGTTATAGCGTGTAACCCTGTAGCCTCACTCATCTCCCGGCTGACTCGTAAAACTATTAAGAGTCTTACGACCGTAAGTGGATCCTATCATCTTAGTAACACTCTTTGCTAAATGTTCCTCTAACTTTACCCTCTTCTCCATGCCTCCTTTCAACCAGCAGTTTCTCCAATTTCAACCTGTCTCGCCAACTTACAAAGTTATTCCTATCTTTTTCACTTATGAATTATGAAAGTTTTACAACAAAACAGAAAAAAAAAAGAAAGAAAAAAGAAAAAAGTTACGCAACGAGCTTTGGTCATTTTCAAGTTAATAGCTGATCAATCTCTGACAAATACATCGAAAACGCAACATTTCGAGCTCCATTGGTACTTCAGCTAGAGGCTGCCCAAGGATAGATCGGAGCATACAAGTTTGACGAAGGTGGGGTTCCGGATAGTAATAAATCTTATTATCTCTGCGAATCCTGGCTAATACATCCTGGAGTTTCTGTCGTGAATTTTGCTCGAGGTGTTAGAGCACATATTTACGTAGGATGGGTACACATTTATGACTACACCAGTTAAATCTACGCACCCGGTGTGCTTGCAGTACATATGTATATAAATATGTATGTGTCTGTGTGTGTGTGTGTGTGTAGGATTTAATTTGGCAGGACTAGTTGAGATACAATTATTCCCTAGCCGATTAATCCAATCCACTCGCACATAACGCCATTATAATTGAAATTGGCGAATTTTCCTCTGATTCACCGAAATTCTGGTAATCGAACTTTTCTTCTAATCTCAATCTTAATCTAATCCCTGAATGTTACATCTAGGACTACAGACAGTAGTTTTCAGAAAAGTGTTTCGATATTAAGTTTGGCGCGCTTGAAACTTCGTGGCTATTGGATAGATCGGATATCTGGACCAGGAACTTATTACTTTGTAGTTTTTAATAACCGTGAGAACTGCAGCTTCGGTGAATATCGTCTTGCTGCCAAGTTTTTATGTTTGCGAAGTTACTATTCATGATCCTGTGCGTAAAAGCTTAGCTCAGCATTACTGAGCGTTTACTTTTTAGTTCGACCCTTAGCAACAATAAATTTTCTAGCTCCGACAACTTTTTTAAACTAAACATTATTATCAACACTAAACAAAGTGAGAGAACTCGCATTAAATCAAAGTACAAGTTGATTAAACGAAATCAATTTGTTTATAATACCTAAAACGGGAGTTTAAGAGTGGTCCGAGAAACGCGTATATAACTTTGAACTATGAGGGAATCGATTTAGTAGGGTTCAAATGATACGTTTCACCTTCAGGGGCTCGGTACCATAAATTTACGTCACTTCTGCGGTTGATCAGTAGTTTGGTCTTCATGCTGGTTGAGACGAATGCGACCAGCATCTTAAGAGCGTACTTGTATTTTGGATTGGCCGAAACTAAACGAGATGATTTATCGCCAAGGTCCAAAAGTCTTACCACGAGAACGGTATAATTTGCAATGAATCGAGCAAAAATTCTCTCGCAGGAAAAGAATGCGCTAGCGGAGTAGGGCTGTACTCTTGGTATACGAGTTCTACTCTGGGAAAGGTAACTCGATCGAAGCCGATCTGACACGATAATAAAAAGTGCACTACGGGTCTCGGGAATATCAAAGAAAATTCTTCCCGGCTCTTTTGTATCGGAGAGAATCTCTTTTGTCGCGGTTCCCTTGCGCGTTATCACTTTGAGATTTTCCGACACTGGGATCTTCACTCGCTTAGAATGAAATAGGCTGATCGTGAAATCCGTTTGTCCCACAGGCTACTTCAGTGCTAACTTCGATCGTATTTTCCCAAAAGCGCCGGAAAAACATCCTCGTTAGTGCAGCTACACCAAAATAACTTCAACGAAGCCTGTGCTCCAAATTAAATTTTAGCTAACCATAAACTACAAAAGGAAATTAATTTTATTGCCGACATTTCTGAACCAAACTCACTTCGGTCTTGTGGCCGATGAATAAAACATGCAATTACCTCATACTTACCGAGTCCACGCTAATTTTTCTACACATTATCTCATATATCAATGAATTATTTCCGAATGGATTTTACACGGCATATTTATAACTGAATAAAATCCTATATTTAGTTCCCTCGCTAGAATCCATGCTGGAAAAATTGCATTGCATAGCTTCATTTGTATTACCGAAGAATAAAAATGTAAATGGAAGTGATTTTAGGAAGACAATAGAAATGGTAAATTGTGAAGGAGAAAGGAAATAGATTCTCGAATTTGATTGTAGCTGCATCAGAAAACAGTCGACACTGGTCTCCTCCTATATCATGGAATTGCAAGTGACATTTTCCTAGCTTTTTGTTATACTATCCGAGTCAATGAACTCCGTGATGTGCGAGATAAATAAAAGAAATTCTAGTAGGGTCATTGCACATTTACCTATGAAATCGAATAATACAGCTTTCCTGTTTCTCTCGAACGCAATCTCCAAATGGTCTGTTAACTTTTGATTTTGTTTTCTGCTAACGAAAGAGGGATGCCGGACAAGATAATTCCCTCTGGCCGTTTCGTCATATATTCATCGTTGAAGATTAAAATGACTTTAGTATTTATTCGCTGAGCGAAACGAACGAACTTACATTCAATTTGTAGAGGAGCACGAGAATAAGATACTTTCGAAAATGTAGCAAAGGATCAAACGTTATCCCAACATTATGGGGGTCAGATGGAAAGACAACACTTTGCTTCAAGGTCATCATCTAATAAACTTTGTTCAATTGATTTAATTCCCCTTCGGCGGAGAAGTCGCGATATCTATTTTTTTCGGCCTTCGCCTTTAGCGCATTGCATCCGAAGATATGTCGAAATTCCCTTTTTCTCGGAAAACCATTAGAATTAAAAGTGTATTCAGAATGTATACCAAGTTTCAGGTGTTTATCTTGCTATCAGATAACTAGGCTATTCCAGTAAACTTCGTAAGCAGTAGATAACGTCCAAATGACGATTCACTCGGCCAACCTTCTTCCTTCTCACGAAACAGCAGCGGTGGCTTAGGTCGAGTTAATGATAAACCGTTTCCACTCACGCGACGATCGTTAGTAGAATTTTTTTTGTTATTAGCATTTTAGCAGCAATGCCATTGCACGGCGACAATCCAAGGGAAAAAAGTACCACTGAAAGTTTCACGCGAATAGAAAAATTTTCAAGAAAAACCATTTTCCTCGCGCATTATAATACATTGTTATTTTTAACTTGTTTCACACGAACCTTATTTACTTTGTATTCGGTTTAATAATTAATTTTCGTTTGCATAATTTCATAAGCTCACCCTTTACCGCTACACAACGGAATACTTGAGAGAATATCTCATTATTTTCATGACTGAAGTTACGACGGCAAGTTTAGAGTAGTTAGAGATCTAATTCGAGATCTAATTTTCCAGCATCTTTGCCGGACATAAATACCGTGGGCGATTCTTAAACTGGAACACTTTTATCACCGCCGCCACTGCAGAATTGCCATGTTTGAGCCTCGTATTGTCAGCAGATTCTCACTTCAAGATGGTGCAGTTATAAAAACTTGGAAACGACGAGGTTCTTTAAATTGAATCGTCTCGAATTATTAATTAATTTTCGCGGAGCTTTTCCCCGTCGCTCGTTCTTCAAATCAGCGAGTTACTCGCGATAACGAATTGGATCTCTCGATGTCTGTGTTCGCCCGTTATAATCGGTTCCGTCACATTTTTAAGAGCCTAGCCGAGAGTCCCCTAGCCCCTAGCCCCGAGACATAATAAAAATGAAATTTACTGGCACGTACCTTTTATTTGCGGGTGGGAGGAGTGCGAGAATTCTACATTAAATTTATACACTCTCAGCCAGCCCTCGCACCTTAGCGAGGGCCAGTATAAACTTACCATTAAGATTCAACATCAAGACAGCTGGCTTTTTTACGGGTTAAACTTGGCCGCGAGTTTTACCCTGTTGTGAAAACCATCGAGGAATCGTGTGTTCTTTTTTTTTGGTTTTTCGGATTTGCCACACGAAACTATTATAAACGCATTCGCAGTAGTATCCAATAAATTTAATAATTAATTTAGGCTAATGTACAATATCTAACAGAGAGAAAAATAGAGGATTTGCATAATCAATAATTAACGAGGCTAAATCAACAGAGTAATTTATCTGCTTTTGACGATATAATCCGATGATAGAGTAATAGCGAAGTGTGCAAAATTCTGAGAGGTTAAATCTGATAAGACATGGATGTGTGGAGAGAAAGAGAGAGAGAGAGAGAGAGAGAGAAGGAGGTTAAACTAGGATGGAATGTTAAAGTGCATACCATATCCACCGAGGCACATCAGCCCAATATGTTTGTTCCACAATGATTTCTAAAGCACCATCCGCATTCTGAGCATCTGTAATCTTCGATGCGGCTTACAAGAACCTTACAGCTACCTGTCGGGCTTTGTATGGAAGTAATTAATAACGAGACCTATGTTGACCAAGTCAAGGACGAACCGGAAGGGTTGCGGTTCTGGTTAAATTCCAAGGAAATGTTCCTCAAGACCTATAAAATCAAGTATAAAAAGTAGACTAACTTTCGAATGATATTTTTTCCTATGGAGACAAAATATTAGTAGGTTCCTCGTGTTAGTTTCGCATAAATATAATTTCTCGCCATTCGCCCAGGAAGCTTCTTGGCCCTTGTAACGTTGACGACTCAACTATCGGGATTTTACCTTTCAAGCATATAAACGTGTGCCTACACCTAATGATTCTTATCTTTTTTTATGTCACAGCATGATTGAATTTAATTGGTATTCTCAACTAATTAATCTATCTCACGACACTGTATAAAATTAATCGAAGTTTCATTAAGTGAAATGAAGTTGCTGTAAGTGCGGGACTTCCACTAATGAAATGTCAGAACTTGCGCACTTCAGGAGTTTACTGCAATACTGCAGTGAAGTATGAATCAGTTACACGAGTGTACTTATAACAGTGGCAAAAGCTACTTTTACAATTCAATACCAAAAGTTTTCATAAATGAAAAGTGCCTCCCCGAAATAAATGAATTGATTATACAAGTGACATAACATCAATAACGTTAAATGATGGTAACTCGAAATATTATTATTCATGGAATTCCTAAATGCAATATTGATTGTATTTCGTGCATGTATTGATAAGACTATTCCATTTATCTAAGCAGTTATTAAAAAATATCAGGTCACTAGATGCTCGTGTCACGAGGTGTTTGCTTTCATTAAATATCATCCATGGTTATAACATGACATGGTAGATAAAGAGCTTTGCAGCAAAAATGCATAACTCGATATAAAAGCTGGCAAAATAAAATTTCCACTGTCCCCGGCCCAATTGAACAGGCCAATTCCACCAGTTTAACCTTCTTGCTCTATTGAGTTTCTCCCTTTCAACCATCATCCCGAAACCATCAGATTCCAATGATTCCGTCAGTGGTGAGTTCTGGGAAAATTCAATTGTTTACTAATTGCAGCTTGTACGATGAGTGGAATCTAATGATGACGAAATCTAAAATTTAATATATTAGTAGATTCGCAGATATTAAATAGTGAACTCATACAGAAATGGCGTGTTGCCTGCACGCTTGACGTAATATAATTTGTCACAAAACGCGCATACTGGGCTAAATGCTGAATTTCTAGAGGGCTTATTAAACACGTATTTAATATTCATTGAAATATGTTAACTTGGACACACGGACAGTGCATTTGCAGAGTTAACGAATTTATAAACCTCGCTGTCATTATTAAAAGTTGTCGTTCAAGAATTCTTTTCGTTTGTTCAACGCACGAGTTAAATCGCATTACATACGTTTGTTTTTCACTTTAACAACTTAATTGTACAACTTGTCGCGTTCTAATCGTTATACCCCATAGAAAAAAAAACTTCGAGAATCCTTCGTCGTCATGGCCAATAAAAATCATCGATTATCCTCCGACGTTCGAGTAATTACGTGACGCAATAAGATTGTAATTAATATCTTCTTGGAGTAAATTTCTAAGCATGCATAAAGGCTGATTAGTGGCTAATTGAATGCCGAAATAAACTTATAATCTTCTGTCATAGAAACAAGACGGCAGCTCAAATGGAACAAATTTATTTTATAAGAAATAAATAGGAACAAAAACAACTGAGAGATTTCTTTCTTACTGTACGAGAATATTCATAAACTAGTCAGGAAAATGCTAGAATGCTATTTTCTCTTCCAAGAAGCTTATAAATCAAAAACGGGAGACGCTTATGGACGACTACTTTGAATAAGAAATGGTGCTTACGAGTACACATTTCGATACCCTTTGTGGACAATTTTCCCATTCTATGTCTGCCTATGTATTTGTCAATATTTTTTAAATCGCTCGCTCGCTCGAGAAACATTCATAAGAAACTACGAGTGATCCATTTTACCGTAAAAATTTCTCAAAACACCGAATCTCATTGAAATAAAACTTTTTAATTGTATGGCCCCATTTTAACGAGTCACAACAGCACGTGTTAAATTCCCGTAAAGCCGGATATTCGGCTTTAATTCGGCAATTACAAGATTATGATGCTTTTATCTGACAATTTGGCGTGATCAGTTTTTAATGACTGATCGAACTTTTATCCTCTATCAACGAGAAACGAGATAAAATAGTAGAAATGATCTGGGAAAATTTTCTTTTTACAACTGACGGCCGGACGAAGCTATTCACTTGCTGGAAGAAACGCGAAGTTAAAGTCGCGTTTCGTAATGTCATATAAAGTTTGTGCAAATGGAATTTCTTGAGCGGTAATATAAATGATCAAATTAGCCATTAGCGAAATTAGATTCTCGAGTTTCGTTATTTTATTATAACCCGCTCCAAGGGGGAATTCTATTCCTTAAGAAATTCGTTCGATCACCATGAAAAACTCAAAGGCATCAAACCGTTTTACAAATATTTTCAAGCGAAAATCTCATTCGCAGGAAAATCTTTGAATATCTTTTAATTAGAAAACGTCACGGGAAAGATTTAAGGTCCGAATACTTCTTTTCGTTCGTCGCCATGCTGGAATACGTATTGGTAACCTCGAAATCGAATATAACTTCCTGTTTGAGATTGGAGCCGATTTCATGCGTTTATTCCCAAGCCCGATTTTCCCATCACAGTTGGAATTGCCTCGCAGCATAAGCTCAAGCCCCGGGAACTTATGTGAAGCGAAAGAAAAATCCTATAGATGACCACCTGTCGGTTCTCGTGAAATCATGATAGCATCAGCACGAAGTTATAGCTTTCGTCTGATGCTTTCAATGTTTCAGGTCGCGGACACAACGAGATTTCGTCGTGGTAACCAGGAATTGTGTGGTGCGCGACTGCATCCAAGAAATTTTCAGATTAGCTCGAAACCAATCTGCTCCGATGGTGATCCGTTATTCTCTTCCTTTCAACTTAACTACCTTTTCGACGCAATCGCATTATACGAGCCCGAGTTTTAACAGTAAGAGATCAAACTGAAGCTGAAGTTGAGAAATTTTTAAATCACCCTGAAACTGCCGGATCATTTATCTGATTCTAATATTGGATCGGCAGGACGAACGACAAACATTTCAAAAATTGCGAAATTTCAATGATGCCCAGCCACGTGTTGAGAAAGTACTTTCAACTTTAAATGTATTCCGTGAAAGTTTAAATTATCGCACTGTACAACCCAACAGACTGTATGAGTAAGAGGAGGCGGCCAAAATGAATTTTCTTTTAATTGCATTTTAATGCAAATCAGATGTGAGATTAAAGCAAAGAGGGAAAAATAGCAAACGTGAAAACGTCCGATTCTTACGATTCCCTTACGTAAAAAAGCAAAGAAGGTATAATTACAGAAAAAGTTGCCAATTGCAGTATAAACTTTTCGCTTGGAAAATTTATGGTATCTAAGAGGTTACAAAGTTTCCAAGCAGTTTCGTATCGAGCTGATACCAAGAGTGAATTTCATTCGCAAGGCTCCATGATGAAATGTATGCAAAGATGAAGAGATTTTTGGTGGCATATATTCATGAGACTCGGATAATAGTCTTTCGAGTCTTGGCTAACCAAACTGTACTTAATATTGTTGTACGTTTCAATTTAGCCAAGCTCAAGTCACTTTCGAAGTAGGTTATGCGGTATTTTGATTAGTCTGATGGATTGCCCATGTGACATTAATAAGGTTCGATCGTTAATAACTCCTATACTTGTACAATTTCTTATTCTTATTTCCCTCACTCGTGAAAATTGAAATTTACTTGGCTCGAGTATAGTATCCGTTTACATCGTGTTACACGAGCTTTCATAACTGGAGAAAAGGAGCCCCGTAATGGATTACTAATCATGTTAATACGGATATTCCCTGCTTATACTTTGCAATTATCATATTACCCTGTGCATTATAATGAATTATCACTCTGCGACTACCAGCGTTGTTTTAGTTCATTGTTTTCCACGGCGTATAGAATAGCGAGACGAAAATTTACTGGACGATCTAAATTTGGACCACACATTAATTATAAATGCGATAATTGGGTTACACGTCGCAATAACAATCCACAAGACAAATTAATCGACCAAAAAAGGACAGGGGACCTGTAAATTAATCAATTATAAAAACTGATGACTGCGCTTTATATGTTTTTCAGGGATTAATCATATTTTCATCATTAGATTTCCGTAAATTTCATTTCCTTAATTAATCACTCGCTATAATCGAATTCCCTTTGTTTGGCTGTTCGAAACGAACGGAAAACTGTATTGGAAGAAAGCTTATAAATTTTCATTTAATTTCATTTTTACTCATCGAGAGAGTAATCACAACTCAAGTCGTGAAATCGAATGTACATTATGTATGCAAATGCATTCATTTCGCTAGTTATAATCAATTCTGAACCGTTGCAATTTGATTCTGGGAATAACGCGATTTATGTAGAAGCTATCTCAGATTAAAACGATATTTACAATCAGCGCAAATAAAGACAGCGTTATACGTGGGATCGCATCGAGCTTAAGTTAAAGCTGCCGCGCGCGGTACTGGCCGATTCTGTAAATAGTTTTTACGATAAAACTTTGATTCGAAAGATTGAAATATGCGCGAGGCCTATAGGATCTCCTCGGATAAAGGAATAAAACGATATTTGCGCAAATTTCAAGAATTCCCTTTGAATCGTGCAAGCAGTTAGAACGTATTTCGCAATTTCCTCCGTGCTCCGTTTGAAGACTAATGGATACAGGAATTCACCGGATTCCCCTAGAATGACGGGAATATTTCCAGGAAACGGACGTCAACTGTAAAACTCGTAAGGGTATCTCCTAAATTGTATCGAACGGAGAGGGAAGAGAGGGTCCCTCTCTCATGATTCCTCTAAATAGGCGTAAAAGCGCCGATTGAAAGAATTTCGAGTCTCGAGGGTGGTTGGATGGAGGAGTAGATATTGTAATGCTGGAATCATCGCGAATCTAGCCGGTAATATAAGATTTATGCGAGCTTAAATTGCTATAAAGAAGATGATGCACTGGCTGATCGCAACCGCGAGCAAAGATTCTTCGACCATGAATTTCTGGTGTCGACTCGGCAAGAAAGCGCAAGGTTGTCGGCACATAAACCAAGTGGTTCTTTCGTTTTACGATCCTCCAGAGTCCCTCCCTGCCTCACCGGAAATCTTTGCTGCGATCTCTCCCTCGTAGAACTTATTCCTCCGAGTGTCAATGTGGAAATGCTGATAAGCATAGCGTTAACTCCGAATAAAACCGAGGCACAATTCGCCAAAATCAATTCCACCCCGGTATCCACCCACTCGATTGTTTACCTGCCTCTAAATCTTCTTAAATCGGTAGCTCGAAAGCTCCCCTCGGCCAATTCGAGAGATCTCCCTCCTTCCGATAAGATAGAATTTTTACCACCTTGTCCATTTCTCTAATTTACGTTTTTACGAATGAGCCACTTCGGTCGATTGCTTAAGCTCGCGAGCGAGAGATCGAGCTTTTTTCTTCGCTCGGCTCTCCTCGCTAATCTTTATTTTGCTCTCGAATTCTACTTGTCGGTTGTCGGTTGACTCTTGTGCGGGGCCGTACAACAACAACAACGGAGACACGGACGAGCCACTTGTCTACGAGCCCGAGAGTTGTCATGGCCAGAACGGGAGAAAGTCGGCGAACAGTCGGAGTCGACTCGTCTCGATTACTTGATTTTGCTACGGACTTGTTTGTCTTTGCCGACCAGAGACCACGCAACCCACAAGACTGGGGATAACCTTGCCACCAGTCCTCCACTCTGATTCGATTATTGCCAATGATCCTATCCGCGAGCAACTCCTATTAGAACCTATCCGCGGAAACTATCCTTTATGGTCCATTAAACGGTAACGATCATTTTCTAGAAGCCATCGTCGCTAGACCGGACCACCTTATAATTTCGAAGCTTTACACGCTCGATCAAACGCCCGATGCAGTCAGGTGCCCGGAATGCATCTGCGGCGAATAAGCTGTATCGCGAGTATATAGCGCAAAAGCCTGGAGATCTCGTTTTTTTTGTTTTTTTCAACAAGAAGCACACAGAACAGAAAGGTTAAAGAGGAAATTCAGGAATTGGAAATATGATATGATAGGTGGGTAGGTAGGCAGGCAGGAGAGATCCCAGTAGCCATTTCAATGGTGGCGTGAAACAGAATACTTTTCCTCCTTATGGCGTAAATGTGACTGAAAGTAGCACCTGGATCGTATCGGGCTAAAAATATGCTTTGCCTATTTCGGGAGGAAGCAGAAGGACAAAGGCTATTTATAGTGGGGAAAACCAAGATTGCGCGTTAAATTTAATTGAACGATAAACATTAAAAATATTCCCTGACGCATGGAACAAGAATTCCACTTGAAACGTTATTAACGCAGGATGATGATTTTCTCTCGTAAAACTTATCGTGCTCCGTTTCAAGACTCGTAGCGATCACCCAATTTTCATCGGATACGCGCATTCCCTTTGTAAGATGGAGAGAGGGGGGTCGGGGATGGTCTCTCATCAGGCCAATTGCCCGTGGTTTTAGTGGAATTACAACAACAAATTATATCCTGGAATCAATGTACAGTTAATTATTCAATGACCGCAATTATACTACGCAAATGGATATGAAGTTACGAATTCGATAAAGTAAAAATTCCTAATAAGCGATTCTAATGAAAATTATTCATATTGCGTGGTGGCTTGTTAATTGCGTTATTTCTGTTTACCGCTAAATAATTCGGGAAAACTTTGTGGTCTTTGTAGCTTTGCCAAACGTACGATTTATGGCCTATTAAATCATTTTTTCGGGCATACGAGTCATTAAAGTATCATGAGTCAGCCATGCGAGTCATTGAATAAAATAAACCGGCTAAAAACACAAGAAGTTATTTATTCCCTTCGAGCAAATGAGAGATGTGGAAGGTTAAAGAAACATTCTATCGGGTGACAAAGGAAAATTTATTTTTCCTCCGCAAATATACATGGAGATCTTGATAAAAATAAATGAATAACGATGAGAGTTCTCCGTCGTGACGTTTTCTTGAATTTCGATCGATGAAATTTCGCAATAAGATAAGTCATGCGTGGATTACTAGTAAGTGAGATATGGTCTAGGGGCTAAAGTCATTAATCATTCGTCAGGGGTCACAGGGATTTGGCTGAAACGTATAGGAGTGACCAATGGCTATTGGCCACGTTTATTGGCTCGTTCTATTGAGCTAATAGCTATGGTCAAGCTGTGTATTAGATCACGCGTAAGGTGAACGTACACGAATAATACTTTGATACGTCCCTTTAAAATCGTATATTTCTACGATCATTTCATTTCACACACACGGTCTGGCTTCATTTTAAAACTTTAATAAGAGGCTAGAGATTTGCTGGTACATTATTAACATCTGGTAGTGGCCAAAGAGCGAAGGGGATGAAAACTCGAATTTTCACAGTTTAGCCTTATTTGCGACGACAGGTGGCTACTGCCGCTGCTGCTGCTGCTGCTGCTGAAGAAGAAGTACGTACTGGAAATTGGCTATTTCTACTAGTTCTACGGTTCTAATAGCTTCATCAAATTGCAGCTATTCACTTACCGGAACGATGCACAATAGACAATATCGACTAGCGCAGTAACCTTTCCTTCCTCATTGTCGACTACAAAACTTGGTCTATCTTACTCAGTTATTTGACAAATATCCAGATTTCTCTATCCCTTCATTGTCCTCGCGAGTCGTGCATCAACTTCCGAACTTTAAGTTTTGTTAACTGATTGGCTATCAAACCTGGTTGGTTTGATCGTTGATTAAATGGGTGTCGTGAGCAGAATTCCATATCACGTAACAAACAATAAGTTCGACCTAAGCTTCGTTCTCCATAACCTCGTAAGCCACTCCCTATTGTGCTTGCTTAGAAAATATATAATCAACCACGTTAACATGTAAATTGAAGATAGCCCCTGGTCCATCAATATTAGCGACTCTGATACGAGATCGATCGATTTACAATCACTTTCCATACTAATTGAATAATTTCGTACAATCTTCCAGTCGAATCTTCGTGCTTTTCTTAAATTGCCAAATGCACATGGCTGTTTGCTCAAATTGACTCTGCGGTGAAGTAAACTACTGGAAAAATTCTCGCAGGTGAACTACCAACGGAACGTTAAGGGAACAACGCTTTTCCAAACATTTTGCAAGGATACATCCCCTTCTTGGCACGAGTCTCGTAAAACTATACTCTCTGCAAAATTTCAGCCCGTTAAACACGATGAAGCACCCCGTTCCCACGTGATTTCACATAGACTGATTTATGATTTATTTTTAGTGGTTTTCCAGTTTGCAGTTGGCAAACCACTCAAAAGCAATCGCGGCCATAACTTGTTCGCTAAATTAGTTTCATTTGGTCAATCGATGAATCCCCCCCCCCCTCCCCCCATTCCACGCCTATACAGCTAGAGATGAAAACCTTAAATTATTTGCATCTCGAAGAGAGTGTCAGAATTGAGACACGAGAAAAGAATTTGTGGGGGTGCGAGGTCGGCATTTGACCGATGGAAAACTGCAGTTGCAATCGTAGAATCGCAAATTAAAGAAGTTTCGCTTGTGTATCTACACGTACGTTAATGCGGACAGGATGCGACAGACGGGGCACGTCGGGTACGCGATAACACGATTAACCTGCTGGTAATGGAGTAGGCGAGTAGCCGTGCCTGTTGATAGAGCAAGGCTTGATCGTGTTACCAAGACACTGCCAATACTTCCTGGAGCAGTTGGAAGTGCCACAGGACAGTATTTCAAAGTAAAGACGTCACAGGGATGCATATCGAGTTCAACTATAGATGACCTAGTATAGTAATGATAGTAATCGAACCTCATCCTTTACCATAGCTGTGTGCCGCGTGCGTGTGTCTCTCCTCCCTTCCTATAAAACCATATATAATTAATCTCTCTTCGTTATTCTCAATTTATCATAATGGCGCACTTTCTTAGCATCAAACATGCTCCCAGTTGTTTAGAATCTTGGATTATATTTCTATTTGCGCTTCTCCTTGTAATACGCTATATCTCATACCATTTCTCGCATCACCTTTCTCATCCTCCTCTACCCTCTTTGTTCCGCACTGTACACTAATGTCCACCACGTTGATGAACTTCCGATCGATAGCCCACTGCAATATGGAATTAACCCAGCCATATGCAAACATCATACGACAAAGTAATTTTTGACGATTCTCCCGCATAATCGCGTTCGCTCTTTTCTTCATTGAAAACGAAATATTATTCTTCGCTATTGCAATAATTACACGCACACACGCACGCATGCATTGACGGAAAGAAGAAAAAATAGTTTACTCTCATAGATGAATGCTTACGATCTTAATGGGTTTGGAGGATGCGTGGGAAGCTCTAAATTCGAAATTCTAAGCGTAAATTTCCTGCATTCTATGCGTTTGTTGATAACAAAGCACACGGTTGCAGCATGGTGGAGATAATCAAGTGTAGTGCTTTCGATCTAGCTGCAAAAACATCGCGATTGTACAGTTATAATTGATAATCCTTGCTTTGGCCGTAGACTTTTCCTAATCGGAATGTCAGAGGTAATTTGCGCAAGAGCTTTGCGAGCGTCAACTATTTCTGAAAAATTTAGGTTGCGCGGTTCGGAAATCAAAATGGCTGCAAATAGCTGTAGGTTCTTCTTACGTTAATGCTTTACGGTTTAATGAGACGATGAATAAAGAAGCTGCTCGCGGATGCATTAAGCTTTGATTATTTGCGTAACAAAGATCTTTACCGAGAGCACAACTTGTCGGGATTACGTTCGTTGTATTTCCTTCGGTCTTTTATTTCATTCCACTATTTCACAAATGCCAAGCTCGCCTTTCTTTCAGAGTTCAGTTTCTAACACACTCGAGTTTCTTCTCTCGTTCTCTTCTTCGAGACTCCCTCTCTCTCTCTCTCTCTCTCTCTCTCTCTTCCCCCCTCTTAAATATTTCATTTTCGACGCATATGAGGTATGTTCCTATCGTTTCATAAATTTTTATTCTCAACTTTTAGTTTAGCAGCATCTCTTCGCTCAGACTTTGCTTCTTCTGTTTTACTTTTATGTTTGCTTTTTTAACTCGATACACCTACCAATTTCCCCGACTTTATTTATTTTTCTTCTTTTAAACAAGATTCTTCCTTTTAACTCCATTGACCTCTCAGCACCTTTTATTTTCCTATCGTTTTATTATTCGTTTCGTCTGTTCCTAAATCCACACTAAACAAGCTTTTTCCACTTATCCCTTTATTCCCATTTCTGCCCCTCAAGCTTCTTTTCCTTTAACTCCTTCAACCTCTTAGCACCTTTTCCACTCTCCACTACCTTTGAATTCTCTTTGTTACCAGCTCGAGTCAAGAACGGAAGGGAAAGATGTAGTGGTGACCTGCATTATTAATGATTTTTGGTGTTCGCGCGTACCACGGGTCATATGCCTCAAAATGGGAGAAAAGGATGGGTCTTACAAGCTTTGACTGCCATGACGTGGTAGTTCCATGAATGGATTGAGTAATCTGCCTTGAGTCTCCTTAAATTTCTTCAAAATGGAAAGGAAGAAGGGATTTCCTCTACTTCTATCATAATCTGATAAGAGATAATCTGATTAAAGATAATTTAACCTTGCTTTTATCCCACTGCATCCAACTTATTTTCTCTCTTATTCTTATCAAAAGGAAATTTGCCAATATCTCGATAACATTATTATTGATCCCTTTGCGCCAATCATTAATGCGAAATACGAAGAAAATAGTTTATTCGCGCATTTAATAAAATAATTCAGGAAAGGAAATAGAAAAAAACTATCAAGCGTAATCTGATGCTTTATGGCATTCCGAGGTCATGTTAGCCACCATCGGTAGTATGCTCGATATCTTTCCGCTAGACAAAACTCTGCTGCCGTGAGTCCTAGAACTCACGTACATGAAAACATTAAAACGAACGTTTTATTGAGGTTTTTTACAAAATTGTACCGACCTAAAATAGAGTTGCTACGGCACAGACATAAAATACCCATTTAGTTTATAGGATGATTCAAGCAATAAATATTCATTCTAATCATACTAAATGACGCTGCTTTTAACAAGAAGAAACAATGCTGATTTAGGACTCGCAAGGGTGCACACACGAGTGCGGAAATACGCGATTTTCATTACGACAATGACCATTTAGATCACTGTTGCAGATCGAAATCTGCTTATCGGTACGAGTGAAACTAATGACTTTCCCGATTACGGAATGGTACCTGAGCGATTGGCCAGCGGTAGCGATTGCAGCTCTATCTCAGTCATTTCCGATATTTTTCTTTTGTGTCACAACGCATGGATATTTATCGGTAAGTGGCACTAAATTAGTTCCCTCGGTAATCGAGTTTGTCAGGAGTTGATCCCCTTTATCGCGTGACCGACTGTCCATTTGCCACGATTCATTTGCCACACCCCTGATTAGGAGACATTAACTCACCCTCCGAAGTGACTTCGCTCAGCTCTGGCTATTGGTCTTGGGAGATCGGTCTAGATGAGATAGCAAAGATTTTTCGCCATCTTCTTGCAAATTTTGACGCAGCCATTCGCACGTACGCGCAAAGTGCGCTGGCCAACGATACGAGGAATTTGCGTAATGCGAATTAACGGATGAATGAAATACTTGAAAATCCATGGCAGTGATGAGCTAGCTTGTAACTACGGAGAATTCAGAATCGAATGACTATCGGAATTACGGTATCTCGCGGTTATAGGACGAATCTCGGATATTCTGGTCATGACACACTGATTGCTCTGTTCGTAGCAGATTCGGTCAAGATGCGACAAATCTATCGTATTATCCAATTGCGCGTAAAAACATAGCTAGCGGGAAGTGAAAGCATGATAAAAAAAAGCCAAAGGAAGAGTAGTGATAAATTTAGTCGGCTTTCCGGACAATTTATCGTGCTGCAAAAAGAGAGCTAAGGCGCCGAGTGTTATTTTTCATTATTAATCATTTGTAATCACCGTTGCCGTGTAAACGGATAAAAGCCAAAATCGCCGACAACCAACTAGAGCCTTAACGAGGGACAGTACTGTCTTATTCATGGTAATGTAGTAGGCGAGTAGTTACTAACAAGCATTAAACAAAATAAGATTAGCTAGATCTACCGAGCTATTTCGTCTAAAACCATTCTCCTAGCTTATCAGTGTGTGCGCGCGCGCGCGCGTGTGCGTGTCCTCATCGAGAGTGCTCGAAAATTCTCAGCGTCAAGTGCAAGTGGTGCACGAAAACCGGAAGCGAGTGTGGTAAAGGGTAGAGAATAGATAGGAAAAGTGGTGGAGGGTTGGCATTGGTTGGCATGTAGGACCAGGCAGAGCACGATAAAGGAGATAAAGTCCGAATAAGTAAGGAAAGAGTAGATGGCGGTGGAGGTTCGAGTGTATGTCGTGGACATCCAGCCTAGTACAGTGCGAGTTGGGTTTAGCAAGTATTTCGATAGTCCCTGGTAGCAAAGTACTCGAGTACTCGGCTACTTTTCTAGAATGCTCTCGGGTCTAACATCGGTGCAAGAATATCCTACGGTAGACCATGTTGCTACAAAGTTACCGTATTTCCGGTTGGGCGATTGCTTTGTCCCGAATTGCATTCTCCCCTTACCGATAGAGATACGTTCTTGCAATCTGTAGCGCTTCGCACTTCGCTACTCCGCTACTTCGCTACTTCGCTACCACTATACCGGGGCTTATCTTCAATGATCTCTAAGCGAAAAATCACCATATTTTCGGGTACTTACCCATTGCGCGCTCGATCGAGTATAAATGCGTTATCGTCGTACCCACTTGTACGACACCGGAGAACCCTACTCCGAAAACAGTTTAGCGGCCTGGTCTTACTCGAGCTTTCGGGACAATGGAAATTGAGTTATGGCGCATCCTCTTACTCCATTTTATTTTATATCGCGGGAGCTTTACATGGACGGAATGAAATAAACTCTTATACTTTTAGTATACCTATATTACTACATACCGTACTGTTTAGTGCATTCTGCTCGCTGTGACGTAAACAAACTATGCATGCAAAAGAGAGTAGCGCGGAGTAGAGTGGAGTGTGCTCCGTCGTTTATTGCAGATGGCACCGTTGCTCGTTTAAATAAAGCTTTTCCATTCCGCTGTGATAATATCCTAGGAAAAGATCTCTTCTGGCGAATTTCATTGATAGAATTTTAGACGTATCATTTGTTAGGACCCATTGTTATTGTATAAATTAGATGCGAAGGCTATTTACTTCTGGTTTGAATCGGAAGAATGGAACATTGCATTGAGTCAGCTGAATAGAAAACTTGAGAAAGGTAGTTGGGTTCGTTTTGTGCTCTGAAACAAAGAAAGTATGTCTACCATCCGAGTATTTCCGGATAACGATAAGTCTGGCGAACTCGTATGTACGCGCGGAATAAATTTCGTCTCGTCTGAGAAAAACAATGGGGCACATACTCTGAAAAGGGGAAAATCGACGAGGAAGATGTCACTGCAAGGGACAGCAATGCACCGGAAGTCTACCTGTAGAAGAAGCATAGCCGTCTTTGGCTCGTAAGAAAGCTAATTACTGGATCATATTTTTCCTCTTTCCTGCAATTCTTAGATTTAACGACCCTCCATTCTTTACCAATAATTCATCCGAAGCTCAAGATATAAAAATCAGATTATTAATTGCCAATAGTGTAATTGAATCGATCAATCATGGGAATAAATAATAGGACGATGCGGAAACTTACATTTCCTTGCTTTCGAAGAAAATAATAATCGACTTAATTTTACGGTGGCGTAGTATTGCTTCTATTATACTAGAGAAGAAAAAAAAGGTCTAAGACCCTAATGGAATCAAGCTAGGAAAATCTTACCACCGTGTTAAGTGACGGGAAGGATCATCGAGGCGAAAAAGTGACAAGGTCTGCGAAGTGAGTTCCTGTCGAGTAAAAAAGAAGGTTAAAAGAAAAACACTCTTCTAAAAGGTGGTGTTACTCGCTATAAACTCGATAGATAAATTCGTTGAAAGCACATTAGTGTTTCTCCTTATATCTTCCATCATCGTCTTAGCTTTATCAACGATTTACGAGACTCGCATCTGACTGCTGTATCACCGATTAAGCCTTACAATATATTTATCATTTGAAAAATTAGCCAACAACGTTATTCATATCACAAATTTCATAAAAAAAAAGAAAAAACCGCGTAATTAGCCGCTCGCAATAAAGCAACTTTCTATGGCTCATCTCCTCGTTAAAGTAATATTATTACAACGTAATATACTTTTATTAGATAAGAATGTTTCACGAGATTTGTATTAACTTTTTGAAGTTGAAGTATCCATTACGAGTAACAATTAAAACAATATATAATTTTACTAATACAAGTAACCTGATTATACTAAATTATCCAAGTTGATAAAACTCCAATTTCTCTTTTTAATGTAGGTACTTATTTTCTTAATTACACAGCATTAATATAATAATAAAGGAAATTAAATTCATAATATCCTCTCTCTCTCTCTCTCTCTCTCTCTGTCTCTGCCTTCCTCAAACCATGAAGGTTTCTCGTGAAACCTTAAAACTCGTTTATTATCCACAGAAATAGTCAATCGAAAGCAGACAAATAATCATATTGTATGCGGAAAACTATTGTTTTTCATTATGATATCGGTTTTAATCAATGAAGCATTCAATATTGTGTTGGAGCTGAAAGGAAATATTGAATGGTAGTGGGAAGGATAATGGTATTCCCCTAAGTTTCTATTGGTATGCGATGCACGTCCTGAGCTGGGAATTCTAGAGAATTTAGGAAAAAGTGTGCTGAGGGTGCAATGGGCTCGTAAATAAAAGCGTCTAAGGATCTATGCGGGAAAGTGAATATATCGCAAGTAGAGAGTAAGTGCATCGAAGAGGGGAAATAAGTACATTAAAGTAGGAGGGAAGAGAGCAAGTTGTCAGGATGTATCGGAATGTGCTTCAGAGTGTCAATTTCACGAGCCAGTCAAGCCCCATCGGCACTGACCGATATGCGCTAAAGCCATTCAATGTGTAGTTGTTCGAGAAGCTCAGGAATTCATAGCCATTGCAGCAGCACTACCTATGGAGAAATTTCTATTGAACTTTCCGAATATGAACCTAATATATGCATATGCATACTAGGCTCTACAGGAGCGCATGCCATAAAGTGCTAGAAATATTTTAAATTTTCATATGGATATGCGAATCCCATTCTATGAAAATCAATATCCCAGAAAGATATGTCGAAGAAGTGTCATTCTACAAAAACTCAATGACTAATTATGCATTTCCTGAATACGATGATTCATTAAAGGAATGAGGAAAAATCCATCGGTGATAGTAGATGGTATTGTTTATACACGGGAGAAAAAGGAATAATGAAATAAATTGCAGGCTGAACAGCGATAATTTCACACAAAGCGTAAGAGCCTGTTCCTCCCCTTTCAAGAGCACGCACGCTTATATCTTTCTGTTCATGTCAGGTGTATAGCGAGCCTACATTCGCCAACGAGGTCAAAGATATCTCGTACAGCCGGGGACAGATATGGAGTTCCCTGACGTCTCTAAGAGCAATATGTTGCTCTTAGAGACGCCAAGGGACTTGGTATCTGTCTCCGGCTGTACCTCCTTCATTTTATTTTCATTAGAAATAAGCACGGGGATAAATTACGCTGGGAGAAAACATAATCGATTAATGGATGTTAATGTAATAAGTTTTGCTGGAAAAGTTCAGACAAGACAAATCCATTAATTAAATCGAAAAGTCAGAGAGAAGTGTATCGTGATTAAATTCACGATCACGTATAATGTATCAGGATTATTTTTAAATGAGGTTAAGCTATTTCGTCATCGTTTCATTCCACTTTCATGGAGCCCACTTGCGTGCAGCTTTTAAACTATCTCGATTTGTTTGGCAAAAGAAACTCGTCGGGTGAAATGGCTGTGCGGAGATTTTGTATATGGCACCTGTTATTCAAATATATGCATCGTTGTAAAAACGTGACTCGCCAGTCGCATAATTCATTCGTTAATCTCGCATTTTCTAAACAATTGCTTTTAATAAGAAAACTTTCGTGCGAAACTTTGCAAGAGCTAAGGATTTATCAATCTTTATATTCGGAAACTCTTGTAGCACACACACACACACATAGTGTTTTGTTTCGCACATTCATGTAGAAACGCCCAATTACTATGCATCTATGCAAACACGTATTAATTTGTGGGAAATTTTTGTGAAAGAAAAGTATGATTTCTGAGAGTCACTTTAGGAATGCTCGAAAAGTTGCATGCGTGCTATTCTTGAAACGACAACTAAAGGCTGTAGTATTCAAACAAGGTGGATAAACATTCGTTTGATGCTCTACAGAAAGTGAAGTTTCAATATGTACCATCTTCAGCTAGATAAATTTTGCTTGCGCACCCCCTATCCGGAAATCAGAAAGATACACACGTATAGTAACACGGGTAATTTATATATTCTCTAATGAAGCAAATATTTTTCTAATTACATTCTATTAAAAAATATCTAGTGTCAATTAAATATTCTCAAAATTTGCGAAAGGTTAGTCCTTCGATTCTCTGGGGTATCTTAATTGGAATGATCGGTTCTCTCGATCCGTTTTATAATTGAATTCCTGGTGGAGGCACGATTCGTAATCAGCATGGCGCCCTCGTTTCCATCGCACAGCTAATTTTTTCTCACTGGCGAAGATGAGTCAAATTAAAAACTTTTCATATCAATCGATACACGTTTGTGAACTGCATACTCTACAACACTAGATAAGGATTTGAAATTAATAATAATCCTCGGTAACGATAAATAATAATTCGTTATCGCAACAATATAACTTGTAATAAGGGTCAACCATTCATGATTTTGATAATATGGGTTCAGCTGAAAACCACGATTCATTAAATTAATAATGATGGAACGTGCAATAATAATTATTTAGAATAGTTATTGCAAAATTCCATCTTTATGCCTGGCACCATTTTCCGAGAGGAAGATGCGTCATAGGCGGAAAGTGTCGATTTATATCGAATTTCCACAAAAAAATTGACCGTACACTATAATTTATGTTCCAGAGCAGACGGTTTCGAGGGACCTCGGGAAATTGCGGACGTGACGAAATACCCTGAATAGGCCGCGTTGCAGAGGAAGAGCAGGAATCGAATAAAAGGGCATTTGGAATGAGAGTCCAGTGAAGATATAGTTGTGCACGACGGAAGAAGAATAGATCACAACTTTTGTGACATTAGACTTATAATTTCTTGATTATCCGACAATTACGTTCTCATGGAGAAAAGAAGACGTAAATGAGTAGGACGATTATCAAGAACAATAATAAGGATAACATTTATGGGAGTTTTATACGATAATGAAAAGTTGATTTTCGGAAAAAGAATTATTATATTTCGAACTTGGATAAGTTGGAGTTTTATTGACGACGAAAATTTACAACGAGATTCTCCGAATTGTAAATATCCTGAGCTCGCCGAAAAAGCGATTTTCACCGAAAAATCTCTCCTCGGAGACACTTCGATTTCTCGAAATAAAGTGCTGAAACAAAAAGACTACATTGCCTTTCGTTTCGATTGTAATTCAAGACTTTTCCTTTGAACACGAGCGGTGGGAAATATTGCCACGATCCGGATATATCGACAGCGCAGACTTCGAAAGGACCACTTAGGTTAGGCTAGGATAGGAACGCTATTAAATTGGATCGAGTTAAAACCAGAGCGAAGTGAAATTTTTGTTCGCTCTGACAAATTTAAATCAGGACAATTAAAATCGAGAAAGAACACACTAAATGCAAGGGAAACTGAATCCGAAGAAATGAAATGGAGAAACTTTAAACGATACTTTGAAATCAAAGAATAATAATATTAAGGACTTATAATTGAAGGAAACAGCAGGGACAGATTTAATTGCTGAAATAGAATCAGGAAATGAAAAATTTCTCAAAGGTTCTTTAATTTCACTTTATATCTCATAATGATGAGAGTTTCAAGGCTAAGTAATTAGGAAACTTTGCAAGAGAACCATCCAGAAGAGAAGAAGATACGGATTGCAAATCTCGTATAAGTTTTCGCTCGACCGGAAGAAAAATGCAGAGTGTTGAACGAAATCCGAGAAAATCCTTTGGTTAATTGACACCATCTGCAAAGGTATGCTAAAATAACGGCACAGCAAAGCAAACCGTTCGATTATTAGTAGCTTAAGCGGACACTCGAAAATCCATATAGAATTCCATTTATAGAACGCCTTAACGCAAACGCACCGATCAGAATTGAAATCGGGGAGCAAGTGGCGAATTAGGAGAGTTTGCGCTGAAATCTCTGTAGGATGCGAAATGAGACTGCGCGATAGAAAAACCCAGTAATGGAAATAAACCCTTGCAGTAGAATTATAAATTTCACATACAAACGACAGACATTTTATAAATAACATTATTGCATTAGGTTCTAGAAAGAGAAATTCACGGATTTAATAAAAATTCACGAAGAACGCAAGGAAGAGAAATGGGTTTTAATTGAAAGGAGCCTTCCTCTGTGAATGAGCATTAATCCTAAATGTAAGAAGAAAGCAAAGGACTGGACAAAAAAAAAGTCGAGAAAAAAATCCGGAGCAAAGTCCCTTGAAAAAGAGGAAAATATGTCACGGAACTGCAGCAAGTGAATAGACTTGACGAACTGCTGCGGGTTATTTCTGCATATTAAGGAGAATATGGGAAAGAGAGCGGGAAGATGAGGATCCCGGTGTTCCAGTGCTTCGGTCGGTATAGGTTAATAAATCGATTTTGACAGATCAAGGAAACAGATCCCCTAATTGATTCTCGAGCGAGTGAAAAAGTTTCGGCGAGTTTCCGGAAAGTTCGACCGAGGCAACAGAATCGGCGATTTCTTTTATCAGCTATTAAATCAGTTAGAAAGTGTCGTAAAGCCAAACGATTCGATTTTATCCGCGGCTAAAGGAGCAGGAAAATTGAAACCCGATTCGAAAGTCAACGATAGATTAAGAAATTTCTGCAAAGCTAAATCCTTCGGGATTACCAGTAAGAATCACCACGAAGATCTTGGTAACGAGTGCAAATCTCCTAGCGAAACTCTGATATCCGACCAATAAAATACATAAATGGCAGAGGCGTTGGGATGGGGCAAACTTGGAATCTCGTGCTGTAAAAATTCCAAGTACGAGCACACGAAGGAAATGAAAAACAGCGTAAAGTGGACGTTTGAGGAGTAGTAAAACATATAAAAGTAACTTGCTTTTATTTCCCCGTAAAGAGAATTTGCTTTTGGCTTTGACAAGAGGACTTTAATGAAGAAGGATAATGGCATGTTCATTGTACTTTGCGCAAAATGAAGTCACTCTAAATCAAGAGTCAATTTCAACGGTGGAAACCTACGTATAAATCGAAAAGTACTTTGACGGAGAAGTATCGGTGGAATAAGGTCTGCATTAAAGAGGCGAGAAAAAAACTCATTTGCGAAACTCATATTTCCGAGGCGTCCCGAAGATTCTCTGATGATCCAGACGCGATGATAGGCGGTAAAAAATAGTTGGGTTGGTGTTACGTGATATGAAAACTGGAATGATTCGATGAACCCTTGGAAGGACATAGGCTACAAAAAGTGGTGACGTTGACTTATAGCCAAATGCGAGGAAATAAAAGTTTGATGAAAATTGATATAAAAAGTGGATCCATTATTCCATTAGACACTTTCGAGAAGGAAGCCTATCGTTACCAAGCTGGCGTGTTGGTGACAGTATGGAAGGGTATCTTGAGGAGCAGAAAAAATACTCGTGCCCTCTCGTGAAATTCTCGTCGATCCCCGGGAGAACCTTCATTAATCACGTTTCGGCGGAAAAATGGTATTAAAATTGTTTGGATCATCTTTCTCTCTGGAAAACTAACATTTCTGGCTCACGAATGGTTGCTATCATTCAATAAGGATTCAAATTGGCGCAAAAGTGCTTCAGGAGTTTTAATCGACTTTGTCCGAAGGTACACTTTGACGATTTAAGTCAACTTGGCTAGATAAACTGTTAAAGGAACCGATTCCATTGGAAACTCTAGAAAATACAAGATCTTTGCCAAGTGCGCGGGTCTTGAACTTCCAAAGTGAATATCCCTATCATCGGGGAAATTAATAATCCGGAAAGCTGAAATTAAGTCAATAGCGGAACACGTTTAAATCATACACTCGTGCACACGTGTGTATGTCGATTAATCTATCTTGCCAATGATACGCATAACATCGAAGGAAAAGCATTTTCATCGGTCGAATAATTAATGTCACCCCTCTAGAATTATCCACGCGTGGAAATAAGAGAGTTCTCCGCAAATAATTTCTCACTCTCTCTCTCTCTCTCTCTCTCCCTCTCCCTCTCCCCCTTTCTCTCTCTTCGGTGATTTATAATTGAAATCCAAAGGCATAAATTTCTTTGATTAAACAGCAAGTGTGCTGAAGCAGCAAACATTGAATTGTTATTGGAAGCATCTGTCGGTCCATAACAGGCCGATAGCTGACAAGTGATGGTGATTCCTAGGTTTGCTCATAATCGTATTCTGAACAGTATTGATTTCATCGTGCAACCAGCTTAACAAGAAAATCAAGTAAACTACCGCTCATTAGCAGATCTGTATCAGCTGTGAAACGTTATTAACGAGTCTAGAATTAGCCCATTAATAAATTTTAAACGTCGCTTCAAATCCGATCCTAACACTCGATCACCGAAAACCTATAAATCACATAAGGTAACCAATGATGGACGAACGCTGGAAGCTGGATTTTTCGATTTTTCCTGAAAACACTTCTGAGGAGACCATTTAATTCCGTAGTAGCTCTAGATTGAAGGAGTATCAAGGGACATCCTTCCTCGGGAAGGAGGAGCGAAGCCTAACAATCCATAAGTGGACCTACGATTAAAAGCGAGCCTCTTCTCGAGATTTCCAGAAAAGATACGGTAGCTTAATTAAGCGCGTTACGATATGCTAATTAGTTCAGCGGCTTTATCAAAGGAGGCCAAGAGTAATTTTTGATAAGAAGGAAGGGGAAATTGGATTTATGGTGGATCCCGGAAAAAGCGATAGAAGCGCAACGGATGAGGGACGTTACAGGCGAACTTGCATGAGTTGTGCAGGAAGTGTAAGTGAGTCTAGTCCGTATCTAGCGTATCTGCTAGCTCTATCCAATTGTTACGCGAGCTACTAAAAGCACGCAGTTTGCTCGATCCTCGAAGATCGTTACAACGAATTCGATAAACTGAGAGAGATAGGCTTCCGTGTCCAGACTAATCGATTCTGCCGGTACTTCTCAAACTCTCTTTTTCACTACTCCTTAACCCGATAGCTGACAAAAAAACCTCTGCTTAATTGGCAAAGTCGACAACGCAAGATGTTCACTCTCCTCGGACTAGCGCAGTGAAAAATCCGATCCGAAAATTCTTGGTAAGAGGATGCAACTTTCAAAGTGACGCAAAAACTTTAATTAGAGCGACATCGATCGAAATTCACCTTTGCGCGGCGTTGTTTCAATGAAATTTACCATTACCAAAAAGTCGCCTGTCTCTGATAAGATCGCAAAGAGAAATCGATGAATCTCTAGTCGCGCGTGTTACGTGAGATTGAATAAATTTATCTGGAATACGGATAGACTAGTTTAATTGGAAGGAAGAGATCCAAGATGCTCGTGGGGTGGATGTCACAACGAAGAAATTTAAGATGACACCAGTTGTGTCAGGAGACTCTAAAGTGAACCAGTGAAATTAAACTTACTTATGGATTTGACAACGGGGGGAGGTTCCTGGTTGTGTGGAAATTGAAAGTAACCTGTTCTCGAGGCTGTGCAAGTGCGCGGATGGAGATGTGCGCGTGTGAATCGGGTAAGGGTCTCGAGACCACAAGTGTCGTTGTTCATGCAAAAGCTTCCCCCCGCCCAATTCTTATCGTTAATAGTTCATTTCGTAGCGTGGATCTGCAGAAATACCCAAGTGGTCCCAAGTGATCGAAGTGTTCTCAAGGATTAAGAGGAAGTACACAAGTCCCGAAGCCCGTAAATTTCAATGCGATAGGATCCCCGAGTGAATCGAACCATTCCCACCAGGTAATTTAACAAAAGATGGGCTTTCCTCGAAAAGAAATGCTGGTAATTGCATAGGAATCCAAGGTGGAGGTACCTTGTTAGGGGAATAGAGAGATTGAGAGAGAGAGAGAGAGAGAGAGAGTGGAAAAGTGTTTGTATGCGCGCGTGTGTGTGCACGTGGGAGAAGACATTGTGAAAAAGAAGATAAGTGCCGGAGAAGGTGTGTGACGGTAAGATGCAGAGCTTAGAGGAAGTTTTCAATGCAACGCCTTATCCGTGGAACTTGTCGACCCCGTGGTTCGATAATATCAGTTACTTAAATGATACGAATTTTACGGGGTCCGAGTTAGGCAACCAGTTTATTTTGCCATGGTGGAGGCAAATGATCTGGACAGTTCTGTTCGCGGGAATGATAATAGTGGCCACTGGTGGTAACCTGATTGTGATTTGGATAGTTCTGGCTCACAAGCGAATGCGTACAGTTACCAACTACTTCCTGGTGAACCTCAGCATTGCGGACGCTCTGGTGTCGACCTTGAACGTTATATTCAATTATACCTACATGCTGAATAGCCATTGGCCGTTTGGCAACCTCTACTGCAAAATCTGCCAGTTCATTGCTGTCCTCACCATCTGCGCCAGTGTGTTCACCTTGATGGCCATCTCTATCGACAGGTCAGTTCTTTGTTCCAGTTTTAATCCCTCGTCTCTCGGCATTTTCACGAGCATCACCCACCGATGCCTTCCTTTCCCTTTGCTTTGCTGACAATTTTCAACCACTTCTTCCACAAAGACCTTTCTGATAACCTCTTACCCCATAATCCTCCTCAGACCGAGGAGAACAATAAAGGAAGGGACATTTCTTGCAGTGATATTGATCGCAAACGAATAGTCGCTAAAAATTAATCTTGGGTAATTCAACTATCCATTTCTAGTTAAAGCAAATGTTATGACGCATCTATGTACACCGTTGAACGTTTATGTAATTGGATGGACTAGGTAAGATAAACAAGTTGAAATGTGTTTTGTCAGAAGTCCAACGCTGAATTGGAGTGTAAAGTATTTTCTGGGCTATGAGTTCTGGACCACTGATATGAAAAAAGAGGATTCGTTCCATCGTATATAATTCGAGGATTTCGATTTCAGGATCTTGAGAAGCGTGTTGATACACACACACACACGTGCGCGCGCGCACGTTCATAAGGGGATAGCTGTCTGTTTTATTAACTCCGGCACAGTAATGTGGAAATTGTTTAAAAATATTGAATTATTTATTCTCTCATATACTTTTTCTCAAACGCATGATTCATAATGAACATAAATCATGGTGGAGTAAAGAGCTTTTTGCTAAATTGGATACACTATGTAATATTGGAAATAAATTTAGTCACGTCATAAGAACCCTTAAAAGAAATTCCATTATTTTTCGTATTCTGGAGCAGAATGTTAAAACCTAGAAACGAAGATTTCTGTCAAATAATTTGTAAGAAAATAAAGATCTCGAACATACCACTCTCTTTTCCTCATTTTCCTCCACGCTTTCGTTTATTTTGGAAAAACTTGTAATCGAAAAAGCTCCACGCTTATTAGGGAATAATGATACATACATTAAATATAATTTCTACTGAATATGATAATGCTATTCATTAGGTGACCTCGGTTAGTAGAGGCGAGAATCTGGTTGCGCGGAACTGGAGCCACCGACTAATTGCAAACTGATTACAGATATCAGAACCAGAAGCTCTTATCGTGTGTGTAATAAAATAATAATGCCACGCTCCGGGCGCCATTTTCTCTTCTGGCCAATTTTGCTGAAGCGTAAACATCGTATCGTCAAATCGTTGACGTTATTTTACCATTGGCGATAATGCATGCATTGCTTATTTTCACCTGTAACCCGCGAACATTGTATGCATCAACGTGAAATACCTTACTGCTTGTTCACATGGACAGGTGTCACCTGTCAATTGAACATGCAACCTGTTACGAATCTGTTTTGCTCGATAGCCGGGACGCTCTCTGCCCTTATTATTATGATTTATATAATTTTCCCTACATAAATCTAGATGTGTTTTGTACTCCGCGTTTTGTATCAGAGATTTCATCGTTGACGGTTCTACGTCAATGTAATTTTAAACACGTGCAGCAAACTTAATAAAACAGCCATCGTACGAAGTAACATTGTTGAAAAATATTTAATAAAAGTTTGATAAAATGTCTAATAATGCTGGACATAATATCTCACTGGAAAATATTACTTTAAAAAGCATGCAATAGGATACCGGAAGTGAGAATTTCAATTGCTAAACTAAAATAAATTATTCCACACTATTCCTTCCACTACTTTTGATTCAGCGTCAATATTTTATTAGAATAAGAAAATATAATGGATAGAACGAAACAATAGAAAATATTGACTCTGGCACATTTACGTGTCCCATTTCAGATGGAATTTTCTGAGAAAATTCAATTTTGCTTAACAGCGTCTTGGTTGTATTTAGTTAAGCTATTAGTCGAATACAATTTATCATTAGAGAGGAAAAAGATTCTTTGATAATGAAATTTTTCTGATAAAATGAAAGAAATTCTGCAGTAATTAAGGAAGCGCTGCCATTTAATAGCGAGGCAACTAGCAAAGTGAAGTAACCATTAAGATTATAATAAAATTATCAATATTGTAGGATGGGGTTCTGGCAAAAGGCTCAAGTCGGTACGGTTATGTGTCGCCATTTTACGATTTTTCTACATTTTATATGCAATAAAGAGCATAGCGAGGTGCTTCTGTGAAAAAGCTTATTACAGTCTTCGATAAACGGTTGCTATTCTGCGAACGCTCTCACTCAGGGATTAAAGAGAGTAAAGGTTAGCTCGAATTAAGAACGTGCCTCTCGTTTCTTTACTATGGCTCATATTGGATAGATAAATCGTACGTGTTGATCCCCAAAACATTAGACTAATTCTCATCAAGACGGCGTTTAAGCTACCCCATTGATTTTCAATAATGCGAATCGATAGTTGCGATGGTCCTCTATTTTTGGGCATACGCGACACAAAATTACAATATGTGCGAAAGTAGATGATTCCGGCGCCTTCCTCTCAACCGCGAAGAACCCTTAATCCCGTAGAATAATAATTCTTCTCTCTGGTATTGGGAAGGCAGAACGTTTACAGAAAAATTATTATTCTCTACATCTACGTGAAAAGAATTCGGTGCGAACGATTACCATAAAATGTAGCAAACGCGAGTTCACTCTTCCTGTTACCAGCAAATTATCCTTATCAGCTTTATCCACGATTTCTATTAAAACCTTTTTACTTTGGATTCTTCTTTCGCTGTCCATTACTCCGGATTACTGGAATCCATTGATTTCGAAATTCCATCGATATCCACATCCATTTAAAATTCCAATATGGAGGAAGATCTGCTGAATCCAGGGCACAGTTTCACTTTCGAGGAAACTAAATTATTTTTCGCTTTTGAAGAACGAATCGAGCGTGCGAGGTTGAATCATACGGAAATACAGGAAGCAGGGGGAAAGATTAGAATTGCGCGATTTTGAAACAGCCATGTATAAATGAGAATGATATCCACCTTACGGCAGAGTTTGCGCGTGTGGTGTGTGCTAGAACGATCATCAGAGGGAAAATCCTTAGGAAGAACGCGATGCATATGGCGGCTAAACCGAGTTGAAGCCGGAAGAAGACGTCGTCTTGACAATTCAGACTGACAAATAAATAGCTTTCACGCCGAGCGTGAAGCAAGCAGGAAGTGAGAAGCGAGATATGAAAGCTACCGTTCCGGGTTCTCCAGTTGCAATGCTGGCAACGCTGCCTAAATCCCACGAGACTCTTGTATTCCAACTGAACGCGTTCCAGCTTTACGAAAGATATAAGCCTGCCCTCCACTCAGCAAATACTCCGATATAATTGGCTCTGAAATATTAAAACGACATTAAGCTCGATTCCAATGAGCTTGAATTCTTCAAGGGATGTAATTACCACTTTGCCCCATTATTATTATTCTTGTCAAAGTGACATAAGCTCGTATAAATTTTCAAGGAATTTATTCATTCAATTTTTACACGAATTTTTACGCGTTTCCCGGCATCGCTCCTCGACAAACTCTACATTACATGTATTCGTAATACCATTATAAATTAATGTCAGAGAACTTTGGGAATATTTCCAAGTGTAACGCTGTTACACTATCGCCTTTGTGGTTATTCAATCTTTTGGTAGGCGAAAACGATAGAACTTGACAAGAATTTCCTGTATATTGGAAAATACTTAGCTCATAAATCAAAAATTCATTTTTACAAACGCTGTGGTGTAGCGATGCAAAGTTCACGTTTTCAACTCTCTCCCACGGCTTTAACGACCAGTAAATGGCGATTCTCTGTACATCCCATGAATTTCTAGGGGAGCAATTCATTTCATTGAACTGTCCGGAAATATTTATTATACCTGTATTATGTCTTTGCTGGAATACGAGAATCGCGGCCTGGGATTACAGGTATAATTATAGTGATGCTACAAATGCAGTCCGGAAGACTCAAGTTTTAATTGGATATTCTCTCTGGATGAAAAACTGTCCATTTCTCATTATTACTAATTGTCGGGGAACATCACGCTAAATATTTTATTAATGTCATTGTAGAATTTACTCGTGAGACATCGAATTCTTTGAAATTTTTACGAAAGTTTATAAATCCTGGCGAGTAAAAAAGATCGTTTTGCTTATATGCTCAGTCTGCGAGAATATTATCAAGGCGTAAGAGAATACTAAGCGCCGTAGCGCCTTAAAAGAATTCCGTGCCATCCTTTTCCTCCCTCTCCTCTACCTTTCTCTCTTTCTCGCGCCTTCACGGTTCAATTTTCCACAAGTGAAGCTACAAGCAGAGCTCTTGACTGAAATTGAACTCGTAGATTTCGATTCCAATATCAAAGAATCAAAATGACATAGCATTACCCCTCGGCTCTTCGATTATTTTTTTAAACCACATCTACCTTGTTCTTTTTCTCTTAAGGTTTCCCTGCAACGACAATGAATCTTAGAGTTTCATTTATTTTAAAGATCAGCTTTCTTTTACCAACATATAGAGATTCTTTCCGAATGAAAATTGATCTAGTCAGCGATTGAGAGAACGCAGCGGCCACGTTCTGCTAAGATATCACCTTTGATAGCGAAGATAGCGAAGAAATAGCCGCGTAGACACGATATTACGCTTGGACACATTCGAGAAAAGATTTGCGAGTAAAATCCTGAGGATTCTTACTTATAGGACATCTATATTCATGTACCAAGTATGTTTTACATAGCAAAGAGAATAAATACGTTTCCCACTGATAGAAATATTATGAAAAATACGCAATAAGAAAAATTGTCTCATACAAGATGCATTTGAAAATAAAATTCAGGTCGATTTATTTAGTGGTAGCAGTGGCATTTCGTAGCCTATGCAAATTGATGTCCCTGATCCAGTAGCGTTCAAGACTATTGACATTAGCGTCACGCCTTCATCCAACATCCTGAACATCACTGTTAATCTTCTATCGGCGCTCGAATTCACAAGTATGCCGCTTCTTCTCTCCATTTTCAATGGAAATGGCACAAAATTTCCCTCGATCAATGAAATCATCCAAAATTCTTCTGGTAAATTTAACGAATATTCCAGTCGAGTGCTTTTTATTGGAATGGAAAGCTCTGATGATAATCATATGTCCACCAGATCAATGGGACTAGATAATGTCTCAGCCGTGATACATAGCCTCTCTCAAGTCGACAACACCCAGTATGCTACTGAATTTCTAAACACACAATTTCATGATAGCAAACAATCCCGTATAACAGAATATTCTGAAACAATCTAGTTGGAAATGCATTTGCTTCTACTGTACAGCCGGGGACAGATATGGCATCCTTGACGTCACTAAGAGCTACACTCGATATATATATATATATATATATATATATATGTGTGTGTGTGTATGGCGAAGAAAATAACCAAAAATCCTGTTCCCGCGCTAGAAGTCATATTTCGCGAAGGATAGAATGTAGAGATAAACCCATGCAGCAGAGGAAAAGCAGCGTGAAATGAGAGGTGAATATGATCTGTCGCATTCAACATGCGTAGAGGAAAACCACCGAAAGTAGATCTCATGCAGATGTGACATCAGAAACTCTATATCTATCCTCAGCTGTACAATATAGCGAGTTTTCTTATTCTTGTCGCATTAACAAACGCGTTAGGATAGATTTGTTGTAATAGGTCTAATTTTAAACTCGTTTAATCTTTAACGTGAAAACGGAAATCTGAACAGGACACAATTATTATGAAAAGCTGATCAAATGATCACTATATTGGTCAGAAAAAAGCCCACAATCTAGAATTCAATTTTCTCAAACGACCACAGTCGAAGTACTACAAGGATTGTCAGTGGAAAATGGGACAATGATGAGGATTTGGGTTATCTAAGCGATCAAGGTTAGCATAAAACCAACCTAGAAAAAGGAAATGAGAGAGAGAGAGAGAGAGAGAGAGAGAGAAACCAACTGAAAAAGCATATAAAGTAGTTTTAACCTATGTTCCAGTAAATTAAGAAAAATTCAGGTTCTAAAAGTTGATAATAGTATGCGCTTATAAAAATTGGATTTGTACATTATAATGATTATCAATTTCATTGTCACAATTTACCCATTCCTTAAGCTATTATTATCAAATTTCCAATCAAAGTCTTCGAAGTATCAAGTTTCGCATTCGGATCTCGTAAAATCAATGCCGCTACCTGTTACGAACGAATCGAAATGTGACGTGAAACAAATTACATTTTATATACTCATGGAAGATAATCTTATCTCAAGTTGCGACCTTATTCATGTGAAAGGAGACACTCGAATTTATCATATAGAAAGAAAATGAGAATGATCTACCAGAGAAGATTCGCGAAAGAATTCTTAAAAACACAACGAACTAATATTCATGAGATACATTTAGATGATAAGAAAAATTCGTATTAGATAAAAAGCAAAAAAAAGGAAAAAATAGAGATCAAGCAGGGGGGACCACTTCGTTTTTGATTGTACCGCCAGTTAGCTAACACCACTCTGTATAGTTATAACTGAGAATCCAGAAATAAATAGTTATGCAAATCGTAAGGTAAATAACAGAATAAGTTTATGAGTTAATTCCGAAGAAAATAGCATTCGTAAGCAAGGAAAATAAACAGATTCAACAGCGAAGCAATATGCGTTGAGCTTGCGATCTCACAAAATTACTATACAATAGGATTTCTATTAGAAAAATACAAGAAATCGTTACTAGTAATTATAGAAAACTACGCAATATGCTAAAAAGATTAGAGGATAACACCGCGAACTCTTTTCCGATCTTAGAACAGGGCATAGATGCTAGATTTCAAGGAAAACTATCCAAAGCAGGAAAGAAGCGAAAAAAAACTCTCATTTGGTGGACATAACTTCTGGAATTGACTTTGCCTCTAGTTTGAATCAAAATGTTCAATCGGCAAGCGATGCGAAATTATCATTTTCCGATGCTGAAAGTTCTTTTTCTGTGCCAGCACTTTTGGCATCTAACTTGAAAATGGAAAAGTCCCCTAGGGACATTTTTACAAAAAATCATTTTCATAACTAAAGTGAAAATAAGGTAACTTTAGAGGCAACTTTAGAAAATTTAGATAAGACTGTTAATCAAAGGGTCGAGGAACGAGTAAATCCTTTAGGAAGTCTGAGCAAGGAGAAGCTATTAGTCTAGAGCTCCAGAAATGGTAACAATGAAGCTTGCCTTGGAATCCATATCTATTCAGGGTGATCTTATACCTGCCTAACTGGGGAAGCTGACACACCTGCGAAATCTGCGTTCAGAATAACCAAACCTGTTGAGTCGCTACCTGTTGCGGACACTAAACAAGCAGAAACAATAAGTACCTTACATTATCCGAATCTGCTTTATGCCATTTTCCAAATATACCGAAGAACCAGCAGAAAGGAAAATGTCAATACCAAACTAAATCCAAACAACCCCCTTGGTGTTGCCTTGCATACACCCACAAATTCCTGTAATGTAAACCTGTGATATTAACTTTTAACGCAAAAAAATGCCAACAACAACATAAATAGGAAATTTCATAGGTGAAACTACTAATTTATCGTAGGTGTTTCATAATCATTGAAAATAGAAATTTTAATTGGAATAATAGCAAAAATATTGGTAATGCCAAAAGTATAAATTATCAAACATCGTATCCACTGTTACCAATTTCTAGTTTACCCGAATCGAACCTATTAGATATCCGAGATCCAATGCAATATACGGAGTATCTGCAGCGAATGTGAATTACAATGCAAATGTTGCTGCAAATTTAAATATGAATCAAATGTCATCAATGATTTCAGCAGCAATTCAATTACTTTAAGCAAAATGGAAAAACTGAATACCCCGGGTATGGTGGAGAAGATGATAGAAAATATAAACCATGCTTATAGAAGTTGTGGTGTCATATAGGACAAGGATGATTAGATTGAGATCTGCAATATGAAAAGTTCAAAAGAATTCTAGATAATAGCTTTACGGTGTAAAAATGGAAATTCAACTAAAATATTCATAATTTCATTTACTTAATAAAAGCTAAATTGTAATATTGTTTAATTACAATAATTTTCCTAAAGGTAATTGCGTTATACGAAAAACACGGTTTTCCTGTAGGTTATCGCGTAAAATATTTTTATACATGATTATAAAAACGTATACATGCAAATAATTTATAATTTAAAATACATTTGTGATAAATAGTTAGCTCTGAAAATGATTAGGCTAATCAACCATTTAGATAAGGTTATGAATGGTTTCATGTTGCATCTTGCTGAATTTATGATCATCGCGACTGGTTTAGTTAAAACTTTATCGATAAATCGTCGCTCATTAATATTTTGTAATTTATGCTCCGACGAATGATGAATTAAGAATGATACATCGAATTAGTTATTCGTCACCATAAAGGGAAATCAACTTTACTGGGGCACTTCGAAAACCTTATAAATCCGTAAAGTATGTGTTTTTATTTTTATTATGCAACTTCGAGCTCCGTGATAAAGGCTTTTACATAATCTCACACGTTTCTTTCAAAAAGTCTGGCTAATACAGTTATGACTTCAACCCTTAATACGTCTTATTTGCATTTCAAATTATTTTTACTGCAGAACTGGCGAGAGGCGGCTTCGAGCCAAGAAAAATGCAAAATTTATTCATATCGTCATCCAATCTTCTGCTAAATAACTGAAAGAGAAAACGTAAGGATATGAGCATTTATCCAATAAATCTTCAAAAAACTCTGAATACTAATTTATACGATATTCTTTATAAATATGTATTTTCTCAAAGCGTCGTAGTATCCTTAAGTTTCGAGGAAATTTTTGGAATACAGCTCTCTTTAATGTAATGATGCTTTTAGGAAAATATAAAATGCAACACTTTCAAGCACGGATGATGAAGTGCGAAGAAAATTACCTACCATTGTAAGAAATAAGAACGTTTCTCGGGAATTTCCATAAAACATGATTTCTACGAAGACATGAGGTAATCATGAAATTCTCATGTACATTTCGCTCAGGGAGGAAAATTCTTTTATTTACTAATTTCATACTTCTGTAAAAAGCATTTAAAAAAGCTTTCGTTTATTAGCTTACCTCGTAGGTGCACTCTGTGTGTAATTTATTAACATTACGCAATAAAGGTCAGGCTCCGTGAGACATTTCGAGCTTTACGTGAGGTATCGCAAAATTAATTATATCCAAAATTGTACGTACAAATGGAAACTTAACAATGAAATATAGAATTACCGATTCTCCAAGTACAAAAATAAATGTACAGCGAAAGGATAGAAGGATATCGAATTTCATTCCTAATACTAAAGTTCGCGGGGAATATATATATTACAGCAGTTCATTAAAAAAAATCCTTTTTGCCTTTCGATGAAATTGGCCGGAGGCCTATTAAAAAATTCCGAGAGCAAGAAATCTAATTGTGATAAAGCAAATAAAATGAATCGCTCGTACGTTGTAACCTATTTTATTCGATCCAGGACTAATGAAATCCATTACTGATTTCTATTTTATTTACGATGCGATTCGCATTATCGCATTATACATATCGTAAAGAGAATAATTTCAATAATTAGATAAACTCATTTATTCGGCCCAATTTGCGAGGGCGATAAATAAAATACGCTGTAATTAAGTGTATTATCGAATTACGAAGGGAATTATTGTGAAAATTGGATGAAAATAGGGTGAAAACGAGGATGAAAGTTGTCGCTAGGACTGAATGGAAGAGGTGCGATATAACAACGAGAGGGATCGAAGTGTAGTATGGAAAACAGATGGTTTGGCGATGTAGGCGATTAAGCTCGATGGATAGATAGAGATCCGATGATATAACAATTCTACGGAGATAAAGTCGTCTTCGTGTATCATTCTCTGGATCTAAGCAAGTTCTCTGATAGCCGTACTAATGCTCGGCGGCGGAGTAACACTTGACATAATTCAGCCACTCTCGGTGATCGTTATCTCAGCCAGCAGCTGGAGCCAATCTCCCGCAGGAGCTGCCTGAACTTTCGAGGATGCCGCCGATGCTTCTCAAATTTTACCTCTTTATCGCAGTTATCTCGGTTAAATTGCTCGGTGTATTGTCGGGAGTCTCCGAGCGAAACCCCTCGATAAATTATTCGCACAAATCTATCCGGTATATTATGCACAACTACAATTTTAACATGCGTGGCCGTATGCTCATGAAAATCCTCCTCTTTAGCAATTTTGCCCACGTAACGCGTAAAACGCCCAAGTCTCCGTAGTAGGCGTTTCACCGCAGTGGAGTCATCCCAGGAATTGGTTCGGACGTTGACTCGGTTCCGCACGACTAATCAGGGTTTGGTTTTCCGGGGATGAAGACTTAGGAGCGAAAAGTAGTCGGTTCATGGTGGTGGAAATTGATACGGTTGCATTTGGCGGTAATGGTCGGGGAATTCTGAGATATGAGCGTTGAAATGTGTCAAACGCAGTGGGAATTCCAAGAAATTCGAATCGTGCTGCATTGGGATTGCACGATTATGTGAAATAGCGGAAAATGGAGGGGAATTGAAAAGCGTGGCTGAAGAAGCGAGCCGTGCGAAGTTACGAGGAGGGGAGAAAAATCAGTTCTCGGTGATTATTCATCGAGACTGCGGTGTCAGCTCGTAAAACGTCTACGCACATCGGCTTTAATGTTTCAGACGGTAAGTGCCTACTCACATCACAGTGAATTCCAGCTAGATGGCCTTGCGCATAAACGGAAAAGCGATTCTCCCTGTTCAGGATGAAAATTCTAAAATATAACCCGAAACTAAAAATATCCACTTAATTCTGAAGTGAAGAATTTTAGGAATTCGGAATTTGACATCAGAAATCAAAGGGAAGAGAGGCGTATGCCCGAATTAACGACAGATGAATCGATATATTGCGAGATTCAATCCAGCAAATTATATTCGATTATTCTGGCGAAATATTGAGATAGCAAATGTGGCAAGTTGGAGTGGTGGTTACATGAATTTCAGGTCAAGACATCATCGAGGCGAGTTACGTCGTGGAGTTTTTTCACTTGAAACTTTTGAGTTACTCCATTTCTACCGAAGGAAGATAAAATCCTTTAAAAATGAGAGTGGAGCGAACATTCTTAGTCGACAAATGAAAAAGGATGCCTAGGCATCAAAGGGAAATAAGATGTTGATCGTAGGATAAAGAAGATGAAGAAGCCCCGATGAAACGTTAGAGAAATCAAAGAATGCAAAATTGCAAGAATGCAAGGCCAAAGAGAGGATATCGTGAAATAGCTCTTTAAATCATTAACCATTTTGATTTCACATTTCACTTGGCGATATAAAGAAGTAATATTCGACGCATCGATGATTTTCCTGGCGAGAAATGTGTAGCATTCCTTGATAAAGGAAGAATATCGTTATCTACGGGGCAGTCTCTCCGGTGGAAAATAATTGGTTTTCATCAGTTAACTTTCTATAAACGCTCCAGCACATCGATGTCACTTCATCATTAAGCGGAAAACAAAACTCCCGGAAGGAACTTCGAGAAACTTAGTAATTCTGTGTAAACGGAATTAGCACGCGGAATTCTTTTTTCTCCTTTTATTTCACTGAACATTAAAAGCTCATTTAATGAAACGAAAACGAGAGAATTTTCGCAATTAGACAAAAATTTCAGTGCTTATAATACAGACTAATTCTTTCGTTCGAATAAAAACGAGGGTCCCTGTTATAAAATAATACTTTGAATATGAGATATCCTATAAAACATGCGAAATACCATCGAGTCATATGTAGCGCATTTCGAAACTCAAATGTTTATCGGGCTATTGGTCGTAAAGGGAATGTTAACAGCAATAAAAGTTTAACTGGAGAAAAACGGAGATGTTCCAGGCTGTTTTCTCCGACACACTATCCGATATCGCATAGTAAATCTTCCATCTTTACATGATAAATATCGAGAAGAAAATGGCGGAACTACGGAATATTTTTTGTAGGTCGCGTTTGATGTCTTACATAAATTTCACGTTTTCTTTAAGTTCGAGCTATCGCGAAAGTAATACATCTGTAAGTGCATTTAGCAAAGAGTTATTATTACCGCCGCGATACGTTTATGTGGATTAACAAGCAAATGCCAATATGGACGCATAATACCACGGGGAAAACGCTGCTTATGCAGTGCTGACGGAGAATATGACATTGCACGTGTATGCGTTCACCTTCATTTCGTCTTTGCAAGTTTCGATTTATTATACGCGTATCGATATGCCAAACACCAACCGGGTAATCGATATCATACACGCTATATTCTCTTTCTTCCTTCATTGTACCCAGCTTTCATTGTTTCCCTATGAAAGATTTACGATATAAAGGAAGAATTTATCACGCATCGAGTACAAATCTATTACATATCACTCTCGTGATTATCATAATTTCACCATTCATTAGAATTTATTCATTGCAATTCCTTTTCACACATGTTCCCGATGTTTCTTCATTGAATATTTTCATTACATTTCTTCATTGCATTTTTCATGTTGCGTTTCATGCGAAGAACTTTATATGTGTACGTGCGAGTTAGTACATTCGCTCACCTGCTGCATGCAGGGTGAAAAATGGGAATCGGCAAAGGCCACAATAAAGTGGAGAAAGTAATTCTAAAATCCATTTACTACTGCGAATGACTCACCCTTTCATGAAGTTACTTCCACAAAAGAATGCATTTCTACTGTGTATTCGAATCTCGTTTTCTTCCTGAGAAAAATATGCATTAGCCAGATGATTATTGTGACAATTCGTCGCATCGAGGATCCGTTGATACGTGAAATGTCAATCGAGATAGATGTAAGAAAAGATGCGATTTTAGATTAGGAAACACGAGAAGATCCTCGAGAAGCATGGATAATAGAGACAACTCCCGAGCCCAACGTTTTCTCAGTATCGACAAATGAAAGAAAATAATACTTTCCCTTAAAGTTGCAGAGCGCTTCGGTAAAAACTCCGGTAATTCACTAGCGAAGAAATGTAATGAATAGTTTTCAGAGTATAGGACGATAATACGATACGTTTACGACATATGGGCGTTGGTCGGTGTGACATCGTAACCCATAAAATGATTTTATTCGAAGTTCACGCATTATACGTCAAATATTTCTTTAAGTGAAAACTTCAATTTCTTTTCTCACTCTCCCATCTTCCACTTGACACTCCCTCGCGATTCTTCCTTCCCACCGGTTGCTCGCTGGATCACGCGAAACTGACCAATTTCTAATTTATATCTTGTCTTGCCTTAATTTTACGTTAAAGATTGCACTTTGATGTTGAATTTTTTCGACCTCGGTATTCAACGCACAGCTTTTTTAAGCATACTCTCATCTCGTGACATTACATTTTATTTCTTGTTTCTTTGATCTCAATGTACAAGTCTCTACACACAAATAAAAAGTATATACAAATTCTAATTAGACTTTTGCTTTTCGTATTAAGACTGAATTGCCACTTATTGAAATGTAATTTGTTGCAGGTATATGGCTATTGTGAATCCCCTGAGGCCACGAATGGGCAAACGAGCCACGTTGTGCGTGGCAGTTGCCATTTGGATTGTAGGGGTTATCCTATCCCTGCCGATGTTACTTCTCAACACCACCTACACGCATAACTTTATCAACGGTGAAGTTCGTATTATCTGCTACAGCGAATGGCCCGATCGAACGGACGACGGCCTCAGTTATTACGAATATCTGTAAGTTACATATATTGCCATTTATTTCGTTCTTTCCTCCATCTTCATTTTTTCTCCAATTCTAACAATAAACAGAAATTACTACCCTATTTCACTTTAACACTGATTCTCAAGAATTATTTCTATTCTTCTCCGGTGTATAAGAACCTTCCATATATTCTTGCAAACTATAGTGTCTTCTAATAAATCATCCAATTCAAACATTTTCTCTTCTCATCTTTGCCGCAAAAACGTTCTTAATAGCGTACGTGCAAAAGTGGTCAGTGTGATGTATGGTATGTTACCTTTCAACTTAATATCATTAAAATTCCACAACCCTCTTCGTGACTTTACGCTACGTGTCTAGAAATTTTAACCATTCAGTAAAAATTAACATTAACTTCGTATCATAGCACATGCATTATTTTACCTTGCAATTTATAACATTAATCTTAACCACGTAGAATCTTTTTTGACAAAGCGTAGAATCTCGTAAGACCGGTAAAAACGGAATCTCATTAATGATTTAAAGAAATATGATTGTGCGACGGCTCGTCTACCTAGTGGAGCCTGATGAAAGTAGAGGAATCTCGGCTTTAAGGCGTGCCTTTATCGTTAGCTCCCAGTAATTAAAGACAAACGACTCGAAATGGGCAGAAACGCAGGGGAGATGCTCCGTATCGAACTCATCTGAAACGATTAAATCGCGAAAATTGCTTCTCGTTCAGCGTCTAAGAAATTAAATAGTTATTCTTCCTCTCTCTCTCTCCCCCCAGCTTTCTCTCTCTTTTGTGAACGTTTAATTACCCAGAGTCTTTTTCACTAAAGTTTCGCGCTCCGCTTTCTCGGCGATTTCGTATTAAACCGCATCTTTGAAGTGGCTATATTACTTCTGGAATAGGGATCACGGAAATAGTGGTACAATTCTTTGAATGTTCACTCTGCTTCTTATGTAGTTTGAGCAATTCTAATACGATCGTCACTACTGTTCCCGTTTATTACTTTAATCATCATTCGCGCAACTCGATTAGCCGTGACTTAACTAAGGGTACCATAGCATAGTTGACATTTCGCTTGACGAATATCCCACGTGAATCGAGAAATTTCCATAGATGCGGTATTGCGGTCATGGGCGTAAGCAGTTCGAGGAATTCCTCCAACTTATCGGAGTAGCTAGTTACAAGAATCCTTGCATACGCGACTCCATCACAGATCGATATACCTGGCCAAATCGTCGTACTAGATTGAAATCCGATTGTACCTTGTCTCAACCCTTAGCAGTCCCTCGCGAAAGGTAATCTTAGATTCTCCCTGTTTCGGTACACCTCTTAGATTCTCCTTGTCGCTGATGCGCTGCTGCTGCTGTTGCTGCTACTGTATTCTTGGTGATTAATCCTCCTCTTTCCAGAAATAAATTCCTCAAATCCTTAAATTCATCCGTAAACCGTAAGTTCGTGAAATTTCGACAAATTCGATAAAACTCGTCGTAAGATTTATTCAATTAGTTTAGGTCCACGCGAATCGACTAATTGCCTTGAATTATTTCTTTGAAGCATTTCGTGGAATCTAATGGTTGGAGTTCGACAAATTAATGAGGTTAAGTTGACCAACTGTTTAATTGCATTGATTAGCACGGCGAACAGTGGGGCAAGCTCGAAAACTTGGCTCAGATGAATAGGTTTATCCGTTCTAGTTGGATAAGCATTCACGCGTTCCAGTCTTCGGGTTTGCCGGAAATCGAAATCCCCTAAGCCGAAGATTTCCGTAAAGAGAAGTTGATTCGCACGCTTCTCCGTTTACGTTAAGCCAATCTGCATGTATTAGCTTCGCGTTTACTTCGTGCACATTGGCATTTCTAAGAATTTACCGGAAGATCTCTACAGATTTTATTGCCTACGATTATAAAACCATTACATCCCCTGGAAATGTTCCCTCTTCATGAACCATTTATTCCTGACAATATATCCACGGGAGAGAACTGCATTATCATTATTATTATACATTTATTATACATTCAGATGTGTTGGCGGAGTGTTGGGAATACAATGAAAGAAGAAGCACCATGTAGAACAGAATGCGTACTACACACGTTGCGAGCCATAAACAAACGGAGCTTTGTACATTCATCACGAGAAACATATTTATTTGTTTTTAATGCACGCTTAATCACCCATTCATTACTCCGCCATAGAAAATGCATCGGTACAAATGCAAAGCCCGAAATCCCCGGAAATGCCGGCATCATAAAGATCATCGAGTATTGATTAGTGGGAAAAATATTCCATACTCCGCATGTGCTACCTTTTATTGGCTGGTCGGCTTATTGGACTAGCAATTAAATTTCAGGGTTGCCAGTAAACGATCTGTGTGTGAGATTCGAGCATTGGCCTGTTACTATGAGCGCTAATGATCCATCAAATGAGCACACGGGACTGCAGTTTGCTAACAAAGGTGAACCAATGCAGTTGCATCGATACTGATTCGCGATCTCACTTATTACGCACAAAGCGCACCTCCAACAATCTCAGCGGTTGTTTCTTCGATCATTGCCAAATGCTTGGCGATTGGCAAAAATCTCAAGAAGAAAGATAGCGGAAGACAAGGCCTGCTGTGCTAACCCAATTCAGGGATGAAACGCTACTTCTTCCCATTATTAATTTTATTCAATATCCTTCATCCTCTTCGGATCTTCTTCGATTAACATTTCGATTGTTAACCTTCGCTTCCTCGAGCCTTGAGATTCCCTCGGGCTTATTTGATCCGTTTCTTTCCCCAGCAAAAAATCGCCGCCCAAATCGATTTCTTGGCTCACGCTGAATAATAGAAATTCTGGGCTTATTCACCCCGGAATCGCTCGGCGATTCGCAGAAACTTTTTCCAGATATGATATTCATTCGGCATATTTCCCCCGTATCACTTTTATTAAACAAGAAGTACAAAGTGTATCGGTGTAATTGATGTTTTTGCAGGTATAACGTCATGTTCATGATCCTGACGTATTTTTTGCCAATTGGCTCGATGACGTTCACATATGCCAGAGTTGGCCTGGAGCTGTGGGGTTCGCAAAGTATCGGGGAAGCTACTGCGCGTCAGCTGGAGAACATCCGAAGCAAAAGGAGGGTACGTAGCAAAAACAGAATTCATTTCATTAACGCTAGATGAAAAATTCAACTCGAAAATGATAAATATTAATCCGACGGAGTCAACAGGTGTTGCAATCACCCATTGCATATATAGGCTCCGTTTAGGGAATAAAATTCATTAATTTTATCTTGTTATCCACGCGCGAATCAATAGGAGTGAGCTAAAAATATTTATCAATTTCATGAGACTGCAGTATGCATGATCGATCCTTCAAAATAAGATAAATGATAAATCAAATTAATAGACATCGTTGGACGCCTACTTAATAAAATACCTCACTCGACACGTGATAGCTATAAAATATTCATCTAGTTTATTAATGAAAAGTACGTAAAACACTGACCTTTCGCAATATATCATCGTTTTCGAGGAGTATAACCTACGCAAGTAATTTATTACTCTGGGAAATTCGTTTAGCAGCATTTCCCGTGGGAAATGTTAGCATTTACGTGAAAAGCTCCAGAGCTTATTTCAATACTCGAGACATTAACGAGTGTTCAACATTGATTAGTGTTAATTGCCATATATAAATCGAGACTGATGACAAGGGATGGTCGGCAAGAAGGATCAAATAATTCAGTGATTAAGCGCGAGGAGATGAATAAAATTAACTGAATTTTAAGCGAAGGGTATTATTGTCGTGTAAAAGTGAGTTTAGGTACGCAAGAAGACGAAGAAGAAGAAGAATAAGAAGAAGAGAGGGATTCTGTGAAAGAAGAGCGAGATGCCAATCAATTTTGTAACCAACTAGACATTGGCGAGGAAGAGAAACTGTATAAGCGAACCCGATTAATTAGCTTTACGTAATTTCCGGTCGTCGTCGTGCGGGCTTTTCTACGTGTGTGAGAAGACGATGAGACAGGACCTACTAGTGTGCTTAATGCCCAGGAGGATTCCAACGATGTATTTCATCCTTCGAGAGACGTCATTTCCAGCAGAATGATTTCATTCCCAGAATTCAACCCCTCTCATCTCCACCTCCCGGAAGATCGATCGTTACGCGGTTGTCTTTTATTATTTCGTCACTTGCACAATGAGTAATGCAGTGTATCAGTGGTAAATTGATTTATCCTCTTATGGATTCTCTCCCTTCTCACCAAAGTCCCCTTAGTGAATTTCTCCATGCACCATTTGCCATTCAATCTCCTCGACGAATAAATCAGGAAAACGGTATTTACCGTTTTAATGTATTAATGTCAGCCAGTCAACATTTTACAAGCAAACACTGTAATAAACATTGATAAACACTGATATCCTTAATTCATCGTTCGGAGTAATAAAGTCGTTACATACTTTAATTATCATTCTCCGAAATTGCAGTGAATGATAGAGCAAGAATTACCTATTTCATGTTTGAGCAATGTTGGAGAGAGAATTTCGTGATATTTATTCTACAATGTGTTCCACATTCTAATATCTGGCGTAAGTTGTGCAGTGCTGTTCCATTTTCTGAGGAAGATAGAGGTAAGCCAAGAGTACAGGCAGTTTCATACATAGGTAAAACATGCAAGATGCATGTGGCTTGTGCATAAAGGAGCACGTACATGGTGCATACCTCTCCTACACGCACCTTTGTGGATGTTCTACCCCGGAGGATCGCACTTTTGTTATCAGTGATTTACATAACAGAGTCTGTAAATGTTATTGTTCTGTCGCAATATCATCTCACGCAATAAATATGCAAAACCAGTTATCGCTACGAAATACTTGAAATTTAACCGATGCAACATTCTCTTATTAACGTCGGCCATCTTTCCTGAAATTTTGCTTATTATAGCCTTGCCTCCTTTTACTTTCAGCGGATTGTGCAATGCTCCGAATCTCTCTAGGTTGTAATAAATGTAGAAAATATATAATACACGCAATAAAGTGTAATAAAAAGATACAAAATTTCAGACACTTTTTATTTATTTCCCAACGTATTAATTAATTTTTTGTGCGCGAGCAGCAGGCGAATTAATGAGATGCTTCTTTTTTTTCTTTTTTTGCATAAAAGTTCACGTATTGCTGTTTTCGTATCAAATAAAATCTTATTCGCTTTTAATGACAAAGCTTTGAAGGACTGTATAAAGCAATTAACGTAATTGCTTACGTAGCATTCTTATTTAAGAACGGTAAAGCGTCTTTGTGAGCGCCCTAGCTGAGAATATATCGGAAACACAAGAGTAAAAGAAGGAAAGCCCGGGAACGCTTGAAGTAAATGACGACCACGTCAAAGACATTCCTATTCTGTAACCACGAGAAAGAAAAACTACTTAAAAGGGTAAAAAAGCAATCTGTTTAACCATTGTTAAGGAACGATTAACTAAAAGAAACACAATACCTACATAACCATTCCATAACCATTTTTCATTTAATCACCGCGCTGCAAACGATGAAATAAAAACGATTGTATATTTCATCGCTAAACGATAATCTAGAATATGGCTGGTAATGCCATATTCAAATCGAGTTTCGCTATAGCATTCATTTTTGAATTTTCTATTCGGAAAAGTAAATCTTATTCCATCGATCAATAACGCATCGCGCAGCGTCGCACGATGAGCAAGTTAGGTCGCAATGAAGCCATTGGACTATTTAGCGAACGAATTTCACAGAAGTTGGTATTTTTTGCTTTTGCGGCATCATTCCTCAAGAGGTGAGAGAGAGAGAGAGAGAGAGAGAGAGAGAGAGGTTCTCTTTCAGCGTGTTCAAGTGGCAGTATCGGCTTTTCATTACACGACAAAGGGACTGTAGTCAATGTACCTGCTCTGTATAGTTGCTATATAGTTGCTGTATAATTGTATAAGTGTAGGCAGTCCCCGAATACTCGTAGAAGTAGTAGGCATGGTTGAACCATGTATGAACAAACACAGGGAAAAACACATAATAGCTTTGCATAGTCACAGATTCGGACTCTCGACACGCATAGATCGTTCGATGGACACGCGTGAGTCACATGGATGCTGATCGGTTTAACCTGGACCCAGGGCTCTATCGTTTGTCATTATTATGGACATGCGAGTGCTTACCTGACACAGGTTGTCAGTACATTGAAACGGACGAAACGCTGAACACAAATGAGAGCTGCGTTTGAGATTCCGCCGGTTGGGTAGATGAGTTCGATAGGTCCTATCTAATGAAATGGCTTCGCTGTTGGAGGAATATTACTTCCTCCAGACATCTGATAATTTGCGCGAGTCTCTTTGACGAAACTGGAAAATTTCAGTGTAATCAACATGCCTTTATCGATCGGTAATCACGAGAATTCTCGATAGATCTATGCAAGCAGTAAAACGACAGAACGCGGAATATATTATCCCGGTTTTATGGGAAAGACAAGCAAAATAAGAGGGTGAGAGAGGGGGAAGGGGTGAGAATTGATGTGGGCGCTCTTCAAATATTTTACAAATGTTCTTCCTTCTATTTCTCAAAATGACTGATTACTCGAGACTCTTTACGCTAAAAACACTTCGAGTCGCATTACAGTTTGTTTGCTCAAACACTCGTTCAAAGAAATTCGTTTTCATGCAACGTTACTCTACACGCTACCAGGAACGAAACAGTGCAAACGGTCGTTTTAATCATGGAAACTTGAAAATGGGAATGAAACGCCCAGGAAATGGCGGGACGAATGAAAAAAGTTCAACGGAAGTAAGATGAACGCGCTTTTCGGATAAGGTACGGCGGTATTGCGCGAAAAGTATCCGCCATTAAACGAATTACGAGCAAAGTCCTATTTAGTAACGATAATTACGTCGATAGATATAATGGTGTAGTAATGGATATATAATGGTACAGCGCACAATGAATTAGTATCAGTTAAAAAGGGACTCGAGGAGAAATATGAAATCTTCAACTTAATTAACGCTAATTAAAAGCTTCTGACGTTCTGCAGATTTTTTTGCTTTCTTCATCTTTCTCCCGGCACACTGTATAATTATGCCAAATGAATTATCATTGTGTTGTAATATTTATAAATCTCGAGAATTTAGTATTTTCTTTAGGGTTATTTTTAAGCAAATTTTGCTCCTTCGCCAGAAACTTCGGGAGAGATTATCTCGCAAATTAAATGAGAACTGCTAAATTCGATAGAGCGGAACTCGATTTCTTTGATTGAATTAAATTGGTAAGTGAATCGTGTGGGAAAATTGCTAAATTGCCTTTTAAACGTAAAGCGATAAGGGTATACGTATGTGTATAGCGGGACTACTCTCATTGTAGTATAGCTAGAGAAGTATCGCAAGTTGTATTTGCGATACGATGCATTTAAAGTACGAGTCGTAAAGTAGAAGGAACACGGCTTTTAGCGGCACGCCACGCGAATACAAGCACGCTGATTAAACGCCATTATTTCAGGGGTGCGTTTTAGCAGGACATACCCCAGTTATTACTAGCCACTTTACATACCTTTCAGATATTTACGATTTTTCTCACCACACCTACAAACTCGCACACATGCGGTGATAGAACGTAGGCTCTACTTTCCAAAGAATTTTCGTCAAACACGAAATTAAATTTTCTAAAAAATGGCAGGAGAAGCGGGAAAAATGTTTTCAGCTGTTCGAATGATAAAAAGTGAGAACGAAGGGAGAAAGAGGGTAGGAATTTTAATAAAATAAGAATTATCTTCGAAATATGCTATTTCGCGTGCTTGCCAAATGATCGCGCTGGACGTTTTTCGAATTCTTTTATTTTCCGCTGGTACAAACAGAACGATAAAACTCCACTACTGACTACTGACTGACTGACTATACCAAGATTTCATATTTCGTTGATCGGTGAGAAAGTCGAAGAGATGTTAACTTAACAATTTATCCGCGCAGATTAACAGGAAAGTCCGGGAAGTATCTCGGAAAATAATAGGAAAAGTTTCATCGGGGAGAGAGAGAGAGAGAGAGAGAGAGAGAGAGAGAGAAAAAGGAATATTAAAGGAACACAAGTATTAAGATCGTCCTCATCTCCTTGGCCTTAATTATACTTGCCGAACCCTCTGACAGAGATCAAGAAATGCCGATGGAATTTGTGGACGTCGAATCTTTGGAAATCCGAAGGTTCCCCAAAGATTCCTCGCAAACAATAGATCAAAGTCATTTCATAATTTCTCACTGACACGCGAATCATTGCAACCTAACCCAGAAATTGGATATTTCGGAACTTTGGAACTTTTATCAAACTCAATCGAACATCAAAACCAACGGGGATTTACATCGTCGTAAAGTGGTCGATCCCGGATTTTTCCCAAACTTAATCGTAAAAGCCAAATGATGTTTTTGAAACATTTTTGAAATGACTTTTAGCATTTATATTTTATGGTGCCCCGGGTCACCGCACTCGGAAGTTCTGCGTTTAGCGGCGTATCACTTGGCAGGACTAAAACCGGTCTGCAATTTTCCCTCCATCAAACGTCCCGGACTTTTGGCCCCGTCGCTTCGAGCGTTTGCTAGTTCCACTTAAACGCAGCATGACTTCGTTAAGCCACGCCGACCCGTTTTAGAAGACCACTCGTATGAAGAGGCTGCATGGATAATTGGATGACATTCCTTATGTTTCCGTTTTAGAACGGTCTTTTATCCCCTTTTATTTATATGTTCAGCATTAAAACCCATTAAATATCAACTTCGTGCTTTGTTAAGCGCTTCATTTTTCCCTGAAATTCATCCATCACGGACGATTAATTCGAAATACGCGCGAAAAATCAGTTTCGAATTAAAATCTCGATTTCGCAAAATTGTCTAACTTGGGGGAATTCCCTCGGATATGCCCCCTGTATACCTGTGCGCTACATTGTAGTACATTACAAAAACATCGATATCTTTTTCGTTAAATAAATACGATGATAAATCAACAAATGCCGATACATCTATCATTTCCAGTAATATCACGTATAAACGCAGTATAACATTTTTTTACCATTATGTTTGCGCCGAGATGAATTAAAATATCAAAATACTACACCGAGGGCAATACGCTTTAATTTCAATTTCCGATATTTCATTACGTAGCCTGCGTTTGATTCTTTGGCCAATGAATGACAAGCTATCATATTAGTTCTCCGTGACCTACGCAAATATTCGGAAAGTACAATTCGGAAAAACCAACAATTTTTAAATCGTGATATTTAAGATGACATTTACCCTCTCTATTTGGCCGAGATATCGCAAGAGTTATTTGGATTGTGCGAAGTAAGAAAAAGGGATTTGTTTGTTTGTTGAAAAGCATCGTCTTATTTCTGGAGAATTGCTTTTAATTGTTTGCCACTAGAAAATGCCATTTAGATAGGTCGATGTGATTATTACACGAAGAGAGATTGTGCTTCTAGTTTCTATCTTATTGTACGCGTTCCTCAGGGTTCCTCCGCAGCTGTTGCTTTATTCGAATTAAGGCTCCACCTTGTTAGACGCGGCAGAACTACTTCTTACTCCACTTTAAGCGATTCACACGGAGACTATTTCAAATGCTTCAGCAATTAGAGTTTTCCCAAGAAAGAGAAATCAGTTTTTCTTTCTTCAATATCCTCCGTTAATTGATGGTTTCTTCATTTACGCGCGTATGTATGTATGTATGTATGTATGTATGTTTGTACGATTTATATTCTCAGCCACGACGATAGAATCCATCCACGAAAACTTGAATTCGTAAGAACTTACGAATTCAATTATAAAGCGCGGAGAGACTAGTTTATATTTAACATTGATATTTTCTATACACTTCTGAGAAACTCGTAGAAGGAAATTGATTTCGAAATAAGCTTTCCCTTTGTACTGTACAAATATTTGTATTTTTGATTTTGTTTAGACTTCTGGATTGTATCGGAGAAATATAAAACCGAAGAGAAAAATTCCGCTCAGCTATATCGCGCGGTGATTTTACCGAAGAAAACCAATAAACACCGTATCTTTAGAGAAATATCATTGGAAGTTAAAGGTGATCATCCATCCTTGTGCTTCGCAGGTTGTCAAGATGATGATCGTGGTGGTGGTGATATTTGCAGTCTGTTGGCTACCATTTCACGTGTACTTCATAGTGACGTCATACTTGCCGGAAATCACCAGCGAGCCTTACATACAAGAGGTCTTCTTAGGCATTTATTGGCTGGCCATGTCCAATAGCATGTACAACCCAATCATTTATTGCTGGATGAATTCCAGGTAAGCTGAGAAAATATCCAGGCAGGTTTGATTGAAAAAGCACACGCGCAACCAAACCAAAGAACAATATTGAGAAACAGAAAAAATTCAATCATGGGGAACATAATGTATGGAATTTAAAAAGCAATTTAATTTCGAGAATGTGCGCATTTTATATGGTGAAACGAGGTTCACCGCGAGAACAATATGACGAACGTTACACCATATTTCTCCGAGGCCATCATGATCGCCAATTCCTACGGACAATAAGGGGGAACCGTTCAATGTTTAGAACCACTAACCCTAGACACACACAAATAGTTCGAAACTGCAATAACGTCGTAGACTTTAACTACTTTAACACGTAGAGAAGCTGATGCTTTTTCGAAAAGTTGTCGCGATACTTGTCAACATAGTTCACGGGAGCTCGTTTATTACGGGCAGATGTCAGTGCGCATTTAATTTGCAGTTGCGAACTATCGCAAAGTTCTTGCTTTGCCCGTTCCATATTGGCTGGTAAAGAATTTAATTTTATATTAATTATCCATTGGCCAAGAGTAAGTCTCCGGCTAGAGACTGCGCCGGAAACAATTGAAACGGGAAGGTAAAAAGCCATGATGCAAAGTACAGAAAGTCCTGCAAAGAAGATTCCTAATGAAAACGTAGAAATATCCGAGAAACGAGAAACGAGAAACGAGAAACGAGAAACGAGAGAGAATCACAGGCGATAAATGAGGATAGAGTTTCAAAGGTCACACTGGAAAATTTTCAGTCGCTTCCAGTCAATGAGGATTACGACAAGAGCTATCTTTTTTACAACCTGACAGTTCTGACAATAGCATAGTCGTCGATGAATCCAAATCAATAGAGAACTTGGATTGGTTCAAATAGAAAACATTTTTCGAAAGATAGGCCAGCGTAAAACTGTGTCTACCTGCAAGTAAAAGCAAAAAGGCTTTTTTTCGTATTGCTGAAAATAGAATCAGGTAGAACAATGTACCAGGGAATCAACAATGAGAGTTCATCGAAATCCCTTGATGTCCGAATGCACACGACATCATTCATCATGTATGGGCGCTTATACTTGTATGTCTCCCACGTACGAATTCGTTTTGTTTCTCAATTTAGATTGAAATGGGCTTGTGCGGGAAAAATTGATTATACGCCAAGGGGGTTGGAGGGGGGGGGGGGGGTGAGGGAGAGCAAGAAAAACGCGTGATAAAATCAGAATACCGAAGGAGAGGAACTGTCGCTATCAACACGCACGAGTGAGACCAAAGTGACTGGAACGATTAATCTCGCGATCGATTCTCACTGTAAAGACAATGATAATCTTTGTATTGTACGTGTATTTGCGAGCACGTGCTTAAATTTTGTTGGAAATTCGACAGGTTTCGTCGAGGTTTTGCTCAGTTCTTTTTCTGGTGTCCTTGGGTACGGGTGACTCCAGAGCCAACGTTGTCGAGGTCGGAAGCTGTGACGTCAAGGTACAGCTGCCCGGGGAGTCCGGATGCAATAAACAGGAAATCCCGGAACGGTACGTCCTCACACACGTCGTCGGAGCGCCATTGCACGACGACATCTACCACGCCTAGAAGCGAATCACGCCTCGAGCACGACGACCTTGTCGCCCAGAGCGAGGAATACCTCACCTTCCTACCGATCAACCCACCCAATTCCGATATTGACTTGCACGAACTCTCCCCGAGAATTAAAATCCACCCCGAAGAACACGAGGGATTGGCTGTTTTCTAAGCTGTCTACTCAACCAATCCATATACACACTCTGCACCCTCTTCGCCCTCTGCACCCTCTACTCTTCTCTTATTTTCGTACTCTTTCTCCTTCTTTCTCTTCTTCTGGGAACCTATAAGGTTCTTATGGCTTATTAAAAGAATGTCAGATTTGTGTGAGAAAGAGAATGCAGTCGTTTCTTTGGTTAAAGGAATTATTTTCTAGACAAGATTAAAAATGAAGTATCAGTGTATTGTTTGGTAGAATTTTTATTCAGTAGACAATTATTGAGATTATGTGACTTGGTATCCGAGTTGAAAGTATTTCTTGTAAAAAGAACCTTCATGAAAAATTGCCAATCCCTAAGTTCGATGTCTATCATTCTTTTTGCCATGATTATTATTTTTATTTGTTAATTGTATTTTTTAGTTTTTTGAAATCATATTCTCACTGTTTTATTCTTATCGTCATTAATGTCATTTAACATTGTCCTTGGTATTATTATTATTATTATTATTATTATTATTATTATTATTATTACTATTAATTATCAGCATCATCATCATCATCATCATCATCATCATCATCGTCATCGTCATCTGATTATTTCGTCAAGTATTTACATAGATATTAAAGGTAAATACTATAAAAGTCCCTTTAATTAGAAATAAAGTGTATGTGATTAAGTATAACTAGTACGCTTAATGTAAAATCATTTTATGTATTCCTTTATCAGAGTAGAATCGAATTTAATTTACATGAAGCAATTTTGAGTAGTGGTCGCTGAACATTCTATTTATTGTTAAAATTAATAGGATGATTAGTAAATCGTTACTATATTTTTTTATTATCGCGCGATAACTTATTTATATACGTGAAAAATATAGAGTTATATCAATAAAAAACGTACGAAGAAGAATAGAAATTTCAATATTTGCTTCACGTAAAATCAACATTTCAACACTTAGCAAAGTTTTGCTTCTCGAGTAGCTTTTTTCGAAACCTGCACTTTTAGCTTTGCACAGAGCAAACGCAATTTTTACTTTTTTAATAACTTTATGTACTTTTCGATAAGCTGCAATAGTTAACAAATTTTTATTGTTTCAATATTTTCACAAGTGTTTTATCACTGTAGCCGAGTGTGATTTGATGAATCCGAAGAGTTTTTTCTAAGCATGAAAGTGAGAAGGTGGGGAAATATGTAGATTATAAGAGAAAATGGTGGAGGTCAAAATGTCGAAGATCGGTGGAAATAGACCTCTTTCTCATTCAATAGGCACGGTGGGCATTCCACTGAATTTACAACCACTGCGAGGAGGAAACGACCGATATCATCCCCACCATCGAGGTCGGGGCAGGAAGTGGAGGACCTCGCAAGCCAGAGGTCACATATCCTGACAGGAGGAGGATAGTACTCAGCAACAACGAGTTCACACCTGGATATAAAATCTCACTAACCTTTTCTCCATAATTAAGGACAACTAGTGAAGACTTCCTGCAGAACTGGCATCAAGGATGCAGGGAAAAATTTCTATTAGCTCGTTTACTGGAGAACTTTATAAGATAACTAGTGTCAAAATAATTATTTAAAAATTACATTTTACTGAAGTACCAAGAATATCATTTATAAAAATGTTGGTAAAGTGGAGGAGAAAAAGTTCAAGTGAATAATATATGTAATATAAAGGTGTAGAGATAATATTTCAAAATCTTAAAATAATTTAATTGGTGTTAAAAAAAATCTCGTTTTTTTATAATTATAAAATAATATTATGTTGAATAAAAATAAATGGCTCAAAACTAATTCTTTTTAGAACGTGTAAGTTTATAAGCTTGATTCAATAACTTGTTTTAATAGAGTTTAAAATCAAATTTCATAAATTTAAACTATGCTCATTCATAAGTATAATTCTACTTATTCCATAAAGCTGTCTTTGTAATATTAAAGTTTCACTCTTCCATTATCTCTAACTTTTCTATAAGCCTTCAGGACTTTGAACTCTAATGGAGATTTGAATGCCTGCTAAATTAATTATTTTACTAACGAGTTAAATACTGAATCTGTGTTCTATCCATATTTGATATTTTCTTTTTTTATACTATCTAACAAAACTAATGGACCAATAACCAACAGATTTCTCAAAGTCAACAGATTTTCTAAACAGAAATGAAAGAAATAAAAGATCTTGCCAGTTTTACAAATCAATTCGGGATAAGAATTATTCGCTTTTGTATCATATAATACTTGATTTCTCTCCTCTATCTCGCACAAAGATTGTAAGAAAAATTTCAAATATCAAAGTTACTATCTAATTCAAAAACGAAAATATTTTTTTAATAAAAAATAAGAGCTTTAAGCATGTACAATCTTAACATGTGCTTGGTAGACTTCCTTACCCTTTTCTTTTCATAAAATTTTCTGATATTAAACTTAAAATTATCCTTATAAATTAAGTAAAAATTTTTCCATTCGCATATACTACAAGATTGTAAATACAACAATTTTAAAGCCGTATATTTCCTCGTATACGAAATTTACACACTTTTCTAATTTCTTGGTTTTTTTATCTTCTATAATTAATTTATTACTAAAATATTACAAATAAAATTATGATAGAAGAATTCTTTGTCAGAAAATGATTTTCCTTAACCATTGAAAAGTTTTGTAATTATCTTGTAAAATATAGAGTCAAACATTAAAGAAAAGCACGACTATTGATATGTGAGCAATGAAAAAGATGTATTGGGTTATTTTTCAAGATCTTTTTTAGATTTTCAATTGTTACTGCGGAGCAAAGATACTCTGGGAAAACCAAACGCTTTTTAAAATATAAATATATATATATATATATATATATATATATTTATTTATTTATATATATATATGAAGTATGTGTATAAAATTAAAATTTTAGCTAAATATAGTAATTACATAATGTTACTATTAGGTCTAAAATAATTGTTGCTTGATCGTTTGTATTATGATAAAACAGTAACTGGTATTACTGTAACAAGTACTTTCAATTTTTACAAGAGATTCATGTATATTTACTAGAAAAAATAAAATTTTTAATATATAAATGTTTTTCATCTGAAAAAACAGAATTTGTACTGAAGTTTAAGTATAAATTTTACATCATTCCGTGTTAAACTTATTTACCAAAAAATATCTTCAGTAAATGAATGAATGTGGAAAATGCATTAATTTTTCAATGGGCGGAATTTATTTATAAAATAAAATAATTATTATTACTTATTTTATTTTTTAAGTTAAAGTAAAATATATTAAAATAAATCAATTAAGAATCCGGGAACACTCGCAACAATCTAATGTAAACTTATCTTGTAATTCCATACTCATTTTCGCATATAGTTTATATATACAAAAGAAATTTTCATTATCACGAACGTTAGAGATAAGAACATAGCTTAATATATGCCCCTCTCCTTCTCTTTCTCCCTGAAGTAAAGGAAGAATATAAGTTTTAAGAAAATTATAATCAACTGTAAAGTATTCCAAACGGAGTTGCTATGAAGAATAAAATTTAGCTGTTCTCCAATCGTCTATTTTTCGAAAACTGGAATAAAAGAAATTTATTATCTTGTTTCAATATATTGTACATTCTGCTATGATTGTATCCTGGATGATGCATCAATAAAAATGTCTTATTTTTTAAATAATTTTAACAGGGAATTTGTGTAAAAAAACAATTTTATTTTTTTACAATAACTTAAAACTAAAGATACAATTAACATTTATAAATCATATTAATTTCTTCTGCATTTCTGTATTTAGATTTTTTTTACATTTTTATGAGTTAAATTTGAACTATTTCTTTCCACGGAATCTATTTATTTCAAACCAATTTCTACAATGGAAAGTTTCTGAATCCATTCGATCAATATATAATTTTCCCTGCAAAAATAGTTAAGTAATTCAAACATAGATACATTTAATAATAAGACAATCATTAATGTTATAATTACATGCAAATGATCATATTGATGCTGAATTAGTCTAGCAGTAAATCCTTTAGCTCTAAATGTTTCAGTCTCTCCAGACAAATTTAAAGCTGTAACTTCAATTTCTCTCACCCTGGGTACATCGGCACAAAAACCATCTATACTACTACAAGTCTCTGGATGTACAATAATGTTATGATCTATAATTTTTAATGTTGGATTAGCTAAAACTTTTAAAGGAACTACCTCCATTTCTTGTAACTTTACACTCTTTTCCCCAATTTTATTTAAAGTCTTTTGGGTTACTTCAATAGCAAAAAGCTGCCAAGATAATCCAATTTGTGGTGCTGATAATCCAAAACTACAATGTTTTCTCATTACACTCACTAAGTGATTTGCAATCTATAAAAGATAATAAAACATACAGATAATTTATATTTCGAATGATTAAAAATGTATCACCTCTTGAAATTCCCGCTGTGAAAAACAAGCGGTGTCAATGCGCTCGCTTTTTGCACGTAAAACAGGGTCGCCAACTTGACAAATATGAGTATAAGGTGGTTTAGGTTCCTGTACGTATTTAAGAAACTTTGGGTATATTATGCATGCTGCTTTAACAAAGAAATATCGCTTATTATTTTTAATAAAATTGTAACCACTTAAAGATGGATTACACACGGAAAGAGATTTCATTAACATTTCTATTTATTTCGAAGGCCTTTCCCACCTTTCAATCAATATTAGGTTATCACGATTCAGATGTAGCATTAATTTACTAAATTGATAGCAGCGCACATTGCGTTTATTCAAGGAACTACATAAGCCTCGAATGACAATGTCGATAAAATCATTCTATGGTAAATTGATGCCAAATATCACTAGGCATTCAATTACTATTCTTTGTTAATTCGGTCCTTGCATACTACGAGTTGGTCCTGTTTTCCTTGTCGCACTTACGCCATCAGCGTTAATCGCTCTGTTTAGTTGAGACACGAACCCCTTTAGATCAGGTTAAGGATCCTCTCAAATAGAATAATGTATCTATCCCCGATATACGAGCCCCCTATTTAGATAGGTGCAATGGAGAAACTAAAAAGGAAATAGTGTATAGTTTCATAGAGGGGAATACAACCCCTGTGATTGCAGAGTGCTGCAAGTCCTAAAATTCACTCGACTTTTCGATGGAGAACTACAATGGCAACACTGTTAATGTTAAGTGTCGGCCAATGAGGGTTAAGCGTCGGGAGTAGAAAGGTCCTGATTGGCTGATAGAAATATTGCAACCTCGTAGTCACGCCGCTAGCCGCTCGCTAGCATGCCTGCTGCAAAGGAGGCGAGCCGTCACACAAAAGCAAGATGGAGGATCTCACAGTGGAAGTATGCGGCGAAAACGGAGCATATTATAAGGTTCGTTATGTGAAAAGTATGCGAAAATTGGACCCAACGAGTCTTGCTGATATCCAACAGGCTATGGGCCATATTGGAATGATAATTTAACTTAGCGGACATTTGTACTTCGTGAATTCGTGTGGTTGAAAGTTCGCGAGGTAACGCGGCTTCCTCGGACGCCATGTCTCGTTTGACAGGGCGTGATTTTCCCCTCGATTCTCTCAGTTCATTTTTCACGGTTCTCTTCGTAAATGCGAAAAATTTCACTTTCCCTTGCGATTTTATTTATTTGCTATTTTTTTCCGGGACCTCCCCTTCTCGTCTAAAACTTCCTGAATGCATCGCTCTGCAAGTCTCCTTTCTGCATCTTGGGAATACTTATTTTACGTCCTTTGTGTCTCTCTCTTTTCCAGGCCTTTGTAACTGATGTCTTCGAAGACGAGGTTTTGGTACAATTTGAAAATGAGTAAGTTTTTCAAGTTCTCTGTGAGTTCTTTATTTTTAAGTTTATCCATTCTAAGAAGCTTTGTGCTTCTGATTGAGAATTGAGCAATATGAGTGTCTAGAGCTTCTTTATGGCTGTACTCATTGTATATTATGATTTTTACATCTACCAATTGCAATATACTTTTAATACTTATGCATGATAGTTATTATCAAGCGGATCAAAATTGTTTATTCGAATAATTGTTTAAATGAAAGTATTTATAACATTAGATTTTTTGTTTAAAAACAAATACAATCTGATTCACTTTGTTTTGTTTCTCTATAGCTGGCAACCTGAGTCAAAATTTCCATTTGCTCAAGTACGTCTACCTCCGAAAGATGTTCCCAAGACAGAATTTCAAGAAAATCAAGAAATTGAAGTATTTTCTCGATCCAATGAACAAGAAGCTTGGGGCTGGTGGAGGGCTATTATCAAAGTTAGTGAATTGCAAATTAAATATTTTATTTTTTTTTAATATATTGTAAAGTTTCTTTATATTAAGTTCCATTTTTAATGCTTGTAGATGAGTAAAGGAGGTTTTGAAGTAGTTCAATATTTGGGTTGGGACCACACGTACACTGAAATTGTAAATAGTGAACGAATAAGAGCAAAAAATCCTAATCCTCCTATTGATAAAACCACATTTCATAAGATCGAGCTTGAAGTACCTGAAGATCTGAGAGAATAGTAAGTACAATAACAATAAAGAAAATTTTTTAATATAACTTTTTTAGATCTTCAGAGATATATAATAAAGAAATCATTTATTTTAGTGCAAAAATGGATAATGCACATAAGGAATTTCAAAAAGCCATACAGGCATTGCTGTGTCGATACGTGCCTGAACGGGGAGTATTGCTGGCCATCTCCCGTAGTGAAATGATTCATCGGCACAGTAGTATGCTCCAAGAAATGCATTTTCGAAACTTATCACAAAAGGTAGTTATAATTAAAATAGCACTGTATCTCAAATAGAGTTACAATTATGTTCTATGCATTAAACTTTTTCTTATTTTTTTTTTTATTTTTCAAGGTCTTGTTGCTTAAAAGAACGGAAGAAGCAGCGCGGCAGCTTGAGTCAACAAAACTACAAACGATCGGAGGGTGAGTTGCTACATAATTTTTTATTTTATCAAAAGTTGTGTGAAATTTATTACCTGCCCTCATCCATATACTGTCCTCATTACCATCCTGTCTGTGGCTTGTATTTTAATGGCAGGAAAATTTTAACACACTGTTATTAACTGCTATATGTGTGTACTTTACTCAATACTGGTAATAAAATTACACAGCTATTTCATTAGAAATATTCATTCTAAACTTTTTTTTTCATGTTAGTGGTTGTTTTTATCACCATATTTTTAAAAAAGTATAAAGTTTACAAAATCTGTGCATAATTTTACTACACTGTTTTCAATGTATTCTGAAGTCTGCACTTGATTATATATATATATATATATATTTTTTTTTTTTTTTTTATTAATGCTACTTTATTTGATAAAAAGTATTTGTTACTGCAGCTAACTTATTTAAATTTATACAGAAACTTAAAAGATTGTGGAAAAACTTAAGAATCTTAATATATTAAAAGTCTGTAGTGAATTTAATTAACGTCTTATAAATTATTCTATTACTGATATTTAATTGACACTATTTATTTACATTTGTACTTTTACAACACAGAAATTTTTTGGCACACATCCTAAAATATACACCAACAATCGTATATATACAGCATGCTTGTATAACATTAATGAGCAATAACTTCATTGTACTAAAAATCTCTCATATACTAGAAATGTAAGCATGTTTATTAGAAAATTAAAAATCTAAAAAATATATATGTATGATTATATACATATGTATTTTTTAATAAAAGATACATATAAACATATTTAAAAAATCAATAGAAACATCGTAAGTATTGAAAACTTAAGAAAATTAATTTTATCATTTAATATTTCTCGGTACCCTGTTTTTTACGGTTTTTTTCTGTTTTCATTCTTAAAATTATATATTTCTAAATTTTACAGTCATATATAATTTTTAATACTATTCGCGTAAAAATAGTTAAATTCATTTAATTGTTAAACGAAATCATAAAAAACTTGATAAAAATTAAAATAGTGGTAAAGTGAACAATACAATTTTTTATAAATAAGAGCAAACAGACAGAATGGCAAGGGCATAAAAGATAGGGCCATCATGTAGCAAGTTGTCAATTTAGTTACACCAGAGTTTCTTTCTCATTTCAGCAAATTTAGATCTTCAAACTTTATATATCAGCGTGTCTCAGACTTTGAGGCAGGGGTGAGAACAAATTCAAGGTGAGATCACAGCAGCGTGGTTTAGATTTAAGATAGCTTACTGTATTACAAGTTACACCAGATGCATTTCTCGGATGGAAATTTTCCACACCTTACATATGCATGCTTCGGCGTTGTGTAGTTGAAAATCACAGAAAAATATGCTTTATACTTATAAATTTGTTTGTCTTTTCATTCTTTTTTTTTATTGATTATATTCAGTAAATTAATAGTCATCGAGAAAACATTTTTCAATTCATAAAAATGTCGATTTATGTTATCCCCGTAGCTTTGCTTCATTTTCGAGATAGCGGAAATCAACGTGTAGCTGTGATCAATTTCTTTCAGTTTTATATTTTATTGAAAATAAAAAAAAGATTGTTTACCTTTGCCTGCCAATGTTTGAGAAACACTGATATATTTCCTGAACTTTTCTCATAGCTTCTAAAATTGTCAAATGGTGGCTCTATCTTAGGTATTTTATTATACATGATAATAATATATATATCATTTAATAAAAAACTATATACCGATTTATATTTATCTATAAAATAGGGGGTTTATATATTTTCTTTAATGTTTAAAACATGGATTTGCTGCATGCATATTATCCATCATTTGGTATGTTATCACATGTTAATTGTTCATATATATTTAACTATTATACAATTATTATTTTACCCCCCTGCCAAAATACAAGCCACTTACAGGAAAACCAAAGCAATATTGAATAATTAAAATGAGTATAGAAAATAAGATTAAAATATATTCTAATGCATGTGTGATTAAATTTATAATATAATTGAATTCATTTAAACTTTAATACCTTTTATAAATATTTATGAGTTTTCTGTTACATTTTATATAAAATACTTTAATATAAGTTATAATTAATGTATTTATTTTAAAATAGAATATAAAATATAACATTTAGAATTTTATGTAACATGATATTCTTTTATTAGTTGAGGTATATTTGCACATTGCATCATAAGAAGCAATATTAGAGTGCACAATTACTTTATAAACGTAAAAATATAAAATATTGACCACATGTAACACTTAACAATATATTTTTTATTAAACAAAAACATTATCTCCATTAATAATTTTTCAAAAGTACATATAATAAAATATATAAATATGATAAATATAGATCTTTTTAATATAGTTTTCATTTGGAAATTCACTTTTTTATTCCAGGTATACGGATGAATTTAATGTTCGAGAAGATCTCATGGGCTTAGCCATTGGTGCTCATGGTGCAAACATCCAGCTTGCAAGGAAGGTGGATGGAATTACTAATATTGAATTGGAAGAAAACTCCTGTACATTCAAAATTTTTGGAGAGGTACATAAATAACTTTTTTATTATTAGTGAAATTGCATTATTTCATAATTGTAAAAAGAATGAATCTTGGTGCTTTAATCTTAATATTATTGATTAATTACTTTTTTGTTACAGACTCATGAGGCTGTTAAAAAAGCTCGTTCCATGCTTGAATACAGTGAAGAGTCTATACAGGTTCCTCGTGCTTTGGTAGGCAAAGTAATCGGCAAAAATGGACGTATTATACAGGAAATTGTCGACAAAAGTGGCGTGGTAAGTACTAATTTCTTTACTTAATAAAAATTGGTAAGTTATTATTAAAAGAGAATATTTGCAAATTGACAACAAGTATTTTACTCTATTTTGCTATGTAGTGTCAATTTACCATGTGCATTAAGGCTTTATAATATTGTGTTAAGTGATTTTATTAATTTTCATTTTCAGTTGATAATTCCACTTTAAATTTTATAATTGAAAAATTTTAGATGTTACGAAACAAAAATAGTCTGCTTAATATTTATTTTAATAAAAAAGAAAACAAAGATTTTCCCAAATAATATATGATCATTTTCTGCATAAAAAGTATATGCTCATTCACTTTTCTATAATTTCTCAAAAAACATTTTAAGACCGTACATTTTCGGTGCCTATAATTTAAAGATAGTGTTTAAAGATATCTGTTATATTATGAGTTAAAGTGAATTAACAATTTATTAAAAATAGCATAGCACAGCTTAACATATGCTATTATTTTTGATTATGAATCCTTTAATATTGTTTATTTAATATTGAGAACTGCATGTTTCCAGTAATAATTATAATTCACATTTTAATTATTTATTATATTAAACAATCAACGGTTTCTTTGCAGAACATAAAAAATCAATCTTTGGTAAGTAATTATATATTTCATAAATCGATTATATTTGTTTATAATTTTTGTTGTATTATTTAATTTCTGCAAAGAAGCTGCACATTCAGATTATAAAATGTGAATTTCTTGCAATGAACAGAAATAAATTTGTATTTAATAAAATAATTGATTATAAATCCTAGGCATTTGAAAAAGATATGCACGGTCTTAATCTTACTTATGTATATGTTGGGGCAGTTTTTTCCTTTTTTCTTTTCTTTTTTGTTTTTAAGATCAAAAGATGAAATTGAAAAGTAATTAAAAAATTAATGCAAAAGATGAAATAAAACTTTCTCCACAAAATTAAGTAGGCTATGCTACTAAATGAGATTTATTTGAAAAATATGATTTTTCTAACCGCTTTATACTGCTTTACATATCAATCAGTCAAATAAGATATATCACTCAATTGAAAATGGAAGTTATAATTAGGGGTTACGTTATTTGTGATATACGTGCATTCTTTGTTCTCGGTAGATTACATCTGGCTCGAGTGGGAATAAACATACAGATAGAGTAAGTATACTACCTTATACTGTTTGCAATTTTATTTCATCTTGTTCATCAACGTGAGTTTAATAAACGTATAAAAACATTTACGTTTCTCACCATGAACCACTCGGGCCAGTTTTGCTTTCAGTCGTCATAAAAAATTGATACAAAGGAAACGTTTAATTATATTAAATGTAAATATTTAATTAGCACTTTTTTTTATATTAGTTTGAATTATATTTTACAATTGGTGGTATTAATATTCTTTTTTATGAGAATAAATCGATCTTATCAGTTTAAATTATTTCATACAAAAATATTTCAGAAGAGGTTGGTAATAAATAAGTGAGCTGAAATAAATTTGCATTATAATAATAAATAATTAAATAAATAAATACATAATTAGTATATATCACGAAAAACTTAGATATATTTTACAGACTTACCAATTCAATTGAATGGAATGTCAATCAATGGTGACTGATATTTATTAAATGGATATAATGGGGAATAAATATGTGTTATTAAAAATTGTTAGTATTGAGCATAGTAAGGAATGTATGTTGAAAGTAAAATTGTTTTTCAGGTACGAGTAAAAATTGAGGGAGACAACGAACCTCAACCAACGATTCCAAGGGAGGAAGGTCAAGTGCCTTTCGTATTCGTTGGAACAGTCGAAAGTATTGCCAATGCGAAAATTTTACTTGAATATCATTTGGCACACTTAAAGGTATTTAACAACATAATTGGTGAAATGTTTATTGAAAAAACACATAATATTGATAGGAAAAATACATGATTTCTATTATCGTTATAGGAAGTTGAGAAGTTGAGGCAAGAAAAACTAGAAATTGATCAGAAATTAAGAAATATGCACGGTTCGACTACCGGGCAAATTCCAAATTTTCCACCAACAAGGCGAGGAATGGTTGTCGGGCCTGAAGAGGGTGGTGGGGGGCGTGGTGGTCGTGGTGGACAATCCAGAGGACGAGGCAGGGGTAGGGCACCTACCAGACACAATGCCGGTAACACTATTATAGATTATATCATTAATGTAGAACATGTGCGCAAACGAAATGGCCATGATAAACGTGGTCGAGCAAAATATTAAGGCTATTATATATTCAATTTAAATATATATATATTTAAGATTTTTGTTCTCAGAATAAAAAAATATATTTATAATTAAGAATTACTCTTTCACTCTCAAATGTTACAAAAGTTATCAGTGCAACTTAAAGATGTTCTTTAGTTATTCATTATTGTATGATAATATCATAGTTTTGCATTAAAATTTGATTTTTTGTACTATTTTAGAATAAAGCCTTAATAAGAAGTACATGCCCATTATGTTTTATAGAGAGAATTTAGTTGTTTTTTAAATTTTATGTTTGTGTAAAGAGTGATCATTGAAAAACGTGAAGAATCAAGTAAGAATATTTATTATTGAATGTGAGGTATTCTAACTAACACTTTTTTTTTTTTTTAAGAACGAAGTCTGAATTCTTTTAATAACAAATGTATTCACAGGCTTACGTCGTGACACTTTCGATGGCAGCGAGGATCGTTCCCGAGACCTACCACCTCGAGGTAGTCACCAGCAAGGTGGACCTGGAAATTCTGGTTACATGGGCGGTAGACAAGGGCGTCCTGCGACAATTCGTAAGGATAGAAGAGATGAACGTCGTCGAACCACGGATGATGAAGACACTGTCCTTGATAGTCAAGATGTATCAAGCATTGATAGAGGTAGCTCTTAATTTATTTAATGCTCATTAAAGTCATTTTCAATAAAAATGAATATTCCGTAATAACTTTAATATTAATTATAATACTGTTGTTTATGATCTCTTTAACATTATAAACAATGAGATTCAATTGTCTTGTCCTAAAGATTGTTAAAAAATTGTCATACTAAGTTTTTGAAAATACTTTCGAACAGCATGGATTGATACAAATTGTTGTGACCGTCTAACATTCATTAATCCAGATATTAACTGGTATAAGCACGCTACTAATGCATATAATAAATGTTTACATTAAAAAATTTGAGAGTCCGATTGTTGATGAAGTGTAAAACGTGGATAGATGGTCACAAAAGTTTGTATATGTATAGAATCGGTATCAAGCGTGGAATGTGGATCAAAGGGAATAAGACGAAGACGGATTCAACGATCGCGGATTAGAAGTTCGACCCCGTTAAAATTTCAGAAAGGTAACTGACAATTGATGCATCTTTAGGACAAACGGATTATGAACAATACCATGCAACAAATTTTTTGTTATTTGACTTTGTGTTATCTATGAATTAAGACTTATATTATATAATGATGATGAAAACATTGAGGGTTGATATATGCGTTTGTTCAGGCAGTAATGCAGGACCAGGTGACCAGACAACAATAACTAGTAAAGAGGGCTCACCTCCGAACGACGTGAACGTGACGAACAACAGTTCCCAAGTGCCAAAGGGCCAAAGAGAACCACGACTTCGTCATACGCGAATGCAGCAGAGCAATAAACCTAAAGAAGCTCTGGTTAATGGTACCAGTGGCTAATCAAATTTTTTTAGGATACGCCACTAATACAAAACTACCTGATGAAGCTATAACACCCAGCACATACATGACGCATACCCTCGCAAGGACTACACGATTATGGAACGCGACATGATTAGTCTATGCTCGTTCTTAAGACTGTTTGGAACCGATAAGAATACCACAGTTGTTTAAGAAATCGTCATTCTCCTTAAACACATTTAAGGACATATATTATCCATGCATGGTTTAGTTTAAATGATAGTGATTATGCTATCATGTTTGATATATGGATACATTCATTGGGAGGTAGTAGCAGCACAATTTGGTACGATGGATTCCCCTGATTGTGAAACTGTGCCTCATTTTTATACCGAGCTCCTAACTTATATGACAGTGATATGTAAATTGTTCCAACAATAGGCTGGATATATGCAGCTTGTACGTCAATTACCAAATAAAACAACGTTTCACACTATGTATGCCATTAAATTATCGATGAATATGCTATCTGCATTATTTTGTATAGCATATCCTGCTTCTGTTAAGAATTACACTAAATGTATTCTGGATGTTACGAAAGATTTTGTTAATAATCTTTCATAATGTGACGTTTTCGACATCCATTAAGTTTATATGTTAAAATTTTCAATTAAGACTGTCTCAATGAATATATTTTATGGCATAACTAGTTGAAATTAAATGCAATGACCGGAAATTGACTAAATACAATTTCCGTAACTAGATTTAACATTGGTAGGCGGCAGCTGTAAGATCCTAATGCAGAGGTATTCCCAATGATGTTCCTTCTATTTACTTTAAAAGATTGTTTTTTTTTTTTTGGTTTACAATTATTAGTAGAGTTACTTAACAACACTAGATTTTTATGTTTCACTGCTGAGTGTTGATTAATAATACCAGGATAAATACTAAATTGACTTTGATTATATGAAAGACCATAAACAGATTTGCATACGGCGGGATTTAAGTTTCGAATATTTCTTCCTATTATTTAATCTCTTTTTTTTTACTACAGTATAAAAATACTATTTCAAGTGCTAGAATTTGATATAACATTCATTTCTGCATTGTTTCGCATGATGATTTTAAAAGAAAGTAAACGTATTTAGCGATACCAATGTATGATGTGCCAGAGAAGGAATGATTCATGTTTTATGATATCTAGCTGAAGTGCAGACTTAGATCATACCTTTATAACTATAATACTACTTAGTCGAAATGTGAATGTCTGAACAAATAAACTAGCTTTACTATACTAAGCTATAAAATAGATATGATCGACTGTCTTAAATTAATTAATAACTGGCATGAAACTGTCGGGTATTAATTTAAAACAGTTGTTTCTTCTTCCGGATATGACAACAACCAATCGGACGTGTCTTATGAATTTTGCAAAAACGCACGGCGGTTGATGCAATATATTGACACCTAACAAAACAGCTGCCATATTATTTGAATATTATTATGGCAGCCAAAAAACTGAGATATCCCCCAACTTGCTTGTTTCAGATACATTTGTATTGATTGCAATTTGTGCATAATTTAAGAATAAAACATTTCTGTACATAGACTGGTCATTAATATGATGGAAAATGAATTTCCCGTGAAATAATTAATCTTTATTATTCCTTGTAAATATACAGTCCTATTTCCTCATCCATGTTTTATATATAGTTTGCTTAATTGTAATTTGTAGAAAGGGGAGATTTCTTAATTGAGCGTAAAATCAACATACATGATTGTATTCTATGTTTGTAATTGGATATTAGCAGATTGAATAAACATTTTTTTATTAAGCTAGGTAGGAAAATATGCAAAATTATGTTTGTGTTTGAGTGTTTAATAAAGAAATTTGCATTTATTTATGTAACACTTTAAATGCTAATCGTTATGATTGTGTGCGAAAATGAAAGTAAAGATTGACCAATATTTGGTCATATTTGATCTACTACTACGCCAGTAGAGGGATTTGGCATCGTTCAAGCGTTGATAGAACGAAATGATACTCGTTTAATGTGAAAGTATTCAATTACGTAAAGCATTTCATGTATTCCAACTGTGTTCTCTAGATATCTGAATTTTAAAGAGTAACAGTGAAACTGTAATGATACTTCAAAATGCAACAAGTGACAGTTCCAAAAGGATTGTACGCGGATTATCTTATCTAATAGACAGGTAAAATGTAGCTATGTAAATTGTTTTATTTATACCCGTGCTTTTAATATTTTAATCGGATTAAGTTATAAATATACTTCTGTTTCCTAATACGTTTAAGCGTTAGTAAATAAAGTAGTAAGTTACAAGAATATTAGATATCATTTTAAGGTTAGTGCCTGAGATAGTAAAAAAGCAGGAAAAAATTACTTTATAATATTTTTACCGAAGTGAGTAATGCGATTAATATTTTTGATAAGAAATATTCTTGTTACTATTCATTAATCAAATATATGACTCATGTTTTGAAGAAAAGGTAAGTATACTTTAACATCTCGTATTACATGGATCTCAGCGGAAATGTAGATAATAATATCTGGTTTCTTTTATATGATTTTTTATTACAAAGCTTCTTTTTATCTAAATCAATCAATTGTCTCAACTTAAAATTATGATTAATAAATTCATAATGAATTTATCTTAATAAAATCTTATTCATTTTAATTTATGTCTGAGGACGAGAAAAAATTATCTTCTAATGAAATCTTCTATATTTTTATATCATACGTTTCCTCATATTTTTCCTTATTCTTTGACGTAAGATAATCGGTAAACAATAAAAACTTCAAATATCAGAAAAATAAGTTATTTATGCTGCACATATTGTATAACGATAAAAGAATTTCAGAGTATCTCTTTTTATCTAAAAAGAATTAAACTTCACGAAACTGTCCCTTTAAAGTATTTCAGTCCATTTAATTTAAGCGGGTTTTATTATAAAATTAATCCACACGATAGCGTTGCGCGCGCATTTCTATAAGAAATGTTCTCCATTCCTGTTCTATAAAGCCTTTCTGTGATAAAGTTGTACTTCTGAATCAGTCAGCTGTTATGACAAGTGAACACCCTTAACCAAGAAAGTAAACGTAAATTAACTAAGATCTCGTAATTTGTTAGATTACTCTTTCGAATATATCCATTAATTTGTCAAGAATAATTCGACTATTTTATGAAGGTAAGTTTTCTCTTCATCCATATAAGTTGCTTCCAATGATTTTTTTATAGAGTTCCTAAACCTGTTTATCGCTAGTCATCCAAATATCAGTTTTTGGAGCTACGTGTATTTTCTTTTCACATATTTTTTCTTTTTCTTTCTTTTAATAAAATCTTGGTACTTCTGACAAAGATTATTATATGTGTGTATATATGTATATATACATACATATATATAAATATATATATATATATATACACATACTCAAGATACATTGAAAATTCTTAATAAACATTTTAACAAGAATTCAAAAGAAGCGTTTAAAAAATATGTGACACATAATCATTGCATAAGTACTTTTTATTTTTGTATTCTAATAAGAACATTTCTATATTTTCATATATTTTTTTGTAATGGAAGTGTTTTATAAAGATAATGCTTTATACTTATTTATTTCAAGCAGAGTTTCTAATGGCCTAAGGAATCTGATGCAAGAATGCAAATATAGTTGAAAGAAAGTAAAAATACTTAAAATGTTTAAAGAAAGTGAGAACAATAATAGTGGTTCCTGCAGTGGTACGCAATCAAGACCAAGAAGACTTCTTCCAAGATTTTCATTAAGAAGATTACTATATTCAAGTCCTGTGATTGGTCGTCATATTGTTAGAACTCCAAGTTCCAATAAAACTCCTAAAGGTATTAAAATTATTTTTATTTTTATGTTTAATATACAGAGTTTTTTAAATTAAATTATTTATTTGTAATAGGTAAAGAAGCAGTGAGTGGAAAAAATGCAGATATTGAAAAGGGTGAAGCTAGAGTCAGTAATGGTTCAAGTAATTTTCAATTTCATAATGTTGACTTACAACGTGCTTCCAGCAAAGGATCTGTTCTTTCTTCTGCAGGAAAGGTATTATCAAATATTTTATGCAGTATTGGTTTTAATAGAATTATTATTAAAATATTCATATACTTATTTTTTCATTAAATTACAGAGTAATGAAAATGGCTTATTTGAATGTCCATTGTGTTTAGCTGAACTACCAATAGAATTATTTCCTGTAATTCAGTCTTGCTTTCATCGCAGTTGTTATGATTGTTTACAACAATATCTTAGAGTTGAGATCTCTGAATCTCGTGTTAATATAGCTTGTCCTGAATGTTCTGAGCCACTTCATCCAAATGGTTAGATTTTGCAAGTAACAAATGTTTACTTATTATTTTATAACAGATTATAGAAATAGATTTATACTTACAGATATTCGTATGATCTTAAATGATCAAGTGCAATTAGAAAAATATGAAGATTTTATGGTACGAAGAGTTCTTGCTGTAGAACCTGATGCAAGGTGGTGTCCAGCACCAGATTGCAGTTTTGCAGTAATCGCTAGCGGATGCGCTTCTTGTCCGAAGCTTCGTTGTGAACGACCAGGATGCGATTCTTATTTTTGTTACCATTGCAAGGCACGGTGGCATCCAAATCAAACTTGCGATGCTGCCAGAGCTCAGCGTTCTCAATATTACGAACGTAGCTCATCTCTTAGCTTCAGTCAATCTGATTCTCAACATAGTGCGTAAACAAAAATTATAAATAATTCATTAATATTTAATATATAAGAAATAAAAAATTGAATTCTTTTTTCTCGTAGGAGATGATATAAAACCTTGTCCAAGATGTCAAGTTCTTATCGTTAAACTAGAAGATGGAAGCTGTAATCATATGACATGTGCAGTTTGCGGTGCCGAATTTTGTTGGCTTTGTATGAAAGAAATTAGTGATTTGCATTATTTGAGGTTAGTATTTTGTTTAATTTTTGTGAACGTATAAAATTTCTTTAATTTTATTATATGACGTTTATTTATTTCATTTCAGTCCATCTGGATGTACTTTTTGGGGTAAAAAGCCGTGGTCTAGGAAAAAGAAAATTTTATGGCAGCTTGGAACATTAGTTGGAGCTCCTGTTGGTATTGGTCTTGTCGCAGGAATAGCGATACCTGCTATGATAATAGGTAATTTCCATAATTCAATATTACATAAACAACACACACAACCGTATTCATTTTTTAACGATATTAAGTACAAATAATCAATTTGTTTGCTTTTACCAGGTATTCCTGTGTGGGTTGGAAGAAAATTATATACCAGATACAGAAAGGCTAACAAGCATAAGAGAAATGCGTTTATCGCAGGAGGAGTAACTGCATCGGTGAGTAACTTTTATATTTGTCACATAAAATAGTTACTAATTTACTATAACATAAAATGAAGAGACTCTTGTCGTAAATTTCGTGAACATATCAATGCATAAAATTTATTGAATAACCCAATAGAAAAAATAATATAATGTCTATGTGTTAGTATCGAATGATTGTCTTAATATAGTTTTTCGCTTTAACTTGCACATAAAGGTAACTTAGAATTTCAATAATACAGCTAAAATGCTCGTTTTATTTATACTGCATAGATACATATTTTTTAACCAAATAAATATATGTAAAGAAGATGATTTTCTATGCTAATTTGGAGAGGAATAAACTTCTTATTGCAGTCTTAACTGATATAAGATTGAAAGCATTACATTTAATAGCAGTATATAGAATGGAAAAGCATTATATTTACGTTTATTAAATATGAATACTTTCTGAACAGAAGTTATTCGATAATTTGCTTAACACGTATCTTATAATGAACAATTTTTTCATACAAATAACTTTCAAAACAACTTGATTCATAATTGGAAGCAGTTAATTGGCCTCTTGGGGCGTTGCGAATATGCTCTCATCCGTAAGTACCCCGTCATTGTGTAAATCTTGAAGAACGTCAATAAGTCGTTGTTCGGTTAGAGGATCACCTAGAGCAACATCCACAGATCCTATGCAAAGCAAAAGTGCTAACAATTGGGATCTTCTGTAATCCATATCGAGCTCTTCTCGTTTGTAGCCTAAATCTTTGATACTGACTCCAAGATCGTTACAAGTGCTATTGAGAGCTTCCCAGTAAGTTTCCAGTAGATGATAAGTGTGTTTTCTCCGTAAATCCGTTGGGACCGAACTGATTAATAATAAAGCGATATCATTCGTTGGTCTGCTATAAGTGACCATCTGCCAATCAAGTATACGACAATCCGGACTGGATGGGTCATTTTTGAAAAGTAGATTATCACACCAAAAGTCTGTGTGCGTTATTAAGGCTAGTGGAGCCTCAGGGGCTAATAGCGCAGCAATGATGTCCTTGGTTTTTGGTCTTAAAGCCATCAAAGCTTCTAGTACATTCTCCAAGCCTGGACGACTTTCCAAGAATTGAGCCAATTGTGGCAATCCACGTTCAACAAGTTGCTGATAGGAATCCGAAGCTTGTTCTGTTTCGAATAAAAAGGTGTAGCGACGAGACAGATGCTCGTAGCCTAATACTTTCATCGCTAATGAGTGAGCATGGATACGCGCTATCGCAGTTAATGCCAATCTAGCTTGGTCCAGTGTAAGACCCTTTGAGAACTCTGCTCTTCTATAGTTGGAACTATGCAAGTCTTCCAGAACTAAAATTGACTTTGACGGAACTGGGCTGTCGTCGGTTCCACTGGCATGAACATACTTCCCGTAGATACATGTTGGAACTGGTAGATCGATCTTTTCTTTGTCTGGCGTCAGTTGCTTCTCTTGCAACTTTTTTAGATCTGGCACTACCTATATATTGTACGGCAAAAGTAAAAGGCATTATAATTATAGATAATCATAAGAAGTCTGCTCCAAAGAAAACTTACTTTTGTATAGAATCTGATTTCCCGAAGATCGAATTGACCCTTTGTAACGAAAAAACGACTGAAAGGATCTTTGGGTAATTGTTTTACAATAATGGAGAACTCGGTTGGTTTACTAGAGTTCGCTAGTTGATATTCCCCTTTCACTCGTATAATTTCACTGAGCACACATTCATTGGTGTTACATCCTGGGCTTACAACGAAATCGTACACCGAAACCTGAAGAGAATAATACCATTAAAGCTATTTAATAGCCGTTCCTCCCCTCCTCCCACTTTTTTTTTCTTCATTCGATTGATACTTTTAGGCAAAATTCCAGTCGAATGCACTGAATCGCAATTTACATGACTAACCTGTTGATCATAACACTTTGTGAAAATCTTTTCAAGCCACTCTCCAGTGATCTCCCAGTCGTCTGTGATCTCTAGATCCACGATCGGTTGTTCTTCCCCGTAAGAATCATCGGTATCCTCCAGGTCTGACATTGAGGCAGTAGACATAAATAACTAATTGATCTCTTCGTATTTAGATGCCAATATAAACTGACAATCCACAGTCTCTCTTATCACTCGCCACCACTATCTTCCAATTTCTCTTTCTCTGCAGACAGCATACAAAAAAGTTGAGCCGCGTTATCAGAGCTAATAAAACTTACTAATCAATGCTATCGCGAAGGTACTGAATTGTGTCAGATAAATTCTCTATGATTCTCGCGCGATAATCTACAGAAACTTTAGTTTAAAGCTTTTTTATAATTCGCATCGATATAAGTGAGAACCCTTCTAGCGAGCTGAATTTTTCCCGGTTGTCTATAGGTTTAGTTTAATTTTGGGACGATCGAGCGATCGTTCGAGCTACAAAAGTTTGATCGTTTCCAGCCGGTTTACCTGAGCCTTATAAAATGCTATCAACGAATGGTGCACCGTGCACGCGCTGACCGTTGTTGAACTGTCAGTGGCGGAAGTGATGCTCGTTAGGTTTCGATACTTCCGTTTACGCCTAGCACAGGACGGAGGAGGGTTCTTGAGAGGTCCAAAAGGATCGGGACTCAGCAGCGAGCCTATGTAGCCCGTAGCCGTTTTCAGCGGTAGTCTAACTTTGCATGGTACATTGGAGCGAACAAATGGAGTGGATCCGTTCTAGCCGGTACGAGTCTCTAGGAGTTAACGTTTTTAAGAGCAACAGCGTGGATGTTGGGAGTGCTAACTGACACTGACCATTCCGTCATCGCCCACCTCGGTATAGCTCGCGGTATAGCTCGTAGGGTGGGACGGATTCGTGCGCGTACTCCTACAGTCGATCAATATCCTTCCTCTTCCCCACTTCCCTCACCTTCCCATCCGTTACCTCCATCCTCCACTCCGCCTCCACTCCCTTTCTCTTCCCTTTCATCTCTCTCGATTCCTCTTTTTCCTCCTCTTCTTCCTCCTCCAGCTCAACGCAGGCATATCGGATTCTGCTTCCGGTCTCACTGCAAATTCGGAAATCTGATTAGCACTCCTGATCGGATCTTATGTGTGCGTTCCAAAGCAGTCGAGGGAAATGATTATATTCTCATAAACCGAATCGCTGTGATTTCCCAGTCAACGACGAATCGAACAATGCAAAACTGATATTAATAGCTATCGAGCGCTTATAATGGGGAATAATGAAACATCACTCTTTGTGATGCACATGCTCGATGCACGGAAGCTTAGCGAAGATGCATAGGCTTCCATTTCCGTGCTATATTCAGAAATTTGATTAGTAAACGCGATTGATTTCTTATGTAACTTCTGGGTTCGTGTTTAATTTAAAAATTGATAATCCTATGATGGAGGAGTTATAGAAATTGCTTAATAAGATCCTGGGATTATGTTTCGAAGTATTAACAAGGATGTAACAGACCTAAAGACCTTGCGTTATTAAAGTACTGAAGTTACTAAAGTTGACGTTAAATTGGTAACTAACAGGCTGTAACTGCATTTGTGGAAACTGGAATGTTTAAAGTTTTTTTAAATTAAAAGAAAGTAATTTCATAACTGAATTGTTGAAAACTCCAATATAATAAGTGTATGCAAAATTTGTATGTTTCAGGTTTTAGTTTCCCCAGTTTTGGCCGGATTGGCCGTAGGCATCGGTGTACCTATTTTATTATTTTACGTATATGGAGTTGTTCCAGTATCCCTTTGTCGAAGTGGAGGTTGCGGAGTCTCCACGAGTGGTACTGGTGTGCGTTTTGAATTTGATGACGAAAATGAATTAATGAGTGCTTTAGGTGTTCGTAATGCTGGAGGTAAATTGTATTCTATATTTCACCCTTTATGAATATGTATATTCATTTCCATGAATAATTTGAAAGATTTTAATTTCACTTTTTAACAAAGCTGATTATTATAAAAAATTTCTTCTCATATTGGACTTTATTATTTATGGTTAGATATAAATATTCTTATAATTTCTTGTTTTTTTTTTATTGTTTTTTTTTGTGTTTTTTTTTGTTTAGACGCAGCATCAATAGATGTGGCGAGTCATCGTGGTGGTAATCCTTCTATAGGTGAAGCATCGCTTTCATTGGGCAGTGGCAGCCAGTTGGAAAAGTTGGGCCGAGAAAATGACCGTGAAAGTGCTAGTAATGTTGCACTCGCCGGTACCAGCTTGGCTGGAAGCATAGCTTCCAGCGTATTACCTGGTGGTCAAAGGTAAATACTACCTTTATTTATTAACACCTTATAACACAATCTTAATCTTTTAAAAACAGTACATAATAAAAATCGATATAAAGGCTTATTATTTTTCTATAAAAAAAAGTTAATTTAATATAGCAAGGTATATAATTTTTTTCTTTCGTTATTTTAAAGGTTAGAGGTTCAAGCGGATGTAACATCAACTCAGAGATTCAGCCTTTGCAGTGAAACTGCATCAGCTGCCACAAGCTTGTCAGAAAAATCTGTTAACGCTTCTATAGCTCTTGATGATGGTGCCGCTTCTACCAGGGCACTGGCTGGTTCTGTTCTTAATTTTGTGGTACCTAATTTTTGTTTGCTCTCAGAATCAAACATAATAAAATGTTGACGATAATAAAACTTGAAAAATGTTTTATATTTAATAGGTGGATGGTTGTTCAATCAGCGGCGGAAGGAGTACAGAAGGTGATCAGACAGTAGGCTCCGCTGTAGGTGGTCATATGGACTCGGCAGGTCAAGCTACATCGTTAAGTTCACTGGATGATGTAGCACCTGGTTTAGCTAAACGAACTCGTCGCAAACCTACATTGGAGCGTCAAACCAGCGATTCTAGTAATTTTACTTTCGTTGGTGAAGACGGAGGATCCGAACGCGTAAGATTTGACGATCACGTTAGTTTCATCGAAGCTGATCCTGAATCTGTTGGTACATGCAGTGTTAATAGTAGATGCACTGGACGAAGAAAGAGAAATAGTGGAAAAGAGGAAGAAGCCGATACTCAGAAGCCTAAGTAAGCATATATTTCATGTATTGTTAATAAACATTATAATAAATAATATCATTTAGATATCAAATCATTTGTCGTTGTTTGTTGCTCAGAAATTCAAATGGAGATAATAGTAATGAAATTGTTGAGGACACTCCCCGGGAACGAATCAATGTTGCCACTTTGAGGAATGTGTTTTTTCACACTTCAACGGTATGTAATGATAAACGACTTTCAGTAATAGAAGAACCTTTCCCTACTACGTCACAGATGTCTGTTGCCACTGTGTTTACTATTTCCGATGAAAAAAATACAACAACGAATACCAATGATCATTGGTTATATCGAGTTGAAGACTGAGCTCAGAATTAACACGTATGCAATGATATACACCATATTTTAAAGTAAACACAATGGTATATATACAAGCAGTTGTATGTATGTATGGAAATTCATATAATAAGTGTGCATACAAAGACAAATTGTACACGCAATTGTTCTACTCAATATGCTATATAAAGTAATGACTAGATTAAGATTATTTGTTTCTTAATACCAGTATGTGTGTAAATACAACTGATATATCATTATATATTCGCACATTAAAAAAACGCGTGTGCCATTTTCAATTAATAATTTGATAACTTCATAACTTAACGAAATCATACTAAGAAATATGTATAATGTTTTATTAAATAAATTAAACACGCCAAATTCTTTAATAAAATAGATCTTCTATTGAGAGATTTTAAACAATTTTTTCGCAAAAGTTACAGCAGGATATTTCGTCTCTCAGTTTTTTCTTTTTTGTTTTTGTTTTTTTTTCCTTTTTTTCAGAGTATAGCAGGATATCTTGAATTATTTTTATATTATAATTAAAAATGTATTTAGATTTAGAGGGTATTAAAAATTCAATTATAACTGAATTAATTATATAGAATTATCAACATTTTCGTGCATACGGAATTATGAAATTCGATAGAGATAAAATAAATAAATTTCATTTAGTGCCAATATTTCTTAAACAGGGTTGAGGTTAAATTTTTTCTTGCTAAATGAGTTTATGATCTTAACGAAGATCAATATTCTGCAACAAAACTATTATAAATGTGCAGATATATTAAAAGGGATATTAACTGAAGGTAAGATGTCTTCAGAGGTATTTACAAAATTGGTAGATAAACCACCAATAAGTACATATGTCCTTTTTTACTGAACATTAAATAGAATTAATTTCTAATCATTATGCACACATATGGCTATATACGAAAAACTGACAATAAATGTTCTTAATTTAATAAATACAGAACATTTTGGTGTTGCAATCAGGGATAATTTAATGTTCATAATTATGTTCACTGGTAGGTATTTCAGTTTAAAGAGTAAATATTTACAATTAATTTCTTTTAATTTTGTAATACCATATATATATATATATATATATATATATATATATGCAAGTATAGCATTAGCCTTTATGACAGTTTTTATCATAATAGATAAATGTATGAATTATTTATAATACATTACATAATTGACTATTGATTTGATACTTTTAAACATTTCTTTTGATAGAAAAAAATTTTTTCGTTAAAAAATTCTTTATGTGTTTGAACTGACAATAATAATAGATAACTCTGTCAAAGAGAATATTCTCAGTTATAATATTAATCAACTGCCGAAAAAGTAATATTTTAAATATTTTATTTTGTTGTCGGCTGAAAAATTTTTTCAGATTTATTTGAATAGAAGCATAAGGACTGTCGGAAGAGGCAAATGATATTTGATATTTTTTAAATAAAAAAAATTTATTTCTTATAGAAATATTTTTTATTACGCATGAATTATTATTAAGAGAAAGGTATGCAGATTATGCAGTTTATTTTTCGTATTTGATATCTTTATACCTTTTTATTTGAAATTTTTTATTTCTTAAGCCTTTAGAAATTTTCAATGATATTTGCTCATTCTAAATGAAAATATGTAATATAATATATAGTTTTTAAATAAAACACCGTATTATGTTAATTGTGAAAATGTATTAGATATAAGTATTTTGCATTGATGCAATTAACATTAATACATACCTTTTCATTTAACATACATAAATTATGTATAAATAAATTTCAAAAAACGAGTTTTACATAATTAAAATTAAACAAAATATACTATGGTTATAATATGAAAATTATCTAAATAGATTCGTTTTTTAAGTTTATTCCAAAATTTATCTTTTCAAAAGGAATTTATTAATACATAAAATTTATAGATTGATAATGATTAATTTTCCTAATATAAATAGATTCCGGAACAGAAATCTTGCCTTTGTACACAATATTTAAATTTTGTAAAAACAGCTCATATACGAAAAAAATTAATTCCTTAGACTTTTGCTATCTATTGTTAATAATAATGAAGATAACGAAGATCGTAAAAATAGAGATTTAACATTAATATTAATATTAATAATAATTGTAAGAAAAAGAATGGAAGAGGGAGAAAGAGAGAGGAGCAGCTGAGATAAAAAAAATTATAAACAACGCATTACTTTAGATAAAAAAAATGAATAAAAATCACTTTAATTTACATAATATTAATGCAAGAAATATAGATTCTGAGGCTGATTACATAGTTCATCAACAAAGAAAGTTTAATGAGCAATTGATATTTGTATCGTGAAGAAATATAAGCAAAGTAGTTTATAGTTTCTTTTAAGCAATGTTAATATATAAAAATAATTAAGCATTTTTCACGATATTAAGACTGGCAATATTCGTGGAAAAATTACTGCATATTATTTCTATTAAAATTGTTTCTATGTGGTACTATTAGAATATTATCAGAAACTTATAAATAACCAAATTTATTTAACAATATTTTTTTATTCGAGGAATAAATTTAATTTACATACATCGATGAGAACCGCAAATATTTTATGAAGTATAACATAAGCTGCCGTAATATTTACACGTACAACAGTGTTCGGTATTATAATTAAACAACGTGAAAAATCTTTGAAAAGTATTATAATACTATTCACGTATATGTTTGACACACAAATAGGTGGCTAGTAAAATATAAATATTTCAGGTAATTTTATTCAACAATTATATAAGTTTTGTGTTAAATTTTCCGTTATTGCGATGCTGCGACTTTACCATTTGTGAAATTAATATCTAAAATGGCCAGTGAATAATATTAACTTTTTACTTTGCAGTACTGTAGAATCTCTTTTCATGATAAAACTAGTAAAATACTAGTCCAAGAATAATCAACTTGTATTTTCATAAGATTTAAGTTTATTACTAGGCATGTATTTGCAGCTACTTAAACTGTACAGTTTATTCTAAGAAAAACTGACACATTTTTTTGCTAATGAATACAAATTCTATATCAGAAATATTATTTTGTAAGTATATATATATATATATATAATTTATAATATATAAAGAAACAAAAAAAAATATATATATATATATAAAATTATAGTAATCTTAACAAGAACATTGCAATATATAGCTCTTGTTAATATTTAAGAATATGTTATTAAGGAAGTATATTCTGTAAGAATTAGGTATATATAGCTCAAGTAAGAGTTTGTAAGACCTAACATTTTTTAATTAAAATAAAAGTCAATTAAAATTTATCGAGTAAAAAATCTTTATTTTTATTATACACATTTGGATTATCACAAATTATAATGTTCTACTTAGAAATAAAGGTGATTTTCTAAATAATTCATCTACTTTTATTTTAAACAATTCACTTTGAATTGGTTCGTTTAAGTGACAAAGTGGATTTTTTACTACATATTCCAGATATATCTAAAATATTAAATATATATGTATTAACCCATATTACTAAAAGTATAATTATATTTATATACCTCTCGATAAAGTTGCTGCAACAATTCTCTAGCATTTTGAGTAATATTATCAGTATTTAAAACAAACTTTAATCCTGAAGGTGTCTCAAAGTAGTGTAATGTATATTTGCTAGTTTTATAGTATAAAAATCCTTCTTTTGTATCTAATGGAGATATTTTACTAACGAAAGACTTGATAGAAAATAACATTCCATACATTAATTTAGCCTCCTACAATTATTATTAGAAATTACTGAAATAAAATATTAGCTAATTCTACAAAAAAAAAAAAAAAAGAGTGAGAGTATAATGGAAGATTAAAGTCATAATGTGAAATTATTCTGTATTTAATGTTACTCTTGACCAAGCAAAAATAGGTTAAGAACAAGAAAACATTTTATTTTCCTATTAATTATTACCTCTTCTTTTGTTATCCCAGACTTATTTAACCTATTCCATTCGGCGTAATATAACAGTGAACCATTTCTTGAGAAAATATACAAATTATGTATCGTCATATTGAAATTTTTGTAATTGTCAAAACAATAACACAGCTGAGTGTTCAATAATAACTCGATGACAGATAAAAATTCAATATAGGCTCCATCTAGGCAAAATCTGCTGAAACTATTGGATCTCGTTCAGTATAAAATATACAGATGGCGACGCTATCATTAAATTTTCGAATACCCTCTTGAATATTTTGAGAATTTACACTATCAAATAAGTTATACTGTTAAGCAGATGAATTTATTTGCTATTAAATTGACAATATTTATTTCAATTCTATCGAGTCTCTTAATTGTAAATTTTAATTTTTCGTCACACCTTGCTTTTTCAAAAGTTATGATTCGAAAATGATATAGATCGAGATGAATAAGAGATTATGTCCGTGATGATCCATTTCTTTAACTTCAGATTTACCTGATTACTGTGTAAGAGAAATAAAATTATCAGAAAATATAATCGGTGAAAAAAATACAAGAACCTTGTACTATACTACTCTGCTCGATCTGCCAAGAAATGATAAATTTCGGTTTCTTTACTCAGATTTTGAGCAAAGCTTTCGAATATACCTCGTATAAATCACAGTCCTTCCCGAATATTTGCGCAACGTCTGAGAATTTGGAGAATTTTGCGGAAGTGTATTTTTCAAGGATAATTACAATAAATTATCAATGGAACGACTTGTCTTTTCATTTGGCATTTTATTTGACAAATAGAGACGCAAGAGGGATAACCAAATTAGCAAATCGTCGCTCTTATTCTCGAATTCATTGAGTAGATTTGTTCGCGTTTTCCATTTAAAGCCCCCAGGCTCTATTGCGTCGCCGGTGCAAACTACTATCGAGAGATAGCCGGGTCATTCCTTTCCAGAGCTTCCTCCTGCGCAAAACTTTTTTCCCCAGCATTATCCCGTGGCAAACTACAACCTCGCTGTTCTCCTTTCTTCTAAATTTTATCCTACACCCTAAGAAATTTTGGCGACTCGAACATAAAAACAAGTTACCAAATTACCTAGATCACCACCGGAAGCTACCACAAACACAGATATTAAACTAGTAAATCCCCCGTCCCTACTTTTGTTTACCGCAGACCGGAAAAGGCGAAACTTATCAGAGTCTCTGCTGTCAATATTAATTAACTTAATTAATACTTCAGGGGTCATTTATCAAACGCTGATTCATGGATGTGCCCACAGTTAATCCCTCTATTTATTTCGTCTACTTGTTTGGTAAATGGAAAAATCCAAGCTTATCAGCGAACGCTCGGGTATTGTTAATTCTATCAAAATGTGCTATTGGCAATGACGATGACGACGACCACGACGACGACGAGGACGATGGTCCAGAGGTCCATGAAATTAAAGAGAGAGAGATAGGAAGGAAAGTCGGCGGGAGACGACGCATTTCATCGAATTCTCCGAAGGATGGACGCGTCATCTTGCAAAGGGGTAAATGTTAAAATATGTCATTGAGTGGATTCCGCGAAAGATAAAAATGAAGATACCGATAGATCGAGGTGTACGATACATATTTTATATAATCCAACTAAAATTCATAGAGAAAGAGAGAGCGCATATCGTGGTGGTGGTGAACGGGTGAGACGGGTGGGGTGATTTCGTCAAGCCGACGAATTCCGTAAGTGGCGGAGGCTCGATAAAGAATGGCTCGAGGTTCGTGACGGACCGGTATCTAGCAAGTCGGTGAATTTCGATACGATAGCTCGTATCGTCGGGTTCGCGTTCGATCAAGGCAAGGTCGATGTCAGATATATGTCGGCGCGAGGAGATATCCATAAAACATCGGGCATTACTGCCACTGCCAGGGAATCTTATTTACTATCATGCTGCGTATGAAGTGGATGCCGCCGGAACGCGCGAGTCTTGATAATGGTTCGGTCAGATTATCTTGATATCTGCGTTTATACAGTTGTCGGTTTCTCCCTACAAAGCATAGAGCGCCAGCGATTTCAGGGATTGCTCGCGCGAACTTGCCGGCGCCTGGATAGCCTTTCGACATCCAGCACTCATCATGAGCGAATCCAGGGAGCGATCACCGAAGGTCAGTAGTGTATAGAGCATATCGCCACCAAACCATTTCGCATCGTCGTTTACCTAAAAGCTCTAAAAGCCCTCTCGAACCCCATTGTTTTCTTCGAGCGAATGTTTTGATATTCTCCCGATACGAGACAAACTCATCGTTCATAGAGATCTTTGATGACGGTGATCATCGTGCGCGTGAGACATTCCTCCATTACTGGAGTAGTAGTTGGTACCGTTGGAAAGCTCTGCTCCAGTAGTACTACTACCGGTGGAAAAGACGACCAAGAGCTAACTGGCAAAAGCCAAATATCACGAGTTTCCCAACTTTTGTATCGATCGGAATTCGTTTAATGGTAGGAGGAAAGTTCGAGTATCCAATTAAATCGGAACGAATGAATTTTAGTTTAGATTTATCATATCGCTAGGCTAGGCTGTGTCTCCTCCTCCTCCTCCTCCATCTCCTTATACTCCACCTACTCTCCTCGAGGCATTAACATTTGCATTTAGCATCATCGATCTATCTCTCCCTCCCTCTCTCTCTCCAGCTTGCGCGAGAATCGAGTTTTTCCTCTTGCTCCGAATGAAATTTAGAGTCTCCAACGCGGTTTTAGGTTTTAGACAACCCCCTATATTCCTCCTCCTCCTCCTTAACGAGATCGTCGTTAGATCTGGATTTTAATGAGCGACACAGGCTGAAGGTTTTACGCACAAAACTTTATCTGTGTGGGTGACATCACGGTTCTTATGGGCTGACCCGTCACTGTCTCTACTCCGTTGATTGGAAGTCAACTGAATTGCAGGCGCGTTTACTTTTGTGTACCGAGTGTTAAGTGCTATCGTGACGGGAACGATGCGATAAAATGCTGCTCGGAAAGAGAGCAGCGCGCGTCTCCGTCCTGGCAGAAATATCGACTTTACCGTCCGAGAAAATTCCCACTTTTAACGGAAAAGAACCACGCACGGGGGTCTTATCTCCTCGTAGCTTATAGCGCGACTAGATTAAACTACCAATGTTTATACCGTTAGACTTTGGAGATAAGTTCTCTCGATTCGGGCTCTTCCTAATCTTGTTACGTAAATACCAGGGGAGGCTCACCTCTCCTGGAATAGAGAGCGCATGGCGCGCAGTCTCATTCACCCTTCACCCTTTTCCCCGTTGCACTTTACATCCTGCTTTCCGTCTCCTTCCTTTCTCCCTCCTTTCCTTCAATCGCATTCTTTATTCCACATTCGTTCCCTCATCCTCCTCCCCCTCCCTTTATTTTCCTTTCATTCCTTCCTCTTATTGCTACCCCCCATTTTACCAGTTTCTCTCCATTCGCTCAGTAGTAGTAGTAGTATTGTCTCTTCCTTTTTCCTCATCCATTGTACCTACCTTCTATCCGCACTTGCTCCTTTTGTCTTATGCGCTCAATATCCTTATACTCCGTTCACTTCGCGCGCTCCCTTAAAATCTGGTTTGTCCTTTTTCCACTTCTTATTTTAGCTCGCCCGTCTGCTTTTATTTTTTCCATTCCACGTTTTGTCCCTCCGTCAGAGCTTTTTTACATTCTCCGCTCTCTTCATCTTTATCGGATACCTGCAGCCAATGCCCCATGTGCGGTCGTCCCTTTGTCGGTCCTGTGTGATAATTTATATGATGCAAATATGACGTAGCCCATGTTATTGGCAGGCGAAGAGGGTTTCTCTGGGGGTTGGAGGAGCTTTGGTAGAACTACCAGCTGAACGAGGTGGATGGGCCAACCCCGTTGAGTTTGTTCTATCCTGCATCGGGTATGCCGTTGGCATCGGCAATGTTTGGCGTTTCCCTTACCTCGTGTATCGTAATGACGGAGGTACGTATGTATATACGCAGCTGTACGCAATATGTACCGCTATATCCATGTATACTAAATATATACAAATATCATGCACACGCACACATACACACACACATACGCTTCTTTTCTCTACCAACGAAGAGAGCCAAAACAACCAAAACAGCCAGAAGAGCCACCACCCTACCAATACAATTTCCTATGCACACGAGCGTCCTTGGACAAATCATCGATGCACTTACATCACGTTTCTTTACTTCTGTACGATTCGAATAATAACCATCCTCCCGCCCCTGACGATATATCGCTGTCCATAATTCTACGTTCTTGCTATACGCGTTTCATATTGATTGTTCTGGGAAAGAGAGAAAAATTATACAAGGACTCGCGCGTACACGCGCACACAACGTGGAAGACACTCCTTTCAAAGCTGTCCTGTAACATTTTATAAAATCACTGCTAAATAAGCTTCCCTGATGAAAATGCTTTCAACGAGGTGAAGCACCAACGTTGGAAATCGAGTAAAATACACAAAACAAATCTAAATCCCTATTTCTGAACATGAGGCTTTGCATCCTTTCTGATGTTAAAATAGGATATTCGCCTCCTTGTCGTGAAGTCACACTAATGCTATGTATTTCATTCCTCTCATCTTACCCCGCCGCTCTTCCGGCCACTCTCCTCCAAAGAGGATATGGTCTGTTTCTGCATTATCCTTATACTCTCGAACCTTATTCACTGGAAATATGCGAGACTCTCGATACATCAAGGTTATTTATTTGAATCCTACATGAAAGCAGAATTCTGTAGTTCTTCATTTTATTCGGATAATGCGTTTGACGTTTATGGATATACTTTCGTAGGTGCTTTCCTGGTGCCATTTACATTGATGCTCGTCACGATGGGGGTACCGATATTTTTTCTCGAGCTCGCGATCGGTCAGTACTCCGGCCTAGGTCCAAATGAAGCTTTCGCACGAATGGCGCCGGCCTTCCAAGGACTTGGACTTTGCACTCTGGTCGTAATAGGACTCGTGACCATTTATTACATGGTAATTGTAGCATGGACGCTTTTCTACACATTCGCATCTTTCTCCAGCAAGCTGAGTTGGGCTTACTGCGACAACGATTTTAACACCGATAGTGAGTACACGTAACAACGCACGATAAATTCCTGATAGTGTATGTTGATGCTTATCGTTGTCTTATATCGGACATTAATCCAGTTCTTTGAATTAATTCTGTCAATTCCTATTGAAACGATGCTCGTTGATGTTGCATCGGATAATTTCTCTGACGATCGACAACCCCCCGTGACGAAGGCGCGGGGGGTTTCGCAAATACGTCTTTTCTTACGAAACTTCTCTCCGGAAGGAGTCTCGTTCATTCGTTGAATGGAGAATCAATCGGGGTAAATTTTATTGGAAAATTCGGTTTCTCGGAAATTCTTGTTCTGGATTATCACGATGATTATAATGTAACGGGATGTAAAACGAAGATGAGCTGCCCTAACGAGCCGACGTCACCACAGACTGCTACAGTGGGCTTCAGGACATGGAGTGTCAGAGGGAGAACAACTCTACGATATTTTTCAACAAATCCTGCAGTCTCATTCAAGACGTGTGCTCCGGATTTGGCTTCAAAGATGGCGGAAACATTACGCACTGTTTCCATGATAAAAACGTCACGGCTCTCCGCCATCTTTACAAAAGGGTCTTATCATCCGAAGAATATTTCAGGTAAAACGTCGTCTCTAATATCGCAAGGACATCTCCCGAGCCTTGCATTATTAATTTCCAAGGGAGTTTATCGAAACAGTTATCGAAAACGCTACAAGTCGACAGAATTAATTGTGTTACTAATAGAAGAGCAGCACACCGCTACGTTATATATATTTGTCGATTTCCGAATTGAGTCGAGAAAGTAAATATTTGCTTACAGGACGTCGTCGACCTTAAAGTCTATTGATCTAACTATGCATACACACGTACAATCCTCGAGTCAACAGAAATTTGATCAATATCAGTGCTAATTATATTATACGGAAAAATATAGATACAGAGAGAGAGAGAGAGAGAGAGTGTGTATGCGCTTTGATAAAAATTGCAAATCTCTAAAAAAAGGACCTTCATTTTCCTCTTTAAATGAGCAATGCTCCGATTATTGATTTTCTTTCTGTTCATATGCTCGCTCGGAAGAAGAGATTTTGGAGATTTCGGAGATTTCGAGTTGGGGCGAGGGTGCTATATTGGCGAGGGGGGAGCGCGTTTCATTTTAAAGCGACGGCTAAATGTTAGTCGATATGAATTTTTATCGTCAATTGTCGAGCATCGCATGGACGTCGCGTGTTGTATGTACTTGCGCAGGTTTTGAGAAAGAGAAACCGTCGTAAGCGCAAAGATATGCAAAGCAAGCGTAATCGTGATCGCATCCATGATTGATCGGATCCAGCGACTACGTCCTAGGACTACGCGGAGCCACGTGGGAGAATTTTGGCGGGATTCGCTGGGAATTGTTCGGCTGCCTGACTCTGGCCTGGATAATTTGCTGCTTATGCCTGGTACGCGGTGTCCAATCCATCGGGAAGATCGTTTACTTCACCGCTCTTTTTCCCTACTTCGTTCTATTCGCTCTACTAATTCGGGGTAAGTAACTTTGCGATTCTTCTCAGCCAACTTTATATTTCGATACCGAGAAAGGGACCGCCACCGCGCGTCTTATCTAAAACGGCGGATAACGAATGAAACTTTGCTTCTTAAATCGCTCGAGTCTAACGCGCTCCGGTGAACTTGACTCGTATAAAAATGATAGAAAGGCAAAAATATCTCTTTCCCCGGCCAATTAAATTCGCCGGACGTGCAGATTTATGTTTATTTATTCAAATGCACCGGCGAACGCTCCGCGGGACCAAAGTGAAAACCTATCCAGAAAAATCTTCTTGTTTTTATTATTTCTTACTTTTTGTATTTTTTGTATTTTTGTTGTTGTTTCCACCAACCGGACTAACTCTCGAGCACACGCGACGCAGTCCAGAAAAGTAAGCTCAGGTTCAAGCTTTTGTTCGCCAGCAGCGTTTAATTAATTTTTCAACGAAATCCTCTTCCCTGGATTTTTGGGAAATCTTTCAGCAAAATATTTTATGCGGACCTTTTACACGCGGTTCTCGCCACTGCCCAGGTATTTTAGCCGGATCCTTGGCGAGGGGGAGAGCTGGGCGCGCTTACTTAGAGACTCGACAGTCAGGAATTAGTATCGTAGTTTCCCATGAAATATGATACACCTGAATTTACTACATTCAGAAGTCTGGGTCGATTTCACGTGATTATATTTATGACAGTCGTATCGTAAATCGCGTTATGATCAAGAGTAAAACTCTGACATCGCGGTCTGGAGATGATGTTAAAATAAAAGTAGATGCGCTCTCGCCTTTGTACCTGGAGGAACACGAGCGCGATATGCGATTTCCCCAGGACTTTGCCGTTCGTATAAATACACAGGGACATCCGTTTGTCGGAGCGATATTATAGAGTTGGAGTATGATATAATCCCCCGGTTCCCGCTTCCGCCCCCGTCTGTGTCTCCGACAAATTTAAATAACTCGCCACAGTGATCTTCGATCGTGCGTCGGTACGCGCTCGGACCAATGGAATGCAACTATTTGTCCACTCGCAAGATGATAAACGTTGCAATCGGAGAGATGGCGTGTACTTGGTTAAATACGGCTTTTTAAAGCTGACCGACTTTTTCTCGTCCGTATTTGCCTCGCAAACCTTGAGATAAAACTGTCATAGAGAGAGAGAAGTAACGGCAGTAGCGGCGACGGCGACGGCAACGGCGGCGGCAGATTAAAAAGCCTCTTTTGACCCGTTCGTTAATGCATCCCCAGCTACTTGTTACAAATCATCCCCTCGCAGATACTTGGCGCTCTCGAGAACTTTAGCCACATTTCACGGCTCGGTTATAACAAGGGAGAGACGACGCGATCGGAGGAAGAGCTGCTCGTGTTCCGGAGATAGATTGGAAATATTTCGTGTTTCTCCCGAGCAATAAACGCTCGGTGCAGTGATAGGATTTTTTGTTTGTCCATCTCCGCTGCTATCGCGCGCGAGTGGAGGAAGAGGGAGAGCGTTGTTGAACACTTGGTAGTTTCGCGAAAGCTTCGGGGTAAAATCGCCCTTTGCCATATCTCGGCGTCCCATTCGATTGGCATCGGTTCTCGCTCGCGATTCTGGACAAGAATAAGAATGCACTCGTGGGATCCGATAAGGATCGGCGAGGGCATCGGCTCGACTCAGCGAGACAATTGCGCAGGTGTTACTCTGGAAGGCGCCGGTTACGGCTCTCTCTGGTACATCACACCGCACTGGTCCACGCTGAAAGATGCCAATGTCTGGGGAGACGCGGCCTCTCAAGTCTTCTACTCCCTCGGGATTGGATGCGGCTCTCTGGTTACTTTGTCCAGCTACAGCACTTTTTCCAACAATTGCCATAGGTAAGTCCCCACACGTACGGAATAATCCGTTAACGCTACACAGCCCTTTATTTTTCCTCTCTCCTCCTCCTCCTTCTCCTCCTCCTGCTCCTCCACGAGGCTCCGATCGAAATCCAAGAAAATGGTCACCACACGTGCTGCGGGAGGAAGATTTTATTTAACGCCGGTAGCAGCTCCGCTATTCCGGAGAATCCCGCAATTGAAAGATCGCGCGCGATTGGACGATGCAAATTCTATTTCCGCCTCGTCTTGTGGCTGCTGCTGTGTCTCTTAATTTGCACGCGTCGCGGCACTCCGCGTCGGTGTCATCGTTAAGCTGTCCACTGATTTGCGCTCTGATTGCCGTTCGATCGTGATCGCGAGCTCGCGATGCCGCATAATTTGCAGTATGAAGCCCTACTACACGCGCCGCCAACACCCGTTGGCATCGCGAGGCAAATGCGTCGATTTAACGACAAATGCGTTCCAACGTCAAACAGATCGAAACATGACAAACTGAATAGCCTCGCAGAGACGAAACGAGATCAATCATGCCGGGGCCATAATCCGGCCGATATGCGATGGCCTTGAGCTTAACACCGATGGGGCAATAAAAGTACCTTTGAAGTACTACGGAGTTAGAAAATGGAGTGATCCGCCATGACTCGCTGACTTTACTATGGCCATCTGACGATTTTTATTATCAGTTTCTATGCGCATTTGACATTTATGCATGGGATTTTACACGTCGGATTTACATATGGGAATTACGTGGACATAACGTTTTTACATATATACATTTTATACATAGAATTCGCCAATAGAATTCATTAAAGAATTTACACGTTGATTCCTATAAACGACGTATTTTTCCATGGGCGGATTTATACGCGCTAGAATATCATAAACGAAACGCGGACGTTTCGATAAAGAGCCGCGCGTTTAACGTTCGAATAAATGTTTTCAAGTATTTTTATTAAAACAATATTTTTCTTGCGAAAATAGCCGATTACCTAACATTTCGCATCATTCCCGAGTAAAGTCACACCGATGGGATAATAAAAGCCCCATCAATGCCCGAGGAGAGAAGAAAATAGACTCTCTTTGACTTTATTATAGCCATGAAGCCTGCCAATTTTTATTAAGAGTTTCCACGGGCATTTAGCACCCCGCTCCGGAATAAAATAACATTTTTCCGCACCTGCGCCTTTTTTCTAGGGACGCAATCTTCGTCTCGCTTACCAATCTGTTTACGTCAGTCTTCGCCGGCTTTGTGATATTTTCCGTTCTCGGATTCCTGGCGCAGCAAATGCACATGCCGATACACGAGGTTGTTCAAAGTGGCACCGGTTTGGCCTTTATTGCTTATCCCGAAGCAGTAGTTCGCATGCCACTTCCTAATCTCTGGGCGATTCTCTTCTTCTTCATGCTGTTCATCCTGGGAATCGGTAGCCAGGTAAGCCATTCCACCGCAAACTCTATTCTTCTAACGGTCTAAAAAAGCGCATAAGCGGTTCAATGTCGTACCGCCGCGTATCATGACGTCATCGTTCACAGGTTTCTTCATCCCCCCATAACTCGCGAATCTTGTTATAACTTTAAGAACTCGGTAAAGCGCAGCAGCACTGTAACTAGATATTTTTGAGGCATTACGCACTTTCTTGTTTATCGCACTTTGAAACAAGCTCGTAATTCACAAGTAATTGCCCCGGGATAAATAAGGAAATTAACAAGAAATATGTAAATCGGGAGTTTTTAAATAGCGCTCTTTAGTGCTTTATTGGAATTTAACGGAAGGTCATGAATCATGCATAATTGCTCGCATGAGAAGTGGATACATATAAATTAAGTTTAATCGAAATGCAGTCTAACACGAAATCACTTTACTCACTGAAATAGTAGAAACTTTATACTTCCGGTGGTTACAATATTAATAGTGCTGATTTAAGCAGCGCCGAGTTTTACACGCGCTTTGATTTAAATTCCCATTACGCATAACTAAATTGAATGTTTAATAGATTAAATGAAGGTCCGAGCTTACAGGCCAATGGGCAACCAGCAGCTCCGTTATTTCATCGGCTGGGTAATTAAATGAAAGAACGGTAAATAATCTGGCCCTGCGGTATTTTTCGGTCACGATTGGAAAAGCTCTCGCGCGCACGCACGCGTTACTTTTATTCCCAACGCAAACGCTAAACAGATTGAAGTTTGCCGAATAATTGATGAATGCCAAAAGAAATTACGCGTCCCGTAACATCGTTGTTACCAAACGTTTCGGGTTTTTCATCGGGGGGGGGTGTGCGCGCTTCCCCGTCGCTGCGGAGTCGAGAGCTCGGGGCTCGTTTTTCCTATACTTGAAAAGCTTTTCTAATTATACATCGTAAAGAGTCTCACTTAATATTTTCAGCGGAACGTCTCCAGTTTTTCACGCTCGTTAATTCCTTTCAATATTCCAATTGCTCGTTCAAGGGCTTCATTCGCACAGTCCGTACGGAGCTTTGACCTCTGTCATTCTCATTTTCGCCGAGTGCTCCAAAATTCCTTGAGACGTGGCACGTGACGAAGAAATAAAGTTGAAATGAAAAAGAGAAGGAAGCTAAAAAAGCAATCGCTGCTGGGTTATTCAAATTCGTAGACACAACATTCCGCATGTGCATATTACGAAGCGTGTTGGGAGAATGAATTTTACGTCCGATTCACGCGGCCAGCTAAGAAGGCGGCATTCATACGCGTTGAGGAACGGTGCCTTGTGTATTTGTCAAAATACCTGCAAGCGAGAATATGCTCGCAAGTAGCCAGACGATCGTTCCGCGTTACTTTTGCATCGCCTTTCCCAGCCTGGAGCTCGTATATCATGGCGAGAGTTATGGTTTACCTTCTCCTACTGAAATCCACACCTTCCAGTTTTCCTACCCCAAGGGGGGGGGGAAGGTTCTCTCTCTCTTTTCCTCACCTTAAATGTTAAGGGAAAAACGAATGTTAAGAGAGAGAGAGAGAGAGAGAGAGATCAGCAAGAATTGCCATAAAATGAAAAGGAGAATACGAAAGAAAAGAAGGAACGAGAGAGAGAATGAGATAAAAAATAGCTGGAATATAAAAGAGAAGGGGTTGGTTGGTTGGTCGGGGTAGCAAAGGTTGAATTAGTAGGGAAAACATGCAGGTAGAAACAAAGAGAATGACATAAAAATGGGTAGTACGTAAAGGAGAGGAAAGGAAGAAGAGGTCGAGGAAGAGGAAGAGGTAGAAAAAGATAAAGATAAGAGTTTCTCGCCTAAGAGGTTATAGGTATAAAAGAGGGAAAGGATAAAAATGGACTGGGCGAAGAAGCACATAAGGAAAGGGAAGGAAAGGAAAGGAACTGGGAAAGGATCCCTTAGCTTCGGTCTTCGCTTACCTTAGTTACCTCCGGTTGTTGGTAATTAAGACATAGTTGAAGGAAAAAAAGGGGCTATAAAATGAAATAAAGGCGGGGAGTAAAAAAGGGCAAGGGGTGGTGCTGGTTGGTTCTCGGGCTACTAGCACTACGGCCGGGTCGTTATTTTTTACGATACAGTTCGCAGGCGTGCAGGCGATAAACACGGCCATACTGGACGTGCGTCCGGATTTGCGAAAATACGAGGGACTGGTGATACTGGGCATATGCACCTGCTGCTGGCTCCTGGCAATCCCAATGATATTCGACGGCGGGATTTACCTGTTCACGCTGATGGACTGGAACACCGCTTCCTGGGCGATACTATTGATCGGCCTCGCCGAGGTGGCTCTGGTATCCTGGTGTTACGGCTGCAACAAATTCCTTCGCAACGTCGCCGAGATGCAAATGAAGTTTGGATGCGTGCTCAGGGCCTACTGGTGGCTCAGCTGGGTAGTCCTCGCGCCTATCAGTTGCTTGGTAAGTGCTTACCTCACTTAGCTCGAGACCTTGAAACCCTTGGAAGCAAAACAGCGCTAGACCTATTCAAATGCTAAGGTGACGGGGAGACGGAGGAATTCATCTCCTGTCTCTCCGAGCGGATCCCACCCATCCCCCGTCTATCAATTCGCTGCTCCGATGGTCATCTCCATGGTAAAGTATGACGATCGGCCAGGAAGAAACTAGACGCTCAACAGAGTTTCGTCAAATGCTTATTTCTCAAGCGAATAGTCCAGTGAAATCCAAGTTACGAGGGTCCTCGTATATGGATTATGAGTTTCACTGTTCACGGGATCAGCCTATAGGCAGCTCAATTTCGAAGCTGCTATCGGATCGAAAAGCTCTCCCGAGACTAGTAGTCCCGCGCTGCTATTCGCGTCCCTTTTGTCCTATCTTGCTTTTAGCGTGGTCTTATCAAAGCGCGTATCTCTATCCCCGAATGTATCTCTCGATTCACCTCCGAATACCTATTTTTCCCCACACATCTCTAACGAGAATCCGATACACGAATTATCTCCCGCATACGTGTTTCGTCAGAAAAGAAACGAACACGCAGGTTCGAGGTGGTTCGGTTCTTACGGAACTTAATAGATCCTTGTGCATAAAGTTTATCCATTGATTAAAAATGTAGGTTCTCTGGCTTTCGTATATTGGATTTTATTTACTCCGTACGGGGAGGAGGGTGGGAGGGAAAGGAGGCTTTGCGATATGTAACGCAGAAAGAGGCTTACTTTACTACGTAAGCTAAATCTCTCTCTCTCTTTTCCTGAAGGAGCAGCAGTAGCAGTAGCAGCAGCAGCAACAGCATCATCATCCATATTCCCTGTGGAAGTAAATTTCTCAAATGATATTTTTCACCGAAACACACGCGCGCGCGCGCGCGATTTAAACTCGCGCGATAACAAATTCACACGCGTCCGTTATTAAGCTGATTTTATTGCTATAGGCAAATATAAATGGATAAACATAAATAGATTACATTTGTTTGCAAATATTTCTACCTGCGTTGGTGTTGGTGGTGATGGTGGTGGTGGTGGTGCTGCTGCTGCTATAGAGATCTCTATCCGCTCTTCCAGCGTGCATGCATACAGGTAAGTTGGCTAATACTTGTTTGAGAAACACGAACAAGTGCACGCGCACCTCGGGGTGCGCGTGTGTTGGGTTATAGCTACACATAGTTCCTACTTGCCGGGAACACGAAGCGCACACCTGCACACCTGCACACCCGCAGCCGCGTACGTAGAAGCGAACGCAGTTCCTATTTGCCAGAGAATACGATCGTGCTAACGAGGAGGCATGACTCGTTTTCTCGCACCTTAGTAGAGCGCGTACATTTTTACGGTTATAATATGCCTTTATGTAGCTACACACACGCACGTCGGGCATTTAGGTGGTACACGAGGCACGCGTGCAGGTGTGTGTCGACCATGGAGTATGGCGCGCAGCTCTTGTCACATCCCATTTACCAGCGGCGAGTCGTTACGAAATAAATGATCGTGCAGCTCCGGCCTCGGGATAGAGTTACCTTTTTCACAGCGACTTCGACGTGTCCACCTGGTCCAGACGGATTTAAAGCAGCTCCAAATCGATAAGTCCCTGTCCCACGCACTGCTGCAAATTGATTACCGCAAGAAGGATTGTAAACGACACGTGCTGTCGAGTGCCTTGATGGAAAAATGTCATAAGGAGGCTTTGTCCCCGCGTAATTCCATGGAAGAGCACCCCCCCCCTCTCTCCCCCTGGTGAACTCTTCAACTTTTACCAATATTTCGGGGTAAACGGTGTTCGTTCGCTCTCCGACTAACGCAACAGCATCCGAAAAACAACCAATATGCTTTTCACACGTGCAAGCTTTGTCTCCGAATTAATTAGTCTTTGATTACGACGAGACTGTGTGAGAAACACCGAAGACCGGGTTGTGTGGGTGGATGCGACGTAACGCGGCAAACGAGGAATTATCGAGAAACAGTTTTGCCGTGGTCCCTTCTACGGTGGTCGGAGCTTTATTATCGAAGAAATTAGCGATCGGCCGAGAAATATGGATTTGCCGAAGATGGCCGATACGTGTTAGGTCGGTTGTACGTAACCTCGCGCGAATGCGGCAGAATCATTTATTATGAATCTAGCATGATGAAAATATTGGAAATTCTCCTATAGATCGTGGCATAAAGAAGCCTTTTTATTTTCTATCTTCAGGGAGTATTCGCGTATCAGATGTACACCTATCAGTTGGCGAGCTATGGCGACTATGTTTTTCCTAGTTGGGCGAATGCGATCGGAATACTGATCGGACTGACGACACTGGCACCGATGCCCATTTTCTTCGTTTATCGTCTCTACAAAGGACCGGTGAGTATCCACCTGATTTTTAATTTCTCACCCCAAGTTCCGTCGCGCATGGCACAAGCGACTAATTTGCGCGATTTTCCGCTGTATCAGTTTCGCGTGATTGCATCTATTGTCAATGGGTTTAGCACTGACGGTAAAGATTCTCAGTCATAACTGTAACAGTTTGCAGATGGTATTACGCTTTATTTTCAGTGTTCGGGAAATGTAATTCTCTCGCAAATGCACAATGATTGCATCAATATAAAGCTTTCCTCCATTCGTATCGGCTGCACTGGCAATGTCCGTTTCATATCTGTGTAACGGCGCACAATGCGATAAAAGATGTAAAGGATGACGACTGTTTGTTATATTATGCTCAATACTCCTCTCCGGTTCTTGAATAGCAAACGATCATCCGTGATACTTGGGAATCTATCCACGTTCGTTTGATCGATGAACAGTAAATTACACGTCGAAAAAGTAGAATACCCAATTCTCTAAATGCAAAATATTTCTTCAATCACCGCGGAAGACCCGAAGAGTGTCTCTCCCTCTCTCTCTCCCTCTCTATGCCGATGCAAAGAATTCGTAATGCTTTAAAGCTACTTCGATTAATACTGGCTGAGACTAAAATCGATTGAAATCGAAAACTTTTGGGTCCTCCATCCGGAATGGAAGGCATTAGCGTTACTCTATCTACGACGAAGCAGACAAATACACTCGAGAATGCTATCGGTTTACAACTGATTCGGTACGACTCGGTGTCTTTCGTCCCCTTTTCCCATTTGGTAATGTTAAAATATTTACATTTACACGAGTTCTCTCTCTCTCTCTCTCTCTCTCTCTCTCTCTCATCTTAAATGGTCTTAATGGTCCTGGAGCATTGATATCTCAAGGTACAAACGGCTGGCGATTGCTGTAAATGGGCTAGCTGTCAGTGATATTCGAAAGTACACACGATAGGAGGGGAAGAGCATCATTAATCGGGGCTCGAACAACGATCCCTTCTAATAACTCAGGCGGGCATTGAAGAATAAGAGGAGGGCGACTTTAGAGCAACCTGTTGAGCATGATACATTCATCGTCTATAACTGGACAGGCTTGTTATGCACGCTAATATATTGACTTTACTCAGAAACACGGATTCATTTTCTAACTTTCAAACAGGCTACTTACTAGCTTTAAACTCCTTAAACACGAATTGCCATTGCCTAACACAAGTAGCTGGGGGCTTGCAGGGTTGCTGCTGCAACTTCTCAAGTATTAATTGTCATTCTTAAGTGCCATATTTCATGCTAAACGCCATAATTGTCATCGTTAAATAACACGCTTCACGTTGAACACTGAAAATTAATCGTGGCTCTTTATTGCAAAACTGATCAGCGGGGTAGTGCGCGTTGGTAGTAGGTTGGAAGGTTGCACGGTGCAATTTGCTAATTTGGCTGAGACTCGCGAGTATTTAAGTCAAGTATTTTGAGGGTAGGTGGTTTTCGTAAAATGGGGATTGGTCGACAAAGATCCTGGCACGGATAGAGGGACATCGATGCAAAGTCGTTTGGGAACTGGTACAGGGTATTAATGAAAGTTCGGATGCCGTTGTGACACAATTTCTGGCGGCGTCGGGCCGCCAATTTTGCGAAAGCCAAGCGCAATGCAGCCCGAGCGTGTCGGCCATTGGCGGCTGGGCGCCGCTTTAAAAGTTGGACCCTTCACCATAAAATCTCGGCAACTTGGAACGTCTTAATACAAGTTTTTCCACGGTACGTAGGTAATCGTACTTTGAAACGAAAAGTTTCGTGCGCGCTCCATTGCTCGCATCGCACCTATTTCTCCCCCTCTGTCCCTCCCCCCTCACCATCCTCCAACTTTCTCCCTTTACCAGCCCCTTCCTTGACCGCTTCCGCTTTGTGTTACCCGATAAATTCACCATTACTCTTATCTCCTTTCCTCCTATTTTCGGCTTGCCTCTCCTGTACTTCCGAACTACTTGCCAGATAGCACTGACAGTTCGAAACGGAAAAGACGGACTTTCCGTGGATGGGATGATTCCCAGTTGGATTTGATAAATTCATTGTCCGACCGTGTGTGAGCGCGCGCGCACGCACGCTCGTGTGCGCGCTTAATTCAACGAATTTAAATATTACTCGAGTCGGAAATTGGATCGATTTGCTCTCAATGTACTTTACGTCACGTGACAAAGATATTAAGCGCGCCCGATGATAATTTGATAGGGCGATCGCTAAATAGCGGGTGTAAGAGAGCGTCCCTTGACGTTTGCGGATTTGCGCGAATTAGCGAAAAGTATGAAACGTTGTGAGATCGGTCAATTCCACGATGGAAATTCAGTGAAATATATTCATTCCTTAAAATGCGACAAGAAGCATCGATCGGATATAAGCTCGAGGTTCGAAACGCGAAAAAGAGGTGGGATAGGAAGAAGAACGAGAAGACGACATCTAGCTGCGATACCCGGTGCCAATATCGAGCTTGTGATTTTTGCACTTACCGAATCCTCCACTTCGCTCCCTGCACATTCGATTTTGGATTTCCTATAACGCCACATTCAATCCACGCTTGTTGTAAGAAAGATTCCGCGATCCTTCAACCATTTCCCGGATTGAACTTGAAATATTTCGATATCTCTCGCGCGGGTCCTCCTTTTAGCTACTTTTCCTTAACTTTTTTCATTGTTTGCTATTCCGCCGCCGTGTTGTCGAGGCTTAAACAAATGTCGATAGCGAGGCTTGAGTAATATCGGGTTACCAGAAATAATCCAATAGATATAAAGTTGTCTCAGTGTCTCCGCGCTACGCGCCAATCCAATCTCCCGCTATTTTCTCGTCCCCCGCAGTTTGCGGCATATGTGGCTCGTCTTCGAAATATGTTTGTCAAAACAAGAAGGCTCCGCAGACTTATGGTAATATTGTTATTGGCTCGAGAGCATCAACTTTATTTCACTGAACTTGCAACTCGGCGGTACAAATGGCGCTGCGAGTCGCTAAACATTCCAAGTTGGATATTATCGTATTAAGCATTCGTCAAATTTCACGGTTGAGATTCATTAGCGAGTAGGAGATCGCCGAGATTAAAAGGTTGAAAAGTATTCGTCTCAGGTAACCGTAAGTATCTGGGGTAGACGTAGCATTTTGATTTCCAGCAAAGTTTGTACGAAGGTCCAACTTTAATATAATTGTATCCCCAGTTGGCGTGCGGTCGCACAGTTTGTGGCTGCTGGAAGGTTGATGTCAATTATTTAGATAAGGGAAGCTACGAATTGCAATAACGACTTGACTTTAGACGTTTAATTGTCCGCAGCGGGACTGGAGTTTGTTTCGACCATCGGAGAATTGGGGCCCGACCACGGAAAAGAATATGCTCGACAGCGATAGTGCCAGCACGGCAGTTGTCAAGCCCACCTACACCCCATCTGACAAACTCTAGACACGTAGACAAATAGCTTTAGGATAATAAACTTAATTATTTCGTATTTAACCTTGTTTTTTATTCTTATCCTCTTATCAAATTCACCTCTATTAGCATTTCAAATTATTATTGAAATGCTAAATGCACGAGAAAACGTATCCACTCTCCCTTTCATTAATCTTTTTTCCGACCTGTAATTAATTATATAAAATACTCTGAGTGTTACTTTTCCCAAGGAACTTTTCAGAACTCTCCTACAAAGTACTGTCTCCTAAAGTTTCGGATATTGGCAATCTTGAAATTCTCAACAGTTATCCAGGTCAGGTAAGAGCGATTGAAAATAATATCAAAGTGTTAATTGATTCTTACGTCGAGTATGAAAAAAGTGTTCATTCAGCGAACTGCATACTCCCCGGTAATGAATATGCAAATGCAAGTATCGAGGCACAAAATGGCCGAAGCGCGAACTCCCGGGGAAAAATTAACAACTTGTAAGAAAATCTTTAAATTTACTTTGTCCCCGCTGAAATTTACCCGCAACTGCGAGAACAGCGAGTACTGGTGTTCGGAGAAATAGCTGTTATACATAATTATATACACCGCTCTAAATATACGAATAGCATTTCATTGCCGTAGAAATTGGAATAATTGCGGTTTACTGTATTGTTCCAATGTTTGGTCATTACTAGGAGGAAGAAATGTGAATTGTAGAATTAACCGCAATCACTATAACTCTGTTACGATATTATTTTGAAGCGTTTACTCTGGCGATCATTTACAAAAGTCTAGCCAACTTATCGTTCGGCCGGTTTCGGATTATCGTAAACTTCGCATGTGAATTTATTTGCATATCTTGCGTATTTAATATTTGTAGTAATTCGATACATTGAACAGAGTTTTATCGCATTACCTAATTTGTAATTACCTAACTTGCATCATCCGATAGTAATTTGATAGCTTGAAATATATTTACCCAATTTAGCAGAAACAATTGTTAAAGATTTAAACTCTCTCTCTCTCTCTCTTCTTGTGATGTATTGATAAATTTATTATTTCACAAATAAATAAATGAAACGACTCTCTCAGAGTGTCCTTATTATGGATAAATCATCTTTTTGTTTCACTGATATTATTTTTGAAACAAATTGGAAATACAGGGGACAAAATATAAGGCAAACTCATTGAAATTAAAGTAACTAAATTTGGGTAAAATTATATACAAATGCAACTCTCAGGTGACAAAATCTGTAATTCATCTCTCTGTATACTTTCATTACATTGCCCACAGTTCGCTCGCAAAGCATTTGGACGTTGAAACGTAGGACAATGCAGTTTTGCCCTGTGCTGCCTTTAATTAAGGTGGGGAATGTCATTACTTGGAATTCCATGTTTCCACATATAGTGGGGGATTACAGCGGTTTTTTTCTTTTTTTTTTTTTTTTTTTGGTTTTAATTACTTACTTACCATTGCTTTTGAAAGAAAAATATTTCATAATTAACTTTTGATAATTTTCAGCCATTAGCTTTCTAATTAATTTAACGACAAGATATTTCCTGTGTACGTTCGTTTGAACGAATGAAAAATTTATGCAGTGATTACGGTTCAAGTAGGGTTGCAGTATAATATTAATGAATAATATATTACGCATGTATAAAATTGTTCTTTCTTTTCCCTAAGATTAATAACTTAGACTCCTGCACATAGTAAAATTTATATAAGAGCTTTATACACTTAAAAATATTCCCTTACCTTTTTCTAAGAGAATAATATTTTAGATCTTAATGTACTTGAAGATGTACTCCTTTTTTGTTAGTAGTAATATTATCTACTCTCGCAATGAGTTCCTTTTTCTTTTTTTCTTTTCTTTCTTTTTTCATAAAAATTTTAACACCACGGAATAGTACGAAATAATAAAGTTTTACGTTCATTTAAAAATTTTCTGCTATTTGAATTTCATAATTAGAAACTCCATTAAGCCGAAGTGGAATGAACATAACCACCATAATACAAGGGCAGCATGAGCTTCTTCTAGTGAAAGTGCCGAAGACTTTAAATATCATAGAGTTATTCGACTCGAAGGTTTTCTTGAATTATCCTGCTGGCTTGAAATCTATTGTAGATTGAAGAAAAAGGAGCTCGGTGCTCAAGGACCATAGCTTCCTACCGTTTCCTAACGGTAGGTAGCGGCTAGGAGCATTTTGCCTGATCAAGGAACATCAGCTGAGTGACATTTCAGCGCAGGAAGTGTAGGACACGTCGAGTCTTCGTCTTGTGTTTCCCTAATTAAGGCTGGTATAATGCTGCCATTCTGGATTCCGAGGTCTCCGTTGCTTTGGTGTGCAATATCGCACAAGGAGACGTTGTGTAAGGGAGGGCACGCGCGTCGTAATGAGAATTTCAACCGGTGGCTACGTGTCGATCGATGAGAAAGATTTCGCAGAATGGTTGCCACGCAAAATTGCCTCTCAGCGCTGAATTATCCTTCCCATGCATTTTTATAAGTTGGACCAGCAAAAACGCGCGGTAGCCATTGCCCCTCCCCTTCCATTTTTTCTCACTCTGCATTATTCTTCCTTCTCTAGCGTCTCCCTTTCACTTCTCATCCTTCTCTTTACCCATGACCACCACCCTATTGTTCAATTTCTCAATCTTTTATATTGGCCACTCTTTTTCTTTTTCGGTGAAACCATTCGCCTCTTCCCCCTCTCTCTCTCTTTCTCTATTATTTATTCTCCTATTTTGTCATCGCCATTTATTTTTCTCTTCATCGAATTAATTCCCTTATTTTCAAGGACTTGTACGGGGGATAATATTTCGGGCAGTGAAGGTCATGAAAGTTGGTTAATGAAGTTGTTTGTTGGTAAAGATGTTTCTCGATGAAGTTGAACGCGGAAGCAGTTGGTCGGTGAAATTGTTGGTTTGTTACCGAGCAAGGATCCTTGTTGCTCGAGTTATTGCTCGATGAAGTTGTTCGTTGACAAAGTTGGTTGTTAAGTTGGTTAACTTCTCATCTCTTTCTAGCTCTAATGACTTTGATAAAGTCGATGCGCCTCTTCCCTGGCCTAATTTCATGAGAATGATCTTAAACTCCTGGCGCGGTACTCGTTCGTTGCAAACCAACGAAAGTGAAATCATTTGGTAAAACTCACTGAAAATTTGGCCGATCAAAGGAATTTCAATTGTACAAGGTAACGATTGTATCGATAAAAGTACATCAACTCAATTAAGTTCACTCCGCGATCCTCAATAAAGGGATTTTAATCATAAAAAACAAACGAATTAATAAAGCCAAATCAAATCAATTACATTCGATTCGTGTTTCTCAATTATCGACTTTTACTCCTGCAACATTACGATTCAATCAATAAAAGTGGATAATACAAATTGATGAAGTTGAATTACCTTCTACCGATGCATAACGAAATGGAAATGTAGTGGACCCTAAATCAAATATTTGGTACTAATGGACGGTAACAGTCTCTAAATTAATGCACTCCGCAAGACTATTCGAAGTTTACGAATTTGCTGAAGAAGAGCCATCAGCTTCCATGATTATCGCTCGGAGAACAGAAAAAAAAAAACAGAAAAAAGAAAGAGGGGTGGAATAGCACAGGCTGGCAGATTCGCAACAGATCCAAGATTCAGGATAGAGGAAGGTGGTGGAAGAGAGGAAGGGGGAAAGGGATAGAGAGAGATAGAGAGAGAGAGGAAGACTGGGTGGTGGTTTGCGAATTGGAATTAATTAACGTGGCTCTGCGGTTTGCAAGCGTGCAGCAGCCGACTGTACATGGAAAGAAAAGGGTAGAAGGGGGGAAGGTGCACATTGCATTGGGGATAGCATCGCGTGCACAATCCAGCAGCCCTGCAGTTATCGAACTTTGCCTAATTCCTGCGTTATAGGTGCGTCAGGTTCAGAGTGTGATGGTGGTGGTGGTGGTGGTGGTGGTGTTGGTGGGGGTATTTCCTCGCGGTATAAATTCACCGCCATAAAGTATTCTCCATGGTTACTTGGCCATTGCCAACGGATTATACCCTACGGCTTTTTCCAGGCTACACCACGCGAGCTGCTCCTTTTATTCGTTCCTGCGCGTCGCTGCTCTTATCTTTTTATTTGCACGCAAAGGCCGTTTGTTCCACTGCCAACACCTTGTAGCGCGCCACGCGCCAACGATATACTCGTATAAAATGAAACCTGCTCGGGGAAATTGGAAACAATGCAACCATGCGGCCGTGTTAATGACGAAGATCAAGAGGAACGCCGAGGGAAGGGATGAAAATAATCCTTGAAAAGGGTCGCGAGGAATCCGAAGGAGAAGCGAATAATCATTTTTCTCTCGCGCGAAGCGAAATCGAGAGTGAAGCCCCGACACAAATGGCATGCAAATGGGAAATTATGGACGATTCCTCTGGGTTAATCGTCCTTCATTCGATCGGCTCGTGTTTAATTATTAACCGGGTGACATTCGAGAATAGAATAGCTCTATGCAGAATCGAAGAGCCGAGTGACCTCTCTCGTGGCTGTTTCGAGAGTTTTCCAAAATAAATGGCCGGTTCTCCAATTATTTTTATCCATTTCTTACTTCTTCGCGCGCGCGCGTTTCATCGATTCGTTCTTTTGTCCCCTCTCGACATCCTCGTTATTGAGCAAAATCGAATGCATCAGCAGTTCCTTTTTCGCTCGTTCCACCGCGACGACCAAGGACAATGAAATTTTCATCAAAAAGTTATCTGATTAACATATTTCAGTCTGGATCCTGATGGTTTTATTAATACTGTTTTATCCAGTCGCTCGTCCGTAAATAATATCTGACTATTTTCCGCTGTCAATTCAATCCGCTGCGATTTTAATTACGCATCATTAACTGCGAGCCATTGAAAAGTGTTCTGCCTAATGCTTCATAAATTGCGAGCACTTGTTTTATCGTAATTTTAAAAAGAAGTCTAAGCCCGCTTAAGCTTCGCCATTATTCCTGGCTTAAAACGAATGTAATAATGAAGCCTATTGTTACTACTTTTACGTAATACTTCGGCCAAACACTGCTGGCCCATTATTTAGACATTTCGCTCTAATTACCAAATATGATTTCGATAGAATAATGTACTTGTACGTGATATTCGTCATTCCATTATTTTGCGTTTTAGTCTCCTTGCGTATAAGCTAATTCAATTAAATCGAAAATTATGTAGAAATTATATGGAGCACTCGCCGTTATACAGTTCACTTATTATCGAGTTACTCAAAGTTATTTGACACAGTGAACGTTTAAAATGCTTTACTTTTGCTTTAATTATTATAAATATATTACATTAGCTGGTTGGACTGTTTGGCAGTTATACCACCACCACCACCACCACCTGCGGTGGTATATTACTTACTCTTTACTTTTTATTTAAATTAAAGCATGTTAGAGCTTCCCAACGAGCTCCGGATTTTACTTCTGCTATTCTAACTTTGTTGGTAAAACTTCTATTTTTAAAGCTTTCGGTGTTAAACAATTATTACTCGCTCGCTACTCCAAATGCATACGTCGACGAAAATAGAAAAAGTAGATCGATCATTTGCACTTTTTTCTTCCATTTCGTTTGTTTCGCGCAAACCATTATTAAAAATGATGACTATATAAATGTATATTAGTCAAACGTTGATAGAATCCTGATAGAAATACATTACGTGGAAATACATGATTCATAACTGTCAACTTTTGGGTTATGCTAAACGAGAAGACGGATAAATACGGAGTTTCCCAGATTAATTCGGAGTTAAGAGATTGTTTACCGGAAAATAATCTTACGGGAATATATATATATATACATGCTCGAGAACAATGGTAAAAGTCCATGCTGGATGGGGGAGGCATAATGCATACCAACGTCAACGCGCTATATGTAACACGATGCCAAGAGTTGTGTCGTTGGCGTATGGCCAAGTATCTTCCGCGAGGGAACATCTTAGCCTGACCTTTATTTGTGCAGCGTGCGTCTCCTTTACGCTATTTCAATACATCGACATCGAGACGGAGGAAAAAAGAAAGATCATCGAACGTGCGGTATGCTTGTCCTCCTAAAGTTCCAATAGCTCTAACTGCCGCGAGAGCCACCGCTGCTTCTACTCACTGGAGAACTCTGCTCTGCTCTGCTCTGCTCTGCTCACGCGAATGCCTTCATCGACTTTTTCAGTATTTATAAACTGGTTTTATTCAGGAACAACCACCTCTTCCTCTTCCTCCTCATCCTCTCGCGCGAGTTAGGGTCTTTTAATTTTCCATTTCGGTTATACCGGATGCATTAAGAAAGTTCTTCAGGTGCAATTAACCATATATCCGTATTAGTCGTGTCCCGCGTTGTCTAAACAGGTATTTCGTACTTTTGTCGAACCGCAAAACGCCGGATTTTCACAGTCTAATACGCTCCTCTATTTCGGACCGGGGCATATTCGAATCTCGTTCTAATTGCGGCTTACGACGTTGTTCCGGCCCACTCTTCCACAAACCGCCCAGCGCAGCAATTAACCAGGATTTCTACGAGATTCAACGCTTCCACCTCAAAGGACGACGCGAAATTTATTGTTTCGATTTATTATGCAGTCTGTACTCCGGTTACCGGAGTAGCACTTCCGTATCTGTCGTTGCGTCGACCTCCGCCACCACCGCCACCCTAGCGGCGAGTGCAATACGGCTGCTTGCCCCTTTCGTACGAATGCACGCATAATGGAAGATTTGAATTTTAAAGTAGACTTTCACGCGGTTGAATTTGAATCTGGATCTATTTTATAATATGGGCTATTAAAGTTGTCGTGCCATTTGCATTCGGGCCCGGCATAGGTTCTTCCTGCGATTTTTCGCGAACTCGAGCAGGCAATGGTCGAAGAAGGAATATAATTCGAGCGGCCATTTTACCTATCGCGTGCTCTACCTCGACCCATTATCAGTAACTTACAACTATCACGAATACGTTTTTCGAACCACGGCTAAGTGTATTTCTTCTTATCGGAACTTTATAATGATGATCCTTCCCATTCTCCTCCTCCTCCTCCTCCTCCTTTGCATCCAATATTTATGATATGTGGAGAGAAAATACTAGCAAGGTTATTCGCCAATAATGCAAATAACTCACCATTACCCCCTTCTTCTCGACTTCCTTCTCTCTGTCGTGAAGCGATGCTGTGGTCCTTTCGCTCTATCACGCGCGTTAAAATACTGATATTCGGGGCTATTCTTCGCGAATCAGATCCACCGGGCAATTTCATAAGAATAGTGTCGCTGACAGTTTTTAATATTTCTCGTTCGATCAAAATTGGCTTTGACATTCTATCCACGAATATACGCGAATTATTAAATTCCAAACAATTTGATAGCCTTAGGTATATTTTACTTATTGGGAGGCTGCCATTTTATTTCACAACTGATAGAGTTACGAAATAGCGTAGAATTGCGGTGGTACTGTCAAAAACGCATTCGGAAGGTCAGAAAACTGTGCACGTGTCCCTCCAAACTGAATTTCCTCACATATCGCATTGAATGCTTTCGAATAACCTCCCTTAGGACTTATATTAGATTTTAAACTTCAAAATGATGTAAGTCCTACGTCAGCATTTATCTATGTTTAGTTATGGGAGAGGAATATTAAAGTTTTTTGATTGACTACAAAAGAAAAAAAAAACAAAAGTGTCAATCATCCTCGTTGCTTAAGCTCGAAAAATTAGAATGCTTTAATTGCTGATAGGATAACGAACGTGGCAGTCGTGAAATTTGTTAGAGACCACGAAATCGCACGAAACGAAGTAAATAAGTAAATTGAATAAATCTGTCAGTACGTAAGGAACTTGTATTAAGCGAAAGGGCTGCATGAGATTGAATTACAGAAACGTATCATTATTATAACATGTCACGTGATGTTGGTCTACGTGCTCATTCATCGTCTGCTCGTAATTCATTTTGCGTTCAGGTACCCAGCAAGCAATATCTTTCTGCCTGCGGGTAACCAGTTTCAAAACGTCTCAATTAGAAGCGTTCAGTGGGTTTTCGAAGGTAGCTACCTTCAGAGTAAACTGGGCTTGAAATCATATTGAAATCGAGAATATCAATGCAAGAGCCAGATGGACATCGAATCGATACCGATTTCTATTTGTATTGCCTTTCATTTCTACGTCAAACGGACTAGCAAACTCCGTTCGCTCCTTTTTCTCTTATACCGTCACTCATTGTTCCTTCGATAGAAATGACCTATTGTACCTCACAAATTTCTCTTCTATATTCCACCGGAATGTCTTTGCGATGAATCGACGGGGTAGGCTGAAATAAATGCTCCATAACCATTCGCAAAACTTTTAAAATTATACCATCGTCATGACCAATCTCACTGAATCTGAATCTAATTTTGATTCCAAAAGAACCAAGCCAAACAAAGAAATTGATTGATCGATCGACCGATCGATCGACTGACTGACCGACCGATTACTTAACCTTATATTAATGAAAAAAGTAAGACGCTTCAATCAGTGTCATTGAGAAGAAATTCAATTCTGGATTCTTTCGTTCTTCATTATGTTGCGGTTAAAGAGCAATGACGATGGGACCAAATAGAATACTCGATTATTTCGTTTGAGGGTGAGCTTCTAAATTATTTACCGACGATTAGTCATTTGAACGCTTTATTCATGATCTCTCTTCCTACGAAGTGGTACTTGGCTCTTCTAGTTAGGTGCGTTCATCCTTTACTCGTAATTCATTCTTTCTTTATGAAGCTCTTTCTTCGTTCAGTTACAGACCGAGTTATGTCTTTTACCCTGCTACTGTAACAATTCACTATGATTCTACATTTTTATTCTTAATGCTATGTTGTATGCCATACAACACGAGAGAGAGAGAGAGAGAGAGAGAGAGCTCATTCTATCTTTTTTATATAAAACTAAAGTTTCCCTCTCCTGCGATACTTATGCGTGCTTAGTTTTCGAAGCACCTTAATTAAAACTTTTGAGTTTATTCATAAAGAAAATATTATCGTTAAGCAAGTTTTATGTCGGAAAAAAATAATCCAACGATATTTCTTACGTAATTCGGTACAATTATCATTTTACAATGGTATAATTTTATTCGAGTGTCTCGTTAGGAGATTTTTCTCATTTCTATTTACTACTTTAATGGCGCGAAGGTTAAAATCTAGAAATTCAATTAATCCTTGATACCATTTGATTTCCACCGATTTCCAATTAATTACAATTTATCTGAAATATAATTATCTGCGCTATTTCCATGCTGTACCAGCTTTTATTATCTATCAATCAAAATCACCATTTTGCATTAGACTGCCTGACGGGATCAACGAGAACGTTTCTGTACTAATGCGTCAGATATTTACTACAATTCCATTACCTCAGAGCTTTAATACTTGATTTACTAGTAATCAGTTGCAAATCCTCGTGTGCTAAACTGAAGTTCATTAAAGTCATGCGAGTGCTATTGGATTTAAGTGAAATGAAATCTACAATGCAGAATAAAAAGAAATCATGCATTTCTTAATGTAAATTACCCCTGGAGAACTAATAATTGAAAGAGAATCAAACGAGATACTAAAAACAAAACAAGAAAAAAAAAATTAAAGAACGATAAGAAGGGGAAACTTTTTTGCGAAAAGCTGAAAAGTTTTCTAAGAATATATATTACTATTTGGGAAATATTGATCAAAGGTTTCAATACTAACGGTATTCTGTGCTGGCACAGGAGACGCGTTCACTCAGATACTTACAAGACAGTCTCAAGAAGAATTCTACTTTATACTTTTTTGTTAAACTAGGAATTTCACGTTACACTGCAGTTTCTGGCACTCCGAGTTTTATCAGACTTGTGTCGGTATTCGAAATTTCCCCTCACATTGGCCAGTTTTGCCTTGAGGATATTCGTCTTTTTTTCTTCTATGATTTTCTTTCCCTCTCTCGGTGGTATAACGTATTCGTCAGCACGACCATACCAATCCTATTCGTTTCTTATATTGATTTATTACGAGTCTAGTCCCATATCAAAAAATTTATTGTTTCTTAATGGAATAGCAAGCCTTAAAATATTCAATTACATATCTAACTCCATTTTTCATATTTATTTTAATTTCCCCTCTATTTTTTTTATTTTTTTATTTTTTTTTTAATAAATTCATCATGCATAGCGAAAAGAAACTATTTTACTACATTTATCAAAATGTTAGATTGAAAGGATATAATTGATTTGGATTTTACATGTTACACGCGTTAAAGCAAATAAATTTGATATAATTGTTTTCTGTGGAAGATACATGTAAATTTCAGCAGTTGAGTCTGGTAAATTTTAGCATGAAAATTGTTGTCGTTATTATCATTATTATTATTATTATTATTTGTAATATACAATTGCTAATTAGCAATATTTGTTGTTCACACCAGAATTTCATTTAGAGAAATTCAACTGACTAAGCGGCTTTATGCTTTATCTATATTTCGTCACACTATACTATAATTAACAGATGATAAATTTACAGAGAGAAATATCTGAAACATGTTAATTAATAGGTGGCTGTACATTTGATATTGAAATTTCACCTCCAATGGAAGGGAAATCTGCGAGGTGTTTCAGCATTTTAAAGAAGGCGTTAATGGAACCTGACGATTAATTGCTTTTAGTGATCCTTTCTAATTAATACTCACTTTTACACCTATTAAATCTGATATCACGTCAGCGCGCGTACATAATACTGCAATTTGGCTCATATCTGACATGGTTTCAAAATGGAGGCATAATACCCGTGCATAATGCTACGCGAAGATCTAAAATATCAATTAAACAACAAAGTTTATTCGCTCAGAGTCTTAAAGCGTAAGAGAGCGGAGAATATAAGAATTCCATTAGTCGCGCCCTTTTTTAAAGGTAATTCGGCTACAAGTGCAGTTTAAAAATTGGATTCAGCGAGAACGGGAAATTGAGAATATTTTCAGTAAAAGAATTCATCAACATCCACATCCAGTTTCCCATCCACACCCACACCCACACCCGTATCCACATCCGGAAGTCTGGTTTCCGATCGGAAAGTATGTAACCGCGAAATCTCTTCTGGCGCATTTGCATTTGACGTAGGTTGGAGAAATGCATGTCCGTCCGTCCGATGGAGCCCCGACATAGGTGCATCGCTCGTTAACAACGACTATGGACCTAAACCCGTTTGCATAATTAGCGAGTGTCTGTTGCATGTGTGGGCGGTGACCGTGCGAGTTCCGTACAGGACATTATCACTAATACGCAAGCGGAAAAGCAGAATTTGCTTGTTCGATCGAATTCAAACGGTAGCGTAATCGTGCAGCGGTACAAAGTTGGTCGCAGCACTATGTACCAACTTTGCTGGGAACCTGGTTCTCTAGCCAGGTTCCAGCCAGGCTAGAACCACCCTCGGCGAACGTCATCTCGCTGCTGGCTAACTGCTAATTGCCGCACATTAAACAAAGTGAAATTATGAGCCATTGCCTTCCTCCTGTCCTAAAAACTCCTGATCTAAGCGACCGTGATGGCCGCCGATACTACGAAGCGCCGGAGTGGAGTACTCGCATTTAAGTATCTCTCTGATTTATATGGTTCGCGAGCGCGACGGATCGAAATTCAACTTTACAGCTTGCTGCGAATGAAGGATTGAATTTTGGCTTCGGAGCACGCTACGGGGACGCGGAGAACGATTGAATTTCAAATTGACAATTTTACCAAAGTCAAATTATTCGTAGCCCAACAGATAACGAGTGCACTTTAATTGAACAATACGATACGAGCGAAGGATTAAATTCCAACTTGATAATTTTACTACAATCAAATTATATGTATTGCATGGCCGATGAAAAGGTCGTATGCCCAGAGTCATTAATAAATACTCGTATTTCACACTCGTTAATATCAGCCCCCTTCCCTCCGTCTATAGCGTGAAAGAACGATTGAACGTAAACCAGGCCATTTTGCATCTTCCATTTAATATTTCCATTCCACTGTGATTCGGTCATTCTCATTCCTCATATTAAACACTTATTATAATCGTACGCCATAACTTTCGTATCATAAACGGTAACGGGAGAACATGTTAAGGTTATGTAATACTCTATTCAGGTTCACGAATGAAAAGTAGAATATTAAATTTAACTACAGCCAATTAAAACTCCAATTAAATAATGACGGTCTTCTCTCACTACATTTGTATCAATTTTCACGTAGTTATGAATGTTAAATGATTCAGTACGTCGTTTAATATTCATTCATACGTACTTTTAGTGCAAAAATGCCGGTCATTTTTACGCAGAGAATTCAACATAGATAAAACTTGTGCTCCTCCACAGTTGAAGCTTTTCCGACGATTACGGAAGAATCGCGCTTGTCAAATCATCGGGGGAGGGAGGAGGCGCATCTTCTTTGATATTTTAGCTCGCTATCGTTTCCCGTTACATAAGATTTCAAATTGGATTTGCTGGATTAATTTTCGGCATCGGTCTATGAACAAAGTTCTTGCTCCTGCTCTTGCTCTTGTTTTGACACACGTACCGGCACAGGGTGGCAAAATCGAAGCCGGAAATGGAACCTGAACCGTGCGCATTTCTGATTTAAACGAAACAACTTTCAAAGCTCGATCGATTATGCGGCAAGTTCGAGCTCACTGGAAAATTTTCAACTCACCCCCAATGTGGAGATGCCAAATATTTACTTCCTTTTTATTTTTCATATTTGGATAGATGCAAGTTACCGCGGTAATCAATGATTCCAAGTTTTCATTGCTTCCAGTACTTATGCTTGCCCCTCTCCCCACTATCTTTGAAATAAATATTCCATCTAATGGAGGAAAATGTTTCACGGCTCATTTGCAAAGTTAATATCAAATAAAAATTTATTCAGCAAACAAGATGCAAGCACCATAGAATTTCATTTTCAATCAAGCACTGAAAAAGTAGTTATAAAAATCTCGTTACCTATATAATAAACTTTTTTTTCAACTATCCCTCCTCCTTTAATATTCTTGAGTTATACACTTACTACTTTCCTTATGAGCTTTTATATTTGTTTGGTTCATTTGCCTTTTATTAGGGTTTTTCTCTAATCGGCAACATAAAATTAATGAAAATTGAAATCGAGTGAAAAACGTGATTAAAATTTTCCCGGAGAAGATTAATAAGGAAATGAAGGAGTACGACGGTGGAAATGTTATTTTCTCTATTTTCTAATCAAGCCGTGCTGACTAGCCACCGTCTGTCACGAGTAGAACGGCTTCCGCCGTATGGAATTCCGGATGAAAATTGTCCAGCGTGCGTTGAGTCAATATATGACGTACCTGCTATCTACACCTGCTTCTGTTCATACACGCGCAGTACGAGATGTAGAAAAATCGAAGTCGTCCATAGAACGTCGTCCACCGTCAGCTGTTATTGTATGCGCACACGTTACCTTATAAAGTTATTGTGTACTTAGTAGTCCAGGAGGAGTCGATGACATTCGCAAGAGCACGCTACAGATTTAACATAAATATTTTTCCATCCAGATAACAATCCACGCGAATAATCCAAAAGGGTAAAACTTTAGAAACATGAAAAATGGATAGAGTAAGCATAAAATGTGACGCGTTGGAAAGAGTGAAACGACGGAAAAGAGGCGAAAGCCGCTCTTAAGAGAGGAGGAGAGGAGAGGAGAGGAGAGGAGAGGAGAGGAGAGGAGAGAGGAGCAAGCAAATATTTAAGGCAACTAAGGTAGGAATGTGAGAAACATGGAAAGTAGTGGGTGCGAGAAGAAATTGCAGGGGGAGAAGGGGAGGAAAAATGGAAAGGCGAGAAAGGGGCGAGAGGAGATGGAGTAAGAGCAATAAGAAAAGGTAAAAAGTAAGTCTGGCAGAGAGAAATGCTTGAACAGGCAGGGAGTGTTGAGATAAAGGGAGAAGGGGTTCGAGTGACAGAGGGTGACCGAATCAACTGGGACTTGCGCAAGCTGGGAAGGGATGAGAAGGGAATGGTAGGGTAGGGTAGGGTAGGGGTTGAGGAAGGATCTGTACAATGGCAAAGGGGACCAGCATAAGTTGGAAAAGGATTCGCGCAAGGTGAAATGGGACTGGCATCAATTAGAAAAGGAGACGCGAAGAGGGTGAAAAAAGAGCGTCGCGCGAGGTGGAAAGGGATACAAAGTATAAGATAAAAACAAAGCAATACAAGTTGGATAGGGGGATTGCTAGAGAGGGGATGGGGCAGGAAAAAGAGGGTGAGAGGGAGTCCCGAGATGGAAAGGGAAGCGCGCGGAACAGGGTCGTGATTTCATTTCTCGTAGGTTACATTCACGCGCGAGGAGCTACCATTAATTAAAATATCAGGAGGAAAAAAGGGTAACGGAAATGCTGTACACGGAATGTATAAAAGATTCTCATTTAACTGAAGCCACGCTGCATGAAACCGGCTGGTGGATTCTGACAATGCAGCTACCCCGGATCCGGCGAATAGATTTGCTCGACGGCCGTGCATTGCATTTATACTCTCGCGAGGACCCACTACACTTGACAGAGTGTGCATTCATAATTTTCTATTCGTGTGGAGAGCCACAAATGCAACGACCACCACCACTGCCCTCCTACTCCTCCTCCTCCTCCTCCTCAGCAGAATCCCTCATTGAAATTGCTGGATCCACCTTCCGCAATGTCAATATCCCATGCACCTTCGCCCAATCCTTCGTTTTACACTTGCACGATTTTGACCTGCTAAAACCAACGTGAAAACTCTCCTATTATCATCGAGTCTATCCTCCTGTCTTACGCTCACACACCCTCCTCCCTTCTGGATTCAAAGACAATGCTACAGAGAGCGAGAGAGAGAGAGTAAGTTTTTATAGCTTTATAGTTTCGTTTAATCCAAGCAAAAGGGCTCCTCCTCTCTCGCTCTCCTTCATTAACGGCTACAAGATCAAATTTTATAAATGAGAGCCTCAAGCTTCTCAAAGTGATCTCTGGCAGCTTCAAAGTCCTACCGCAATTGGTTTCTTTCTTCATTTTACCTCCTTCTGCTTTATTATTCTTTTCCTTATTTCGATTTCCTTTATCGTTTCTACTTCCAGTTATTCTACTTCATTTTTCTTCTTCGTCCGCCATCTTCATTTTCCTAGCTCGCTCCTTTTCCCCCGACTCCTGTCACATGTTCCTTTTCACAACTGCCTTCACAGTTGTATCAGACACTCCCGGCAAACTACAAATTCCACGCTCCAATGGCATTATGAATAAGAGCGAGCGCAGCCTTCGCCGAGTTGCACATCGATACTACGAAGCTCGAAGGGTGCTCTTACCTTCTTCTTCTTTCACTATACTGTGCGTTACTGCATTCACTAAACAGTTCAAGTTTTCGCATCGTTAAATGCTACACCGTCGATGAATCGGAATCTATTCAGATACGTGTTAGTTTCTACGGCTGAGTGAAACACGCGAATTGCATCTTCTGACTTTTCATGGAAAAAGCTTCTTCTCGAGAAGAGAAAGAGAGAGAGAGAGAGAGAGAGGAAGGGAGAGATCACGCTAGTTCCAACATTTTATTTTTTCCATTTGCTTCATTAAATCGATGAGAGTTATTGAACTCTAACCTGACCGAAATCGCTTTTTTGCTGCGGATGATTGATGGGGGTAGTTTAATGGTTAATCAAGGAAAACTGGCAAAACACGACTTTACATGGAACAATTAAAGTTCTATGTACGAGTGGAACGCCTAACTAAGTTAGACTTTCGCGTACGCTTTTATGTCACGCACTGTTTCTATATGGCAAAGACTTTAAATAACATTATACCACGCCTCCGTGGTAGCTACGTGCACACACAAACACTAGCCACCACATTCCTGCATATGTATTATGCTTGCCTGCATTTTCGCATAATTCCTCGGATATCGTCTTGTGCTTTAAGAGCTTACAAAGAGACGAGAAAGAGGAAAACCCTGGCGGAACAGCCGATGGAACATTAAGCGAAATGAAAAAAACTCTAGAATGGAGAAGAAAGAATGGCGAGGGAGCGATGGAGACACCGGATAAAAATCGATAAAACGTTTTCTCAGTTAATACGCGATAAACGATTAGGGCTCCATCGTAAAACGTCCGGTGAAATATTTTCTCGGTAGAATCGCCCGCGCCCGCGCCCGCGCTCGCGCGCATGCGATAATTAATTGCAGTTCCGCGAAATATACACATTTCACATTGAAAAGGAAACTGGACTGAATAAATACTCTTGCCAATTAAGCGCATTCGAGTTGCAAAAGTGAAAGAGCCCCGACAAAGTTGGCGGGAGAAGACGTAAATCCTCGTTTTAAAATGAAAATCTAAAAGCAATCGCAAAGAACAAAAAGAACAAGGTTAAAGTTAGACTGTGCCGAACTGAAAGTATCATTATAAGTAGAGGGAAGAAGCTAAAAACGGGTTAAGATGGGAATAGCGGATGAAGAGCGACTGGAGAGGAAAGATCCTGCAGCGAAAGAGGATTCAAAGGAGGGAAAGGTGCCTTATGTGTCATGTGAGATTGAAACTTCAAAGAACAGGAAACGCCAATATACAGCTGAGCGTATAGTCACCACCGTACTGTCACGTGATGCACTGTTCAAAGGAAAGACGATTTTACGAGTGTTGTTTAATAAAATCATGTCCCGAAGATAAAAGAAACTATATCGATTCGATTAAAATATATCTGCGTAAGGTTTGCGCCAATCAAAGTAAAATCACTTATTATCAGTGAATCCTGGGAAATGGACTCTGGATGTGCAATTGAATTCTTTATTTCGCGAAACGGCGGGGGAGTTCGCGAGAACTCGGGAGAGATCTCGCATTGATCAAAATTTCGATAAGCTTCGTGCGATCAACAAAGTGTGTGTTCTCGAGAGTGCGCAAAAATTATTTTCCGCCATTCCGATGCGAAAGATTGCGTTAACGGTAAGGATCCGGAGGAATCGCAAAATTCCTGGAATAAATACATCGAAGTAGCGTTAGAGGAAGTCTGTGTGCGTAGGTGTGTGTGTGGTGACTCGAGTGCTGCAGAGTCTGAGATATTTTTCTCGACTCCTTGATCGTCCGCATCACGATAAAAGGTGGACCGCACTTAAGGGGACCTTTACGGCGCTTGTATAGAGTAGCACGCATAGTCTGGTCCAACTATATCTACCGCGGGATCTTAAATGTCGAGGAAATTGTTGCTTCTAAAGCGTGCGAGTATCACCGCTATCCAAATGCGGACACTAAAATTATCTGACGGACAAATGGTCCCGCGGTCGATCTCTGGTCTCTTTTCGATGTGTTTTGAGAGTGAAAAAAAAAAAAAAGACAGATCGCTCCAAACCTCTCGCGAAAGACATTAATAGACGCGTCTAATGTTTAAAGGAGTGAAGCAACGTCCTTGAATTAACATAGATACGACGTGATTTTGAACATCCGGGGAATAATAATCTGCTCGCCCCAAAAACGACACACACACACACAGGGCAAAAATTTGCTCAAGGGACCTTCAGCTGCCATGTGCTGATAACGTTGCTTCGAATGTCCTTTGACTATCGTCGTTTAACATCTCTGCGGAGAATTGGCAAAAACTAGTGTCAGGGAAGCGTGGCATGCTCGAAAGTAGCATTATCGTTGAATTTATGTGCTTAATTACTTTTTGGGATCTTAGTCGTGTAACGTTAACGAAATTCGGCGCCTTTGGAAGTTTTCGTTGCGCGTATCTCAATAAAAGGTAAGCCAACCGACCGGTACTAAAACGCAGGGGTGGGTATAGAGCGTTTAGAGGGTTGGTGCAGCAAGTGCATGAACGGCATAGATGGTCCTAAGCGCTGGTGGACGATCGCCCCTTAAAACGCTAAGGCCAACAGCCGAATTGCACGGCAAATGCTCTCTACGTGCAAGTCGGGTTATGTCCCGATGAAAACGCCTATATTCCGTACAGTTTGGCAAAATGATTACTCGGCAAAATGCAGCACATAAGCCTAAGGCTTTTGCTTACCAAGCTCGCGCATCTATGCTTTTGCCTGGGACTTCGTGTCTAGCAATTTCTCCTGTACATTTTGCTAAGAATTTTAGCATAAGCTTCGAGTCTAGCTCCTTTGCCTAGAAATGTCATCAAGATTTTTGCTTTAGGATTTTTATCTAGAACCTTTATCCCGATAGTCTCTTCCAAGACCTCTCTCCTTTCCAGCGTATGCTTTTCCCGTGTATTTCTCTGCTATCTTGTGCTTAGAATTTTTGTCCGGACCATATATGCATAGGAATGTAGTTTGGATCTTTTCTCCCGTTTTATCGCAAGCTTTTGCGTTCGTAAGTTTTACTCGTACTTTTGTTCTTGGATCCGAGACCCTCCGCCGAGGAATAATTCTCTTGGTTTGTATGAGTTTGTATCGTGTATACACGGCACATGTATCTATATTGGATACACGTGACCGCCCTTCTAAGGCACATCGAACTCAATTATCGCGCAGAGTTTACTCTCCCCTTTCCTGCCCTTCGCTTCGCTTCCCTTCACTTCCTCTCCGAAGTGAGTTGCCGTCCGTTCGGTCTCGAGATATCGACGATGAACGATGGCGCTTTTTAAGAACGATAGTGTGCTGCGAAAACGGGATCGCGATGAATATATTCTTCTCGAGAATAGGCCCTTTCGCCCTTGAGCCAAGATATTCGGGACAATACGTCAAACTATTAAAGGCAATTTTCAAAGTCTAATAGCTTCTGCGAAAATTCAACTGTTAGCCCATCGGTGCCGAAGGTGTAAATCGTCGAACCTCGAAATCCTACGTCGCGACTGAGGAATTAAGGAAGAAAGTTGTATTTAAATTTTATATTACGTTGAGAAAATCAATTTTCCAGACGGAGTGCTTTAATGAGTTTGGGAGTAAGTCTTATTGGAAACGAGAAGGTACTCGACATTCACTTTTGCATTAGAAATGCAGAAAAATGCGTCTCGCTGGTAAAGCAGAGGAATATAACGTGTCTTTTGATATTACGAAAAGCTAGTAGCAAAGTAAATCCTTTGAGAACTTTTCAGTGGGTAACTAAGCGTTATATGCAAGATCAGTAGTAGTGGAGCGATATCAAGTATTCGCAATTTTGCAAACAGTCCACGGTTTAACGAAGTGCCGCATAAGATTAATGCTTCTCGCCTAAAAGGAAAGTAATAAACACTTTAAAACTCCCTGAAATACACTTTTCATCGACCAACTAAATATCTGTAAAGTATTCCACGTTAACCGGGAATTAATCATAGTGCGAGCCAGTTATAGCGTTATTCTCATCGGATGTATGCCATGCTCTCGAGACTCATACGCGTTTCATTCTGTTCTTTACATTATTAAGCCAAATTTTTCTTCGACACAAAGCTCTTATGAATTCAATATTTCAAGTCTCCGAAATAGTTTGTAGGTTAATGGATAACTGAGCGCGTGTAAAGATTTCTGTTATATTTAACTCCTTGCTCTACTATTGGATATCCAATATTGAGATATTTCTGTTCCATCATATTTCAGAATTCACTCAATTTGTGTTTGTCGTTCCATTAGAAGCGTGTATGGTAAATAGTTGTAAGGTAGATTAATTAAAAGAAAATGTGTTCTTTTCTCCAGAGAGAGGCATCGCGAAACTTTTCCTTTATAAAGCTGAGAATCGTACGGAGTACAGGTTCAATTTTTGGGCGAATTGTCTGGGATTTTGGTGGCACTATCTTCCGTTATCCTTTCAGACTGGGTTTGCCTCGATGGTCTTCGAGCTAGCTGCAAACTCACGACATACCAGAACGTTGGCGCGTGTGATTTTTAGCGAAATGGTTTGAGCTCTCCCGTAATTTCAGTACTCACCATTTGAGACTAACCTCAGATGGTGTTATTTACATACGAACGTAATACCGAGCCGTGCGAAAACATTGGCTACCCCACCGAGAAACTCTGCCATAGCCTTACTTACCCTAATAAATATGCATATAGAAGATTATTTTACAAATTAAAAAGTCTCCATAACTTACAATCAGTTGCTTCTATCTTTTGACCCTTCTTCCCTCTTGCATCGTAATTACGAGAACTGGCATTACAGTGTATTTACCGAAATCCACATTTATATTTCATAGTCGGCGATGGTTTATGAATAATTATAAAGCCAAATTTATTAGGGCAAGTTTTTGAATTGGAAAATTTCCCAAAAACCATTTGCATGGTTAACGCTGTTGCGGTATATTAATAATTCGCAGCCGTTTAATAAATGAAACTTAAAAAATGTGCTTGAAAGGTGTTCATGCAATTATATATCGCAACGAGTAGATATTATTTATAGAAATAGAAGGTCACGGGTCAGCTGCCAGCAGTATGTACAATTGCGTGAAATGTAGCTCGGAGCGAGGAGAGAAAAAGGGAGCTCTCGACTTTTCACAGCGAAGGAAGAAAGAAAAGGAAAGGAGACTTTCGATCGACGGGCCTTAACGGCGTCATGATTTATAATTTAGATAGGCTTAGTCATCCTTTGCTGTAATTAATCAAAAGTGCTCGACTTTGCAACGTTACGCGATTATCCTCGGTGGAGAGCCCGAATAATTAATCGAATAATCCGATGTAAACTCTATCATGCTGCTTGGAACGTAAGACGTAACTTTTTTATAATCACCCGATCTGGTGTATCTGATAAATTTCTAGAACACCGAACGAAATAATTTCTTCTGTGTTAAACACCATAACTGCAATGCATTTATTTCTCATAAATCTTCACCGGGGAAAATTTCTGTATTATCTAATCGCGCGCGATTAGAATTGGCACGGTCTCTCCCGATTTTTCGGTCGCTCCTCGTGCACAGCCAGTGCGTTATATATACGCGCAAAGTTTCCTCAATAACTTTATGACTTTTCTGCAGTTACGAGAATGTGCGTAGTCGTGAAATATTAAGCGCTTAATGAGAAGAGATTCGGTCGGAAGCGGAAGAGCACGTAAATACGAAATTCGTCTTCGATCTTTTTCGCGTCGGAGGACGGCAGAACACTCGTTTATATTACGTGGGTGACGGATGAAACATGGCGGCGGTAATAACGTTGCAAATCGTCGCTGAAACGCCGCTGTTCAACCAACCTCGAACTATGCTTTCTTTGTAACGACGAAAGGAAGATCCGGTCTAGGTAAGTGGCCATTGTACAGTCATCTTATTTTTCTCAATCCGTTTCCTTTCACTTCACCGTTCCACTTTTATCTCTGTATGCCCCCAACCCTCCCTTCTCTCTCTCTCTCTCCATTAATGTACGAGAAATTATACGTATAGCCATTGGACCCTTCGCTAAAAGCACATATTTTTCTTACGAGTTTTTATCATTTTGGAGCCGTGTTTGAGAAAAGAAGGAAAGTTTCCTCTTATTGTCAAGATTGTTGCCATAATTGTGGTAACTTCGCTAAAGGTATCTCCGTGCGTTGTAAGAATTGACTTTTAAGGGTGACTGTAAAAATATACCATAAGAACCGCGTGAGAGTATAATTGTCGAGAACTTGCAGAAAGCATATAACCATATGCTCCTGCTCGATAGTTTCTCTAAAACTTAAGTGTCAGAAAGAGCTAAAAGGAAAATGCAGTTATTTCTGTGCAATGTTTCTTTTTCAACGTTTATAATTAGCTTTCAATGGATATGTTTTTTATTTCGAAAAAAGGGTGGATTGTTCAAATATGCTGAAAGTAGTTGGCAGCGCAACTTGATTATTCCCAGTAATATTATAATTACGTTATGGTATAATCCAATAGTACCCGAATTAAAGTTGAACGGGTCTTTTCTCAATGGGACGTTTTCCTATTGTGCGCTTTTCTTTTTGCGTCCATTTTCCATCGGACATTGGTCTGTATATAATTTAATTGATTTTGTTACGAGCTCAACCGAACACTTGTTTTTATCGGTTCGCTCTTTGCTAGCCATTTCCACTGCGCTAGACTCTCTCATTGCTGTGTTATTACCTTCCAAACTTTTCATTCTCAGTTTATTTTTCACTGTTTTCTTTTAGCAATTTCCATCCTTTAATCATCATTTCCATACAACTATTCATTAAACGCAAGAAACAAACTTTGTAATTTTATCGAAACCTTAAATTGATTAATAAAAATGGCTGAAAAACTTTAACACAAAAAATTACCTTTGAAACTTTATGCTAATATCGAGGAAACTCTATGCTTTGTATCCTGTCTTTCTCTAATATTTTCTAATTTATTTATTATCGCGCGCGAGTGAGAGCCAGCTTTTACATTTCAAATTGTATTTATCGTCCGATGACTTTTCCGAGTCCGACGACAATTTCCAATAAAAAATTATGTGTGTTGGTCAGATCCTAAATATCTGGCTCAATTTCAGGGGCCATACAACGGCAGATTGGCCGTGTATTTATCGGCCTCGTACAGACGTGAAAATGTGAAAATGTAAATCTTTCATAAATCAATGTTCGCGGCCGATTGTGGATTACGTCTTGTTGCTGGTGGGCGACGTACCTCGATCGAGTTAAATGTTAAAGTTTTTATGTACACTTTTCCTAATGCTCGCCTCGCTTACCATCTTTAACTACGTGCAACTAACGATGGTGAATCCTACGTTGCTTGAATAATTAAATGAACGACAGTGCTAATTGCTGCGTAACGTTATCTGATTTTAGTTCACTTTTCAGTCGGTAGATAGAAAGTCGATTGCACTCTAATATACATGTATATATATATATATGTTTTGCATGCATCGGATATCATCGTGCAACGATATTACAACTCGTTAATATTAACCCTTTTTATCAATGGCTTTAGTCCGCTCCATTTTCGACCAATTGATTATGTCTTTTATCCATAATTTTATTCAATTAATAATTCTTGCAAGCATCGATTGCTTTTTAGTAGAGAAATTGATTGGTTGTCTCATCCGAATCTTTGCCATAAATATGTATATATATCGTTGTCTTCGCTTTTAACTTTGCGATGAAAATTGTTTAATTAATTTAAGTAGAGTTACAAACTTTTAGACCGAGTACTTGATTTTATTTGATTATATTGCAGCTTGATATTTTTAATACACTGGAAATTTACAAGAGAGTTAGAAGTAGTTAAACCACGTTGAGTGCGAATTATGTGACGTCGCCGACAGTTTTTTCGCGCTTCGCTAAAATTTTTAAGCCGAGCTTTCATACTCCGTCTTTTTAGGAAATTCAACGCATCGTGTAAAGATTCTTCTTGTTCAGTTACGTTGGAACTCTTGCCAGTGACATCTGTCTAGAATAACTTTCAAAAATATACATATATACATACATATATATATATATATATATATTTTTTTTTTCAGCAGCTCTCTCTACTCTTACATATCTTATTCAGTTAATTTATCTCTTTATCTGCTAAAGCCTCGTGTACACTTTTTGCAAAGAAGTGATTTTCCCGGGTAGTGTGAACCTTCGTGACAGTCTGGCTCCACGTAGGTTCGTAACTGGCGCACGGTGAAGCTCGTTAATTATTTAATCGGACGCAAAGCAATTTTTTCTGCTGTAACGAGGTTCTGCAGCGTGAGACGGTCGCTTGAACTTTGCTTCGGTCCGAGATTTGTCGCTGCTCGTTATACACTGCCAAGCCTTAATCATTACCGACCCTTTAACGACGTGTGTCCCCCTCCCTCCTCTTCTATCCACTTGAACTTGGAAAACTTGTGGAAACGCGTGTATTCTTACTTTTTAGGGGAAAATTTCTCTCGATCTGCTGGATTTTCTGCAATAATTACTGCACCAACCCAGTGAACTGTGAGATTTAATGAGATGATGGTAAAGTACCCGATGTACTCTTTGCCCCTTGGGTAGATTTGACGAGATAGTCTCGTGTATTCCTTCAGACAGAGTGTACAATGAGAAACTTGAAGTTCAATCGCTTTAAAAAATCACTGGTATATCCATTAAGTACCATCGACATAAAACTTTTATTCTTTTTAATCACTTTACACGGGGCGAAGGAGAAACAAGCATTTTTTATTTGCGTCTAGCAACTGCTTTTTATGATTCCAATATTAAAGTACTCGTTACGTACTGTCCAATATTAGCGACGATTATACAGAAACCAGAACTGACAATATCAAATCATTCGTATAAAATGTTTGCGAAGTTATGCAACGATTACGGGGACAGGATAATTATACGTACACGGAATGAGATTATCGTATGGTGTAATTAACAATAATGCGTCGGAAATGCCAAATAAATTAATAATCAACATATAACGATTTATTATTTCGCTGCTTTTACAGCTTCTCGCTGGTGCGCGAATCGAGACAATTATTTTTTGAGAAAAGCAATTTTCCATTGCATAACTGCATATTATAGATCGTTCAGCAACGTTTACCTAAGATTGGTTTATGCAATAAATCAAATTTACCGAGCAAACAAACCTAGAATTTGATAAACAATTTTACTTCAATCGGCAAGCATTGAAAATGTCCTGCTAAAAATAGTTGTGTACTTTAATTCTTATTTCAAACTTCATTACTCGATTGTCCTAAAACCAGTTGCACTCTTTCATTCGTAGTTTCATTTTGTAAACTTCATTTACACACCTTTTACACTGTAATGGACATTGGTAATTGAGTTTTGATTTCACATTGGAAAAGCACTGGACTTTACTTTCGAGACCAAAAAGATAAAAATGGAGTTTCATTGTTCAGGAATACTCACTTTCAGTATAAGAACATAAAAGTAAATACCAGGCCTTTTATTGTCGAGAGAGAGAGAGAGAGAGAGAGAGAGAGAGAGAGAGAGAGAGAGAGAGGGAGGCAGGGAGGAAGAGAGAAAACTCAACCCATGCAAACTAGATACTTATATCCATCCTTTCGTAAGAACGAAAGGGTTAAAACGCTTTTAGACGTCCCGCTCTGTAAAACATGTAAATAATGGTTTCAAAGTTACAGGCATATTTGCATTAATGTCCTGATGGATTTGATTGCATTCGCACTCCATTGAAAAACAAGCTTAAAAGTGAGCCTCTCTCTCTCTGCTCATAAAGTGGTAGTTTCGAGTTTTCGATAATGAACTCTTAAAACTTTTTTGCAACTGGCATGACTCGACTAATTTGACCACCGCAATAGTAGATACATTCCACGATACTTCCGGTTACAGATAGCGAGTGCAGGAAGTGTTTATTGTTCCCGGCGCGACAACTTCTCATTAGTCTTGCCAACAATAAACAGTTGACACCAGAGAGGAACAACTGTATGACGTTATCTATCAGAGCAGAGTCGAAACACTGAAATTACTTTTTCAACGCATTATAGGATTATTCATTAACCTTGAGATAATTTACTTACACGCGCCACCTTCACCGCGGTACAATGCTCGGTAGACTCGAGCAAGAGAGGCCTGTGGTAAAAGATTCAAATGAGAAAGGTCTAGGTCGCGAAATTGAGTAAAACTTTTACATAAAATGCTAAGGTAGTATCTCCCACGTGGACCTTTTTCATTACGCAAACGACGAGTACAGGGCATTAAGAGAGCCGCTAGGAAATCTCTGCGCAAATGTCGAACTTTGCTCGATATGGAGGAAGAAAGGCTGTACACGGCCCGTCATAAGTTCGACGCGAGTTGTGGACCGCTGTCAGAAAATTAACTTTGAAATATTACTGTGCCAGCCATTTTCCGCGATATTGACTGCTAAATGAAAAATTGACCGGGACGGTAAGTACGGTTCATCGTCTCTTCATCCTTGTGTGTGTGTGTGTGTGTGTGTGTGTGTGTGAAGGAAGAGAAGGGCAATCTTTCATACATTGTTCTAATCTTGGTCAGTGAGTTTCGCGTCCACTTTCCTCCGCGACCATCACCACCACCATCATCATCATCATCATCTTAAATTCTGATTTGAGCTAAAGCGCGTTGCACGGACGGGGTAGGTTTATCCGTTAATGAATACTCTTGGCCACATTTCGAGGAGAGTAATCTCTGCGCCATGCCGTGTGTTTATGTGAGCACGTTATGCGAAAGGCTAGGAAAGTGCTGAACACACGGTCGATATATCTCATGGGAATTTCAATGTGCGTATAGTATGTATAGAGCCCGGTTACCAGTCGTAAATGTGTGGCGAAATGTCGCAAACAGTTATACCTATGACACTCGGAAGACAGTAGCGGCATCTTCCGGTCGAAACACCCCGTGACAATCCGCACACTTGCACAGGTATCACACGAATAGATCTGTTATTTCTCGCGATCTTCGTCAAACTTCCTCCACTGGAACTGTGGAGATACGCAATCTGCCATTTCTTTTATTACATCCTCGTTTGCATAGAATCTCAAGTGCAAAGTTAGAAAAAGAAGCTCGGACATAAAGGAGAATGGCGTTATCTCGGGGGTTGGATAACATCTAATACTCCCGGGAATATTCTATTTTAATTACCATATAAGATTGCACAGTTGTATATAGTACACATTTTCTCCTATAATAAAGTTTTATGGTAACAAGATAAATGTTTTAAGAGATTTCAGAATGACCAGAGCACTTTGGGCGAGCGTCTAATCATGGCTAAATTGCTAAAAACAGGAAGGGGGAGGGGGTGGAGGAAAATTGACGCAAAATGGTAACAAACGTGACGATGGGGTCTGTGAATAACACAAATACACACGGTGCACCGCGTGTGTTACAGGGTTGCCATGAGGCACGTATCGACCGGAAGTTCGGCGCTTTCGTAGCGTTTCGTAGGCTATGCGAATGTCGACCAACCGACGGTGAAACGGATGGGCGTAGTCGGTTTTGGCTGTACACAGCATCCGGCTACCGCACGCTTGATTATTACGCTTTACAATGCACTTGTTGGCTATGCCCACCGTTCCTACGAGCCAAACGTTATTGTGACATCTCTCTTCGTCAGTGGTCAATGATTTTGGGGTATCTTTCAAAGAACGCGAAAACGGCTTACCGCCAAAAAAAAAAGCGCTTCTTCTTCAAATCCAATTGTCAAATGCCACAAACAAGAGAGTGAGAGAGAGAGAGAGAGAGAGAGAGAAGAAACGAAGAATAAGAGCGCAATTGTCCTAGGTGTTTGCATATGTGAATTTTTGAGTATACGCGTTAGAAATTTGATTTTACTCGAATATACGACATTTTCGGAGAGACCTCACTCTCACAGGTATCGTCGTTATTTCGATTATGTTCGATGAAACATCTAGGTACGTTGGGGAGAGAGACTGAAATCTCAAATCGACATATGTGTCCTTATAATAACTACATATATGCACACGTTATTGGAATACACTCTGTATAGCCACATATACACGCATATTCGAATATTTCATGCCAATGCGCTTTCGGATAAATCTGATAGGTACTTGAAATTACAACTCAGAATCCAAGAAATGCTCGGATGAAAATAATATGTTTAGAAAGAGTAGATTTGTATAAGAAGAAGCTGTGCTTGAAAATCATTGATTGTGAAATTTAAAGCAATGTTATTAGGCTTTGCATGAGAATGTACAAAGTCCTGCGGAATTAGCATAATAAATACGTTTTATGAGAATCGGTAATTATACCAATTACAAAATGATGAAATTTCTAATTAGAAAATGCAGATTATTAACTAACCACTCACAATATTGCATATTGGGGTTTCATTAATAATTGCATATTATACTTCGGCAGATATACGTAATCAGAATTGGTATCGAGCAAATAGCCAGATGGAGTATATTTTATAAAGTCAATAATACTTTCGGTGATAATTAATTTCGGATGCATGTGCGATATATTTGTTATTTCTACCAATCACAATTTACCGATTAAATGAGCTTAAAACTAAGCGTTTTTAAAACCGAATTATAGAAAGGTTTTATTTCACCAACTTTTGCATCCTAAAGTTCTTTTGAACAAATATAAAACATAAACGATTTTATGGCCATTATCATTTATGCGCTTCAGCTGAAAATCCACTAGCGATTGATCACAATGCTTTAATTAGAGAGTACCGAATATAATTATTTAAAATTTTTACGAGAAAAACAAAAAAACCTATGTGCTACTCCTAGAGATATTTATAATGTAGAGTCACACAAAAGCGTATATTTCCGCGAATCCAATAGAATTTGTATTCCGCCGTATTCCATCACATCGAATCTCTTCGGATCCTCCAATATCTTATAATATATTCAAAATTTGAGAAACTGACAAAAGAAGAAATCTATGGTAATCCTTATGGCAAATGTCATTTTAGTATCACAACTGGACGAGTTATAAGTGAGCAGAGAAAGAGAGAGAGAGAGAGAGAGAAAAGGGGATGTAGAGAAATATAGATAAATTAGAATCATATTTAAAATATTTGGCAATTCCTGAAGTTAAGAGGAATTTCTCGTTTCCCTAAACCAACGTGGTTTGGGGTTTGATATCTAGCGCAGAAACACGGTTGCTCCTTGTGGAACAGGCAAAAGCAATTTATGCGCTGATCAACAGTACAAATTCTGGTTCGTCGACACAACGGAAGCGGGAAGTAGGGACGGAGGTAAAACGACAGCGAATAATCGCGTAGACTGCGCTGCTTCTCATGTCAGCGGCTAACGTCAACTGGACATATCGCGATGTAAGCGGTTTATTCTTGAACATACCGTGTGCTACTGCAGATTCGTATTCCGTCGCTCGCGGCAATTTCTCGAGTATCGAGTTATTATATCAATTATGCAAATGGGAGATTTGTAAAAAGGATCATGTCCGCGAAATTTATTTAAGAGCCGTCGTCGGTGTTTCGTCGTCGGAGAGTCTCAGCACGTCAGAGTATTTTTATAAGGGCGTGAGCTGCCGACGTTAAGAGAGTGAGTGAATGAGGGCCTTCGAAGGATAGTGGTAGGGGTTGCTAAAGGCAGCGGAGGGCAAACAGGGGGCGGGGGAATAGAAGGATAGAAGAAGGAATGTGCAAGAACGGCGTGACGAAGAAGTAGAGAGGAGAGAAAGAGAACTTGAGGAAGCATCAGGGAAAATAGAGCTAACGGGACTCTGCGTGTGAATGGCTCGCCGGAAGAAGGACGGAAAACTAAGAGAGCGAGCCGCACTTTCTGCAGAAGTCGAAGTCAAACCACCGACGGCCCCGGTTGGCATTCGTTCGAATAATTGCTTTGTGCGATTCGAAGAATGGCGGAGCAACTCTCCTTTCGCTTTAGTCCCACACACCCATTTCTTCAGCTTCCACCTTTGCTTCAACCCTTTCTCTTCCCTCTCTTTTCTCTTCCCACCATTTCTATCAATTTTTCCTTCGCCCTCTTCTATCCTTCCTTCTCTCTCTCTCTCTCTCTCTCTCTCTCTCTCTCTCTTAGCTTTTTTTAACGAAATTTTATTTTTATGAAAAATATCTCGAGTTATAGACCAAGAATAAGTTCTACATCCGTTAACACTTTCTTAATTTTTCTTATACTTCGTTTCTCCCTCTCTCTCTCTCTCTCTCTCTCTCTCTCTCTAATTTTATTCCTTTATCTCTTTCCAAAAGAATTACATTTTAAAATGACAGTAAGCTCTACCTCTTACATCTGCTTCTTCCTTCTTTTTCTTCGCGATTCTTTCTTTATTCTTCTTTCTCATTTTCTTCTTCCATTCAAGTTTCTACTCAACTTCTTTGCCTACCGTATCTTTGTCCTTATCTAGAAGAAATACATTTTGAACGAGAAACACGCCTCTTAAACGATTCGCTGAACGTGTAATTTCTTCCCTTAGTAGGAAACTCGAAAGAAGCGTTGGATCTTTTCTCCGGGCAGGAAGTGAAAAGCGAATAGCACGCAAGTGAATTACACGCTTTGTTCGAGCTTCGGTTTTTATGCTTAAACTGAAGGACAACCGCTCCTTTGAGTGTTCCAGTCTCCCGTCTGTCATCTCGAAGTCCATTACAATTTAATTCTCCAAGAACTATTGTGTATAACTTAATATATGACAGCTCTATAGGTTACGCTTTATCTCCCTCTCTCTCTCTCTCTCTCTCTCTCTCTCTCTCTCTCTCTCTCTTTTCCTATGTACTTCAAGTTATACATAGAGAAAATTCAATCCATCTTACCCGTCCTAAATTATTGAATTATATTACAGGCATTAGCATTATAGGTTGTATGTGTTTACATAACATGTTGCACCGAGCATTACGGAATTCATATACTATATAGCTTAGTTACATAAATTGTTGGATTATATTAATGAAATGGTTAAATGAAAATTAATAAAATGTACACTGTAGAATTAATGTTTTAGTAGAATGAAATGTTTTTATTAAGGGCTGCATGTAAAGTGGATAAAAATTGGCTTACACAAAAGGGAATTTCCATCAGTTATTTTTTTACGATAAGTAGGATGAATCCATATTATAAATGATGAGAATAGAAGAATGGCAGAGAAGCCGAACAAGCTACAGTTCTCCCTAGCATTCATTTTAATAATTGCTTTGTGTAATTCGAAGAATAGCATAGTTTCACTTGTTATTTCCTCTTTTCCTCTTTTCTCCTTTACTCTTTGTTGGCCATCCCTCGTGGTAAGAAGCACATTCTGAAACGGGAATCGCGTCTGTAAAATGGCTCATTAAACGAGTAAGCGTTGCTGCAGTGGGAAACTACGAAACTAACGCCAAATCTGTTCATCAAGTAACGAGCGGCAAGAATGTAACAGCCTACTAAATTATGCTATATTTTATTTTCGCAAGCGTTCTATAACATATCTTCGTTAAACAGAAACGCATCCAAACCCCCCCTTGTACAGCCAGAGACAGAATCCTTGGCTCTATACTTCATAATCGCTGTAGATGGAAAATAAAGTCTCTATAACAAATTTAAAGCATAGAGAAAATATAGATGACACATTACTCGTTCTCACTCGCGAGTGATGTCAAAATACTGGCGGCTGGTGATGTAAACGGAAAAGTGCCACTAGACATAGGCAATGCGACATGTTAAACTTTGAATAGGAAATGTGTGAGGGATAGGAGCTGGAGGAGTAGTCTACCTTGGAAGGTTCTTGAATTGACAGCCAATCAGGCGTGCCTCTGGTGTGGTGTAATACGAGTTGCTTTTTATCTTCTTCCTCCCAAGGGAGTGAGGCACGCACTTTATTCATTTATATTAAATCAAATGATACGAGAGGAAAAAAGAGAGTAGTGAAAAATGACAAAATTAAAAAAACGAAAAAAGAGGAATATTGGATAATAGTGTAATGCACTGCTCTTAGTAAAAATGTTATCTTCTAATGGTTATTATTATTGAATATTAAATAAAGTAAGGGATTTTTTGTCCCATTACCATACAACTGGTATGCAAATTTGGATGACCGCATCCATAATTAAAAGGATTAGAGGACTCGTTATATTAAGACAACAAAGTATGATGATCGAACGTGCTAAGATAGGCGACCAAACTGCAAAGTGGTAAGCCGAAAACTTTGAAACACATGAAAATTTTTGACAGGAACTAACACGGTGTTTAAGCATTTAATTTAAAGTTTCTAAAGCCCTGTGCCAATAAAAAAATCATTATTATCTCTTGTATAAATATTTTATTAAAAAGTAAAATTTTACGAGAGTGCGTAAATATTTATTGACCAATTATTTAAAGAATCTCAATTGCTTTATTGGAAGATAAAGATTATAGGCGATAAGATTGAAAGTTATTTTTATTGTCGTAGAAATTTGAGGTAGCAGAAATATTCGTAGCAGTGATTCAGATATTTTCTGTGCTCAATTCAAGCAGAGGTAAAACGATATTTTTTACTCTCACGTTTCTTTCGACTCTTATTTTATTTTTTCTTTCTTTTTCTCTTATACGCTACGCTTTTCAGATTCAGAAGAGATTTCGTTAAATCGTGAAATTTACTCATAAAAATGAATTGTTCAGACCTACATACAAGCTAACGCGCGCTCGCGTACACACGTACTAGAAATTTAATAAAACCAATATTTATCGATGACAATAAACGATAAAAAAAAGGAAAAGAAAAAAAAAACAATAAAATGTATTTTAACTAGTATTTTTCTTATTCCGAAGTTGTGAGAAAAATATCGATAAAAGGACAGGCATTTCGGTGAAGTCTTATTTTTAATATACTCCCTAAATGTTATTTAAGCTATGAAATATCTAAGAGATAAAATAATACCGAGGATATATTCAAGGAGAAGTACCGAGATAATTCATATCGTCGGAATTTTGTAAAAGAAAAAGGTTGTTGCGACGATAATAAGCTGTGGTTCATCTTAAAACTAAACTCGATCTACGAACGTCAACAACTCGGCTGACATTCCTTGAAATAATTGCTTTACGCTATTCGTGAAATACGAGAAGAAAATTTTATTCCCTTTCTCTCTGCTTTTTGTAAGATAAGGTACGTTTTAAAGAATCGGAAAAAGACTGTTACGTAATAACTTGCATTCACTGGCTTTCCATGAAAGGAATAAATCCTTCGTCGAAGAAACAGCAAATGAGCATCATATTATAAATAAGCTGTGCTCTTTATATTATATAAATCACTTCTGAGGGCATTTCACTAGTCTAAGTTCACTTTTAAATATTTTCATTTTGTTCCTCGGATGTCACGCAAACTTTGGCTATTAAGTGTAATTATAATCTGAGCGATTCCCAATAATGAATACTTGTTGTTAAGTTGGAGCATTAATTTGCACGTATTGCACCCAGCTATAGAGGAATTTGTTAAGACATGTTCCGTTATTAAGAAGATCCTCGAAACGGTGGCTAAAGCTTCATATACAGGGTGTCCGGAAAAAAAGGAGACATATTTTGAGGGGTGGTTCCTGACACAATTCTAAGAACTTTTCACCCCTTGGAAATTTTTAATTTAGGGCCTCCTTTTTAAATTATTAATGTTTTTCTGTGCGAAATGTGATTGGCCCTGGTTCGCGGGCTAGCATCAGCTGGCGCGGTCGCGCGCTGTGACGTAAGCAGCACAGCGCCGTAGCCAGCGTAAAAAGTCCTACGTCGCCCCGAGGCACGTAAATACTTAAAAAATGCTTATAATCACATTCGCACAGTTATTAATAATTTATTGTTGTCCAATTATTCAATTAAAAATATGACAAATAGATATTAATTGAATAATTGGCATGGACCCATGATACTTATTATTGTTTTCATTAAAACAACTGTTAATTCACTTATTTCTTAAAAAACATAGCTGACTAACAGTCCTCTAATGAATAATAACAGGTATCATTAATTACAGATTGTTAAAATTAATATTTTAACAATCTAGACAAGGGCAACATGCAACACATTTTAATTCTTTAATTTAATACTGTTAAATACTTACCATTTACTGCACACTTTCCTAATATCCTCATCCTGTCGTGGAATGGTTTCCCTTTGGGTGGAAAATTATTAATTATTCTAATTTTCCAAACAATTGTTGAAAAAATAGCACAACATAACCACAATCACTGCACGAACACTTTTAACATATTTTTAAACACTTCAATGAACACTGTGATTATTCACAATGTTTTACAATATTTGTAACTTTATTAATAATCACTTTAAACACTAATCGCGGAAATAACTAATTAATTTATGCAATAAAATGTGAGATTATTGGACCGGCGTTGTCCACGGAATCTCACACATGTGTAGCACTCACTTGTAGAAAGTAAAAATAGAACATGGGGTAGGTCAAGATCAAGAATTACTTCAATTGTGTACGTGCCACACGTGTGTGAGATTTCGTGGACAACGCCGGTCCAATAATCTCACATTTTATTGCATAAATTAATTAGTTATTTCCGCGATTAGTGTTTAAAGTGATTATTAATAAAGTTACAAATATTGTAAAACATTGTGAATAATCACAGTGTTCATTGAAGTGTTTAAAAATATGTTAAAAGTGTTCGTGCAGTGATTGTGGTTATGTTGTGCTATTTTTTCAACAATTGTTTGGAAAATTAGAATAATTAATAATTTTCCACCCAAAGGGAAACCATTCCACGACAGGATGAGGATATTAGGAAAGTGTGCAGTAAATGGTAAGTATTTAACAGTATTAAATTAAAGAATTAAAATGTGTTGCATGTTGCCCTTGTCTAGATTGTTAAAATATTAATTTTAACAATCTGTAATTAATGATACCTGTTATTATTCATTAGAGGACTGTTAGTCAGCTATGTTTTTTAAGAAATAAGTGAATTAACAGTTGTTTTAATGAAAACAATAATAAGTATCATGGGTCCATGCCAATTATTCAATTAATATCTATTTGTCATATTTTTAATTGAATAATTGGACAACAATAAATTATTAATAACTGTGCGAATGTGATTATAAGCATTTTTTAAGTATTTACGTGCCTCGGGGCGACGTAGGACTTTTTACGCTGGCTACGGCGCTGTGCTGCTTACGTCACAGCGCGCGACCGCGCCAGCTGATGCTAGCCCGCGAACCAGGGCCAATCACATTTCGCACAGAAAAACATTAATAATTTAAAAAGGAGGCCCTAAATTAAAAATTTCCAAGGGGTGAAAAGTTCTTAGAATTGTGTCAGGAACCACCCCTCAAAATATGTCTCCTTTTTTTCCGGACACCCTGTATAGCGCAGTTGGAAAGTGCAAACTATACAGTGTTATGTATCGGCTATGTTACGTTGTTGTTGACAGTTGGATACATTAAAGTTATTGTTCCATATTTCGTAGCAATAACTTAAGCAAATATACAGAGACCATTCAATGGGACTGGGAAGAAATTAATTTTATAGCTTGCACATAGAGTTTGGGAATCAAATACAAAGAATAAATTTAGTTATGGGATATCGATGGTGAGCGCAACATACGTGTGTATATATATTCACATACATATATATATATATATACATATATAACAAATAAAGAAGAAACTTTGTAACGCGATAAAACTGCTGTAATAAAGACATTATTCTTGCGATAATTAGAAAAATCACAAGAATCTCATCAAAATTTAATAGCGGTCATCCATCAATGTTGGTAGTGTCCATTGTTCGTCTCCTATCCTAATATATACACTAGTTGAGTAAGTTCTGTTGAAATTTACTTAGGAACTCGCCTGGAGCTTGCTCAAATTAGTTGTCTTTGTTCCACTTTGCTAAGCTGCTTTATGCACGAAATAAAGAAACACCCATTTAACGATCCGATCTGACGATAGAATAAATTTTTTATCGATTTTAATGGTACGCCGCGGTTGTTATGGGTTTAACATATTTAGTCATTATAAAAGGTCACGCGAGCCTTTCTCGAATGAGTCAAATCGCGTGTTGCTAGAATGAGGCGCTCTGTCAATCTTTCGCTTCTATATTATTTAAATTTCGAGTTATTCCACGCGAAGCAATACCACCCTCACCCTGACCCACCCCCCAATTCGTGCTTCGATGAAAACGGACCATTGATTACTCCGCTGGTATGTAGCAGTTAAAATTTATGTGAAGCTTGCCCCGCCAAAAATGTTTTCGGCGTCAGCCATTTTTCATGGTTTTCTATATCAATATAAGCAAAAGAATTGAATGGGCAGCCAACAATGGAAAATTCACTCGAACTATGACACGCATTTAGCAACGCTCATTAAAGCTCCTTTTTGTCTCTCTGATATAATAATGGTGTACCATTATCATACCTAAGTAAAAATACACCTGTTTCTCGTAGATTTAATATTATGGTTAAAGCTACTTTACTTTTCGCGAATTACTCATTTATATCGAGATATATGAATTCAGGCATCTAAGATTAATTGCATTACGTCGGTAGTCTTTTGTTCTAATGGCTTTAAGCTGCTTTTCTCTTGAAACTGTGCAAGCACTCAGTTGTGTCGTTATTTCTACAGGATTCTGTAGTTATCATTAAAAGAGTAGTATCTGTGACCGGCATGGAAAATTATACAGACTGCCAAGTTTGCACTCGTACAGTCGTTAAAAGAAGTTTATGCGCCACGTAAGTCATGCATTCGATGTTATTACTATATTCCGATAACTCTCGAGGATTTCATTCATTATGGAAATTATAGTTTTTCTTACATTGATCTTACTATCAATCAATACTGCATTCCATAGTGCTATATTTTGAACAATGTTACATGTCGCGTAAATAATATTATATCATAAATATTACATCAAACTGTATCATATAAATGTTACATGAAATTATATCGTGATAAATGTGCCTATAGGCACTAGAGGAAAATGATTAATGGACAAAAAGGTTCTATCCTTAAATCCGACCATTTTCCCCAAAATTATATTCCCTGTGGTATATAAAGAAATTCATCATATAAATCAGTAAGCCATTATTTTCTTTTTATTCAGTTATTGACTATAGTCGTACGTGTTTTGTTATTTATTTATTTATTTATTTATTTATTCTGAAATTTTGGTAAAAAAAAATTCTTAGCGAGGAAACTGAGAACTCTAGTGGAATGGTGGTCCTTTTTGTGACTGCGCGTATTACGGTATATTTAAACAGTATAATTCATTTGTTTGGCTCTGTGCTTTCTGTGTTCATATACAGTTTTACATACGTGTCCACTCGGAAGTCAGCCTCTGACTCTGGGATAAAAAGCCGCACATGTCCCGATTCTGTTCTGTATACTGTGCAGAATGGTCCATATATTGGATCACCTAAAATATTTCTTTCGATAAATAACCCGTCCGAAAAGCAAAATCCGAGCGTTCACTCGATTTTTCCGAACTATGATAGTCAATGTTAACTTTTTTATCGGAAATTTTGAGGTTGCCTTCGCTTTTTCGCTATCCATATTTCGCAAAACCTCAGTGAAACTTTTTAAGTAGTTTAATCTAATCAATAACTTGCCGCTAAAAAGGCAATATTCTGTAAAGTAGTTTAAGATGGTATTTCTTCCTTTTTTTTCTCTCTCCATTTTTTCTTTATTAATTGAAAAGTAACACTGGGTCGAGCTATTTCTGCGAACTTGCAACTACTTTGATGATGAATGACGATCCTCGGCAATGACCAGCTAATAAACCATTCTGAACTGTGCGAAAATTAATGATAAAAATGCGTTATTCGTGAAACGCTTTGAATATAAGTGTAAAAGCATACATGATCTTCACACATAGGTCCTTTCACATCAATAGCTGGCACGTGTATCCCTAGGCTCTGCAATTCCCAATTCAAGCCAATGAAAGTTTTCAGGTTACTACGTTTTATAGCGGGAACCCGTTAAACTGCTATCAACTGACGTATTTTTCGAGAATTTTGTTCTAGTTCGCGATATTGTAGAAACACCGTTATCTAAAATATAGTTAGATATGAAAAAAAGTAGAAAATTCGAAAAATCTGTCATGTGCACACGTCAAAAAAATATTTTATTCCAAACTATCAGAGTGTGAGAGCGGCCCTACAAGATAGATTTTATTTAAACAATCTTTATTTGGACGCCATGCGTATAATATTGAACAATAATTGATTAGAACATTTTCAATAGATTCGGATAAATGCCAATGAATTTGGTAGACCAGAAGAGAAGCTCTCCATGGGCGCAGTATAGATAGTGCTCTGTTTGTGGAAACCTGGAAGAATTCTGGCATCATATCAAACTCCAAATTAGCCAGATTTTAGATGGCACGGAGTCACGCTCATGGGCACGTGTTCTTTATCAGAAAACTATTTTCTATCTTACTCGTTCGTACCTTCATCTTCGGAAGCCCAGTGGCTTCGGGTAAAGTCGGGGGGCTTCATGCGCACTACAGTCTGACTTATGTTGGTCTTTTACCACTCACTTCGCTCAATTCGTCGTTCACCGACATCTTTTCCCTCCTTTCGACCAAACGCAACTGTTTACGCAAACCATTTCACTAATAATGTTACTTTGAACTTGCTTACATATCTCAATTTCGATGAAATCAAGCATATTTGCAGTTCCACAATCAAAGCTAATAGTTCATAAATTGAATTGATGTAGTAGTTACCTGCTATTCTTGATATCATGACATTTCGAGGACGAGCGCTGCTCCACTGGAAATGGTTTGGTTGAAAATGGTTCTGGACACTCTTACAGTTTCTCTAAACTCTTAATTTCATTCCTTGAAAGTTCGCCAATAACCGATGAAGCCGCGTGTTCTCTTCGTCCAATTAATTATTTAAGAGACCAGTTAGAATCTCTAATCGAGTTTCAACTAATTACATGATTTCGAGCGTGTTTAATAATTTCATCGAAAACTTGTCAATCTATTAATGTTCGCAATGTTAAATATTTAATGCCACGGCGTCTATTCAAATATTTTATGTGGTAAATAATATGCTTTCAACATCCAAGGTGAGTTCAGTTATGCCAAATTCCAGAAATATTTTAATTAAATAAAACTACCAGGTGCAACACTTGCAAAAAACTGGCTGGAAGGTTACGCATTTAGAAAATTCCTTGAACTTTCATTAGGTTCACATTATCACGCTTGTACTGCATGCATTATGTTACAATAAATATTTACACTATCATCACTTGATATGAGCCTGTAATTACGTATTGTATTCATGAAACAACACCACGCATACAACGAATATACGGATCTAACAATATCCATTATACAGAACATTGTTTGCGGGTAACACGAGTAATTCGCTAAAACTAATACGTTGTCCTTGTTTGTAGTTACGTGGATCAATAATTAGGAAATTCGCGATAATATTTTTTATCATAACACGGAGATCATTTTTCCAGATATTTCTAAGCCAAACCGTCGAAACACGCAGGAAAATAATCGCGACTGGCCATCAGACCCTTTTTACAATATCTCTGACAGAGAGCAATTTTTTCCGTCGGCTAAACTTTACAGGTGATCTTACTTGGTAATTTCGCAAATTCCAAGCAGACAGGAGCAAATTCAATAATTTCGCCTGAATTTGGGAAAGTCCATAATAGACGTGAATAGAAATAAATTTCGATGTCAGACGACGAATTAGAATTAGAGGGATGACCAGAGTACGAGCGTGTGCGTGTGTGTGTGTGTGATTAGTTTATCGCGAAAATGAACTTTAGAGATTCCTCTGCGAGCATGGTTGACCAGTGGCCATGGGTTTTTCCACGAGAGAGCAAACCTATGGAAGGTGACCAGTTGGCTCTAATTCTCTAAATTCAGAGTGAGACTGTTGAGTAAGCCGGTCTCTGAATTAATCGTAACGATTCGCGTGGAGGGCACGTAGGTGATCCTAAGGGGCAAACGAGCGGGATCTGCTGTGGGGTCTTAGCGTCTTAAATTAGAATTTCAGGTGAGTCGTCCTGAAATCCGATTCGAGGACTATATGGCACGGCGTCCGTAATCGATCGTGCCACCAGAGGAGGAGTGAGTTGGGGTGGCGGTAGAAAGAGGTGGCTATGGCTATGGCTATGGTAGGTGGTGGTGGTGGTGCCGTTGGTGTGGGTGGCTACTGCCACCGGCACCGGCACCGTCGCCGTTGCCGTCGTCGTCGCCGTTCGTGGTAGTGGCTCGTTTTCACGTGAATTTTCCCGCTGCATGTCACCCAGGAATGCTTGGAATAATTATTTACCTTTATCTGTGCATATGCATGAGCCCTGGAAAAGTAGTCCGGGAGATCTTGAGGAAGCGGGCGTTCCTGCTCGGAAGTTCCTTTTCCACAGTCACCGCATCCTCGTATATTTAATGTCGATCTCGAAAGTTGCGTCTTTGTTCGTTCGTTTCCCTCGACTCTCTAATGCCATTCTTCCCCGGGCACACCCCTCCCCTCTCACTTATCTCTCGCTCTCATTGTAATAGCCCGAACGCTCATGTCCGTGTGTGTCACTCCATATTTGCCAAATCCTATGGAGTGTCTTCGTATGTTTCTCCGTATTGCTCCTGTTTCGTTCTATGATAATTTATTTCTCGCGAGAACAAGAAGAAAAAAGGAGAAAAAACCCAACCGAGTCAGACAGCTAATTAAACTTGGCCAATAAGCACTGAAATTGGATGTTTTAGCGATTTCGGCAGCGGCTATGAAAGTAGACGGGAATTCTCTTGGTGAAAGAATAATGGTGCCCACACCACGGCTTTCCATATTCCCTTGACTCGTTAATGCCATTCACACATATAACCGAGACCATACTTATCTCTTATTGTAATGGGCCAAAAATTCCTATCGTTATTACTCTATATCTGCCATGTGATACGGATTTTTCGCGTTCCATCCCTTACAGCCCAAGTTCTCCATATAATCATCTATCTTTTTCCCGTAACCGTACATATGTATGAGAGCGCCAGTGGAAATTTAGTTTTGAATTCAGAGGACCTGTTCTTGAAAATATGCGAAAGTTTAGACGGCCGCGCGTGTATATAAAAGTAGACAATAAATTACTATACGCGGGCCACGGGTCCTGGTTGTTGTTGTGCTGCCACAACCAACACCACCACCACCATCACCACCTCTTCCGCCGCTACTTTATTATAAGTCTAGTTAGAAGCTGCTTAACTTTCATATAATCAAGTCTCGGTACATTTTGACGTGTGGACGTGTGCGAAAAAGAAGATCCTTCCTGTAAGTTGAGGAGCTCCGCCATTTTCCATCAACATTTTCCACGTTATTTAAGATATTTTAGCTTCTCCTGAATTTTCCCAAATATTGATGTACAAAGTGGAGAAGGGAGAGAGAGGATCAAGATTACCATTCTAAAAGTAGTTTTTACGCATTATACTTTTATCACTTTGCAAATACTACAGTCGAAAACCATATTTTCGCGCAATATACACACTTTACGTAAGATGTCATGATATTAAGAGTTTGCTTTTCGACTGAAACAAACGGAGCACTGTGTCAACGTAGACGACCACGGGTGTAAGTGTTATATGACTCTAATATTGTTTATTTTAACCACAAGTTTCGCGAAGATCTTGCAAACTGGATGTTGTTGCAGTCAGCATAACAATTTTGAAGTTTCATTCGCGGCTAGCAAGCCGTATATTTACGACAACCTCGAAAATTGAGTCTTTGTTCTGGCTCCTCGCGTTACCATTGCTCTTTCAATATTTGAGCCGTTTCTATCTCTCCAATTTTAGCTGTATAGACCGAATGCAGTTACTTAATAAAAGTCCGAAGTTTCCAGCAAATAAAACCACTCAAATAAAATCGTAAAACCAAAGAAAAATAGTTGATTGCATTTCAGAGTCCACGTGTATGAAATTTAGGAGGGCTCTCTCTTCCAAAAATAGCATCGCCCTAACTGATCTCGTTCTCAGATGTTTAAGAGATCAGCCATTTTTAAGAGTCCAACGAGAAGGAAAGAGCTTTTTCCTTTTTTCATAGCCATATAATTGTTGCTCGAAATTCTAGAATAGGCGATGCACTTTTATTCTATTGGTAAAAAATAAAAAAAAAAAAAAAAAAAATAAGCTTCCATCTCTGGAGAATTCTTGTATTGATTTTTTCCTCCTCTTAAATGACCCACTTCTAGAGCTGGATAATTTATTTAGCAAATTTTAAAGCGAGTAGAGAAAACAAACAGTTGGTAATTGTCTTTGCGAATACTCGAGCATCAAATATTTGTCGAGTTGGTGCATTCGATTATTTCTTAGTCGTTCTAACTGAATTCAGATTCTCATTCACTTTGTTAAGCTTCGTCTTTCAGTTTTTTTTATCTTCTTCTTACAACACCACTTGGCCCTATTGTGAAATAGTACAATTCTTACAAATGAACCAGCGCCTTGGTATTTGCACTAAAATCGAAAAGAGAAGAAAAAATTTCATGAAAAACGTTGCATTACACTCGCATTACTTTTACACTATTGCTCTCGATTCAATTTGGACAAAGCAACCAGTAAACATTTTTACTATATCACAATACCATGCATTTCCAATGAAATAATTTGAATACGTAAAATACCTTGAATGTGTGGCAACAATGCTTTACATTCTCGGCTGGTTAAGTTTTCGTTCATCGAAGTCCTGAAGGTAAAAATCGATAAGCTTAAACGAGCCAAATCTTTCTACATATTGCGCAACTGAAAAATTAACTTTTAAGATTAGAACGCCCGTACTCCTGGTAAATTCGTAGTAGCAAACCCGATATAAGTATCTCCACGGTTAAATCGTAAATTTTGATCTAATTGAAAAAATTTTAATATTCACCCGTGCAAAAAGGAATTAACTGGAAAGGCACACATAGAGAAATTCCAGTGCAGGAAATTAAATTGTAATTACTATTGGAAATCTATGCAGAAATCTCAACGAACACACGTGTGTGCGTCCTACTGGATAATATAAAAAATAGGATTTTCTATGTTTTCTTTGTGTCCACTTGATGCGTATGGAAAAATTTAAAAAATAATGCGAAAAAGGACATAAAAAATTCAACGCTCGAAATTGATTAAAAACTAATAAAATAAACTCTGCAAAAGGAGAGATCCCTTTACATCCCCTTTTTCAACTTTTCACCGATATCAATGGCCGGACAATAATTACATAATTAGTAAACAATTACGCAAGTAATTAGTCATTCCCATTGTGCGTGAGGAGCGTGAAAATTTAATTTAACTTCACCGAGGGCATTCGTAGGCAGTACCTGATAGACACACATGCGCATCTTGTCTAACCGTAAGCTCGTCTTTCAGACTGAATGTGCATGCGGCGGTTTTGTTACAAACTTGTTTACGTATGCGTATGCCTAACCAAACCAAAGTATATCGACCATTGTGTGTTCATATGGCCGCGCGCACCGCATCGCCTTATCCGCAATCTGAGCGAAGCTTATGTAAAGCTAATGTTACCACCTGGTAATATGAGAAAGCGAGATAAAGAATTCCCCCCGCTATTATTGTGTGTCAAAAGTTATTAGAAAATGCACCTTATCATTTTCAACTAGCTCGTTTCAGCGAAGAAAGAGAGAGAGAGAGAGAGAGAGAGAGAATCGAAGGTAGCGAGGCATATCGAGGCTAGGAAAAAAGTAGAAGGAGTAAAAACAGGCAAAAGAGAAACGAGCAACTATAAGGCTACCAATAAGACAGAGAGTATAGGAAAAAAATTATAAGGAGAGCCAGGGAGTAGAAAATATAAGAGCAAAAGAGTGAAGGGGGGAGGAAAATTATAAGCAGAACGATAAGGCATAAAATATGCCAGGGAAATTAAAAGGAAAACAATGAAACGTGCAATAAAGTCGCAAAGGATAACGGTAAAAGATGAAACACGGCAGTTGAAGAAGAAAATAAATAAAAATTTATTGGCCGCAATTAGTCGATGTGATTTATCAGGCGATTTAGTTAAGCCATAACTCCCACTGCTTGGTATTAGTTCGAAGGGAGAGAGAAGCTGCCGTTTAATGACCCTCTTTTCGTGAATTTCCCTAACATAGGCCAATCTGTTTCTTAGCGTGGAATAACATTTAGGAATTGTTCCATACGGTGAAAGAGCATTATTCTCATAAAGAGCCAGTTGAAAAATAAGAAGAGCAAGTCGTCTACCGAGCAAAGTTGAAAATTGTGTTTGTTAGCGCGGCGTGAGTTGGGGCGGGCGTCTCGTAGGAAGGAAGGAAGGAAGGAAGGAAGGTAGAAAGGGGAGAAAGTGGAGGAAGGAAGGAAGAAAGGAAGAAGCTTCTTCCTCGTAAGTCGTCGTAGAAAGAGAGAGAGAGACAGAGAGGAGAGTCTTGTTTGAAGCGGCGGTGGCAGTCGCAGTGGCGGCCTCTCTTTTGCTAAATGGAAATTGTCCCTTGTTTGTTTCTCTCTCCATATCTTTTTATTCACTTCGAATTGCTTTAGCACGTTGGCCGGTTATAAAAAATGATAAGGGAAAATAGGACCGCCGGTCAGGTACAAATTACTGGCGTGCTGCATGGAGTTGGATGGAAACTAGTCTTGGGAATTGAGGGAGGCGCGCAGGGAAATTGCTATACAGCTAACGGTTTTACCTCGTCCTCCTCTTACTTGCACCAGCTAGCGTTCGCCCACTCACCCCTACCACGTCGCCACTCCACCCTACACCATCCCCTACTACCACTTCCTCCTTCTGCTTGCCCCCGAAGGCTTCCCCTTTGACCCTCTCTCTTCCTCTTCCTCTTCCTCTTCTCAGTTTCCCTCGGCATCCAGTCTCTCCCACCTAACTATATGTACTGATATTGTAACCTGAAGTAAAGCCGCGGTATACCTACTGCTCTAGCCTTCTAACCTTCTTGCAACTTTCTCTCTTCCTCCCCCGATCCTCTCCTACCACCCACTCCGTCCCTCTACCCTTCCATCCACTACCATCTTCTCCTCCTCCTCCTCCTCCTCCTCCTCCTCCTCTTCCTCAACCTTCGCATCAACGATTTTCCCACACGCATGCACGCATTGAAACTTTCCACCTTCGTCTCGCTTCGCCTGACAATCTCTTCCTGCCTGCCACCCTTCCACTTTTCCAACATTCCTTCTCCCTGTTGCTGCTGCTATGCTATGTTGTGCTGTGCTGCTGCTGCTGCTGCTGCTGCTTGCTTCCTCAACTCCGTATCCTCCTCCCTTCCCCTCTTTTTTCCTTCTACCCAACCCCTTCTGTCATATTCTCGTTGTTCTGTGTTTATGAGGGTCGAAGATTCGCGGCGTAACACCTGGGGCTTATGATTCCAGGCATTATTGCCCAAGTAAATTAACCGTGCGATATCGCTCTTTTGCCTCCCCCTCTTCCCCACTTAACCCATCTCGCCCTTCTCTTCTCTTCTCGCCGCAGACGCTCTTTGTTCCTTCTGCCAGCCTGACAAATTCCTCCTCGTTCCACGCGGTCACGCAGCCAGCCAGTTCTTTCTTTCTTTCTTTTTTCCACCTGTTCCGCCTGTTCCGCCTGCTACCCCTCTTAACTCGCGTTCCTTTCTTTACCAGGACTTTCACGATTCTTTCTCGCCCTATTCACTTATATATGTGCAACGTATCCCCGCGCCAGTTATCTACATACATATGTACCGCTCTCTCCCTGGTTAGGTATGTATTATTATAGTTACAAGTTTCAGTCGTAGGCGGAGCACACGGACGATCGTTTCCAAGAAATTAATTTCCTGCGCCAAGGACCTTCGATGGGAGAGACTCTCTCTGGAGGACCATATATACGTAGCTGCTATTGACTAGAAGCTTCGCAGGCACTTAAGGTCGTGGACTGGTTCACGCGGTTCACTCGGTAAAACCAAAGTCTTACGAGTGAAAGCTAAAGTCAGAGGTTAGCCCGGCCCTTGAAATGATCCTAGCTTGGTGCCAAGGGTTTGGTTGGTCCTACAAGATCTCTCTCCCTGGTATATCGACGTCTCCTCAATTAGGCAGCCGCACCCCTTTAACCCATTTAGAGGCAATGGCACGCCATATGTGCCAGTTTTACGCGGCACAATAAGATCTCGAAGCTAAGCAGTTGGATCGAATAGCCTGCGACTGCTTCCACGAGAGAACCTTTATTAATCCAATTCGAAAATAATCTCTATCGCGATGTCTCAGAGAGACGACGCACGCTCTGGACTTTTGCGAGTTTGCCGGGTCATCAAAGTTTTCAAAGTTGCTTATGCCCTTATTCTCACGTTGAAAATGGGGCTGGGGATCTTAGAGTCGAGTCTCGAGTCGAAAGCTACTCAACCGTTGAACGGAGGCTGGACTCTCTCAACGGTGGTTGGAAGCCACGTGCAGGACTTGGTCGGTCCTACAGGACCTCCCTCGTGTATCGCAATCCTCTTAATTAGACAAGCACGATATACACCCCTTTCGGAGGGTCCCCGGTTGATCCTTCGTCAACCCAGGCCCAAAATTATCTCCCTGCCATCCAGGATTACGGCCGGAAACGATTCACTCTACCAACTTTCCGAACTAGGCTACATTACGTCGTTTAAATACGATCCCGACCGAAAACAAATTTGCCAAGTTCATAATGAATTGCGCTGTGCGATTTAATTTGTATCGTATCCGGTGAATTTCAGTCCAAGTTGATCAAAGTTTTTATACGACTTCCACGAGCGGACGCTTTTCACATTGATTTTTAATTATTCCCCACTTACGGCAACATCCGTAAAGTCCTTTTATGCAATGTTCTTTTATCGGTGCAAAACGGAGTTTTCACTTATTTTTATCTCGCAAATAACACGAGAGTAATCAAGTTTTTGGAGAAACGTTTTGCGCAAAATTTTAGTTTCTTCGGCGAAAACCGAATACCGCTGTGTATCGGCAACGGGGAGGAGGTACATGCTCGAGTAATGAAAAATAATGCAAGAACGAATAAATAAATTCTCACTTTTCCTTGGGGGAGGGAGACGCGAGAGCTACCACCGATCTATGTCAGTAGGAGGTGCTGCGCTGTACAATGATAGCGATTAATGTTAACAAGCCATACGATTAAGTAGGGAAAATTAATATGCTGACCAATGAAAAATATACAGAAACATTTCCCTGCATAATGCAATGCTGATATTGTTCTGTTTGCGTATGTTTGACTATGACGCATTTCATGAATCTATATAAATTTTTCTGCCGCTTATAATCTCTCGTATTTTCTTTCAACCATCATATCCCTCATGAATATTTACGATTCTCCATGCCAGATAACGGCATAAATATAGTTGATGCAGTGCCGAGATGGTAAGCGGCCGTTCTTAATACCGCCGTGGATAAGCGACAGCGATTAAGCGTACTCGGCAGCGATAAATTGTCGTGCAATACATGGATTTTTCTTTGCGAAGCTCGTAAGAGAAATTTTGAGCATTCGCGAGTAATTTTACCTTCGCTACCAACTTTGCTCTCTCGGTCGGGACGCATTATATTCTCTTGGATTACTCGGATCTTTTCCACGCACAATATTTGCTCTGTACAATCTCTGGCTATCGCTCGTTGTTTCGTTGTTTCCCAATCACGGGGTTTTCCCCTTAACGATTATCCATGGGGTTTATTGAAAGTTTCAGAGAATCTGGATAGTTGCAAGATCATTTTTATTCCCCTCCCCTTATCCGTTCGGTTTTAATAAGAAAATTTAATAAATCTTCCTTCTCGTTTTCATTTTCGTTTTCATTTTCATTTTCATTTTCATTTTCATTTTCATTTTCATTTTCATTTTCATTTCACATATTTGCGTGGTCCGCAATTTACGTAATGAACGAGTTTACAGGGTTTTAATCAAACAGATTAAACTACACGTCACGCCGAAGTACGCGATATTGCCGAATGCTTATTCCTTTAGAGGAGCTCATCCGTTTTCATTTGGGAGTGCGCGCGTTTAACAAATATTAAGAATAATGTCGCATTGGCATTCGCGCAGTAACTGTCATATTTACATTCTTTTTGGCTATAAATATGGTGGCGCGCATTTGCTAGAGACACTACGATGCCGCGAGTGCTGCGAGTGCCCTGGCGGAAGTGCGGAGGGAGCCCCGTGTGCTACTATATAAATTTCAATCCAGGAATTCGACGGGTTACGAGTTACCCAGGTTAGCTAGGGGTTGGTGCGCGGGGAAGGAAGTAAAGACGTTAGCCACAATTACAGGACGCAGTCCATACGTTAAAGGATGAAAAAGTTTTAATACTGTCTTGACTCCCCGCGGCGCACTATATTTCCATGAACTTATTGCCGGAGCTGCGAAACTGGGCTTTTTGCGAGACACGTGTTGCCTGATGTATTCCGGGAGCTAGAAACTTATTTGCCCTCGGGAACTGCGCGCCACATTTCATAATGCGTCAGTATATTCCCAGATGCGCGCATGCACCACGGGAATCAAAATAAAGGTGGATAAAGAGACGCTGTCGTCGCGAGATATTTCGCTTTCGCTGCTTGTTAGTCACTTTTTGCCAGAAATCGAAGTCTCCGCGCATAAATCTGCAAATTTTATCCTCGGTCCATACGGGTTTCGGAGCATGTAGCTGCGTCGTTTCATCGTCTCACCCCTGCACCCTCGGCGGCCCCTACCATTTCCCGCTCATTTTACTACGGCGCGTCGATCGTGGCCGACATTCCACCTAAAAAAGATTCGGGGTGTAACGAAGCAAACGCGATAACTCGTCGAAGGAAAAAAACCTGCTGAAAATTGCGATCGCTCATGTTTTTCTGGGCTCTAACGAATATTATACACTTTCCACTATATATTTCTCTTAAATATGGCTACCGCTTTGTAAAATATTATACACCTTCCTGCTATTTAATTCAATAACTCTTTAATAATAGCTTTGTGCGCGGTTTGCCAATATATTTTAAAATTTAATTTTTAATTCAATACACATATTATATGTATGCATACGCGCGTTCGTGTTACACGTATTCTTCCATGGAGTACGATAATCGTTGCGTTTCGAGAAATAAAAAAACAAAGCAGAAAACGATTTCAGTCAAACTATAGCTTTAACTTTAATGGAAATTAGCTTTTAAACGGAAACTCGAAGAATGTCCTCTTACTCGTAATAATTACTTATCAACGATGATAAATCTTTGATGAAACATCTTACGGGTATTCGATAAGCGTTTAACGATCTCATAATCGCGAGGGTCGTTCTTCTGTTATGATATACCTGCGTGTATCTCGGTAATGGTGATATATGTATCTATAAAGCCTATCAACCTTCGCGGAAAACTTGTAGGGATTGAGAAATCAGATAAAACTCCAGCACGTAGAAACGTCCAAACCATGATAATGATTTATTATGGCTATATTTGGTGAAATGTGAGGGTGCTGCTATCGATTCCAGCCTTTGCGTCTTCGAATAACCAACGCGAAAGAAACCATCCAGCATTGCTCCCCCTACATAACTCTGACTCACACAACCCCTCTAATTGTTTATACGAATTGTCTAAGATGAAAGGCAGTTTTAAAAGTTATGAATGAGCAAGGTGTACCACGCAGCAGGAGCCCCACCACCACCACCACCACCACTACCACAGTTTTACACTATTCTAATACACAGGGCTTTGTTGTATCAGGGATTTGTGCGATATGCCGTAACTTACGGCTTTGGTATCTTTGTCCACATTGTCTGACTAAAGCTGCCATTATCTACTATCGATATCTAATACTGTCCCTTTCGGAACGTTTATTGTTATCGCCACACCGACGAAACTTCGGTCTCTATAAGCGCACTTACAAGCAGTTGCGGAGCACTGGCAATAGCTTTTTGGGATCCTGAAACTTTGATAAAACCCCGAAAAGATAATATTGTGACGAGATATAAAAAACTTTAAGCATCATTGCACAGTGGACGAGGAAGAAGGCACAGGCAAAGTCCCGGGTATATGAAGCATTAGTTGTTTATGGTCCGGATGAAAAAAGGCAGTTTCCGGGGATCGTAGACGTTGGCATCACCCTCGCGAAGCTGCCAGCAGGAAATCTGAGAAGATGTGGTGACAGCAATGCCGTTCCCGCTGGACGGCACCGCGAAGATTTATGAAAAGAAAAACTCGTAAATTATAAATATAGAAGATGCGGATATCTTCTCCATGCACGCCATGTTTGATGCATGTTCACACGTACAGGCGGTGCGAGCATGTCCGTGCATCGGGAATACACGACGTGCTGGACATTTAGTATCTATCACCGCGGTGTGCCATAAAGCACAAAAACTCGTTTGCGCTGGAACGGAAATTAGGACGTAACTCCATTTTGCCCTGTGTATCTTACGAAACATCTGGCTAATCCGTGGAGCCATGCTCGACTTCGTCGTTGTGTGCCCCATGGCTGGGCGTGTTTTACTTCCGCAAGGACTACGCGACATCCTCCGCTATTTCATGAAAATATCGATGCTCTCTCGTACCGCGTGAGCCGGAGGAACTCGCGCTATCTTACACACACACACACACACATTCGTTACATTCGCAAGCCGATATGACTGAAATACACGGAGGGCGGCTCTCCCTGTAGAAAGGGGAAAAATCAACCACATCGCCGACAGACCCGAGAGCCTTCCTGTGCGCGACTCGCGTTAATTCGCGATTGATTCGTCGAAATTGGAAATTTACGCCCCGCTAAAATACTCTCTTACCTCCAACAAACTTTATTTCAATCCGACAATGGCGGATGACACGCCGGCGAAGGAATAAACTTCGGAGACTACGAGAGAATGATTGATTTACCGTTACAGTTGTTTTCCATTTTAATATCTCGCGCGTTTAGCGCGGCGAATCAGATTTTCAGCGAAAACGTAGCACTGCCGGATATTTAATAGCCATCAACAACGCACATCATAAAACCGGTACAATCATAGCCGCTAGAGCGGAAATTAGGATCAGCGGTCGACGCTCCAAGTACCCAATTAGCGCGCCATGGACAATGATAGCCTGAGATTAGAATAGGAAGTCCCTAAATAAGAGAGAATACTGGGATTTTTATAACACACAGTTTGGTTAATCGCCTATTCTTCGGAGCAAACTCGGCGAGTTTGCAGAAAAATCGATCAGCTTCGGTAACGAGTCTATAAATTATATTCTAACGACGGCGTTTTGCCTCCGTGTTGATATTTGCGTGAACTATAGCCGTCCCATAATGCAAGTTGATATTTAATATCTATCAGCAGGGGAGAGACTGTAAAGCACAAAGTCTCGTTTGGGCCAGAAGGGAAATTAGGACGTAACATCATTCTCTACGCTATCTTACGAAACATCTGGCTAATACCTCGTAGCACGAACAGAGGTCCGCCATCCGTGTGTGTCCTCCGCTCTTGTCTTTCTCCATGGGAACATTGGCTGTGTTTTACGTCCCAGTGACGATGACGTTCTGACCTTCCGTCCGTTAAACTCCTCTCAGTTTCATGAACCTATCGACTATATCGACTGCATCGACTGCATCGACTCTGCACCAACTATATCGATGCCTGTGTGTCTCGCACGTTCCCTCCTTTCAATTTGATATACGCACACATCTCTCGATACGTCTATTAATGACTTTCATTGAAATATTAAAAGTTTCAAGTTTGCCGGCCTCTCGAGCAACCAAGAGAAAAATTTCTTTGCGTTAATTTATATTCCTTTCGGGTCAAAGGATCTTGTCTTGTGTATTCAGTTATTTTCCATTTATACTTCATGCTGCGTATAACACATCAGAGGTTTAATACCATTCTCTCCTGCACACAGCAGCAGCAGCAGCAGCCATCAGACAAGTAACGCAAATGCAATAAAAACAAGAAGAACAAAATCTCAGAGTATAATAAATAGAAGCCAGATGAATATTTTATGGTCTTGAAAGCATGGGAATATCTATGTGCATTTAGTATATTTATTTGCATAACATTTAAATTAAAATGAACATTCCCTTCGTAATGTATGGCTATTGTAGCGCCGTGTAATTTTCGGTGACGATATCGTTGTTAAACTCTCGCTTGGACAATTTCAGGATTTCTATTGTAACGCACGAAAAGCTTCTGCTTTACAAAAGCTTAACCAACAAAGCTGCGCGATCCACCTGACTCGTATTTATAAAACGAAGCCATTCTTGCGTTTAATAAAAACTATCGATGTGCACCAGGGAAATTTCTTAAATACAATGTAACCTCATTATGCGGAGCTGCTGCTGCTCTCCAAGGACGATCGCGAGTGACTTTAGGGGGACATTTAATTTTCCGCGGAAGATGAAGATGAGTGGCACTTAATTTGCGCTGTATTTATGCAGATCGATAACTTTATTCGTGCAATGACGCGCTCATGACGTTTCACCACAAATTAAACGACTTTCCGTCAATATATAGGGTACATAGTTTCTCTCCCCGGAACATATTGCTCCTTTTGGAGAGGTTGGAAATTATACGGCACATGTGTATCGTATAAACTATGTCGCTACCTGTTGGCGGAACGTAACAGTATCGACTCTTTACCTTTTTCTCAGTTAATACTCCAGTTCAAATAAGTCAGACCACGTACCAGATTAATTTACTTGAAGCTCCGAGGGGGCGGAGGAGGAAGGGAAAAGGCTTTTCCGTTCAAGTTGAAATCCACCTCGTTGCCTTTGACCGGTTCAAAACTGCGGGGCCGACTAATTTCGTTGAAAATAGGGAATTCCAAAAAAGAAGTCGGAACTTGAATTTTCCAAAGAAACATCTCTCGTCCGCGCAAATTTGTATTTCAAGTACCGGTCTGTCGTACACCGGTGTGACTCTGGCACTGCCTTAATGAGCATTTAAAAAAAAAAGTACCTAAACTTTTTTCTTTTTCTACAAAGTCTATCGATTAGAACTCCTCGAAAATTTTTCTCTTCAGGTCTAAAGAAGGAGAGCGCTTTTTGTCTTTTGAAAATCGATTGGGTAGTTTTTGGAGCGTTGTCTCTCAAAGTGTAGAATCCACACAGCCGACCTGTCAAATCGATTTTTTTTTTTTACAAATAAACGGAACTTTTTATCAAAAATTGAATGGAATTGCAGAACCACGTGAATCACGAAGGGAGCCAGTGTTTTTTTTTTGTCGAATCGCCGATTAGGGCAGCGCGCCAGAGCTTCACAGCGGTCTGTCGTTCGTTTCCAAAATAGAAGGTGGACAGAGCGCGCTGAAGTTTGTGTTCCTAAGAAATTCACGTGTCTCTCTGATATTTGCTGGAAAACGTTGGTCTTTGGCTTCTGAGAATCTAGGTGGATATTGACGTTTAATTTCGCTAGGTACGTGGTGCTCGATTTAATCTCGATTAATCTTCCGCGGGCACGTTCGCGGCGGCAACAACTGAAACGGCATTAGCGAGTTATACGTGCAACTGCTGCGCCGAATGCTCTGCGTTTACGTCGTCCGCGGTTTTGGCCCGTGTTTACCCGAGGTTTCACCGCAGGAAAGAAAACAGATTGTGGACGCCGTGTACTAGTATCGCCGATGAGGGCCAGAGCAGTGCAAACCATCCTGTGCACAGGGGCCTCGAATTTCAGTAACAGCGTCTGCACGGTCTATCTTAGTTTCGTTCGTTATAAATGCAAGCTATGCACTTCGTAATCAGATATGTACATACTACTTGCTACACACTTGCCATTAATTACTACGGAGCTTTAATCACATTTGGTACGCGCGAGTTTCTTCGCTATTGAATTTCCCGCGAAAATCTTGAGCCTTATTTTAAAAGCGAATATCTCGCAAACAGCAGAAATCTCCCTGTCGCTTCTTTCTTTCTTTCTTTCTTTCTTTCTTCGGAAATATGCCATTTATGCGAAAGCTTTTAATTCTCGCTCATGAATTTCTTGGAGTTTTCCCGCTATGAATGCTTGATTACTTATTAACCCTTATCGGTGTTACATTGCACCCAACATGACGTTGCAATTTTATCGCACAAGTCATATGTCACGTGGGAGGTGACAAGACTGAACAACTTGAGTCGCGTTGATTGCTTCTCGTGTGTGGGTATTTGCCTTTACATTTGGGTATTTACATGGAAACAGCTAACACGTTTGGCAGTGACTCAATTATTTTGCAAAGACCTGGAAGAAAAATGAGAGACGAGAAAGAGAAGGAAAGAGTGAGGGAGATAGGGGGAGAGAGAAAGAGAGAGAGCACTTTATTCTGTTTTACATTAATGAAAAATGTAAATTAATGGATAACAAATATCATAGGAAATTATCAAACGAGTAAATAAATTTCGGCATAATTTTACATACTGACTTCATTTATTTGTACACCTCTACGCTGTTTACATATAAATATACGCAATAAGCTATAATTACGTAACATGTGTGCGAATATTATTACTCTCATTATGTAAATAGATTCGAGCTGCCTGTTCCACACATATCAAATGCATAATGTAAGCCCGAACCAGTTTTGTACTTTCAATTATCAGCCCTTAATTTTATTCTAAAACACCGCCTGTAATTCGGTTTGCGCGATCTGCTTTCAATCGAAATGGCTATACGAAGTACGCAAACAGAGTTTAACGACTGTTTACCATTGTACAATCTAACTCGATCCGTAGCTGGAATCTTAGCTTAAGACTTGGCTTAACGCAGATTACGACATCCCGTGAACGAGACAGATAGACCGCGGTATGATAATTGAAGCTGAAGAGCTTTTCTTTATCACCAATCAAGGGATTGCTGTGGGAAGCGGAAAAAAATTGATGAGGTCAATGCGATATCCGTGCAAAAGGAAATTCGTTTAAAAATCGATGAAACTTGATCCGGGAATTATGCTGCATTTCACTGATAAAATGACTAGTGTCGAGAAATAGAAGCACCGATGGCCGATCACGAATCAACAAAAGTATCGAAGAAAACATATTATGCAATGGCACACGACTGTCTGCTATTCGCTACTTCCCTTTCCTTCCCTTCCCTTTCCATTTCCCGTATAATCGCTGCTCCGAATAGAATACATGAATATGCAAACTTGTGCCAGTGCTTCGACTCCAATTAACATTTCATTTTCCTCAAAGACGCCGCATGTGCTACTGGATTTATTTTATGTACTATTTTGATAGTCCCGGCATTCTACGAGCTGCAGGCCCAGTGTCAACGAGTCATGTTTTCTCAAAGAAAAAGTATTCCTCGCGCTCTAGGAAATAGACATATTCCAATGAAATCAATCAATTGAATCAATAGTTTCCATGGTATTAAATTTCCATGCATCCTCCTCTATCCGAATAATTTTTCTCATCCGCATGTGCGCGTCCACCGATACATAGACTGGAATTGAAAATGATGAAATAAATATAGAATTTCGCTTGGCCAGTCAATCGATTTCTATTTCCGCGAGACTTTTAGTAGAGAAATTAGTGATTTCAATGAAATTCATTCCTCATTAATGCTCGCAAATTAAGCAGCTCCCAGTATCGAAACTTCATCGCCAAGTTGGTCCTTTAGTTCCGATCGTGCTGCCGGATTACAATGCGCTATAATAAATCAATTGTTGAGAAAAAATTCTGTTTATCATCGATGACTCGATTAGAGTATACACAATTATAGCGCGAGATATCGAATGAGGGAAGAAGAAGAGCGCGCGCGCGCGCACCCCCGTGAATTAATGAATTATTTAGTTATTTAAATAAGCAAATGGAATAATAAACTTTGATAAGCAAAACAATTTAGCGGAATCTCTTCACGCACTTGCTGCCACCTACATAAAACATCGGCAATGGCGGATAGTAGTGGCCGTGCAGAGACAAAAAATCAGATTGCACATGGGGATCATTGCGCAATCGCCACATCGTGCGCGGAGCATGAATATGTAAATGCGCGAAACGTGTGTATTACTCGCGTGGTTTGGCTGGAATTCTGGCTGCAAGTGGCTCGATAATTAATAATCATGGCGCCGATACGTACGATGATCGTGCATCGAGGCGGAGAGCACTCGGCGAGACAGCTTATGATGCTTTCGAAGCAGTTACCGATCGGTAATCGACGTTAATCTTGAGAATCCTCGGCCAATTTCATAAGGCATCGGAGCGGCATTGAGTTTTTGTCGCGAAAATCGCCAAGTTATTGGCTCTCCCTTAAACGTGCACTCGCACGTTGGTTTTAGTAACAATTATCCGGAGCTTTAGGATTATGCTTAAATGAAATAAAACCGATCCGCAATTATTGCTGACTTCAGCTTGGTTTCCAGCAGTGGCTCGTGTTTGGCTTCACTTGCGTTAATTCGTGGTTACGGGAGAAATTTGTGAAAAGCGATTATCTCCGCTGCTAGGGACACGCTCATTACACGCCTTCCTCGCCAGCTAAGCTTAAAGGCGGCCACGATTACCTGGGTAGTCGTAAATGAATAATTTAGGAGCAATTTTTCCGCGCTTCCGAGGAGCAACGGCGATGAACAGAGGCGCGAGGGAAGGGGCGAGCCCCTCCTCACCCTTCGCAACCCCTTCCGCTACGCGTTTAACGCTATTCTGGCTCCTCCAGCGAAAGACAATTTTGCGTCAATCTCTTCCCAAACCATCGGACAATTTTGTCATACACGGGCTTTTCGACTTCCTTCCTTCAAAATTTCGTATCTCTTACAGTGGAAATAAATGACTTTCCAGTCTGGCGGCACTCGCGCGGCGCAAGAAAACTATTTACGGGAAAGTAAGGAAGAGCGAGCGGCGGGGGTGGTTTGGCGCTGGTTTTCAGCCGAAGAGAGGTACGGTGCTACGAAATCGATTTTGATAAATAAACGTCCAACGGGTAATTAGGTTATTAATTAGAATTGCACGCACACCCCTTCCTTCCTTCCTTCCTTCCTTCCTTCCTTCCTTCTATATGAATTAGTGCACTCGAGTCTAATTAGCCGGTTGGCTCTTCGCAATACGATAATTTAAACCGACGCTTAAATCTTGGAGAGACGCTTTGTTGCTACGTGGCGCGGTACCTCGTGTCGTGGCATTTGAATTTTTCAGCGAAAGCTTTTTCTTAAAACGACTCGAATCTTCGAGAGTGTCATCCGAGAAACGTTATCGTAAGTTCTCCCCCGCTTTACTCGTCGTCCCACCGTGTTACACTGGGAAACAAAAATTATGAAAAAGCGAGAAAGAGAGGGAGAGCGCGATCGTGAGAACCAATCGTTATCTAAACAAGAGGAGTACTCTTATCTCCGCGCGAATCTCGCGGTAACTAATCTAATTTCTCGAATCTTAGGGAGAGCTTCGAGCTGACTCGCATGCAAAAACCCCGGGAAGGTTAACGTGTCACGGATTACAAAGTCTCCGAGATCTTACAATCAATGCTTTTGTCGTCTATCAGCGTTCGTTTCCAGTCGATCTGCGACATTTCTTCCAAAGTGAGAGTGCGAGGACACGGGGGAAAAAAGTCACGAAACGTAGATTTAAATATTTGACTAGCTAATGAGTTTGAGACTGCCTCACCGTGTCAAAGAATTACGGTTGCCGTATCGGTAATCGCTCGTGAGAGTGACGGATAAAGCACGTAGTAATTTTCGTCAGCAACATTTCCAGGGTATCTCATCGACGAAAGCTGTCGCACGCACTGGGTGACACGCAACGAGCATTACGTATTCCCGCGCAATCGTAACGCGTATAATCGCGTGCGAAGCGCACGACATCACGCACGTTTTGTCCTCGGAATCTCGCTATGCCTCTCGTGCAACAACTTTATACCGTATCTATTATATAGCTATGAAATTGCCTCTCTCTCTCTCTCTCTCTCTCTCTCTCTCTCTTTCTCTTTATCTATCTATCTCTATACTTATAATACCTCAAATCCACCGCTTTGCCGAGAGAAAGAGAATCGTCAATTTCACCGCCGAGGATCTTTTTACGTTGCTTTCTTTTTCGGCTATATCGATCTTTGAGTTGATCCAATTTCCTAGTTCAATCACTATATCTATTTTTGGCGAAGCTAGCTTCTTGTTTCGACGTATCGATCTCCGGATTGCTTGAATTTCTTTATAAACTATAATCATCCTTTGGCCTTCTGTCTCTCTCTCTCTCTCTCTCTCTCTCTCTCACTTTGCCTTCTTCATCTCCATCACACACAGCTTTGACGATAATTTCCGATAAAATGTATTTTCTCTCTCCTTTGCTCTATCTGATTAACTCGATCCAATTCGAATATTTTTTCATACCAAATCGTATTACCATATGATATTAATTGATATTCCTTGAACATAACAAAACGTAGAATTCGATAAATAATTTCCCACAGTAATCCATTTATCGGAGTATAATAATAATTTGTAAACATTACTTTCAGGAAATTTCTCTGATTTGCACTAATTTATATAAAGTCGCTGGACAGAACAAATGAAGCCAGTGATAGACCATTATTATTGCTGGAGCACTTTGTAAAATGAAAATACTTTCCATTTGTTTAATAAGATAAATAATACACATTTATTGGTCAATATCGGAGTATAAAAATGTGTGATATACAGGGTGTGCGGATTATAATATTGTAAATCTTAATAATACCTTAATAATGTTTTTCTAAAAGATACTTAATAAAACGACGGGATATAGTTCATAATTGTAATAAAGGAAATGTGCCTTTAAACTACGCAATAGAAAAGAAAATATAATTAATCTAGAATTTGTTTAACGGGAGAAGAATCTTCTGTTGAAAGAATGAGAGTTACTTGAGAAAAAATTCTTAATATTTATATTATTTCCTTGGAGGTTTTCTTAAAGTTTTATACCATCCGCTCTTGCATTTCAACGAACTATATTACGCTAAACCAATGTTGGTGGAATTCTAGCCGCTCTTCCTTCTTAGCTGCAACACTATCTCAGTTCATTCAAGCAAGTAATGCTCCGAACTTACTTTAAGAAAATATACTTTCCCGAAGAAATCCATAGGACTCGTCAAATCTCAAGTTTGCTCTCGTACTCTGGTAGAGATTCGAAAACCAAGCCAGTAACTTGTTTTAAACTGGAGTGTTAATCAATATCAGAGGGAAAGAGAGGGGGTGAAATTTATGATGGGGTGATTTGTTGGTGTTTATCAAGGCACGTCAGCGAGTAGTAGCAAAACTTCACTGTGGTCATTGTAATGTGTGGAACTCTTGTATACGTCATAAGTCTCCTTTAGAATTCAGGCTTTGTATGAAATTATTATTCTAACGAGCCATTATTTTAACGCATTACGATGATATCTCGCTTTCAACATTTAAGGTAAATACCATAGCTCAAGAGTGGCGTTAGCGGGTTGCATAATGCCCATCTGTCTATATTACACCGCTGCTTCTGGAATTTGCATCGCCGTTCTGGCTAGCCCAGGCACAGTATCTTGTTGGTACGATTTGCAAACCACCAGAATTTCCTTAGTACGATAATCTACAGAATTCTCATACAGACTTAGCATGTAACAACTATTTATACCTTATTAATTGGGCGAATTTCCTCGAAACTTTTTTGCCCTCTTCCTACCCCTTTAACGGCAAAATGATTTCTCAGATCCACTGTTATTGCGACGAAATAACAGTGAATCGCCGTGCAAGCAGAGTTTCATCTTTAATGAAGGAGCTTATCAATGTTTTATCGAAATACGATCGCTCAGCTAATTGACCTCTTTATGCGAGGGAATAGCTAATTTTTGGCACTGTCAGCAAGTTGAAGCTTCGCCGAGGTAACGAGTGTATCTCATTCGTTTAACTCTACAAGAGCGAGTTTTGCAGACTAGCAGCAGCGGCGGTAGCGGCAGCATTGAAACGCATGTAGAGAGAGAGTCCACCTTATTCATTAGCCTACTTAGGATACGGAGTCTCTAGCATAGTTCCTTTGAGAATACTGATGCAATAGCTTTATATCAAGGTAGCTCCCGAGCAACCATAAGACGTGGAAAGATCTTATTTTCTTGAGAGAGGATAATGACCCCTTTAAAAACCCTACTTATCAAAGATTTAAGCTACCGAATGTAGTTTAATGCGTTGATAAGATATATGTAAGGTTGCCATTTCCACCGGTTCATACTTTCTAACTGCAGATGGAGGAATATGAATTTCCATAGAGGAAAATCCATAATATGAGAGAGTGCAGTGTAGGTACACGATGTCACGTAGCACTCATCTAAATCCTGCTGGAAGGACTTTCTTTCCTAACATCTGCATCTACCAAGTTTCACGTATCTTGCGATGCAATTTAATATCTAGCGCCTATTGTCCCGAACACTTAAGACAGATACTGCTGCTTAAGGAATGCACTGACTGCGTATATTACAGTCTATCTGCATTACACAGATGTTTCCGGTATTTGCATCTCCGACATAGTCGATGATGACTGTAAATCCTCTTTATTAATACACTCGGCTGTGAATGGAAGAACAAAACAAAAGGGTTAGGAATTAAGCGAGATGCCCCAAAGAAACGGAGTTTCAGCTCTTGGGGAGGATTTCTTGGAGAAAAAACCAAAGCAACCGAAACTTTGGACAAGGAGTGGGAAGGAGGAGGAGGCGCGGGTCGGAGGTGCGAAAGAGAGGCTGAATAAAAGTATCAAAGTAAAAACTGTGGATAAAATGCCTGAGAATACCATTACTTCGAGGAATGAATTTGAGAATATAGTAGTATAAACGTACGATTGGTTCGCGCGCAGCAGTGTTTCTTAGGTGTATTTTCAATGTGAGCGAACGCAACACGTTGGTGGAGGAGGAAGAGAGGAGGTGGAGGTGAAGGAGGAGGAGGAGGAGGAGGAGGAGGACGACGAAGGGAGATCCAACCGGGGAGAAGCCGTTTGCATATCGTTCGACCTGAACTTGCAGCCGTCGCACTACTGTAATTCTAGAAACGCCATGTACGCTCTTGGCAAATGTGCACGCAATGTATGGCACGTATCATATTTCCTTATGAAATTTATTAAAGAAAAAAAACCTCCTCTCCCTCGCCCGAATAACTTTTGTATACAACAAGCAAAATCAACAGAAATATTTTCTTACCAAGTTCTACGAGAAAATGCACAATGAGAGGAATGCAAAAATTTCTCATAGAGAAACGGCGGATTGTATTTTTACCCAATATCGCCGAATGCTATCGAGAATGTTATCGAATTTTCCCAATAGCTGATCATCGATGAGATCACTCGTGTCATTTGATCATTAGCTTTGGTCCTAAGGTCTTTATTGTTTTTTAACAGTACGCTTTTAATCTTTGCTCGAACGACGGGGTAGTGGGTGATTATATCGAAAGCTATTTTCTCTTTTGGAATCATGTCCTTTTCCGTCGAATCTTACACGCGTTTTATCCTGCGATTTCTTTTTTGAGATATCTTTGACGTCTATTTATCTGTCAGGGATGTTCCACAAGGAATGTCTTTTCTCCAGAGAAAACAATCATTCTGAGTTGTACCCGGAGCACAGGGAGTATCGGTCTTCGGTCTGGTTTCCGGAAGCGTTTTGGAGTTACCCCGGTGTGACTAATCGAATTCGGAAATGCATATGCCAATTCTCTGTCAAGATCTACATCGATGTGCCGTTATTGAGCCGGTAAGTGTTCTTCCATCGATCGCATTACCTAGAACCTCGTATCGAGCAGTAGTTTACAACGAAACGACACTTGTGCAGGTACGCGAAGAAAATTAGAGCTAATAGAGCTGCCTTTAATGTGGATTTTGCAATAAAGCGCGTAACCAGTTTGAAAAATTATGGATTCCCCATCAGGAGCCGAACTATCAATTATTCCACCTACTGAATTTTACACACGAGCATTTCTTCATTACTGCGTTTTTCATAAAATTTCCTAAAGCGAAAATTTCTGCTTGAGCTAATGAATTTATTCTTCGAGCCAGCTGTTACCACATTTTTAAAGCCTGTCGCTTATGGGGTTCCTTTCAAAGCTAATTATTTCTGCAACGCATATTAAATAACACAGCCTGTACTGCCACACAGAAGTGAATGCAGGTGCAGGTGCAGCAACATTACTTTGATCTACTTTGGGAAGTCTAATGCACAGACTATGAGCAATAGTGCTAGACGTGCCTATAAAATGTTGCCACTTTTTATTGCGTGTACTCAGACGTGCATTATTGGATGATGGGATGACGTTATACCCGATTACGTTGATTAACTTTATTTTTCGCGCACAGGCAAGATTAAAAATAAGAAGAGAAACGAAAATCTTCCGTCTCTCCGAGTCTTGTACCAATAATAGCGCGAGTAAATCATTCGAGTTGCATAAATAAAGTATCTTTAAGCAATTAAATACGAGTTAGCCGGGAAGTAGGGTGGAAAGGGAGAGGGAAAAGGGAAAGGGCAGAGCCAAAAGCCCAAAAGGGTAATCGCGGTGTAAGCGTGTTTTAATGCGCGTGGTGTCTCCGTTTGGCCAATTAATTAATGTGGAGACATTCGACATGCATTACGAAGCCAAAGGTGTGTCATTTAATAGATAATGTCTATCGCCTTAATCGTATGTCCTCTTTGGTAAAACCAGCCATTTCCTGTCTACGAGCAACCGCGCCAATTAGGTTTCAGGAACGCTCCGCGCTGTTCAGAGCAATTACTGAACGTCTCTCGTCCCTCGTTAACCAAGAGTGGGACACGTATCCATGGTGTGCACGCGCGTGCCGTCCGTTAGCGGGGTGTGAAAAAGCCATTCAGAGCCCTACAGGTTTCGCGACACCCCGCAAGAACCACTCTACGCGTTAAGGCATTATACGCTTGCCTAGTGTAAATACTGCAGATGAACTGCTACTCCGCCGCTACTCACTTCCTACTAATCTTAAATTAAACTAGGACTTAATAAAGCGCATAGGGCAAAAAACTTGCTAATCGAGCTATCCCGAGAGATCCAATCTCTTCCTCAACGAGTTATCTGAATTTTTCACGATGACACCACCACCACCACCACCGCTACCACCACTGTGATATCCTCCGGAATTAAGAAATTTGGAGGTTGTCAATTATCGAGCGACTAATCTCGACTAACCTTGATTGGCCGCGGGAGTAAATAAAATAGCGGAGGAAAGAAATTTTCTTTCCACCTTCTAATAATGGAACCCTCTCCACAATCACAATCAACTGCTCGATATCTACTGTACGCGATCACTCGTTGCTCGATGGTGTCAAACGAATCAGCGCTCGACGAACCATGACCATATTACAAACACGTCGACTGCCTGCTCTCTGCCAACTCGTTGGTGCGCACCGACAAATCCAAAATTGAACCACTCGATATCCGAATACATGAAATACACGTGCACGCGTTTCTGCATATATGTTTCTGGATGCCTGGCTACAGAAAGAATATTAACTTGACTCTCTTTCGTTCGGTCTCGTTAATTAATATTAGAATTCGCGCGTTTCGACCCTCCAATTAATAATGTATTCGCGCGAAAACAACTCGATCGAGCTGATCCGACGAAGAGCAGCCAGAGCCCTTTCACCATTTTCTACAACTAAATTCCAAAGGCATAAAATTCCATGGTTAATTAGAAGAAAAACTGCGAACGAGGTGCCAATTGGTTTAAGGTTAACAACTATTGAGGCAATTTTAACAAATCGGATAAGGCTGACTTTACTGGTGGCAAGCTTAAAGTAAGATAGCTGCTATATAGATATCAGTGGTATCCAGATATTACGGAGCAGTCCTGCTATTTCCTAATGCGCGAGGAGTTAAATCCAATTAATAAAGTGGAAATATCGCGATATTAAAATTTAATGGGAAATCACGCTGCCTCGTCATATTTCCTTTAAGTGCTATTTTTGATAATAATGTACATTCCCTAATAAATCCACTTACAAACAATCCAATTATCAACTCTTGTTAACCTTGTTTGATTAAAAATGCATTTTAATTAAATAAGCTGTTATGCACCTTAAAACAAGCATTATCATTTTTTCTTATTTTCCCTTAATTAAAAATATTTTAGTTCACCCCTTCATTTTTATATACGTGATAATTACGTAATTCCTTTTATCAATTTATTATTTTTTTCTCTCATTAGGTAAACATACTCGTGGAATGTCGATTTTTAATGAGTTGCCTTTCCCACTGTTGTAAGAAGCTAATTTTTTAGTTTGCAGCTTTACGCATTATTTTTATAATGCCAAAATATTTATTTTCACACGGTAATGCGGGCTAATTACGATTTATCGTGTAGTATATCGAGAAACGCGTCATACGCTACATTATACGACCACTCCACGCTTGTCACGATCCGCACGCAATATATCATACGTGCGCTGTATTTGATTCAAGAAAGTTGTAATTCCACACGTGCGTCTGAAAGCCTTTTAAACATAGTATCGGTTTCTGCTTTTTCAGTTTCATTAGTTTGCGATGGTATTAATGATATGTACCGAGCATTCATTAGACCCGTAATTAATTCTCCTATAAATGAACTCAGAAACTGTCACGGGATACGCGAGAGTAGAGCATTCATCGAAATCTAAAGATGTTTTTTCGATAATTTTTGCCTTTTCTTAAATACCGGGGACAAACTTGCCTCTACCCCTTGCACGGGGCATCAGAGACCGCTGTAAAATTTAGATCCCCTCTAAGCTGCCATCTAATATACCTACCTATAGTATAATAGATAAGCTTACTAGTGGAGAATCGACGACTCCTCGTTAGTAGCGACGATTAGATTGGCCTGATTTATAGTAGTATTATGGTTACAAACATTGTACGATGTATATCGGACTTCATGACTTAAACAACAAGATCTTTATATAAACGAAATCTACATAACCACCAAGATTTTTTTCAATATTAAATTTAAGAGCAGAAAATTTATGCCATGGACGTGTTTAAATGAAAGATGCATGTAAAAAGTCTAAAATAGTTTTAGGACGAGAATTTCTCGAAAAAAGGAAGAAAAAAAAGAAAAAGTCAGGGATAAAAAGTTAAGAAGCTAATAAAATCTAAACAGTATTTTTGTGCTGGGAGGGCTCCTCCTTCTCCTTCTCCATCTAGCTCACTCAGCGTAGATAATTTAATTAACACTTAACCAATAAATTAAGTATAAAATTGAGAAAACTGAATTATAAAGTAGAATTTCATAAACTATGCTATAAAAGTGATGCTTGAAGGCAGTATTGATCCTCTCAACTTGTGGTGTGTGTATAAGCAAGCATCAATTTATCGATGCATCGCCTCAGTGTGTGCGTGCATCTGTACCATCTCTCTCTCTCTCTCTCTCTCTCTCTCTCTGTACTTTATATGTAAAAGCTGATTAACTTCGATCGTAATCAGTTTTTACTGCCAACACGTCCATGTACATATGAGACTGAGATTTATAGCAGCGAGTTGGACCCATGTGAAACTGAATTTTTATATGGATCACTGCCAGTCGCGATATTAATCTATACGTTAGTATTCTTATCTTTCCAATATCAATTGTCCAGCTCAATATATCCATTTACTACTCTCAGTATGAGTAATGACGGGTATCTCGGCAGTTGAAAGGTTTTCCAGGTGTTGCACGAATCAAGCAAAGTTTCCATTGCAAATAATAATGAAGTGTTTGCATTATATTAACAGCTTACTACGAAAATACCCACCGCCGAAGATCTTTCGACTTTGAAGATAGAAATAAAAAAATGATAGAATAAATAGAAGCACGGTGTCAATTCAAGATTGAAAGCAAACGAATTTTAATAACCAATCTATTTTACGTCAAATATAAATATTTGTTGCGCCCTACGACAACATTTATGCCATTTGAAGAGTGTCGACGTGCTACAATTTCTATTCTGTCCGGCAGGAAGAGAGTAATCTGTTTTACGAATTGATTTTCCATTTCCTGAGCATAATCCTATCAGACTCCATGTATAATTTATACACCTATGATATTTAACATTATCCGTATGAACGTCCAAACTATTTTCAATACATCTATTTATTATTCGATCCCATGCTTTAAATTCCTTTGAAATCTCATGTGTTGTTTTTCCTCCCGTTCTTTTTTTTTTTTTTCATGTCTTTCTGTTCATACGAAAATCTACATAATTTAGCTGGAAATTTCCACCCGAATCCAAGGAGGAGGGAATAAGATATTTTACACAAATAGCAGTTGTTAAAAATAAAAATACAATAGGGATAGGTAGGGTACGCGAAACATTATATTTTAATCGACTAGACCGAGCGAGCAAATGCCTCCTACGGTTACCTCTGTCGAATTATCACCGAGTATCGTGATATTTAACGACATCGCATCATCGCGCGAACGTCGAAGAGAGAAATTCCTTTGATTTCGAGTAATTTATTAAAAATGTCAATTTTGATTGCTCGAATCATGCAAAAATATATGAGAATAAGAAATAACTCGCTCGAACCGTATCAGCGCTAGATTATTATTTCTTGGCGTGATTTTTAATGGAGAGACACGCTGGCGAGTGCTGAAGGGAGTTTATGGATTTCAAGGATAAACAGCGACTGCGAACAGCGAGAAAGTGATCGCGTGTCGTGCAAGGACCTCCAAGTCGCTGCGTTTGCAGGTTTTAAAGGACTTTTAATTACTCCGTGGCAACTGTCACGCGAACCGTCGATCTTGAGAGAAGTAGTCACGTAACCCCGGGGTGCGCACAGAGCAAATAAGAGAGCTCCGTTCAACTTTCGTAATGTCGATATAAGGCCGGCACCCTTCTCCCTCCACTTTTTATGCGAACGCTGAACCGCGCGATACTTTTGATGCGGGAACTTTAATTCCACTCTTGCGGCTTTCAATGCAATGAAAGCTGCTAAAACCCGATTCCCCTTTACGCGTTTTCATGAAAAATAAAGATCCTTCCACGAGAAACATCCCCTTTAGGTTTATTTGCCGTGTAGCTTAAAAGTACCATTTGTAGGGGGCGAGGGGGAAATCTGGAATCTTTGATCACGTGATTTATGATACGACACAGTTAACAAAAATTGAAAATCAGGAAATTAAACTTCTCCCTCAGATTTATTTACCGTGTAGCTCGCGAATAAAAGGACCGAAAGATTGCGAAGGGAGAGGGATCAGAAACTTGGATTACTTGATTTATTGACCAAGACTCAATAAAGACATGCAAAATAAATATTTTAAAATTAGCGTTCTCTAAAAACTTGCCTCTGCGTAAAGAGAGGGAATTCAGTGTGCAGGGCGCGTTTAGCGTTTCTGTTATTCGCTACGGTAATAATTGGACTTGAACTACGCGCATGGCTTTTTTGCTAACAAACAAATAAAGCTCTATTTTAGCCCTTGTGATAATTATCGTTAAATATTGGCTGCAATTTAAACGAGTAACTCACAAAGAAACGCGCGGCAAGAAAATATGCAATATTCATCTCGCAGTAGCATTTGGTAATGTTAAATGGTAGCTTAACTCGTGCAACTATTTATTTGCGTTGATGAATACTTTAGGCGGAGAATTCATTTGGTCTCGCGAAATAAATTGTCGCGACTGCAAGAAATGTTTTAGCAATTCTGATTTTTTGAAACTGAATTCCTAAAACTACATACCGGCTAAGAAACACTGTTAAACTTTCGTAAAACCAGCGTAAACCGTGCGCAAGCATTTTACGCGGACGGTGAACTGAGCGGAACGCTCAGTGTAACAAGTTTCTTCCTTAGAAAGCTTTTGCGGGTTTCAATGTAGCGGAAAGTGTCGAGCTTTTACACAATATGCGAACAGTAGTTGTTTTGGCAAATAAAGTGATGTTCTAAGAAAAACATGTTATTCCACGAATTCAGCGCTTTTGCAGTTCCATGTTTCAATATTTTAGCTTAAACTTCAGTCTGGCCCGCTCGTATCAATTTTTCCCGACAAATCACTCTTCTCGTAGCTGATGAGTTAATAGCCAGCAATGATCCTTCGCTCGAGTATAATTTATTTATTTAATTCTCGAAGTAAGCAAATTATTCCAGATAATTCATGGTGAAAATCAATAATTAGCGGTGTTTTGTAATTAAACTGTAATAATAACGAGCTCTTTTGACACTAGGAGCTTCAACACTTTACTACTAGAGATTGTGTATATACAGGAGAATAACAATTAACACCAATGAAAGCTCGTAACGCGGTTGCGGATGCGCGCGTATACAGGAGCTTCATTCACGCAGTGGCTGCGTTATATTGGAGCTGTTCTACTTAAGATACTTTGGAATTTTAGGAGTTTTATGAGTTTATCAGCCTCCCCAACGAATGATGCGCATCACTTTAATCGAATTACAATAAAACACACGCGTAATAAATTATTCAAAATATCTCAAAGCTCCTCCTCCCCTTACCTCCCCTCCTCTCCTCTCTCCTCTTTCTCCGTCTCGCTCGCCTTCTCCCCCCGTTTCCTCACTCTTCGGTTAATGGCTAGCGGAGGTATCATCATTTAATTGGCAATTAATGAAAACTAGTTGAACTGAATTTAATTAATTGAAAATTCATAACTTTGACACAAAATGAATATTGAATGGCAAGAGTTTTAGCTAATGTATAATTACAATGTCAACTGATTGATTATACGGTTAAATTATCACTTTTAATTTACAAAGAGAAAAGTTTCGCCAAGCAAGCTCGGTAATGGCATGCACAGTCTGTTTCGACATCGCCGTAATACACTGGGTGCTAAAGTTGAATCGCTGCGGTAAACTTATTGCAGTAGGCATAACTGTATGGATACTACTCAGCTCTGCAAATTGCGCAGTGACTCGACAATCCGTTAACACTTGAGTGGCACTTCGATCCAGGCGTTGTATGAATATAACCAGGTACAAGTACCACGCTCCCCGATTGGACTCGGAAGACCTGGAATGTCGCGCGACACATAAATTCTGATGTTTCTTTTTTACTGACTTCCCTCTCTCTCTCTCTCTCTCTCTCTTACTCTCCATAAGTTTAAAACTGTTCTATAAAGGCTGATTCTATGGAACCTCGGCGTTTCTTCGATATACCCTTAAAACATTCCCGAAGAGTAGAGTTTTGCGCGAACGATTTACTCCTGCGATAAATGGACCCCGTGTCAACCGTAACCCATAAACGATACCAAAGTCCGCGCGTAAAATCAATAAGATCGGTTTTACCACTCTGATCTGTCGGACATTATTATCCAGTGGAAAACGCTGTCGGTGCAACTAGCGAGAGACCGAAGGTGAAACGAGAGGCGTATCTGATTTGCACTTCCAGGGCTTTGTCCAAAGAATCGATTACTTTGGAATTAACTCGGCGACGACGACGACGACGACGACGGCGACGACGACGACACCAGATGTAAAACAAATAGCTAATAATTGAGCTGGAAGCCATAGAAACGAGGGGGAAGAGAAGATAAAGAAAGTTCCAAGATTGCGCTATATTACGACGATACGTACGTACTCGTTGCGAATCTCCGCTTAATCTCTCGGCTTTAATATCGTTGGCAAGAAATTGGAGATTCTTATCATTTGGCATAAATCGATCTTATTCATCGGCTTATTCATAAACGAGCGATCTAATCTCTCGAAGAGCATAACAGCTCGTACTCATTTTGCAAGCCACTCCGATAATCTATCGCTTTCGAATCTCCTGAATTGGCGAGCTTCCGTTTAGCCCGGATAATCCACGTTATACGTACAAGCAAGCACAATAGGAACACGTGTTCGAGAAACAAGTTCGAAGTCCTGTAGTACGCGATAAGTTGAGCCGGACGGAAACGCGATGGTCAACAGCTAGTTCCATGAATTTCCTGCGATTTCCTGTGGGAAAACTGGTCTTCGCTGTGCCCGATGCATTTTTTAAGGCCGCACGAGTGGCAGAATAGCGGCGCGCTACCAGAGAAAAAGATTAAAATTGAAAGGACAACGAATGGGTATCTTCGTTGACATTTCCCTCGCGCTGCTGCCAGCCATACAAATCGAACAATCGACACTCCAGCGACCCGTGCAGTGATTGGGTGATGTGTTTCCGCCATTATACCCCCAGGAATCCTAGCTTTAGCTCCGTTTAACTTGTTGACTGGCTAAAAAGTAGCAGCTCGTTCAGAAACTCTCGATTATTCTCGAAAGCTTCCCCGATTCTCGATCGATTACAGAAAACCAGGAGGAGGGGGGTGGGTGGGGGGCGAAACAACGCTTTTATCACGAGCATTCTCGTAGACATTCGTCGCCCGACGGTGCTCCGTCCGGGAAAGAAACATCCGAGGATAAAATATTAATGCATTAATGACGTAATACTCGAATTTTAATGATGCGCCAAATATACTACAGCAAAGTAAACGATCATTAGTTTCGTGAATATTGAGTAGGTATTAGATAAATTCAATATTGATTATGCAGATAGGACAGATTAGGCTGTAATGATATCAATTTTGAATTTGCAAGAGTATCCGGGTGATCGTTGGGTTTTAAAGGAATTTTCATTATCCTAATAGGTTTTGCGCAAAAAGTTTTCATGCAGATTATTGCAACAATAAAGAACACTCGTTCTATTATAATTTCCCAATCTGCTTTATAGTACTACCGCCGAATGTGGAAAACGCTGTGATGCGAGTAGCGGCGCGGAACGTTTTAAGCTTAACGGTGTTAAGCGTTGAAAAAAAAAAAAAAAAAAAAAAAAAAAAAATGACCACCTCTTCACGAAACGCCCCTTTTATATTCAAAATGCGAGAGAAGAATTTCGCACTTGAACGTGCATTTCACGAGAGAGAGATTGAAATATAATGGATGAAGAATATTGTACTAATTAATTAGGAGCTTGCTTCATTTGTATATTTATAAACTAAATGCAACGCCGCGCGTCAGGGAATTGTCCGATGTATTACTTTTGATAAGCGAACTGCGAGTCTCTAAGAAAACTTTAACAAGATTACGCGAAGTGGAACACTCGGGCAATATTGCTAAGGCGCTATATTTCAAGACAGTAAGTTTATTACGCGGAATGAAAAGTTTACAATAAAGAAATCAGATTTTTTGACACGCCTGTGTATTGTTCAGAAAGAGAGAGAGAGAGAGAAGGAACGCAGTGTAACGCGTTGTTGGAGCACCCGATAAATAGACCTGGACCCCTTGATTTCTCCGTAGTTTTGGCTGACTGCCGGAAAAGCTTTTCGTTCACCGGAACACGATGTCCTTTTCGCTTTCCTCCATGTACTTTGGACATCCTACCCGCTGAAGTTACTTGCAAAAATGGCACTTGATATATTCTCGGATGAAAAGTTGGATTCTTGATAGAAAACAAGTGATGCGTGCAGTGATGGATGGATTAGCTCAGTGAATAGGAATATTCGGGACTCTGGGACTGCGGGAGTTACATCGGGTTTAGTATGTGTGTGTATGTGTGACTTTTTATCATTGAAGCAATACGAGCGATAGTATTTGCGTCTTTGCATCGAGATCGACAAAATCTCAGCGATACATTGCATACCCATGTACATGTATATTTTACTTTTCTTAACTCTCTCTCTCTCTCTCTACCCCATTGCCAGATATCGTTCAATCCAAAAGTTGCATGTTATTGGCAGAGGAACAGGGGCTTAATAATTTTCTACGCCATAGAGAACTAACGAGAACGAGAATTCGAGAACTCGAGAACTTGGTATCAGGACAAGTCTCTGAGAAGCGATAGCGGAAGAAGATCAAAGTTAATACTACATCGAGTGGATACAATCGTTAAGGTTTTCCGTACTCGTAGAAAGTTTTAACTTCGTGGTAAGCGACCCCGTTCTGATAGTCGCCCCGGCGATCGTTCGATGGTCAAATAAATTCGTGGATCCGGTCCGGTGGCCGGTACGTCACCCGGATCGTCGATTTACAAGACACATGGCCGGTTGTTAGCCTTCTAACGAGGGTTTAAGCTCCGTCTGAGCGATGCCACTCGTTAACGGCGGCTACCTCGTGTTATACTTACTGCAGAACCGGTTGCATCACCCTACCGAGGGGGTTGAACACCCTCCCATCTCTTCGATTTCCCGTCTTCGCTCTGTGATACACCGACGGGAGAGAGTCTTTCTGGTCTCTCTACATAAACTTTCGACTCGGCCTACGCGATCGAGTAGACTCTCTCTCTCTCTCTCTCTCTCTCTCTCTCTCTCTCTCTCTCTCTCTTCCTCCCTCTCTCTCTCTCTTCCTCCCTCCTCAATTAACTCTCAGGTGGACTCGGCTTATTGGAACAAGTACTTTCAAGAGAAACTGATCCAGCTGCTTTGATTAGTATTTTCTTATTCCCCAAGAAATTGATATTTCTTTCAGCGTCTACTTTGAAATTCATAGTGATACTTTCCTTCTTCAATTACATCCCTTCGTGTTTTAGTTGGACTTGCTTACTTTTGGCTGGAAATGTTGATTTTTTTCATTTCAAGTGAAATTTTGCATCCGCTTTCGCGAGGATTCCAACGATCGCTCTCGTTAGATTCTACCCAATGCGTTTTGAGAATTGTTGTTTACTCCGAGAATTATCGTGAATTTGATTAGATTGCTTCGAGAGTGAGTTTCACGAGGATGAAGAGGGTGGACGATAACTATTTTTGGTTTACCACGTAATTTAAGGTAAAATACATATTCATTAGGGTAAAAATTACATTTATAATTGAGGGTGAAATCGTACTTACTTCCGTAGCCCGAGAATAAATGTGCCGTGTAGCATGCTTATTAAACACACCAGGTCAGTTAAATCTATTTACATAATGATCCATTTTCCATTTCGACTTTAACATAGATAGTAACGGTTCGTGCTTCGGAATGACGAGAGAATAGAATTCAACTATAACCCCCACAACTTTCTTGATTAAGGGCCGGTTAGTCCACATCCTGTTGAATCTAGCTGGCAGTTAAGGGCACACAACAAACCAATCACCTGAGGTATCTCCAATGGAAATTGGATTTTGTGCTACATTGAATTAAATGTCACGAAGTTTGCAAGAGAGAACGGATCACAATTGATCCTTAAAGTATTAGGGGCCGCTTTAACTTACGAAATTGAAAAATGATTAAACTTTTAAAGACACGCGAGCATTAGACCTTTTTATCAAGCGCACGACTCTACCGCTGCATTTGTCTTTATTAGTCACGCTATTAAACAGCTCTTTCTACGAATTCTAATGAATTTTCATCCCTCCCGTTATGCCATTACATAAGTTTCTACAATTTCCGAGATTCCTTTTCATGCACGCAAAAATAAAATTTTCACCACGTATTTCGCGTTGTAAAATAAAGTTAGTAGCAACATTCGACCGAAGTGTGTAACATACACATTACGCTTCTATTCGAGTGTAGTCGAACTCCAAGTAAAATTCCTGATACCGTGGAATGCACTTTTAAGTACTGCAACTGTTAGCGTGTGTATGGCTACAGGAAAACGCAATATGGGCAAAGAAAACGCGAGGGTCGCGCTTTAATTAAGTAAATTAAAATGCAGCGATGCCGCCAAGCGCTCATTCCTTCCTTTCTTCCTTTCCTTCCTTTTCCTGCTACTTTTTTGTTTTTCCAAGCTCATATCCCGAGTGCAGTACCGCGTATTTGAATTACGGAAGGTTAAGACCGTTCGACTAAGGGATTATTATCCGTATGAGTTTGTCGCATATTCAATCAGATTTTTAAAGCCTGAGCGAGCGCAACTCCCCCCACGACCGCCGTCGAAAACTTATCGAAACTCCGAGTTTTATGATAAGATTCAATCGCGAGGTTATGGGCACAATTAAATCGTAAAAGTAATACGGATTCTTGTATAGAATCTATTTGCAGTTTCGAGAATAGAGAACATTCTACGCGAAGCTCCATTGTTTCTGGCGTATTCCGAAGGAGTATTTGAAACAAGGACTTTCATTTCGCCATTTGTGGGCTGTCGGAAGCAGTTAAAACACGAGTAAAACAGTAAGAAGTACTTAACCGAGTTTAGGGACACCCAAGATCGATCGGGAATTTAAAGAATCGAGTAAATCCACCCAAGATAAGACGACAGGGAGCTTCGTTAGGCGACTCTCCCTTGCGGATGCTATTGGTATGCAATAAATAGCGGTCCTGGAGTCTGAGAGTACGCGTGGGTACGAGTCAACTATTCCGACAATTTAGACACGAATCGGCGAGAGAAGTCATGGCGACCCCTTACAAGAAGTTCCAGCCATGTCGTGCGAAAATCTGACATCGCTCCACGGAACCTTCACAACTGGAAAGCCACGCAGCTTCTACGAACGTGACGTAAAATACTCCTCGGGTCTGATCCATACACAACTTCGGGTCGATCCATAAATTCATAAGCATTTTATTGACGTACCTTAAAAATGCTGACCTCGATATATGCGATACATCTCGATGTGATAGCACTGAGGTTCTGTTTATTTTTCGCCAGAAGAACACTTCTTTATCCGCGGAAATTTTCCAGACTTTTTCAATATTTTCAATTCCGGCCCAGGTAGCAAGTAGTGTGCGTACGTCGTTTCGACGACGTACATCGCCAAATTACTCGTTAGATGTACTCGTCAAAATGGCGCACTCTTCGCTCAAATTAGCAAAATGCTTATCAAGCAAATCACTCTACTTCGTATTACTTTATCGAATCTCGTTAGTTCTGCTGATGCATAATTGATAGTGAATTTAAAATTAATGCCATTCTTCGTTGTATAATTTTCTTCATTATTAATGAGTGATTCGTTTAATATTTTACCTTCCAATAAGGGTTTATTTAATGCGCACTAAAGTAAGATCGTGTTAGAAAATTCCACGAAAGAAATAGTTGAAGGAGGAGGAGGGAGATAGGAAGAAGGAATGATACTTGGGTATTAGGAAAGAAACAAAAAAAAAAAAAAAAAGAAAAGAACAAAATTCGAAATACCTTGCTTTTAATCAAATTTCATTAGTATCGTAACAAAGTCAAATGGGTCTTTTTAATTTCATTACTGTGCTCCCTTCAGCTTTCTCGACATAATTAACATGTAGAATGCCGCGACGCTGTGACTTAATAAAACTTTGTATAGCACATAAATGACAAATATTTTTCCAGTAAAAAAAAAAAGCTACCTACAAGGGATTACTATTTATTTAGTATTGTAAAAATGAATCAAGGAGATATATATATGTACCGCGTTGCATTTCCTTTAATGAGTAAACAGATTTTTCTGAAATTCAACGAAGCAAAAGACTAATATAAATTAACCGAAATCGAGTAAAAACATTCCAATGCACTTTTATTTTTACGTATGCTGCATGCATTTTTAGTAGATTAAAAAACGCATTACGGGCATTAATGCCCTTTATTTCACCAAATATGCGGATTCCCTGACTTGCGCGAACTTCAATTTTGAAGTTAAACGGCTAAAAAATGAAAAACACTGAATTCTCAAATGTTTTTCGATAAACCGTGTTACGCGTTACCTTCACAGTTTTGCGTTAAAACTCCGCGATCTAACATTACCGACCACGCCCACTATTTGCCTCAACGATCGCGCTCCAACGTAGCATTTAGCACTTAACGGAAACCGATCGTACTAGTTCCCTGCGATAGCCTCTTAAGGTTGACTTTTAATAACAAGCATATAAAATAAGGAAGACAACATTTCTGATCCATCAACTGTAACGCATGAGAGGGGTGCACCACAGAGACGACTATCGCTCGAACGCACAACCCTGATTTATTGCACTTCGACGCATGACGTAGATGGATCGAATGCGTTCGTTCCTAACTCTCAACTATCCCCACTATGCACTTTAATCTGAAATCCCTAATAATTCGTAAAATAAGTATTCCTCTCTCATATCCTACCCGCGGTTGATTCTATGCGACTCGGTTGATCCAAGACTCGATTAAAAAAGAAGATTCCACTTTGTCACGCGTTTCTACACATTTCTAACGATCCAAACCTATCTCTGTCTCTGCAAACAGCTTCGTTCGAGAGATTATCCCAAGTTCTTATTCGCCTAATTACTGCTTTTGCCACTATTACCCGGCTCCATTTAGCGCGATGCGCGCAATCGCTTTAATTTTCTTGCGGCACCGCACACGCACGCTACTGTGGAGAATGGTGAAAAAAAAAAAAAAAAATTATTCATCGGCAAAGATTAATGAAACATCGACGAAGGGCAAAGGAACGGAGAACGGAGAGGGCGACGAGTCCCCGTAGTCGAACCTTCAATTTTAATTCGGGTTTTTCTAATAAAGGAAACGAAGGAGGGTCTCCCGGTGAATGACTACTATTTTATTGGATAAGAATGTTTCAGAGTAATTTCAATTGGTTTGCACAGACTTGCCAGCAAACAGGATGAAAAGCTCAGCGAAAACTAACTGGTAGATTGGCAAAGCGTTTTTTGTCACTCTTTAGGGGTTGAAGCCCTGCAGCCACCCCTTTTCGTGTCCCAGGTGCACAAACGATGCCGCTTCTTTTCGCACAACGCGTTGAAATGGTTAGCGGACAGCCCTTCGGCTGTTTCGATCCATTTGCTGCTGAACGTACTTGATACGTTTACGTCCAGCGGGAAACGTAATAAATCAGCGGTCAAGCGCCGATCGTGTGCTGTCACGTTTCACGCATTCGAGATCTTTTATCTTTCATTTGCAATTGCATATTGCGTTGCGTGTATAATCAATGTAGATTTCAGGCATATTTGCCCCATCAACGTGTTCCGCGTTTATACAGTTTGACAGTCCTCGTTGACAGAAAGCAAAGGGATGAATAAGGGATTCGATACTGGTTGTGGATAGCGGCCTTCGTTAGCTCCATTTACAGGAAATAGATACAAAGAATTTTTTTGCACGCGGATAACATTTTTCTGATAACGATGCAACCAGCTTTTAGGCTAGCCTTGAAAATGCTCCATCTTTCTCGTTCGGTCCGATCGAAAGAACGTCGCGATCGAAGTCGGGAGGGGGTTGGGACGCTGTCAGGGATGATTTTTGGGGCGATCTTACGCGTGAAAGAAGCAAACGAATTGGCGTGGATTCGTAAAATGTAAAAGAGCATAGAGAGAGAGAGAGAGAGTTTGATCTAGGACGAACCACACGCGAGTCACTGATTTATTACTTTTCGACGTGGGGCTCGGACGGATCACGACGAAAGCTCGCGTTGTAGCGGCGGGGGGTCGATCGTGAAAAACGAAACAGGAACATCGGCTGCTGCTGGTTGCTGCCGGGGTCGCGGCAACTAGGGCTAAAAAAGAAAGACGCGACTATCGTACGTGCCACACCCGGATATTCCACAGCAGCTTCGCAAACACCGACGTGAATTGGCCAGATCGGCGTTACATCGGTGATTGGTAGCTCATGTTTTTAAACACTTCTACGTGGAAACGTTCAGGATGTCAAGTGTGAATTATGTCGGAGATATAGAGTGACACAATAATAGCAGATAAGCAATTTAGTCCGGCGAAAATGAAAATTCGATCGGCCGATCGGACGATCGGTCCTGCTCCGGACCAAGGTACTTGATTTATTGCGATGCTCGTATATTACCTCATCGATTTCCCAACGCGCGTTCATTAATGACTTTTTCGCTGAAAATGAGCGTTATTGACATCGAAAAGACTTTAACAATAAAGCACGCACACGCGCCGTGCGTTTTCTACATCGACCGATCGATCGCATCGAACAAAAGCGAAATTAGAGCGTTGGAAAGTGTTCTCTTAGGGTACGATGATTATACTTGATTCTAAATTATCCGAATTGATGCTAAAATAGCAGAGAGAGAGAGAGAGAGAGAGAGAGTAGCAGCGTTGAATGCAGGAATCCACGGCTAGATTATTATGGGTACTGGAATAATTTGCTCCGACTAATCCAGCAGCTGAGTAGGTCTTCGGGGACAAATTTGGCTAAAGTGTCGGGAAATATAAACGAACCGGACGTGACGATGGACATCAGAACGGGAGAGTGGAGAGCGGAGAGTCGAAGTAGCAAAAAGAGTGGGCGAAGAAAATGGTCCTTTTAGAATGAAGCTGAGTGAGTCGAGAGAGAGACGGCTGAAGGGGTCGAGCAAGACACGGGAAGAAGATGCTTAGAGGAGGATGAACGTATTGTCGTCCAGGCCATCCCTTTTTTGTTTTGCGAGAAATGGGAAGCGATTTCGGTCAAACGAGAAGCGGCACGATGTCACTCCGTAATGGAGTTAATATTTTAGCGAGCACAGTGCTGGCACGCTAACATGTCCCTGGAACGCGGCGGCGGCTCCGAGGAGGGAAATGACTAAGGAACTCCGGCATGGCAGGGTTGGTTCTAGTGGGACAGTTGTAGGAGGGTGGGAGGGTGGTTCACGGGGAGACGCATACATTTCACGCCTGTTTTCGTGACAAACGTTACGCGGCTCCTCGACACGCGAGAGAACGAGCAGCAAGAGGAACAAAGTACTCTTCCTTCTTCCTACCCCCTCCCCCTCCTCCATTACCACCCACATACCCACCCCATCCTGTAAAAGGGCTCCGCTCGCGTGGCTATTTGCGAATCCGCCCGAATAACTCGGTGTGTACCTATATCTCTATACATATATCTGCACACGCCTAACCTAACCCAACTGAACCTTCTTTGCCAGCTTCCACGAGCTTGCGAATACGGAAGGATGAGAGATAGAGAGGAGAGAGGAGAGAGAGAAAGAGAGAGAGAGAGAGAGAGAGAGGAAAGTAAGCGTGCCAATTCCAACTGAAGAAGAACTTGAGCTCATCGCGATACACGCTCGCGATTCGTCTCCGTCTCCGTCTCGCGTCGAAGCCCAATAAATCAGCAGGCCTGGCCCTCGCACAGCTGTCTCTCGACTGTCATCATTTGTATCTCCCCTTAAATCGCTCGTTTTGCCTTTGTATATCACTTTGTATTACTCCCGCTCTCAGCTACCTAGCCCTTAAAGACGCGCAGAGTGGAAATTGTTCCTCCTGTAATCGTCGCTCGAGAGCCTCCTGTGCTTCTTGAACGAGCTCGCAAAGTAATTTGCTACTTTGGAGCGTTCTGCTTTTAATATGGGAATTGAATCTTCCAAGTTATTAGACGAGGCTCCAGAAATAACGCGAAATTTAGTACATCCAGCGTGGAAGAAGCCGCCGATGATTTCGTTCCGAATGAACGCTCGGAAGGCCATTCGGATTAATCGTCCGGCGTGACAATTTAATTAGGGGCCTGATTAAAGCTGATTTGGGTTAACGGGGGTTCAATTTGAGAAAATGCGACGGGTTGGCCTTCATTCTGCAAAACCGAGAGCAACAATTCCACGAATCCGTCGAAAGAGAGAGGACCTCTGGAGAAGCCACGCGTTTGCTAGCTCAACAGCGACGCGTGCTCGCGAGAAACAGCTAACCGTAAGTAAGCAAAGTAGTCCATTTTAATCTTCTCGCTCGACAAAGCTCGATCATTATAGGTCTGTCGCCACCTGAATATAGTCGGGTGCTATCTTGGCTTAAGCCCCGCCGGCAAGGAGCGAGCGTCTATTTCTCCGAGGCGACGTTTCTTTTCCAGCTTCGAGCTCTGATGCGTTCATCCAGCTCAACGTCCAGTTCGTCGTCGTCGTAGTCGTCGTCGTCGTCTTCGTCGTTGTAGCCCGGGGCGATTTTCCCTGAGCGCGCAAAGTCCCTTTCGCTGTCATAGAGGGCGCCATGGTTTTCTCTAAAGCAACCGGAGACCTCGATAACTCCCAAGAGAAGATCACCTCCGCGATTAGCGTGCACCGACCTTCTTTCACTGCTTTATTTTTCTTATCCACCCTCGTTGCTTTTCTTTCTGCCCGCTGCTCAAATGCAAACAGCAAATCTATCAGCGGATTGCTTTATGATTAATGGCCACCTTCTGTCGATCCGCTCTGCTTTGCTTCTCCTAAATCGCCAGGTTGCCACTTTTTCATACTCGGATACGCGCCTGTGACTTATTACTGTGCTTTGTTATGAACGCAGGTCAATGGTAAAGCACTACGTTTTCGCGTTTCAAATGCTCTACGCTCACTGACTAAGAGCTCGAGCTCGAGCTCTATCTCTCTCTCTCTCTCACCCTGTTCTAGGATTCTCATTTTGTCGTTGAATAGGTCGAGCTATTGAAATACATTGGAGATGGAAAGTGGAACACATTTGGCTTTTACTCGGCACAGGAATTATTTTCTCTAAATATTTCGTTTAGGTGTTAATGTTACCAAGCACACAGAGAGAAAGAGAGAGAGAGAGAGAGAGAGAGAGTACCGTGACTTTAAAATGTTCCTACACTGTGTAAATATAAGCTGTGGCTTTTTCGCGTAACGAAAGTATTATATAATATTTTTCTCGAAAAATAACCCGCAGGCTAAAATCTCTTGGTCGACCAAGTTATTCTGGACGGTACGTGGTATAAGTTATAAAATACATTTTATCATTATTAAAGAAACTTCTTCTCTTTTCTATCAGGAATGGGTTATTAAAAGATGCAGCGGTCCCTCTCTCTCTCTCTCTCTCTCTCCGCGAATAGGATAATGGCTGTGTTAAACTTGTATCCGTAGAAGTGAATTTGGTTAATGAAGGATTTAATTTGATTCCGACACTATGGATAATTTGAAAATCGTTCCCATTGTACTGTACGTCGGAGCCGAATAAATTGTTTTCAAGAGACACAGCGCTATTACATATTCTACTTTTAACTTTACTTGATGAGTGAAAGGTTAATATTTGATTCGTGAGTATTTGCTGCCATCGGTCAAAAGGGAGAGACATCGCTTTGCGTGGCTCTACGGTTATCTCGTTCCTCTCTACTCTGCTCACTATCCATTCTACCGTTCCTCGTCCTCCTATAGTACGCTCTATCACTCTCCATCACTCCACTCGAGAGAACGTCGTGTCTCTTTACCGCTCACTGCTTTCCTATCTCGTGGTGGATGCGTTTGTACGGGTTTACGTATACCTGCATCGACTTTTCACTTGCACGAACCTTTCCTCCTCTTCCTCCTCCTCCTCCCCCCTTCCCCCTACAAAGATAGCCAAACGTAGTTTTCTTGCACTTTAAAAGAATGATAGTTCCGTCCCGGCACCCTTACCCATTAGTAGTACAGTTTAAACTTGAAGATTGTTTAGCCGACGCAAACTGGCTGCTTTGACGTTGCGAGTTAAAAAGAAATGACGAAAAACCCATTCGCAAAACTAACCGGGGGACGCGTGAGCTCGGACGAATAGTTCGAGAGTAAGGTCACACGGAGGAGTGACGGTTCTCTCCAAATAGTTTATAGAAATCCTGATGACGAGAGAAACTCGATGATCGAAGATCTTCGCTCTGATACGCGCGTTTACTATTTTTTAACGCGCGCGTGACTCTCTCGTTACATTCGGCAAAATACGATTTGTTAATTAAGCTCGATATAAAACGAAATAAAATTGCACGCTCGCCAGCATTTTTTTTTTTCGAGTCATCTATCTTTATATCGAGGTACATTCGATGACTGCTGTATACACTGTGAAGTATTGATATGGTTTTACAGAATTTTACGAAAATCGTGAACCATAAAATGGTCGCCGGAAATATTGCGAGACTATAAAAATGATTAGTAAAGAACAATAAAATGAGGTAAACCGATCCAAGCGCAAGAAGCTCATTCATTTGCGTAACGCATTTGGTAACTCATTATAACTTCCGACAAATACCTTTTATGTGGCCACGTCGTTCCTGAACATCCATCTCAGAAAGACCACCGCCAGCAAGTAGTGGAAGACGTGTAATATTAATAACGCCAGTGCCATTACTGCGATTAAAATGAAAAGGTTACCCTCTCTCTCTCCAACAGAAATAATCTTAAACGCCTCGCAATTTCATTTTTCAAGATGCCACGCTGAACGTTGTGTTGGCGGAGCCACATTCATTACCACATTTTCCTATGAAATATGTTCATGAAGCGCCTAAACAACCCTATCAAAAAGACCCGCTAACTTAAAAGCGTGATTTATGAAATATTGGATCAGAATCTTGATTACTCTTTTCCATTCCCCCATGAAACCCATGCGCGTGTATTGATAGTATTTGTACGATGATGACTAAATTTCATATATCGAACCGCATTAGGAATTCACGCCACGTACAGATATCCACGTTCGTTTCACTCACATCGGTGTAATATAATCATTAGCGCTAGCATACTGATCATACTTATATAGCGTATGATTCGCTTTTAGCTGTTTGTTCAATAGTTCAAACTACCGAGCTAGTTTTTGGCATTAGTGAAATCCGAATTATTGTAATTAAAACTAACGATCGAACGAGAAGACTCGCCTAATGCTCGGTGCTGCGCAATCGAAAAGTTTCGCAGGTAGGAACTAATTTTACTGTTATGATCATTATGAGCGAGGCATCCATTGCAGAGCTATTACGAGCTGTTGAGAATAGGAAATAAATGTACGTTTCCTCATCGGTGAGAGGCACAAATAGCCGATAATAATCATGAAACTGATCAGGTTGAAAATGCGCTTCGCTCAGAAGATTAATTTTAGAGGGAAGTATTGGCGCTGCGGTAAACTCGCGTGGTTCCTCGAGCGACCACCGAATCACAGGTTCACTCTGAAGTGTGTGTCCCGTTCGCCTTGGCTGTTCGACAAAAGGGCCTCTGGCTTCTAGTTCGAGTGTTTTGCGGGATTCGGTCATATTGCGAATACCTGGCTAGCGAGATCTTATCGCCCCATGCCAACGACACCGCGAAGACAGTGTCGAATTGCTCTTTGAGCTGCTGCTGGCGACCCGGTAAGTGTGCGAGGATATTGGAAGTGCGAACGCCGCAAAGGAACGCGCTTCGAAATAAGTCGGACGAAATCAAAAATTCCCTCTTACTCTCCTGAATTTTTAAATAGATCCGACCTGATGGAGAGATAAAATTGTCTCACTGTTCCATAAAACGTACGTCGCCGCTTACACTGTCAGCAGATGTCTTTCTCACAAGAATATCGAGGGGAGAAAAAATCATCGCAAGTGATTCTCTATTATATCGTGGACTTGCAACACGATAATCGTCCGGCGACTCTCAATAGAGGAAAAGGTCAACCCGGTGAATCGCGATGGTGGCCACTCGAAGAATTGTGGCCGCCATGCCATTATGCTGCACATTTTACGAGTATTAGCCCCAAGCGTTAAGCGAGCATTGGATAATACGAGGATTTCACGCGCATTTTCCTGTAATGTAATTTCGGTCCTACGTTGGACTGCTGGCTATTTATGATCACGGATATAGATATTTGCTGGCGACGTTCCGCATGAATCTGTGAAATATTCCTTTTAATCGATAACTGCTGCGGTCTTCCAACTAATGAATCTCTCACCCCTTATTGTATTCCCGTAATTTTTCACAAATATCTCGAAAATTATACCTAGCCTAAGTTCGTATTCGTTAACGGGGTGGTGGTGATGGTGGTAGTAGGTTCACCGACAATGAACGCTTGTTTAGTCTTTTTAGCAGGATATACCGTTGTGTGTGCAAAATTTCTATAGCGAATTTAAGTACAATCGCACATTTTAGCTTATTAAATCCAGATGATCAAATGAAGTTAATCCTAGTAAATATTTGCTCCATATTTTTTCACACGCAAAGCAAATCCGAGATTATGTTTTTTTATGTTGTTACTTTTGTGCAAAAAGGATAAAAAAAAAAAAAAGCACTTTTAAAGCCTTTCGCGCAAATGTTATTTTATAAATTTATTAGCAGAAGAGATGTGAATGGGGAACCATTGAGGAATTTCAGTCATTCAAGAAAAACATTAATGAACTCGTAAACATACGCAGAGAACGGGGGTACACAAATATTCCGTATGTATCATAATTATTAATTCTCTGAAATTGCAACCTCGTGCATGCGCGCTTAATAGCTATATTCATTCTAGTTAATTAAAGACCAAAGTTTTATTCTGTCAAACTATTTTTAAAGCGCCAGGAGTATTCAAATTTTTAAAAAAGCTCAGATATTATCCTAATGAGCTCGTGCAAAATATAAGGCTATATCGGTGATTCATTGGACGTGGATTACCTGCAAAGGGATTTTTCGCCAAAAAAGAAACGATAGGGGAAACGTTGAGTGAAATTCTGGGATCGATTTGTCATGGTGGTTTGCATCGAAGATATACGATCCATCAGATATTTTATTGGTCAGGGATAATTTGGGGATAAATTTTTATTCGCGAAGCTATTTTAGGTGGGCAGAAGCATTTACAGACAGAGTCGATGTGGTACAGGTGTTATCCTGGTCCATACTGTGCTCATTTTGTCGTGTCGATCGATAGCTTGTACAAGCTTTAACGTGATGAACCCACTCGTTCCACAAAGCAACTGACATCCAAAAGTACTCCTAGATTCCGTTATAATGAGTTTAACTACGGGAGCAGCAGTCAGTGAATGACCGTTTACCTTCCAAACTAAAAGTTAAGCCAAGTTATTAACGCATAGTAGCCTTAGATTAAACCCGTAGTTAATTACTGCTTCTTGTCTACTTAGGAATTTTCGCATTAGAACTTCTATAATCTGCTTAAATTGATGAACGATAACCAATATATTATACAAGAGGTATTTTTGTGCGTGCACAACATTTCCGACAAAATAACGTGAAATCATTATTTAGCCGTTGATCAAAAATTAATGAAGCTTCCTTTCATTTTACTCATGGCATCTCCTTGAGCAGGCGAATACTCCGCTAAAATTTCTATTAAAGCGCAATCAACGCTTTCGAGCAAATGCAAACTTTTGACATATCCTCAATAATCATGCACGATAATAATGCTAATATAATAATTTTCAAACTATTCATCTTTCGCGCAAATTCTAACAAAAGTTTTAACAACCGAAGCGCGCGATTGCGCGTCTTTTTTTTTATCGAACGATTTTCGGGGGATAGCAATTCCAGGTTGAAGGTATCGCAGGGGGTTGCGCTGCTAAATGAAGACAGAGGTTCCTGAGATTTACGGGGGAAGTTCTATCCTTCTTTTACGAAAGTCGTTTCGTAAATGAAGTTAAAGATTTTCTTCTTCGAATTTAGCGAAAGAAATTCCAGAGTGCGTTGAGATTCCGTTATATAATGAGTTTGCGTACGAGCAGACAGGATTTCTCGATGACCAAGCCAATCTCGACGTGGTGCGAAAGTTCTGCGAACTTGCTGGCTCGTAATAGTCGCGGATTAATTACCGGACTTCCCCTGGTAATCTTACGACGGAAGGCAAGTTTTAAATTAAACTTCACGGTAGCCCGAAGTAAAAGAAAAGAGAAATGTGCGTGGATACCGCCGGTGCCCCTCCCCCCCCCCCCCCCCACATATACATGCATAATGCGGAGAGGCAATGTAAACTTTCGTGTTTTCGCGTTCCTCCATAAGCTACATATAAAATAACAATAAGGTTGAACTTGCCTGATTAATTATTCTCGCAAAAACACATGTTATCGACGCAAACCGAGCAACTTTGCGTAATCTTAATGGTAAGTTTTTCTAATTCGCTTTTCAGGATGTTGCATGTTTCACCAGATACGCCATTTAAAATTCACAACGCACAATAAACTGATTAATCATTTATTAAAATCATACAAGTTTTAGTAATTTTCATGAAGGAGGCCATTAAAGGAATTAGCATAACATCTCTTTAACATCTTTTACTTTGTAAACTAATTTCTTGGATGTGCTCTGGAACTTAAAAAGTTCGTAATCAGGGATTAATGTCGGATTACCACAATTTCCAGTAGAAAAGGGAGTCTTTAATCAAAATATTAACGGTGCGAGATTAGCAGCTTTGAGAGTGTAGTTCGAGATATAAAAAACGTATGCCTGAGAAGTGGAGAAACCTCCAACACTTCTTCTTCATCTTCTTATTCCTCTTATTCCTCTTCTTCCTCTTCTTCCTCTTTTTTCCTCTTCTCTCTTGGTTTTTTCATATTTGTGCGAGGGGGTTGGAGTTTCTTGGCTAGATAAGTTTTTCTTTATTCTTTGTACAGATCTTTCGGTCCGGAATCATTCTTCTCTAGCGTATGAGAATCGGAGATAGAATATGTAGTCTTTTTCCAGCAGCCGCGGGCCCCATATAATATATCCGCGAAAGCCGCAATGTGGAAACTACTCGGTAATCCACGTACATCCGCTTCATGCTCGTGCGTATTACACCGACTGAAACGTAGCGAAACCAACTTCGCGAGAGTTCGAATTTACCCATTTAACCCGGTGAAGCCCCCAAAAACGCTACAGGCTCGCGCGATGCCATTGTTTTCTACACACTAACCCCAAAATTGGATATCCGTTCCTATTTATCTACCCATATTACTTTTTCACAACATTTAAAAGTGGAAATACTTTGCGTACCAGCTTAAAAAAGCGAAAAACGAAAAGTGGAGAGAAGAAAAGAAAAAAAGGTGGAACAAGAGAGCAATTGAAATTAAAAGCACTGTAGTAAATTGTGCAGCGAAATTACCCAACGACCTATACTCTTCTCTCCTCCGTACGTTAGGGTCGATTTTTAGAATTACGCAAAAAGATTGGAAATTCAGATACGCGCGTACAGTCACCGAGACGTTTGCGAGATTTTGTAAATCTCGACTGAAATTTAGCTTGACCCAAAGAGAACTTACCTCTGTCATTAGCTGCGAATCCGGATGTATCTTACTTACATTCTTTGTGGTTCCTTCATATTCCAGAGTTTCATTAAGTCAGCAAAATTCTAACACTTTCCAGTAAATACCTTCGTCGCTTTAATGAACAACTTATCTTCATATCTGCTGTCACTGTATATACGAGCAACCGTGTTTAAACGAGCTCACCAGCTACGGAGTGTACCAACGATGAAATTAATTCAGACCTTACACGAGTAAATCATCTCTCAGTTAAGTCGATCTCATTATACAAGTAAATTTTGACGTGCCCTGTGATGTCCACCAGCAGCAAGTTCCTCCGCGAGAAATCATCACTCTTCTAATAAAGGTATAATGACAGCTTTCGTTTTAATTATTCGCCGAAGGCAGATGCAAGAAATCCTGATATTGAGAAATTGGAAATGATTAAGCGTTCGTTTCGAGAGAAAAAACCCCTTTAGCAACCCCTATCAAAGTTCCTATCTCTGATAAAGTACAGAGACAACTTACCAAAAAGAAAAGAGAGAGAGAGAGAGAGAGAGAGAGACGAAAAAGATGTAAAACGATAACACACACACATAGACATGTATCTTCGATCGATGTAGAGAGATGATGGGGTGGAGGGAGGATATAGATGGGGCAGGAATAAATAAGTAATAGTACGTGTACAAATCCATGAGTCCTTTATTACGAAATACTGTATCGTTTCCACAATTGCGAACTGTTGGTACGAATATAATGACTCTTTAAGCTAAATGCTTCGTCGGTTACCGTCCCGAGTCGTCGACTCTGTTCAAAGTCTTTTTAAGGTAGACTGGGAATAATCCGTGCATGGAACCAAGAGATATGGGCAAATGAGTTAGAGTTCTTGGTTCGAATATGTCCTTCTACCAAATACAAATATATTACGACATTTATTACTCGCTCGTTCGACAAATTTTTCACGCGCATCGTTTACTAGTTGAGAACGAATCGTCATCTCCTTAAATGGTTAATGTTGCCGCAAAATTTGTTCGAGCGAATTATAATCGAGTAAGAGACGAGGGGGTAAGCATGATTGACTGACTTGGCTGACTATTTACACTGGAGCATTATTATGCACGGTATTAGAAAATTATTCGGCTGCTGGCACCATTTTATCAAGATGGCGCGTCTTAAATCGTCTATCGGATAACAGTCTAGCAAATAAATTATACTCGAACGAGACAAGAGACGCATCGACGGTTATTGCCGTCGAAATATGACTGAGAATTGGTTATATACACGGGAACAAAGGTCGCGGCATCTGCGGAACATTTGATCCTGTAATTCGGTTAACCCCAGTCTTCCCTACTACGAACATAGCTAACGGATTGAGGAAAATAATTTTCGCGTTAATACTTAGTGGCCGGCCATTCCACATCGTCCTTTTTAAATAATTAATTCTCTCAATCCTTGACGGCACTCTACAGCCGTAAAAGTAGTACGCAAACGCAAGGAAAGAAGCATCTTCTGGTTGGTTGTTTTTTTTTTTTTTTTTCTTTTTTTTTCTCTTCTTTTTTAATTACACTTTGAGTGCTATTTCGTTGTTACACAGTAGGTAGAGAGAAATAAAAAAAAAACACATATATTTCGAAAACCACTATCCACTATGCTATATTCATCATTTTTATTTCCCTTTAACTATCGCACGACCTCCTCCTCCTACTTCTCAAAAACAAAATCCACACGTTCAACCATTTTTTTTTTCTCTTTTTTTATGAAAATCTCAAAGAATTCTCACATGGCTTACTCCCCGTGGCCACTCGGAAAGCAAAATAATTTTTGTAATATCTACATGCAATTTATATTTTGCTGATACTCCGCTATGCGCGTCAAATTGATCGAGTTGATATTTGTTTGAGCATATTGTACGATAAAATCAGATATCAACGTGCGTGATGTCAAAGCGAAAAAATTCGAAATAGCCAACGATTAATAGGTATTCGATAGCTGAGATTACTTGAATATTTGAGCTTTATGTTGTGCGCCATTGTATCGATCGCGGACACAGCAGCACATTTATCAAGAATATGTTTAACGACTGAAATTGCAATGGAAATGTATTCTGGCCGAAAATCGTCGGAGCGTGTGTTTTGTGCTAAAGTCACATTGCGTACGAAATTTTTTCACCCATTTACTTGCAAATTGCTCATTAACCAAAGCAAAGCGACAATTTGAGATTGATACCTAAATAATCTGCTAGTAGTAATGGCACGTGTGCAGGATCAGTTTACAAGCGTACAAGCGTACGATGTGTTATGGTCACCGTGCGAATTTGGGTTACGTCATACACACACGCACATGCACGCGCGCATACACACCATACACACACGCATACGCACACGGCACAGCGATGCCTCGAGAAATTACATTCGACTTATTATGGCACAATAAATGTACAATGAGTAACATTCCCTTTATGATAGAGTATTAGTACGACTTATCACATTTGCGTGAAGACGCTACACCCGCACGACGCTTAACAATTTTAACATGGCGCAATAGCTGTATGCACGAAGAATTTTATGTACGCGAGATGATTAAAACGAATTATGTGGACGCATAAATTCTACACCGGGGGACAACGATTTTTTAATCGATCAGGAAATTAAGTCGATGTACGTACGTAATGTAATTCGAGTCGAGACGATGCATCAAATTGATGCGCGAACACTTGATAGAGTATCAGGCGGGAAAAATACCAATAGAAAAATTTGGAATTTGATTAGCTCTCAATTTGGATGCAATTTATCATGAAATTGCGCGCGCGCGCTCATCGTTCAATCAACAAAAAAAGCCCTGATAGCCATCAAGTGCGGGAGAGACTCGCCTCGATCTTTACTGGACACACTTTAATTTTTAATGGAGAATACGCGGTTAATTCTTTGGAGAATTTTTTAATTAAGAGAGGAATAAGTGTTGCGTAGAGGAAAGACACGGGTAGTTCAAAGATACTGACTTTTTTTTTCCTTTTTCTCTTTTTTCATTTTCCTTTCTTACCGATTTCAGCTCCCCCTCTAACACTTTCGCTCGGGAATTCCGTGTGCACGCAACACGCAGATTTTCAAATCGATGCGAAACCTCGCGGGAGTTTTGCGTCATCGATATCTACGCGCCGCTGTACGCATTCGCAGTTAGAGAATTCCAGAACAGGTACCAAGAGGCCGCGAGAGTAGACGACAAAAGCTTGACTCGACTTGACTCTGCTTGCCTTGCCTTGCCTTGCCTTACCTTACCTTGCTTTACCTTACCTTACCTTACCTTACCTTAGCATCGAAAAGATTTGATCATGCAGCGAAGAGCGCTCGCCCGAAACTTCCAAGTTACGCACACACCGCAATCAAAGCGGAACGACAATCGCACACACCACTCAGCCATTTATCCCACGATATCAATTAATTAATCTCGTATTCGTCTACCCGCACTTCGTTTGGCGAGATAACATTCGCATTAACTGAAGTCCTTTACTCTATCGTTAATCCATTATTATACGAACACGAATTTATCAATCGTCAACGTCAAGCGTGATCATCCTACCGAAAGACTTGTTAGAATTTGATTTCTTCTTCCCAGTCTATAATTATATAGGATTTAATGATATAGAAATAAATTCTCTAACTCTTGTAAATATATTTCTCTACTATTAATTCTGCGAGGGATTCTCACGCGTCATCGAGGGATGGACGTCGTGCCTCACGTGAGAGTTGAGCGGGAGTCCGACTTGCCATCGACCTTCTCTACTGCCAGACGGAAACACGGCAGTAACGGAGCAAGAGGCTCGCTTGCTCGCTTGCTTTCTTTCTTCCTTTCTTCATGGAATCTCTCCCGTGGACCCCTTTCTTTCTAAGGGACGCTACTAAAGATCGCTTCTTCGCGCAAACGAACGCGCACGGTTTCGAAGAAACTTTTCAAGCAGTCACGATAAAAAATGTCAAAAAAATATCATTACACTTCAGTGCGACACGTGGTAGAGTTTATTATTTTGTAACGATCGCAAGTGGACCGGAAATATTCGTCATAAAACACTTCAGGTTCCGCTAAATTAATCTCGCCGAAGCTTCGCGGGTTTGCCACATTTTCGGAACACGTTATCGGCTAACAGAGAAATAGAGATCGAGAGGAAAATAGAATGGCGAGGGGGGGGGGGGGGGGTCTGGGGCAGTGTAGAATCGGCGGGTTGAAAATTGCGCGTCCTACCGGTTTAGGAGTCGATTTAAGCAGCGAAGTAGTACCAGAGCCAGTAGCGGCAGCAGCTGAAGAGCCATCGGAGGATGCGGCCGTGACACACTCGAAGCCAGAGCATAGGCGTAGGACGAGTAGCAGGCGGAATAGGAATTTGGATTTAGCCTCGTCACCGTGCAATAGTGATGTAGCGCGCAGATCCCGCTCAAAGCGCCGCCGCAACCCCATACCTGTTCCTCGTCCCTCGGCAGGGACACCATATTCGCCCCGTAATATCTGCGTGCGAAAGAAAAACAGTCGTTCCAACGAAAGTCATTCTCCCTCGATCATGCGCGATCGATGCGAGTGACTCACCCACAGACACACACACACCCCCTACGTATCATGCATACGTACCTTACAAAGGCGTAATCGTTCGTTTGAGTAAATCGATCAGCCAGATCGTGAAGGCTGATTGCAGTTATTTCTTTCAGGTCGTAATACTTGAGCAACGTATACTCGACTTGCCAATTAGCTTGCCTATTCTTGTTCGCTTCCGGCAGGTTCAGGTAAAATTGCGTATAATCTAGAATCTGAACATTAATCGCTGCAGATCAAGTGACATTTCTCCTACGTCGTTTAAACAAACATTTCATGCTTGATCGATCAATTATCGAGAGAATTGGGTGGTAACACAACCATCTCATTTATTGATATTGACTCGTACCTGCCCAGTTTTCGTTTCGAACTTATATAGCCTCAAACCCGGATTATTTGGACCACCATCAACCCTGTGAGGTGTTATACTGGGCGCCATCATTATCCAAGACACCGGTGATCCTATTAATGCAGAAATACCAGAGATGATGGGTATATCATTATCATAGATAGTGCGCGATATAATAGGCATTGTAATTTCGACGGTGCGCAACTATCCAAAATAATGATTCCTAAATGCCTACACGCGGATAATGTTCGTTTGCATTAGAATGTAACTCGATTGTGCACACGATCCACATGAAAATCTTTCCGCCCAAAAATTGCACCCATTGAGATTTGATTTTAATTGGAAGTCAATGCCGCGAAAGTTAAATTCATACCACTGAACTTTTCTCCGTATCGACAGCGCCCCCCCCCCCCCCACCCGCTGCTACATCGAGTGATTTTTTAATAATTTATTTACACCACTGCAACCACTCCCAACTGCACGCACAGGAATATTTTTTCAATTAAACGTCGTTTCAACCCCAAGTGAAAATGTTCATGCGCAACCACCAAAGTCCGCCGCGCATTCACTCAGGTACGATTGATCTCGAGATAAAGTGAAAGACTTAATGGACATTTCCTCGTTTGGTTCCCAGCCGATTACCGTGGCTAACCGTTCGCGACGGAGAAACAGATTCCTCCTCGTGGATCATTTATAAGCAGCCGTAAAGGATTCCTTCAGAAGGAAAGCTGATATTAGCCTTAAAAGAATTCGATTTTTCTTAGGGAGATGAAAAGTAGGTTAATGTCGCTAAATGAGAGAACTTAGCGCGTGGAATGATACAATAAATGAGTCATTAAATTGCTTTTATGCCGGCATATAGCAATATCTGTGTTATTTATGTAAGGCTGTTATTGCTAGTAAAAATAGTGGAGGTATAAAAGGAGATTTATATTTAAAGGCGCAGTAATCCATACCAGTATCACTGTAGATCACGCGGAAAGTGTCCGAGTGCCAATGTCCGAAGAATTGCCCACGAATTATGTCTGAAAATAGTCGAACTAGTTGGAGATACCTAGCGTTGTGCAGCTCGTACAACGTAGTTGCACTTCCATGACGATCGTCGACTCCTGGTGGTGTGTGGCCCACGATGTAAACCTGTTTGTCAAATACCAGAAAACTTGTTCAACTTTTGCCCAAGTGTCCCGAAAGTCAACGGCGATCGATGTAACCGGGGAAAACGTAACATTTTTCGCTAATCTTTTTTATCGCAAAACTAATCCGTGTTACGCTTTTTACCGAATAATAATATAATTTTTTTGATTGAAACTCACTAATATCATTCATGGAGTTTTCCTTCTATGCGGCATATTCGGGGTGAAATTAATTCACACAAAAGTTCTCCAAATATGCCTCAAAAAATCCATTTATTAGAACAATAGGCGTATAATGGAATTTCCGTTATTGAAGGAAAGCACTATACACATAGAGCGGAATATCGATATTCGGCACATACATATATTTAGAGGGACCGCTGATGCTCTTGGTATGTAAATATTAAAACAGGAAGAAATGTTACGCTTCGCGAGCGAATCAGCGAAAGTAGGAAATTCGGCGTTACAAGGATCGTCGTGATGGCATTCACTGCGGATAGAGACGGGAATGGAGGTCACCACCACCACTTGATTGGTCGCACACAGTGACAATAGAACCGCTGATTGGTCAGTTTTGTCGCTGACGAGCTTAAACGACTTGTCATTTGTAATCGTATTATCGTTCTAGCGAAGATCAATCGATTCTGTTCTAGGTTCTCTCTCTCTCTCTCTCTCTTTCTCTTATTCACTTTCAATCCGTCAGATCAAGGAACAAAATAGCGCCCACTTATATGGACCAGCACGATGCTGGGATTATAGCTGTCGACGTTAAATCGGATTTCTACCTCTCGTCCTTTGAATTTTCGAACATATAAGGATTTCCTAAAAATTTTTCCACAATGGCTCAAAGCTCCTGAAACTACAGTGGCTACCTGCACAGATTCTCAGAACTGCTGCTGCATTGGTCCCCGCAAATACGCTTCCGCCATGCGATATACTTTTCTTTCAATATTTCATTGTCCTCGTAGAGAAGGCTTGCAAATATTATCCAAACCGAACCCTTTTTATTTTATTGCTGAGAGAGGGGATGCATTGTGCAGGTTAGCAGAGTACAGGTTAATTTAAACAAACTCGCTGACATTTGGAAAATATCCACGTTTAACATTTGGCTATTTTTCAAAATACCATTCGCTATATCAGTTTTTTTTTTATTTGCACACGCGTATGCTCTTCAATGATTTCAATATGTTTCGAGATAATATCAGGTTTTGATGAAATTTTATCGTTACATCACTTTTGCCAGACCAAAGAATGATGAGGAAATTGTTTTGCAATTACTGAGGCATAATATATCATTGAACAATTGTTTTTCTTTCAAATGGATACACTATCCGAAATTAAAAATATTCATTTTTCCGATATAATTTTATACATAGTGTAAAAGGTTCAAGTGTATAAATTATGGATGAACTTGATATTAAAATCTGCAATAATTTAATGATCGCGCGTAATATACACTGACACGTAGTGTTATCCGCTACATCGCTAATAACTTATTGTTCATGCGAACCACAAAAACAAAATTATATATTCTCGATCAAAAATAATATATAAAACGAATGCCAATGGAGTAATTGAAAATCAGTTAAAAATAATATTTCGGCCTGAATAAATATTATACCGAATGCTTGAAAATAGGAAATTATTTATGGGAGTCATGTTTGAAAACGTTTTCGTATGCAGCAGTGATGTTTGCAAATGGTGTGGTGGTCGTTAATATGATCAGGATCAATAATAGCGGCGCTCAGTGGCATAGATGTTATAGATCTCCTTAACGTGTCTGGAATACAAAGTCCTTTCATAATTTATCAAAGACACCGCAGTCAGGAGTGTGAAGATCACTTCCCCTAGATATGCTTTCTCGCGCGCGATTCGTCTTAAGATATAATCGATAACCGATAAGTATATAAGGTAATATTTACTCGGATTCTAAAGACTTTCTATTATCGGACTAATCAAACCAGTCCCTCGCCCCTAGTTAGAATCGACTTGCAGCAATTTCATATATTCTTCTAAAATTCCAGTTACAGCAAATTCCAGTAATTTACCGAAATAGATTGCACCTAATTTGAGCGCGAGAAGCGCGCTGAATATAGAAAACAGAGTCCAAGTACTTCCCCTACACACCGATATCAAATAGAATTTAGTCGGTCTAAATTTTCTGGATCATCTATTTTCAATCTTAGACATCTTGAATTAGACACACACACCGTACACGTTAATCTATTTCATTATAGGGAATCAAGGCGTACGAGCAGATTAAAATCTAAATAACAATTTTTCTCAAAGTTTTTCGAAAACTTCGAGATGGATTTCTCTTCTCCGGAAGGTAAATCGAACAAAAATTATCCACGCTTAGAGAGAGAGAGAGAGAGAGAGAAAGAGCGTAGGCGGAACGCTAGAAATTTTGATAGGCTACCCCGGCGGATGGTTTATATTTCATATCGAGATTACGCTCTAATTCAAGGATTCAAAGAGCATTTTAAATTTCTGTCATTAGACTAATACTGTGTCAGTCCCTTAATCCTTTTAACGATCAAGGTCTTCTCATGCATACTGTAAGAGTCTTTATATCAGATGAACACGTTATTATCATTATCTCATGGAGCACTTTAATTCGCCACGTTAATATCCGCAGCATTTGATTAAATTTGACTGGCTCGATCAATCTCCATGGCGGAATCACTATTTTATTATTGTCGAAATGGGGGGCTGAGGGCAGGGCAGGGCAGGGGAGGACGGGGATTGGAACGATAAGATCCAGCGTTTGGGAAATGAGTTTTGTGCTCGGGTCAAACTAAGAATTGATCCAGGAATGGTGACACTTACCGTTTCTTCCTGTTTGCGAGCCTTCTCGAGAACAGAAGTGAACCAGACCCATTGTCCAAAAGGGTCGTGCGAGTTCTGAATGGTGCTGCTTCCTCCGCGCAACTGTCGACTATCCGTCGGTGGGCTGCTGTTCAGCCACAAATTTGTGTTGAGGAAGACTATTCGATATTTCTTCGAACGCTGTTCGATCGTGTAGTATCCCGCTACGCCAGCAGTAAGATACACAACATTGAAATTAACAAGGAGAGAGAGGAGGGTCCCCCAAATAGCGGAGAGAAGAAGCGGAAGGCACGGAAGCGGAAGCAGAACCGCCCGGAATTTATCGAGCTCTCTCTTCCGCGGAAAACTTTTCAAATGGAAGTTTTGCAGAATGAGAGCCAATGCGGAGAGTGCCAGGCTGCGAGAACGCGAAACTAATGAAATTCTTTGTTCTGCTACAACTAATATCATACGCGCAGTTACGGGGGCTAAGCCATTTTACATGGGTGCGCCGCTTCTGCCGCGCGCGCGCGAAATGATTAAAATCCCTGCAGCTGTGCCAGAGGAAGATCCTCCTGCATTACGTATTGGATTTAATAATGCGCTGTTTAATCTCTGGTTGATATCGGGCCGCGGCGGGACGCACCGAAAACTGCCGGATGATCGACAAAGGAAAATTGATTTCGGCCGAAATAAAGAGTCACCGATGGTTCACCGAAAAGCGAACGGCGAATAGTTTTCGCGGCAAAGGACCCACTTTTCCTCGCAAAAGGCCAAATACGGTTAACGAAATACAATCATTCTCTCTCGGATCGAAGGTTGGATGGATGGATGGATGGATGGATGGAAGCATAGAATGTCAGAGAATTCGCGGAAGAATACAATTCTCCAATGACGATGGTGATCGTGGTGTACCGCTTCGTGGGGAAGGATTCGTGAAAACTTTTTATTGATGGGAGAGAAGAGGGGAGAGGGTCTCTGTACACTTTGCCGAGCGAAACCGAAGAGACGTTAAACCTGCTGGTGGATTCGCGTCTGGAGTACCAACCTTTCTTGAAAGTTTCGAGAGCCTCGGAAGGCAGCCAGTGCTTCCAGATTTCAGCGAGTTGCGTGAAGTTGACCCCATCGTCTACGTGTCCGAGGGCGGGGAACACAAATTGTCCCTTAAACGTGTGGGACAACAGATCGGTCAAATTCTGCAAACAATGCAGGCTCTGCTCGGCGCTCATGCCGGGAGAGCGCGTCAGCGCGTCCCTGCAACAAGTAGTTACAGCCTCGTTAGTTCTAGTTGCACTTGGCCAGACGCGAAACTGCACCACGACTACCAAGAAGTAGCCGAGGAACCCACGAATTTCAACTACACCGCGGCCTCTATACTCTATTCAAAGTCCTGCATCGATCCTCAAAAGCACCCTTCATCTTCGTCTTCGGAAGACGAAGAGTCATCGTCTTCGTCTTCGTCTTCGTCTTCGTCTTCGTCTTCGTTTTCGTTTTCGTCTCGGCGAGATGTCTATCGATCCAATGTCACCACCTTCTTGCCCGAGTACCCTTTTTAACCTCTTTCCACTCTCCCCTTTCCCCACCCCCGCATCATCTTTATTCAATGCCTATTAAGAAAATAACTCTAGGAGGGGGACACCCTTCGGAATTAACCCGCTCAAATGGCAAGGCATGCGTAATTAATCACGGTCAGTCATTGAAGAAAAGGGCTGGGAAAAATGAAAAAGTTTCACCCCCTTGTAGAAACAAGTTGGACGGTCCAACTCGCTCGCTCGTCGCTTTGATCAAATATCCGGTTGTTCTGTTTAAAAGTTATCTTCTCGCTTGAATTCTGGCGAACACGTGCATCTTTTGAGGGAATCATAATGAAAGATGGGGTAGAAACGTGTACAAGTGCAGTTTACGAAAGTTTATGCTATAAGTTTGAGGTTTTGACGGGGCTCTCTGAAAATCCAGCAGCAAGTTCATTCGCTTTGGCAATAACGACGTTGTTAGTTCTATGTATCTTATCTAGTTGCTTAGCGCAGAAATATAACCGACCGACGATGTCTTTCTCAAGAGCCTCGATGTTCTTCGGCACAATGCTTTTTCTGACTCGAATGGATGAAATAGAACTGTATAAAGATTAAAGCGGATCGAAGCGGCGAGGTAAATCCGAGCATTTTACCGAAATAGAATAGGTTTAATCGGGCAAATTCATCCACTTTAGCCGCGATCGCACTGTTAGTTATCGATTTATGTAGCGATACAAATGTCAGTGATCTGGCCCATACTACGCGCCCCAGTGTGTAGGTTCGATATCCTTTCGCGGTGCTTTCGTTTATTTTTTTCTTTTTTTTTTTTTTTTTTTTTTCTCGTAGAAAAGATAGATATACGATAGCTGGCGATAGGGTCGTTCCATCGCATCAAGCCGACCACCGACGACCTACCCAGTCCACAGAACGAATTCAATTCCTTCGTGTTTCGTTTCCATTGCTCTCGCTGCTGATTCGATCAGGGCCCATGGCGAGTCGCAGTCGTAGCTACCGAACATCCCGGTGTTATTCCTCGTTGTCTCCCAGCACTCTAAAACAGGGATAAACAGAGGAACGGCTAGAGAGAAGTAGCCAAGTAGAAGTCGTCGAGGGAGAGAGGTCACTCGAGTAACTCGCGGCTCGAGTGCTCGCTAAAATTTGCGTATACGCCGCAAGCCACGCGACACTTTCGTATTCAGCGCAAAGAAGAATCCGATGGCTCGTCTAGCTTCGGAGAGGAGAGCCTCCTCGAGGAGGGGCTTTGCAAAAGGAATATCTGAAAAGCCACTCTAACGCGGCTATTATGGCATAATTAGCATTGATACCCTAACTGCCAATAACGCCAATAAGTAGCGCCATCACCTGTCTCATCCGCGCTCGAGAAGGCTATCGACGATCAAAGTGCCAAAGGGGGATCGATAAACTCGACGCAACTCCTTTCTTTCTCGCGCAAATTCTAGTCGCTAGAGTCAAGTTTATCAATGATTTTTTCACGAAGACTCATCGGATATTAACGCCGACGGAGTCAGAAATGAAATTCAGCGCTGTTTCGACAATCGAGTTACGTCTATAGAAATAATTCAAGTAATCCGCCGCAATGGCATTAAGCGGAATTCGAGGCAAACTTAATTTGCCCGGATAACAGGGGCAAAATATTATTTAAAGCGACATTTATATTCATAACGAGAGCTTTATAATTTCGCGCTGTTGAATCATTAACGTCAATTTCGGCATCGAGTGATAAAAGTTTCGGGGTGGGGTTAAGCAGAACGCACGTATACGCAAACTCCTCGCTAAGGAAAGATTTCAAAAGGCACCGCGCGAATTTAAACCGACGCTTTTTCATGCAAAGCTCGTGCCAGCCAGACGCGTCGGTACTTTAAAAGGATCGGTAAATACACGTACACGCAGGACGAAAGGTAACCACACGCTGGGCTCCGCGCGAACTGTTGGATGGATAAAGAAAGGAACGGAGAGGCCGGGGAGGCGGTGGGAAACGGCACACAGGAGGGGTGGAGTTTACTCTCGCAGGTGCAGGCGTATGTGTAAATTTATGTACGTGGTAAACGACTTACTACTCGCTGCGTTTCTTTGGCTGGAATACTTTGGGTCATAGTGGATGTCGGTGATGTGCCAGAAATATCCTGCAACACAAAGACGTCGTCGTCATTTTCAGCAAACCCCTCGCAACCCCGCCCGCTCGTGTAATGCACGAAGACACGAGGGGCTAAGCCGAAATATGCAGATACGCGCACTTGCCTATCTCTCCTTGAACAGCACAAAGCCACGAGAGCAGGATCAGGTAATCGCGGATCATCTTTTCGTGGTTGAACCTGCAATCATGAGCAATAACCCCTTAAGGTTGGAGGTAGATTCGTAAAAATGCCCACTGGAAGAAAATATTGAGAAATATTTTCTCCCCTTTAACGAGACCTCTCTCTCTCTCTCTCTCTCTCTCTCTCTCTTTTTCTCCCTTCCTACATGATATCCTTTATTCCGCTCCTCCTATTTCTCCTCCGCCTCCTTCACCGGACCGACGAGTTACGAGTTACTCCCAAACTGTTTACTCCCAATTTAGGAGAAAAATAGAAAAACTCGCGCGTAATTACTAAGTCTATAACACACGTTTGCATTCGAAAGAAGCTGCAGGATTAAAGAGGGTAACAACTCCCTTTGAAAGTAGCGGCAACAGCAACAAAGATCCACAATCAACCGAAGAACGAATCTCTCTCTCTCTCTCTCTCTCTCTCCTCGATTTATTCCGAGCTGTATTAACGTAAGTTTTCTAATTTGATTTTGCCGGAGAATATCAAAGCTCTGTATTAAGAGTAGTATCACAGACCGGATGCTTCTCCGTGGAGAAACGTCGCAAGAAAGAGCGACCAGCAAATTGCGTGTTTCGCCATAAATGTCTGTTTAGCGTCTAAAAAGCGATGCGACGTTACAGCAAATAATGGCGTCACGTCATGGCCCTCGCTAAGGTGTCTCCTTCGCTTCTTCCGGTTCGCTGGTCCTGTCTATTAGATTCCCCTGTATTGGCCATCAGTGTAAATTGGAATTCACGTCGTGTTTCTACCCATCCGCGATGGGTCGCGCATTACTTCTCGGGCATTTAACGCAATTGTAGATATTTGAGATTGAACAGGCCTCGGTGACACTGCAATGAGAAGCTGCCGGGCTAAACGATAGGGAGAGACACGGGAACGAGGAGGAGGGAGGCTGAGGGAGAGAAAGAGAGAGATTTGATCGCACCCCGGGGAACGTCATTATGACCATTTGGCGGCGGCTACCGCTATTCCTACCCGTTACTGCCAATAACCGGTATCTGACGTACATTACCACCAATTAATATCGCTTGCTTCGTACGGACCGAAGCCCACCAATTTTTGGCAGATTGAAAGCTCTCCTTCGAACATTCGCCTAATCGACTCAAAATTCATATTTATCGCGTTTTCCGATATTTTCTGAAAATTTCTCTCTCTCTCTCTCTCTCTCTCTCTCTCTCTCTCTCTTTCTCTGTCAGTATTCTGAACAAACTACAAATACGCACAATAATGTTTTCATTCACGAATATCCGAGTTTGAGATTAAGTCTTATGAAAGAATCGCGGATGTTTCTGACAGAGAATAAGGTCTCGCGTATTTAGATCTGATTATGAGTCCGGGGGTCTTTTTCCGGAGCCAGTTTTGATGTATGTCTGGTTACACAGGCACTTGCATTTGGAAAATAAATGTGCTGCTAAACGCACACTTATCCCACCGCGCAAAACGCTCGAATGTAGTCATTTTTCGCTCATGACGCGCAATTGATGGATCTACTTTCAAATGGGTATTCTATTCACGCGAAATCTCACAACCATCAAACATATCTTTCCAATCCAGTTTCAACGAAAAACCGGACTATCTATCTGAAAATAGATCGGTCGACACTATCGGCCGAGTACTTACGTTAGCCTGACTATGGAGCGCATCATTCATCATAATAATCATAACCCATATCTACCTATTCTTTCGTTATCGACGCTCCAGTTTTAGGATACGCATTCGATACAGCTGTTCGATTCGCCGAAAATGGCAAGCGAATCGGTCCGGCTTTCCAGTCTATCGTTCAGAATGCCAATCATCGAGGGTTTCAATACATTTTTATAAGAGATTGCCACTCTATAATTTCCATTTAAAGCGACTACCAACCGGAGCTATTCCTCGACACGTCCATCAATCCTCCCTAAATTCTCAGATTCTTGCATCTTTTACAAGGTTACTTCCTTGCTCCGTCCCGTCGGTCAGTCCCTTTGCTTCCGATCTACGAATAATGTTCTCGCGAACCCACTGAAAAAATAGCGCGCCACTGAAAAATCAATGGCTAATCCCTTCAACGTATTGAAAATCACATTAGTTGATGTTCTCATTACCGAGAGAGGCATCGTTAATAATTAATATCACGGACTTTCAAGCGAATCCTATTATTTCAGTTTTTCCAATGGTACGTTTCGTTCGCGGTGGGTACACGGGGAGAAGCCTTTAACGGAGAAATATTGATAAAAAAATAGAGAAGCAAATCTGAACTCCGAGAGGAGACAATGGCCGATACGCTCATTACGAGAAGAATTACCGTTCCAAATGGATGAATGCGTCATTGGAGCGAGTTGGCCGCTCTAACGAAGTATATACCGACAATTCCGACGTGGTCCTTCGATGGCAATCACATGTTTTAAGGAAAAGCCTAACAGGTGCGTAAAGGCTTTATGAAGCTTCTCACGAGGTATTATTAGATTATTATAGCGCGATATTAAAATAACGGTGGGATCCACTCGATGGCTAAGGTGCGCGCGGATGACCTCGATGACGGGGTCCAGAATGACCTCGTAATACGCTTGGAAGAGTAATTATCGGTGCTTTTCCGTAACATAACGAACGAACGGCTACCGTTTCTGCGCAGAAACGCTCCTGAGCCGACATATCAGCATCGTTCGTCTCGAAAGTACCAGCCACTTCAGACGCTGTTGTGGAAAACCATTTTTCTCCTAACCGTGATAATCCCCACCACCCCTCCCCTCCTCCCTTTCTTCCCATTCCCATTTCACTCCGCCCGAGCACAGAAACAATTCAACGTAACGGAAGTACCGTGAAGAACTTTGCGCGTTTACGGCCAAGTTGCGGTTTGGTCGAAACCCGTTTCATTCATTGTAAATGACGTATGAAGTAATTACTGAATAAATTAAGCTGCAGGAAAGATTACATGCTTTTCTGAATAGAGCGCGAGAATCTTTCCTTCCGCGACGTTACAGAAATTGAATACTTGCATTATTCCGCAAACCACACCCCCATCCCTGTTTATCGCGTAACACAATCACTGGGGGCTATCATTGTGTAGCGACTTATTTTTTCTCTCTCTCTCTCTCTCTCTCTCTCTCTCTCTCTCTCTCTCTTTCTTGAATATAAGAGAGTCTCTGGTATTGTCTTGCAAGTCGCAATTTACCGTTTCACTCCACGGATGATATGGCGAGATTTAAATGCCAACTCATTTTATCGGGTTTCTCGTCAGAATGACTGTTCTTGATTTTAACGAATTAGAGAGTCTGTCACTTATTGCTCCTCAATCGTTTCCAATTACTTTAGGAATGAAATCGTCGGGTGGTACTGTTCGCAATTAGAAGACAAAAGTGCTATAAACATGTTTCTTTTTTTTTTTTGTTTTTTTCTGCAGGGGCTCCTTAGTTATATAGGTTATAATCTGAAAAATACATACGAATAAAATGGTTACTCACGAGACTCTCCGCGATAAAAGCTTTTAATCGAGTTCCATTTTGCCCTGCAGGCTACATTGCTGTTCAATTTCAGAAACAAGCAATTTTTTAAATGAAATCTCTTAACAAGACACGGTTTCCATGATTGGGAACATAGATTCGGGTTGAAGCTTAACTATTTTATGAAAAGGTACAATCAAGATTCCAAGTAACAAGTACTTTAAATAAAAGATGCGAGCGATAATCGTGCGTCGATTAGGCCAGTGCGCAGCTCTCTCGGTATATAGAGATGTTGGTGGTGGTATGATGGTGGTGGTGGTGGGTATTATTAATACTTGGTCGCATGTTTTTTCTTTGTCCGATCACCTCGATGGTCACTCCGGAAGAACATTTCTCTCGCAGCTCTGTAATCCTTTCTGCGTACAACGAATCGGGATCACGATAACTCGATATATAACATCATGCGCGTACCACCCCTCTTGCTCGTTTTTGTTTAAGAGAAAATTGAACCAGTATCTAGCTCTTCCATAACGAACGAATGAACGGATCGGTATTTACGAGAGATTCGTTTGCACGTGCGATGCATATAAGCGATAGTGAAACAATGGCTCAAGCCATGTCCCTTTTGCGAATTTCGAACGTTCGCAGTTACCCAGCGTAGAAAAGATAAAGCTTGTCCCGAAGAAATCAATAATTTTCCATTAACGATTCGTTCGTCCGCGATTAGAAGAACAGCGGGACGAGCAGTACGAGGAGGTTTCATTTGCTCCATTTAGGGATACGTCTTCTTCTCATATCCGATCTGATATATATCGATAATAATTGAAACTCGCTGCGGAACATGGAGATCTCACAGCGATACCACGCTGCACAGTTTTCTTTTTCTTTTCTCGATTTTATTATGTACTCTGCAATATATCGGAGCATTTATGTACGATAATGTTGACCTAAAAATCACGGGATCTTCCATCTATATCGCTGAAAGAATTTTGCGGTGGAAGAATAAAATTTATTAAATCCACTTTCACTGAACCGTGAAACAGTTTTCCTCGTAGATGCATTGAATTCCATGGAACTTGGATGCACGATATGAACGACCATACAAATCTGATAGCTTAAAATTACCGATTCGCATTATCAATTCAGTTGTTCGCCATCTCTGGATACAATTGTTACACTCTCATGACCGGGGGATCGCCGTTCGTCACTATTAGTATTTCATAAATTCATCGATTATTTGCGAAACAGACTGTTGCAAATTGATGGTTATCGAATTGACGTATTTTGCATATATAAGCGAGAAAATTTTCCTAACAGCTTTTCGACGGTGCTCTTGGCGTTATAAAAATATAACAAGCGTCAAATTGTAGTCGAACTCGTTTATCAGGGATAAACGCTTGTATCGATGAATAATGTTCGCGTAAGTAGTAAATTTTTTTCGGAGTTACACCAATTATGATGGTAATGGCAGAAAACGAGAAATAATCAAAGCTCGCGAGCAATTTCCATAAAAACGCGAATCTCCAGGTCGGGGGAATAATGATCGAGTAGAAAAACCTTCGTTATTGCTCATGTGCAGAAAATACACTTAACTGCAAATCGATTTGCCAAGTGTTATGGTTCGCCATTAACGCTGGCTCATTGTGCCTGATTATTTCTTGCTCGATAGATGCGTATTTTAATCAATCGAATTATCGCGTCTCCTCCCCCCTCTCGCATAATGCGAAGCGCGCATGAAAGTATGTGGGAGAACTCGCTCCTTGCTCATTTTCCATTTTGAGCTTTATCATTGATGTCCTTTATTTTCGCCGCACTGAAACGTCAATCACGTTGCACTAGGCGATGCTTTTATGTGCTTCAGCGTAACAACACTCACTATAGTGAAGACTGTTTCGCGGAGTTTCCAGATTTCAATCATCATAGAAGAAAACCATTTCCTCATTCACTGTTCCCTTGAGATATATCTTCCGATTGCGTCATATGCATCCGCCGGCAAGAGACGCGTGTACGGGCTATGTATTCTTCTTTTATGTATTCTTTATATTTTACGAGTTGATTCAAACTTGTATAATCAAATAGTCGCCTGAATCTCCACTGCGATAACCAACGCTGCTTCGTATCAGGCATACATTTTCTTCGGCCGCTCTCATCCCAATTCCATTAATAGCATTTTGTTTCGGACGATCGCGCGGTCCGTAACTCCTTCGACTGATCAACGAGCGAGAAACACAAGAGAGAGAGAGAGAGAGAGAGAGAGTACTCGGGATAGTGTGTACGGTAATAATATTGTAGAAATTCGTAGAGTGCACAGAGAATGTCCGAGCGTATAAAAATTAGAGTGGTTTCGCTCGTTAATAATTAACCCCCTGATCATATTTTCCCCGCGTAAGTTAATTCGAGCCGTTATCTCATGCGAGACTGATGCATTTGGCGAGGGCGTTTATCATCACGAATTAACAATGAAATACAAGATAAACCGGATTGCATGCTGGCTAATCAGTTGGTTGTATGACAAATTTCGCATAAGCCGTGCCACTTTACGGTGTAGCGTGAACGCTGAAAAGTTTCACTTGAAATCACGTGACAAATCGGTCGGATCTTAAACAAGTTAACAGGAGGAGGAGGAGGAGGGGCGGGGAGGACTCACGCTCGTGTCAGGTCGAACACGTTCGGAGAAGGGGGAGAACTTTCTGTTTCTCAAATTCCAATCGTAAAGCTCGAAGCTTCGTTTTGACCTTTCATATATTCGAGAAAAGTTTACAGCGCGTGTAAGAAAAAGGTTAGACGAGTAAAACGTGTCAAAAATCTCTTACTCCTTTACGACGAAATCGCGTGTCATCGGACCAATCACTATTCCCTGCACGCGCTTCGTAAACCGGGAATAACCGCGAATATATAGGGTGTCCTTAAATCAACACCTTCGACATTCTTGCTGATATTTCTGCACGAAAACAAAATAATATACTAGATATGGGGGATGATGATGGGTGGAGGGACCACCAGGAGCTGCAAATATACGAGTATCAGCGGTACTTTCAACCTTCCCCTGATGATACCTTCACATGGAACTGAAATAATACAGCGAGCAAGAAAGTTTTTATCAGAACCCACCCTCCCAAGCAGCAATGGCATTGGATGTCTCAGAATCAACACCCTCGGTAATGGCAAAGTGCACGTGGGATGCAAAGGTGAAGAGAGAGAGAGAGAGAGAGAGAGAGAGAGAGAGAGAGAGAGATTAGGTGGTAGTGATGGTGGTACACCCTGCACTTTTGGCCCGAGTACACTGACTCATTGGTCAGTTGTTGCACAACCAAGGCTTTTTGTTTATCGACGAGGCTATCTCGTTTTTGTTTTATCCGACTCTCGTATCGACGACTTTTGTTCTAAAATGTTGTTCAGGGCTTCTCGTGGAAAGCCTCTCTTCTCGTCTCTTCTCTCTTTTCAGCCTGGCCTATTATCGAAGAATCATTTTCTTCCATGTTGCGCTAACCGAGAAAAGTTTTCATCAGATAAATCCTACCCTGCGCAAATGTAATAACATATAATTCTAGTTTCAAGAACACAGTTATTTGCAAAATGATACTCGGAAAGTCCAGTAGTTAAAACTATTACTGACAATAAACAATGCTTATTATGGTTTCCACCAATGAGAGTAATGCGAGTCTGAGTGAAATATTACGTGCATAATGTAACTGCTTAATTCTCGTGGAGAGATTATAAAAATGTTCATTTCTCTTCCGAAAATATAGTATAATTAAAATAGTCAGTGGCATCGGTATACACAGATTCGCGTTGAGCGTAATAAAAATTGTAAGCGCTCTAAAACCTGCTCAAAGAATTTTTATAGGACCGCCGCGCACATAATATGATTTAAATTTCATTAGATGAATGAAAGTAGGAGAAATGCGCTTTTGGTTTTGTATCACAGTTTTTTCGGACGCCTCTTTAAAACTTTTTATTATTTATTTCCAGAGTCTCAGTAGTTGATTTTTAATCGTCGCGAATATTAGTGCTCCAGATAAAACTTTTACATATTTACGAAGCTTTTTAAAGTCGTGAGCTTTATAACGGGGGACATACCCAACGGCATAAATATATGTAAAGTATGCGTATATAAAAATGGCGAAAGGGGGCCATAAATCTGGCAAAAAATCGCCTAGATTTCCAGCAAAGGAGCACCGTGGGTTATTACTGGCTTGGTGCGAGGTGTATCACAGTTACGTGACAATTTCTTAACTTGCTAGCCAGGACGCGACGCTGGCGTTGCCTACCCAAGATGGACGTCGGTAGTTCAACTGTCTCGCTACGAGATTTTACGAGCGGTAGTTTGCCCTCGGACCGTCTTACGACGTTTCCTCGTCACCTTCCGTGAACTTACGTGTTCCGGCTTTATCGGTAATTGACCTTTGTTCACTGTTTAAGACCTCCCGCAATTGCTCTTTAATTTGTACGTAAAAAAGTCCGGTTTCCCCCGCGCTACGCCTCCCACGCTCTCACTGGCAAATTTCACGGTACACGTCCACTTTTCTGCGTAGAGAACCCTTCAAGTTTTGCCGGAATTTTTTTCGCGCTGTTTTCTCTAACAAACATTAAAAAATTAAACTATGCTCCTACTAGCAGAAACGAGAATAGTCATTCGTAATTTTTCTATTTACCTTCCATTCATTGTGTTAAACACTGAGAAACGCGTTACACAATTTCGAAGCAATTAAGCAAAGCCAGGAAGTTACTGAAACGTAACTTTCTCTCTCTCTCTCTACGTGTATGCACGCTGCTATTAAAGGACTCTCTATTTTTTAAGGAGAAGCAATTTCGGTAAAATGCAATAAAACTTTATCGGTCATCGTGAATTTCGATTCATCTCGAAATATATATATATATATATATATATATATATATATATACTTTTTTTTATGGAATTTATTGTTGAAGTATTAACGATATTTATAAAGAGGATTTCGCAAATTCGCAATGTATTTCATAAAAATTTTATATTACCGGTATATATTCTATTTTTCATCGTTCAACAAATTTACGAGAAAATTATACTTATCGCTGAGCGATATTCTTTTCGATTTATTTCATTTTATAGTCTTCTGCTTTTTCTCGTTAATGAGAGACCAAATAACTCTGTGCTTACCAGTTAAATTTTACTAAATTGATTCATTTTGCGCTCATCGCAAAGTCATATATTACAATTCCCAGAGAGTAAGTAGAATAATTCCTAACTGATAGTTGTATTATCCATTACAGCGATATTAGAGATATTCGAGTTATAAACGAAAATGTCATCTGCGTCTCTATATGTTCGTTCAATATTGAACTAAGATATAATTTATATCTGGTATAGGAAATGGTATTACAACACAGATACACGGAATTATCGATATACGGAACACTGTATAAATTAAGAAAAAGATATCATTCGTCTTCTCGTTGATTAAACCAAAAAAAAAAAAAAAATGCTTTCATTATTTTTTCACGTGCAACAATAGATCCTATATATAGTCCACGACTTTCCTTCAGGGGGGATGGTGGTCTTTGTGATACGATCCATTTAATTAACCCATCAGCGCGCTCTTATTATAAAGCCATTTTTACAGGACTCTTCAATTTCAGTTTAGAATATTTTTTTGCATCAATATTTCGTTATCATCGGAGCCGCTCCTTAATGACGATCAGAATCAATCGACGGACATTAAAGAATCGTACGAGTATTTCTCCCCGAGATAGATCGAGATAAGAGTAAAATATTCAAAAATAAAGGCACGACCTCGTCCTGAATAGGAAAATCCTTCGTTCCATGCACGATAAGGTTTTGCGAATAATTAACCAGCTCTCCTATGTATCGCGATAGAAGTATGTGCCTGTGTATGTGTATATATTGTTGTGACGGATTTCGGTGCTTTTAGGAAATTGATGACCCTAAAAACGAATGGATGCTTCATTCTGCAGCCGTTCCAGGCTCTAGGTAGCTATCTGGCGTGGCAGTTTCTTCTTATTTGAGCCGTAGCTCACTCCGTCGAATCCTTCTCTGGAGTTACCCCTCCATCCACCCTCAACGAGTTCTTATCGGCGTTATGGGTTCGCGCTCGTTAACTTGGCGTGGCTCCAATCAAAGTCTATACATATTTTCGTGTATGGGTACGACACACGACCCTGTGTGTACGTGTGTACAGCGCCGCATTGCCAGGCTTTGTGCGGCAAACGGAAGTCATCAGAAACTTGCACTTGGCACCGCACGAGTGAATATCCTGGCTGCAATTACGTAGCCACGTCGCACTTAGGTAAGCACATAAGTCGTCCTTGCTTATGTTAGCGCCGAGCCAGGAAGCGATCTTCAGGTAAGTGCGGGTAAGTGCAGGTAAAGTACGCTCAGCCTTTAGCACAATACACGGGAAACGTCGTTTTTCACTTAATTTCATTCATCTCGTTAAAACTACACCCGCCGGTTTGTTCCGCCGTTCATACTTGTCTCAAATCTACGAAAAACTCGAGAGGTCCTTGGAGAAATGGACCGAAGTCGTCCAATTCGCACACATATCGATGTATATATATATATATATATATATATACATATGGGTTATGCGAACTTGCACTTAAGGTTAAGTAGTAGTGTCGAAGGTAAGTACGTTCACCTTGCACAGGACATGTGGGTGTCTAGGGTGGAAGGCACGAAGCCAGTTGGTCGATTAGCAACGCTGCGGTAAGCACTTTGAAGAAAAAAGACTCTCTTCGGTAGGAGGACGCATGTTCTCCCGAAGGCGATCGTTATCAGCACAGACTAGCCGTAAAAAGGAAGCATTAACCATCGCAGATCCCACGACTTGCACTGCTTTCCCCAAAGAACCTGCTCCGCTTTCACGTAAGAGCGACGCACGCGTTGGGAAAATGCATTTAGCCCATACAAACTTTTCTTTGTTTCCGGACCTCCCCCTTCAAACCCTTTTTTTCCTCGCGCGACAAAATCTCATCGATTCGCTTATATTTCATTTGGGCATTAAGGTTATTGCCATTGGTACTGCGTTACTCGAGCAAAATACTTTTAAACGAGTAAACTAGTTGACAATTTCCAGTTGGGACCACGATTTTGTCTATCTATCTCTCCTCTTCCTCTCTCTCTCTCTCTCTCTCTCTTCCCCTCCCCGCAAACGCGAGCACAGGCGTTGGACAAACTTTTGCTTATAATGCATGCAATTTTTAGACTCTCCACGCACGTGTGTTACCACTACGGGTATTAGTAAAAAGCTTTTAAACTGTTCTGTGTATCTTGCTGATTAAATTCACATTATGTTTATCCAGGATGTTTCTAGAAAAAAAAAAAAAAAAAAAATTTGAATACGGCTGAAACGCACTTTTATCCAATGTTCTACGTCCTGCGATATTATCGTCCAATCGATATTTAGGATTTTGCAATGAAACGCACATGCACGATTAATTCTCCGGAGAGATTAAAAATCGAATTTTTCTTAAAGTGAATGCAAAGTGCGCTTGATTCTCCTATCGTTCGCGTTTGTATTATTTAATACTCGCATCTCTCTTATTGTAGGTTTATATCGACTCTTGGGTGAAACTGTGAGCGTGTTTTCACCTGACTGTAATTGTAATTGCCCGGTACCACGTAAATTGGCACTATGCCATGGCATACGTGGCCAACGATCCTCGTACAGGTAGAACCGGCTGTGCTAGTTACGAAATCTTTAGGCCCTCTAGGGCAGGGAAATACCGCATATATAGATATTCCAGGCGAAACGATAAGTTTACTCATTGTTAAATTACCGATGCTTCTTAAATAGCATCTGCAAAAGTGATTTAAATCGTGAAAGAGGAGTAATCGCATAAATCTTGTTTTATTATGACTTATAAAAGTAAGAAGACTTTAATAGAAAGTTTTATAAGAGGAATAAACCGTGTTATGGAATTAATTTTTGAGAATACTTAAAAATAAGTAATTGAATCATATTTAACATCCTTTACCTATGCTTAAAAACAAGTTCCCCTTTTAATAGGACAGTTTATACAGCAGTTACAAGACCTAAATTTAAACAATGTGCTGAAGTATAACCCTACTATCTGTTTAAGTAGAAACGGTATAGTAGCAGTCAGACATATTCCGAGAATACTTTGAAGTCTAATTTTACGAAGCAATAAAACCGTCAAGTTGAACTTGTAAGAAATTACTGAAAGTGCTCATTTTGAATTACAATGTGATTTATGCAAGTGCTATTTTGCCATTTTCGTATTTCGTATTTCGAATATTTCTGCGAAATCTTATTACTTTACAGATGGTTAGTTTCACTCGCTGGCTAAGACGCTAAGACAGAATCTTGATTTAGTCGCGATATTAACTAGTAATTGGAAGAAGGTAAGTAAGTAAGCAAGTAAGTTTTTTTTCCGTCCATTAATTGATCAAGGGGAGGAAATACCGGGAAAAGATTAGCGTATCCCATTATTTTGCCGGATAATGCTGGATTTAATTCTAGGGAATCTATCGCGCGACGAGGGCATTTCAGCCGAGGGTTGAAAGGTCCCTGCTAAAAATATCGAATGGTCCTTCATCCCCGGGGGAGGGAGGACCACCCTCCTCTCTTCTCCCGAATGCTCTTCGACCAAGAGCATTTCCAACAGATTTTCGGCCTGGAACGCGGGAGGGAACGAGCGTAGTACGCGAATCGCTATTCTGCGTGCAACTATCCGATTTCTGTCGCGTTGATTTCTGGTCTGGTTACCCGGCGGCGGTCTGGCGGCTGCGGGTGTGGGTGGGTAAGAAAAAAATGAGGCGTCTTTGATCATTCAACGGTGTTAATTTCCACCTCGAACACGTACACCACGCAACCTGTTACGACTCTTTTTCATCGCGAATTTATTCCTCGAACGTGGTTGGCATAGCGACAGGTTTACGCGGGAGATTTACGTGAGCCAAGCAAGCAGCAGCAGCAGCAGCAGCAGCGGCACCATCTATGAATACGCAGAGCTCCTGCCGCCAATAATTAATGGTTACTTTTAAGTACCGTTCTAAAGTAGCACGTCAAAGGAGTAGCCGGACTTTTACTATGATTTACGAGACGAAAAAGTCTCTCTGCCAGAATCTGTCAGAACTTGGCCAACTCGTATGTTCCACCCTTGCCTATTAGGTATTCATATGGAGACACGCGAAGATATACGTGTGTGCTCACGGAACGATGGATACCTGTGCACGCAAAATCCGTTAACGTCAGCAAGGATCATTGAAAATCACTCGTTACCGGATCAAGAGCATTTTGACGTTGTTCAAACGAAATTCCTGCTTTGCTTTCATTCTATCAATCGATGGATGGATGGATGGATGGTTGGACGATCGGATGGATGGAGGACCCCGCAATGTAAAGTTGACAGGTCCGGAAACGACAAAGCATAAGTATTCATTCTTCAAAGTTCGTTTGTCAGACATCTGGACTTCTTCCATTAAAAGCAGTCTCGAGTACTGCTGCCGCTACCACTTTGAATATATTACTTTTTTTCACTTTTTACCCGACAACAAAATTTTTTTCTTCATCGAACTCCAAGTTTCCAGGAGTGGCTTAAATTATTCTATGCATCAAATCTCTCGAAGCTTCCGCGTACAATTTACATTCGACGAACGGATAGACATTGAAGACGATCGCTCTCACATAGAATCGGAGATTCCGCCACGAAATTCCCGGGCTAAGCTTCCGGTATTTTCGTGAGATCTTATCAAACCGCCTACGGCGCTGCGAAGCGTGCTAGCTATAGGCGCGCATTACTGGCAATGACAGAAATTCCTATTTAACCTTTGTCACTCACTCGCGCACACACTCTCTCTCTCTCTCTCTCTTTGGTGGTTTTAGTGAAATGAAACTTGAAAAACTATAAAACATCGATGCGATATCGAACCGATTCTCCGCCGAGCAGCACGGATAGAGAAATACCGGAGATATAGAAGTTTCGTTTCGTTTCGATCAGTTCGGTTCGGTTCGGTTCACTTTTTCTATCTCATATAAGTAATTCTGCCAATTGTCCATTGTTTACGTTCTCCTCGTTTTTCCCTCGCTTTCCTCTCGCGTTTCTCGTTTTTCCCAATCCTAACGTCGTTTCTCTCTAAACGGGCTAGCGCGGTGACTGACATTAAATGGATATAAAGAGATTGCGCGAGTGTGTGTGTGTGTGTGGAGGATGGCGTGCATTTTGACAAATGCACAAACGCAAGGAGCAGAGCGTTTCGACGCGAGGAATAATGTATTATGTGCTATTAAGCGTCCCATTGAGTAAAAGGAATATTTCCATAATTGTATGCATAGTTTATCGGGGGTGGCTTGAAACAATGCTTGGCGAATATTCCGCGGGAGCGCAAAGTTACGCGAAAGCTCGCCCTAGGTAGGTTAGGAAAACCTTGAAGGGAAGATAGCCTTGTCACGGTGGCGCAGCAGCCTGGCAGGATGCAGGACGTTAAACGTGCAACGAGACGAAAGCCCGCATGGGGCTAAACGCACGTCGGTGACGGCCACGATGTTCAGGAGTTACTACCGCTCCCGTAAAATTTATGGCACGTAATATCATTACATCGAATCGCGCGATCCCATTCGCAACGCGGCGTCCCGCAGCGCGCGGACCTTTTTTTATGTCGTGGAAAGCGTAATTTCCGCGGGAGGTAAAATTTGTTCGCTGAAACGAGATTACGCCAAGATGATTGCGTATTATATCCGCGACCGCGCAGGATTCCCCTAGTGTCGCCCGTGTTGCATACCTGCGGCGCTTTTTGTAATGAGTCCTCTAAGAGACCACCACCACCACCACCACCACCACCACCACCACCATCACCGCCATCACCATCCTCCTCTACCCTAACAACCCCCTTCTCTCCTGGCCAATCCTAACCCACGCAAGGTCTTCCTTTAATTCGATATCGTTTGCCGAGATAACGAGTTCAGGAGTAATTAGATGCGCAATTCGGAGCTGCTATTTTAAATAATTCTACCGTATGCAGCGCGTAACTTTATAACGAGCTACGGACAAATCGGATATCGCTCGAGCAGCGCCGCCATGAAAAGCACCAGAGACACTTTGTCGCCGTGAACGCCATCGTGTAAAACGTGTAATACTTCAATTGTTTCGCAGCATCGTATTATCTTAAACCGTCGAGACGCGTGAGCAGCGTACTATTTTAAATACAATTAAACGAAGCCGGGAGAACACTGATTATTGAAAAGTCTCTCCTCCTCGTCGAACCTCGATAGCTCTCTACCGTAAAATCGCTCGAATCGGTTCTTCTCCGTGTCTCTATCTTTCCTCCTCGCGATCAACTAATTTCTATTCTAATATGAAAGAAAGAGGAAGCGAGCGAGAGAGAGAGAGAGAGAGAGGGGGGATTTATTTGACCTTTTTACGCCAAATAAATCATTTCAAGTTGAATCGAATGTAAAACAATTATTCTATAATTATCAGCAGTTTATTTGTCATTAACTGGATTTTCCGACTCTCTAATGTAAAACGTATACATTTTATCGAGGCTAATGACACACGATTAAATTCAATGTTCAAACATGATGAAATTCCAATGCCAAATAGAGTGCATTATTCTATAGTGGCGAGTGATCAATTTTAAATAGATTGAGTGACACATCTTTTAATGAGCACCGTTGTTTAGTCAGAGTTATTAGGTGTGTTACACGTACTTGCTGTTAAATATTAATGCAATAATCGAGAGTCCTTTCGGGGGCGTGCGTAAAATGGCACGAAACCCATGGAAATGACGCGAAGGATCGCGTAATCGAATGCAATAATCATCGAAGATGATACTCGATCGTTATTCCCGTCAAATCGAACCACGCGTCCGTCCCAATGACGTGGATTTTGGTGAAAAACGAATTTAGCGGACGACGCATCGAAGCTCGCTTTGCTCGAAGATAGCGGCAAGTATTTAAAATGCAGTAGATGAAACTCGCTCCTGATATAAATCGGCCAGCGTTTGGAAAGATTACGATTGTCTCACTCTGAATTATTCAAATTTCCCAAAGAATGACGCGATCGATTTTTGCCTTGTACGTTTCCAGCTGAAAAATGAGCGTAAATAATTTTCGTACGTCACGTAGTCATCATTTATATATGTATGTGAGTGTGTGTGTGGGAGCAACCAAATCTGTCTCAATCTGCTAGATTCTATCGAATAAATTGGAGGGATAAATCACTATTAGACCGGGGAAGAATAGAAAGTAGCCTCGAATGATTGGCACACTGTAATTAGCGAAACGCATGTAAAGTGGGGTTTTATTGCAAAGGGAGGAGTTAGCCGCGGAAATAAGCGAGGAATTAATCGAAAGCATTTTGGCGATATTTGCAATATTTCGGAATATTGCTTTTTGCCAAAATAAAGCTGGCGTCCGTAAAATAGTTGGTAATGCACTGTGTGCGTGCCCATTGATTCCACTTTGTCCTACGGCCGTACAAAGATATTATCGGCGAAACACAAAATTAAACCGAACGAGAACGATCATGAGAGTAGAACACGAGCAAGCTGCTGAATCGCACCAGGGTGAAAGCGGCAGTAGTAGTGGTAGTGGTAGTAGTAGCAGCAGCAGCAGCAGCAGCAGCAGCAGCGGCGGCGGCGGCGGTGGCAGGGTATTGCAAATTTAATAGAACGGTGAACCATGAAAACTTACGTATCTGCTAACCGAGAAGTTCAATCCAGATTGGCCATATCGGCTCTCACTACCCCTTTTTACCTCTTCCTTTCCCCCAATTCGTTCACTCGCGCAAGGAAATCGTATTCAACAAAGGATTTCCGGAAGAAGATTAATCGGGTTCGATCGGGCGATGACCTATCGGGTCTAACCACTTGGTTCATTCATTTAGCACGACACACTACTGTTCGCAGTCTCATATATCATCTTGTCTCGCAGCAGTAACTAATTCAAGAAAATCCTTGGATAGCTAACTGCTACCACCGTGCAGCTACCCCAGACACCGAACCATGTATCTTGTATCTTGAATCTCAGTGTATCAAGCGTGTATCAAGCGTGCATCGAGCGTGTGTCAAGCCCCGGAGCGCACTTTAATCTTCCAAACAAGTTTGATGGTCGATGACGATGACGACGATGATGGGCACAGTTTCACCATGCTAGAGATCACACCACCAGAAATGCCTTTCCCAAGGGTGATTGTCGTTGCGTGTTGTCACAGAGGAATCTTTTCTCTCTGGGGAGGAGAAGGAGGAGGAGGAAGAGGTGGAGGAGGAGGAGGAGGTCGTCGTCGTCGGAAGAGGATGATAGCGATGCGTAGTTATGCATTTCGCGGGGTGGTCGAGCAAACGCGAAACGCGGTGGTACGCCGGCACCGCTGGAAGGGCGACGAGAACCGTGCGCGGACCCGCACCCCCGCACAAGCAAACTCGTTCTCTGCTGGAGGTCGGAGAATGCCGACGTAGACGCTAACGCTGCTGCCGGGGGCCGAGGGTGGCTCCGGCTTTGCGACTGCGCCCTTTCGGCTCTCTTCATACCCATTACGCTTCTCACCAGCGCACACACTCCTCTTTCATCCCCCCGCTCAGACACCTTCTCTCTCTCTCTCTCTCTCTCTCTTTCTATCTCTCTATCTCTCGTTTCCAGCTTCCTTTTCCATTCCTTTTTCGACACCTTCGTTCCCATCGTGCATCTCTCTCTTTTCATCCGTTTTTCCCCCATTTCTCCCTTTGTCATCTTCCAACTTACGATTCTTCCATCAATTGGTCCTACTGCCATCTATTTCTGGTTTTGATACGCTGCTTTAATCTACATCCTTAAATTTCATTATTGATGTCGGAGGATTCACCGATTTCACGAGCTTGGATTGATAGATTGTTCTTTCACTTTTTACACCAAGAATCTTCATCCCCTTTCCAGTGGTCATACGATAGTTCCACGCCGCACCGTGGTTCTATCTATTTGATTCTTCCTCTCCTTAGACATAACTTCTATTTTACTTTTCTTCTTTGCAGAGAGAGCATCGTGTATTGTACTGCTCTCGAAAACTTTTTCTATCTTCGAGAAGAACCTATTTCTCTTTTTCATGTGTCCTTCATGGTCTCGGAATCTTTGTTGTTTCACTCGCTCCTCCACCGTTACTCATCTTCTTCTCCATCTTTCTCATTTCGCCCTCGAACCACACTACCCTCTACCTACCTACCCTACCTGAGCCAGTACCGTGATACATCATCGTATCACTTTATGTCACGCGTAACGTTTTATTAACCAGGAATCAAGTGCCTACCTCCCACGATTTCCCCCGCGTCCTTCTCCTCTGGACCTGGATAGGAACAGGGACAGGGACAGGGACCATCATGGCAAGCTAATATATACGTATACCTTGATATACTCGGCCATAACCCAGCGTGAGTCGTAAGGGTGAAGGCTGGAACGCCATATCGGCTCTCGCTGGGGGAGAATTAATACCTATGCATATGCCGCGACGCAAACGGCGATTCCCGCGACACGCGGCCCTCTCGATGTTCAAGAGTCTAAGTACCCTGAGGGATTCAACGCTGTTAGACCCCCGGCATACTGATGTATTATGAGCCTCACGCTCCTCTTAAAAACGTCCCGCAGTTTCAACCATTAATTAAAACTTCGGTCTCTCCCTCTCCCTCTCCCTCTCCCTCTCCTTATATATTTTCACATTCCCAACGACTAATTATTTCTTTCATCCCCTGTATAATGTCATCAACGCTGGAAGGAAACCTCGACGGAGAGAGAACGTTCGCGCACTGCTTCAACAATCGGCATTATCCGTGTACGATGCGCGTGCGATGATAAATTCACTCTCTATCTCCATTGAAATATCAAATGGCCTCTACGCGAATCGAATGTTTCGCGTAGCAAGTTATCCGCAATTATTGCAAACAAATGTTTTCGTTTCCTTGTTAACGTAACTCCATCATATTAATAGCTAATAGTGGAATTGGTCTAATATGTATATCTACGGGCCAGCCCTTGGAGAACCCAACTAAATTCTCCAGCTAAATTCACCCAGGGACCGTAAATGCATAGACGGTGAAATTCTTAATCGTTAAAGTGCAAAACTATTAATAATGCTTAGTAAGCAGACGTTTCGCGTTTATTAATTAGAAATGTAAGCTACTAATGTTTAAGACTGACGTTAAGTACAAATATTGAAGATTGAAACTACTGTAAACCCTCTTATAACGCTGTATTCTCATAACGCGGCCTCCACATAACGCGGTACGAATTAATCGTGTTATAGGAGGGTAGCTTCCAGATGAGAGTAAATATTAAGCTCTGTAAATGGCAAACTAATTATTCTTTGGTTTAAACGGCCGTTTACTGACCATTATCTGATTGTTTGCGGCGGCTGCAACATTGTACGGAGAATTGACAAGTAGCTCTAAATTCATTGTAGCGGAGATGTATAGGGGTGGTAAAACTCTGTTCCATTGCGAAACATTATTAATAATACCTACAAGCCCTATGCGCGAGTGACCATTTCCGCGACATGCGATCGCTTCGATACTTAAAAGTCTTAACACCCAGGGGGATCTTGCAACACCGGGGCTTTTACCTTCGCATACTCCGCGCTGTGCCGCTGTACATTACGCGCTCCAACGCTGGCTGCTATTGCGAGCACCTCAAAAATTGAATTAATCTTCCACTGTGCGAGAGCTATAGCGTTAAGGAACATGCGTCGGAATACGGCGGAGTTTTGCCATTTCGAGTTTGCTCAGCTTCGAATCGCATCGTCACAGAGGGCCAAAGAAACTTATCGATCGTGGGAATGGACAATTTTCAATAACGCGAATATAGTTTTCCAATGGAATCGGAGACTTCTTTAGCGTAAACACGGCTTTGGCACATAAAATCCTGTTCAATGCCGGGGCTGGAGAGAGGCGTGGGGGAGGAGGGCGGCTATGTGAAGGATGGCGTGACGAAACGCTTATTGCGTTAATACCGGTACATGTGAAAACTCTGATTTCCGGGATGTACAAATTGTCGCGATGCTTAAGAGTATTATTATATCTGCAAAAATCCTGTAATCCCGGAATATCAGCTGGACGCCATAGTAAATACTGATTTCCGATATAACGGATACATGCAGAATAAAATAAACAGTGATGTAAATTAAAGTGCAGGAAATTTTTAGCGTCGCCCAGATATTTTCCCTATAAATAAATTTACATTGCAAATACAATATATGATATCCATAACAATTGTTGAGGTTAGCCAAACAGAGTTCCATTATTGGAATTTGGTGAATAAATATCGACTTATTGATTTTGGAACTGCTGCAAGGTCTCAGATCTGCATATTATAGCTTATGTCAATAAAAATATTTATTAAAACTCTTTATTGACGTATTATATGGTGCACGCCGTAAATTATTAAAATAAATGGAGTTTTCCTTATTGGGGAGATACTGAATATTGCTTCGACTCTTCCTCCCCGACCCACGCTCATTCGAGTGTACAATGATTATTCTTGAAATTAGTGCAATTATCGTAATTTAATGGACATGCACGCTATTGCCATTGTGCAATTCACCGGTGAAGCAATTATACGATTGATAGCATCTGCGCGCAAGTATGGCATCTTATCTTATCGCAGTTCTCTATCAAATTCTTACTTATTATTTTTTCAGGTGATAGCAATTACGCGATTACCATTAGTGCAATTTTGCTGGGTATACGTGCTACGCATAGTGCAAGTGCATGTGTCATGAGTGAATGATAGTGCATCGTATCACGTACTGTGCGAGCGCGAGAATTAATACGGGGAGGATTCGTACTCCTTCCCAACGATTCCCTCGTTGCGTGATTTCCTCAGTTGTTGAGTAAGTCGTGCTGCAAAGTACTAGCTGCCTAATATAATATTGATATGATTTTGCAATAAACTTATAGTGCATGCCTCAATCTCCGGATCGATACGAGCAAAACAGGAGGGAGGAAAATTATTGAAATAGAATGGAGCCTCTTATTTTCCTGCAGATATATGCTATATATCCATCCAACTTGCATGATAAACCAAAAATTTTTGCGCACACCCTTTTTCGCAATCGAAAATCCCTCGTAATCTTGTTATAATCCGTAATGATTACTTTATTGTGGCTTTAGAAAAAAAAAGAAAAAAAAAAAAAAAATTGCTTTTCATGATCCATGCAAAGTTTATATCCTATAAATTGTGGCACGCTTCAATTAATAAGAAAAATATATGTATGGGGGGTAGCCTTTCCCTTTAGCCATAACAGCGTTCTCGGTACATGTTTATAGTGCAATATATTTACTCGCACGCCCAAGGGTGCACAAGACTCTGAAGGGAAGCTTGTCACACATAGCCAAGGAAAGGTAGAAAATTAATATTGATGCATATGACTCGGAAAATGTTTTTCTGCTCTCTGATTTTTTACTTCATTATGCTTCCTTCAACGTGCTTTTTGTCAACACCTATTCTCTTTCTTCAACCCTATCTCTCTCTCTCTCTCCTCCCCCTCCCTCTTATCATCCCCTCATTTATTTACCAAATAGCAACTTTTATGCTTCATATTTTATTTTGTCATATTACTTGATTTCAACCACTCCATTCCTATCTTCGTCGCATCTTCGGATCTACATACTCTTTGTTCCATATAAGATTACACCACTGATTCTTGCATTCAGCTTTTTAATTTGACAGCGACTATCGTATTTCCATATTCTGTGACTTTCCATTAGCCATTAGCCGAGGAGAAGTTTATAGTGCAATATATTGGTGTACATAAGGGTGTGTAGGGAGCTAAAGGGAAGCGTGTCACATCTCGTAGGTACAGAAGAGAATTAATACCGATGCATATGCCTCAACGTGAAATGGCTGTTGCCGCCACGCGTGGCTCCCTCGATGGGAATCCTATAGATGGGGTCCTATATACGACATGCGCGCGAGAGCACACTTGTATGGCCAAGGTGGTATTAGGTATCAACTAGATGATATAGTAGGTATCGGCGGTCGCAGGTACGGCTGCCGTAGATAAGGAACATCTAGTGGCATGGCCACAATGAGATAGTACTCGTAATAACTAGTTGCTATCTACCAGCCAAGGAAAATCATAGCTATTTTACATTCCTGTCGTAGCTTTAACCAAAAAGCTGATCTTTAACTTTGCGCTCAACAGGAAATTGGAAAGCACTAGGGAGATGAAAAGTCTTCGATGAAAAATTTGATATCTTCTCGAGAAAATTGAGTATCGATTAAAACCCTCCTTTTTTAACTGTGCAAGACAACTTTTTATTGATTCGATATTACGCGACCATTAGAGAGCTAACGCGACCTCTCTCTCTCTCTCTCTCTCCAAACAACTAATTCCTACTCTTGCATGAAAGAGGATTATACACGATTCTCAATATTCCAGACAAAGTGAGTTTTGGGATATTGAGATCAAAGAATTCGCTTCTGGAACCAATATCTTATCTTCAGATTAGAATCTGACACGCGTTTCACAGTATCGACCTACTTTCCAAATAAAAAGAGAGGATCCTTACTTAATTAAAAATACCATGCATGGATTTTACTTTTCCATCATTGAATTATTCCTTTGATAAGATTTATGGTGCTCATTACTGAAAATGCATTAAAAGATATTGACTTATGCAGCAGCAGCAGCAGCAGTAGCGGTACGACTTCATGTAGCGCGTACTAAAGTTCTTTGATATTCTAATCTAAGGGATATTAAGCGTACTTTCTACGTATGTGTGTCTTCGCGTTTCGCAAAAGTATTGTATAGTGGCGATAAAGCATTAATAAATATGCATATGGACCATTAACAATAATGGATTCTACGAAACGTGGCTCTCCTGACGCTTAAGAGTACATTCCATGTGGTACAGTGGGATAAAATGATTCCAAGGTAAAGCTAGGCGTGAGATTAGAGCTAGAAGAGCACGCGCAACGGGGAAGAGTCGACGATCAAAGTTAGAGCCGCGAATCGAGCGAAAAGAACGAGAAGAGGTTTTTTGTCAAATAATTTGGAAGCTGACACTACTGGGCCACGCTGGAAAAAGGTTATCTTGGAGCCAAGAATCATTTTCCTCCGCTATACCTGGGAGAATCGGCTATCAGCTGCATGATACAGCAAGTATCGTTGGTTACACCAGGTGATACTAGCACAGTCTCTGCAGATAAGGAATAAGCACTGGTGTAGGTATACGACGTGAGGTCGTAGTAATTGGTGTTTAGTATCCAATAGTCGACCAACGGGAAGGAAGTAGCTTGCCTTACAGTTACACCGGAACATCTGCACATTTTCTAATGCCGAAACTGTTCCTTCTCGCAGATATCTCGAAGAATACTACATTCGCCCGCTAATTACTCATTAATACTGAATAATCCTCTATTTTTATTCATTAAGCTCAATCTGTTCATTCGAATTGTTTAAAGCCCCGATAATACTGTAATTGCTAAATAAATTGTTAAATGAGAACAATAGTAGTAGGTCATCTTGATAAAGTATGCTCCGATCTGGCTTATACAAACCAATGGAGATAAATTAATATGCATAATCTGCTCTTCCAGCAACTTTGTGCATTATCTCCATTATTCCACGTTAAATTTTTCGCAGCACTTTACTAAATTTTTTATAAAACATAGAAACATATGCAAGGACTGTTTTTTTTTCCTTTTTATCCTCTTTCTATCGGTTTTAAAAATAATGGAGAATGAAAAGGATAATTTAAATATTCTTGATTATTAAATTTTTTTAACCTAGATCAAAAATAAAAGTTTGTCTCTAGTTTAACTCGATATTAAAATTTTGTCGCGGTTTTCATGAAACTTGAGATCGAGTTTAATAGTGCGAAGATCAGATAGTATAAACTCATGCATTTTATTCATAAGAATCCAGTTTGAACTTTAAGCAAGCGCTGTTCCTTGCAACTGTTCTGTTCACCTTAATTTACACTTTATTCATGATCTTTGTTATACTGATTTAGGTTTTCCAATTTCATGTCAGGACCTAAATTTAAATGTCCCCTTACATAGAATAGATTGTGCTAAAAAGATTATGTTAAATCATTTAAGAGAGAGAGAGAGAGAGAGAAAGTTGAAACACTTGTTATATTTTAAGTATTTTGAAAAGTTTTTCAAATGCACGAAATTCTTTCGAGAGAAAAATAATTGGATAAAAGTGCAATAGGATTTAATCGGTGTTTTTGAAATACCTTCCCCAATGATTTAACTCGTCCTTATTATTATCAAAAATTTTTATGCGGTGCTCTTATGCAGATAAGCAGAGCAGGGCAAGTAAATCACCGGGAGAACGCGTAGTTATACGTAGAAGGGTATAACTTGCACGGGCGTAGCTGAAACTCTCATTGAGAGTTTCTCAGCCGGTTTATTTGTGGGAGTTTATGCTCTGTTCATGATAGCTATTGTTTGATCCGGAATCCAGTCGCGAGCGTACGCATTGATGGCCAAACGCTCGTGGTCGTTGACAGTTTTAGATCAAAATCAAAAAGCAAAACGGGTCTGACGGTTTACGCGCAAAAGTATCTACGCGCTAAACGCAATTTCCTTGATCGATCTTGATTGGGTCGTTCGGTCGTTCGGTCGTTCGGTCGATCCTTGCTGCACTTTCGTAAAATTTCCCAAAAACATCAGGTAAAACCTGTGCAAGATCCGCGTACGATCGTTCCTTGGATTTCAGCGTGAAATACGAGAGGCTATAAACCAATAGCGAAAACAATATGAAGTTCATGCACAAAACTGTATAAATACATCCTTCCTTGATCAATCGTCCACAGTTTTCAGAGAGCAGAGCGAATCTGGCGTGGTTGGTTGGATGCATCCAATTCATGGCTTCGTGTCGACCAAATCTAGATAAGCCGGATCAAGATTGTTCGTGGCTACAACGCGTTTTGTGCGATTTCCACTGTACACTCGCATGGTTAGGTACGTGCTGTCAGCTTAAGATTAATTCACATCTATACCCGACATAAGGTTGCAAACAAATGGATTTGATAATGAACCCATATGGCTCATATTCACGTAAAACATTTTACATTGATCACTCGCCATTGGCCGAAAGGCCGTAAAATTACGTACTACACTTTCCACTGATAGTATTTACTTGATATACGTTTTATTTTTACGTTTTATGATGTTTTTATCTGATAGAAACGTCTACTGTTTCATTTTAAGGAAACCATGCCAAATCGTGATGTAATACATTTGTTCGTGATATTTCCATGACGAAGAAAAAAGTTTCGCGCAAAGATATATTTAAAAGGAATAATGTGTACCTTTACCGAGATCTCCCTTAACTCGACTGAAACTTACTTTTCGAGAGATTCCCCGTGTGCAACGTGATGTTTCAATTTGCACTCTCTATAAAGTTCGACAATCATTGCATTCTTCGCATTATGGATAACTATCCGTACCTACTCACGCATAGCTTACGTATCCTTTGACGACGATGATTTTTCACCGATAGTTCATCTAAAAGGTAATTTTTCCACACTTTGACGACTGACCGAGTAGTGCTATTACTCTACTGTTAGAGTGCGCAAGGTTGTATGGAACGGGACTTGATATACATGGTTTCCTGCATGCACATATATACGTACGGGAGTAAGTACTGGAATTAGATAAAATCTGGTTACCATAATAATCAGCTTGGAGTGATATGAAATTGTGCAGGTTGCACATATAACGTAATGTTGCTATAAATATTTGTGAGAGGCGTCATTCATCGCTAGAACACTATACTGCGAATATATCGAACATCAAGAACGTTCATTTCCTAATAGATTAATATACCAGGCTACTTAAATTTTAGATCGGAATAGAACGATTCTCTCTCTCTCTCTCTCACTCGCTGAATTCTCAATTATCATGTTCATTGAATTTTTTATAACTATAAATTAAGCTTAAACGAACTGAATGTGAGCGTGAAATATCTATCACTGTCTGTCACAATTGTGATATATAGGATTTATAACTTTGATTAATTTCACGTCTACGTGAACAATGAGAGAAGAAACAACCACTCTTTATTTCAAGAAAACCATAATGAAGAGTCACGTGTAGGACTCTTCATTCTTTATCAGCTGTATCGTATATACTCGCATAATTGCTACACACTCAATGATCGTATTCTATATAATTAAAGATATTTGAAAAATTATTGAAAAAAATATTATCATGATCATTTAATCTATTATTAATTGCAGTTCTCAGTTATTGCACTCGAAAAGCTATAATCAAGATAAATGATACAATAGGATAGACAGAGAGAGAGAGAGAGAGAGAGCGGCTACATTAAATTATCGATAAGAAAAATCTTCTAACGCGTTGGAAACATTCTAGTTAACTTTGTAGAGCTTTCAGTAGCTAAATTAAAGATGTCAACGGCCACTATCATTTAAACGTAACCACGGTTAAACTTCTGTGCTCGAGTTTCGTTTTATGGTACAGTATATACACCGCCTTTTCGTAGTAAGCGAAGTGCCAAGTAGTACGAAACAACTTTGGAGAAGCGCCTTTGTTTTTGGTGAGGTCAACTAGGGTTAAATCGACCCCAGAAAGCGCGTTGAAAAAGTCGCAACACTCTCGATACGTTTTTATCTCCCCCAGGTTCTTGTCTTCCCCAGTTTGATTTTTATGGATCCCCAGGAAACTAAACATACATTACCTTTTATTTCATTGCCTCGCGAGATAAAGCATTCTTTACCCGCGTTCAAATATTATTTGTTAAAACACGTTAATTCAACGCATCCTCCGCGTCGTGGATAGACCAAAAGACAGGAGGGCTTTTTCTCTTTTTCCTTTAAAATGCCGAAGAGTCCTCAGTTTTTACGAAAGCTTCCGCAATGAGATTCGTTTGGCAACGGGAATGGAGGAGAGGTCAATAATGCTTCAAGACGGATCGATCGAATTACGAAAAGACTTAAATACCGATAGAAAGTTCCATCGTCGTCCTCGTCGTCGTCGTCGTCGTCGTCGTCGAATGACGTATTCTTAAAAATCATTTCTCCTTCATCTAATCGCCTCGTTATCGGAAAACGGATTGTACAATTGCAGCTCCTAACAACCAATCCCTCGGTGGCACATCGCAAAAGCGATGTGGATGGGGACCACCAACACACACACACACACACACAGGTCTGAAGATGTTTGTAACTCCAAGGAACTCGTTGAAACTCGTAACGTCTTTGCTACTTCTCGAGTGACAACAGGGACCAGGTTGAGAAATGTATAAAGCAAGACCAGGTCGTTCTGGTCGCCTAGACTTCGCAAGTATAGCTCAGCGTCACTGCTTCACTTTGATCTTTCGCCTTATCGTATGTTGCCGCCAACGTTACTTGGGAGGATAGGGAATATTCAAATATACCCTTACCATTTTTATCGCGATAGCTTCGATTTCCAAGTATGGAGAGAGCCAGCAGCAGGAGTGGCTAAAGGCAGGTAAAATCGTCCGCATCTTAAATCGTTTGCTCATTCGCCGTGCGATCGTTGTGCATGCTTCTGCGGCAATTGCACACGCAAGGAAACCGGCCAGGATTATCTGAAATCAGCTCGAGATGTCCCCCTTGAAAATGCGACTATTTTTATGAAAATCATCTTATTATCTCACTCCTCCTCCGTATTCCAGAGCGCGAGGGAAAATTCATAAAAAGGAAAATATCGACTTTACCTCGCTTTATTTAAATAAAATCTCCACTAACATTTGCTCCATTATCTCTCGAGTTATCCTTCATTTGCATTTCATTTTTACATTTTAATCGGGTCAAAATAGCTTTGCAACTTTAATAATACGTCTAACTTGGAACGCGCATTCTGCATACGTTATGAACATTTTGGCCGATCCTGCAAATAATGTATCGCCCTAATTTGCCGATATACCTGAAAAAATAACTCTCCACTTCGCTGTTTTATTTTATTTTCTTACATCGGATAATAATATTTTCTGCTAATCGATAATATTGTGTAGACACGCCCGATGGGGAGTCTTCTCTTCACCCGCTACCCATTACCAAATATAAAACGAGTTCAATGTGGTAGAATAGCCGATTGGTCGTAAAAACAATGTAAGACTTTATCGACGGTCAATATCTTATTTATTTATTATCGACTCGAAAAACTAAAGAAGTATAAAAACCTCTCTGGATCGGTTCGTAACTTTGATGTATCAATATGCCTCGGCGGATTAATGACCACCTATTTTATATTTCATATTTCACCTTAAATATCAATGAAAATTTTTAATGCTGCGAGAAACATCTGATAGCCAAGTGATTGAGCATCAATTATTTTATTCCGATTTACTTTAGACGCTTATTAAGAAAAAAAAAAAGAGAAAAGATAGGAAAAACGATCAATCGTGTTAATTATGCGATTATCAAGAGTCTCTCAGAATTGTAATTGTAAGACTTTAAAAGGTTTTTTTTTTTTTTTTTTTTTTTTTTTCTTAAACAAACATCGCACATACATTTGCAGCATCGAATCGTCGCGTGCTGGAATAAACTACCAGAAATTGCAAAGTTTCGCTTAAATTCCAAATCTGAAATCTTGTTGAATTCTCTACCTTGCCTACAACTGTAGTACCCATAGAGTGTGCTGAACAATAAATTGCATTTAATGATAGCTAACGACTGTCGATAAGACAGGAAGCGTATAGAATCAATAATTATAATGATGGATATGCGGAATTTCATGGTTCGGTAATATGAATAAATTCTGCGATTCTCATCTCTCAAGTGAATTATTTTACATTTCGGTCGAAACAATTAAATGGGTCGCGCAAGTAATGTATAATGCACGTGCTTTTGTCACCGTGCATACCAGATAACTGTCCTACTGGCGGCTGTCCATTCCGTGCCCACATAGACAATGCGATTTCGTTGTTAATTGCAATTACATAGTCGTGACAATTCACATGCAATTATGGCACGAAATGAGATCGGAAGCTAGAGTTCCCATATACCGATAATATAGAAAGGAGACTATTATAGCTAATGGCTGATTCAAGTAATCGGATGATCACTTCAAACGGAATTAGATTCTTTTCTCGATTAAGCTACAATTCTACTGCTTTGAGAATATTAACTGCTGCTGCCAACGATTAAAACGCTATTAAGTCTATTGTAATCACGTTACTTCTATCCAGCAGCATAAGTATGAGCATTGGTCGTGCCGTCGTTAAAAGCTTTTTCCAAAACACGCCGGACGATTGTCCGGAAAAGAGGGACGATAATCGAAGTTTCCATTACCCACTTTGACCATTGTTAGAGGTTGTCATCTATACATTTGTTTGGTATTATTGCTATGGAAACACTACACGACTTGAGCTAGGACATAAATCTAACTCATTCCTCGAAGTTTGCCTTTTACAATCAACATTTTCTCCTCGGGAGGTACGAGAAACTGATATATTCTCGGTACATCATCAAACATCCGTGTTTGTACCGATCCAATCAATTAGAGTGTGTGTGCATGTTTCTAATATCGTCGATTCGTCTTGATCAAACCTGATAAGAAATCTACCGAGAGTAGGTGGGTATGCGGTATTTTTCCGTGCAGTTAAAGCTTTCCAATAATTAGTTAATAGAATTTCTCATTTGGACTTTCATTTTCATCTTTTGCTATTCCAAGAGAAGACTACTACCGATACTGCTAGTACGCGGTAGTACAGGACTCCAAGTTCATCGGGCTCTCACTCCAATTTAGTTTGATTTGGAGTTTTCGACCGAACCGATTTCCTATGATAATTTTTAGCGATTCCAAGTCGAATTCGATCTTCTCGATAGGTGATAGATACTGTTATAACCGAAATTCCTATGCAGTATAATACACATGTATAGGATTCCGAAAGCCACGAAGTCAAAAGTTTGCCTTTATTTTCTCGCTAAAGTATAAAAATCTCGTTTGTAGTACAACGCGGCAAAAAAGGAAAAAGCTGCAGCCAGAAGATACACGAGCTCGACGAAACGAAAGAAAGCAAGAAAATAGCAACGATATGACGATTGATTTTTATTACTTTCATCTGAGTCTACCTTGCCGTGCCGTTTTACTGCTCGCCAAAGCAATAGGTGTTCATTTCAATCTGAAAGTAGTCAACTCATTGGCAGGAGAGACCAGAACACCAGAATTCCTCAAGGTTTCTATTCGTTGAATCTAGTCAAAAAGCTCCTCTCCTCCATTATTTCAGTTTTTTCGATGATCGACTTACCTTCGTCTTCTATTACTTTTAAGATAAATCCACAACATGTTATACCGACCATTCATGACAATGGATTTTTTCTCTGGGAAAGGTACATCTCTCTGAAATATTTCAATCGACTTGGCTTTTAAAGAGCCGAAACGAATAATGTCCGTCCTCCGTCTATCTTGCAGCCGGGCGATCATGGGTTACTTGGTGAATAAATATGCAAAAAATGATTCTCTATATCCAAAGGACCCGAAGAAAAGAGGCTTGGTCGATGAAAGATTGTACTTTGATTTGGAATCTCTATTCGGAATTGTCTTAAGCACATATGTACAGTTTTGTATAAAACCTGTTTATATCACAGCGTAAGGATATGCACATTTTTAGAGAATCTCTATGAAATTCCTATAAATTTTAGTGCTCCTCTTCTGCTCCTTCGGAAAAGAGTATGCAGAAATTCGAAAGATCCTTCGATATCTTAAACAAATTTCTCGAGGGCAATGAATTTGTCGCCGGCGATACCTTGACAATTGCCGATATCTCTATCGTGGTAACCGTGAATTTGGCAGTAGAGGTGAAACTTTGAATCTCGCGGAATCTCCGTTTGACGCGAAGCATCGACGATAATCAATATCTTTTTTACAGGTTTTTAATTTCGATATCGGACGATACGATAATGTGGCGGCTTGGTACGAACGTTGCAAGGAAGTTTTAAAGAAATTTGGCTTCAGCGAGATAACTGCTCCTGGGAATGCCTTGATTAAACAGATGTACGGGTCAAACCTGCAGCCTGATGCATAATTGCACGAAGAAATATCTCTCTCTTCCTCCACCCCACCACCCATCCCCTCACAGCAACTTTATATAAAACTTCTGAGTTAAACTTTTTCATTTCATTTATTCATAATAGATTCCGTTTTCTCGTTTTACTCATTTATAAGCGCGCGCTTCGAACTTCAGTTACTTTAATTTGATTTCCATAAGTTCTCTTTTTTAAGTGCTAATAAAAAAGAAATACCGAATATTAAAAACATCTATGATTTTTTATAATTTGAAAGTGAAGTTCCTGCCTCGGCAACCCTTGTAAATCCTGATCTAGCCTCAGGCTTGTTTTGTTCCGCAGTAGTCGTAAATTAAATCCTTAAACGTAGAAAGTTAAACCAGAGTATCTTGATATTTTATAGCCACACAAAGCAGTTTTCTAAAATTATTTCTATCATATCTTTCTCTCGCTACATTTTTCTTTGGTTATACTACTGCCAGATTGGATTTCACGTAAGGGTGTTTAAATGTTATTGGTGATCCTATCACTAGGCAAGCTCAAAGATATATTTATCGAAGATACGAATTAGCAGCTGTGACATAATTTTTCAATCGAAACTACTGAAAAATAGGAAAAATAGAAGAAGAGAAACTCACGCTCTGGAACTCTGATTAATCTCACACTTATCTTTAGATAAGAATTATTGATTCAACGGAGATCGAGAATAGACCAACAATGGGAAAATAAATGCAGAGAAACACAAGATAAAAAACATTGTCGGCTTCCGTCGTTCTAGTATTTTCTATAAAAGTACGATTGTGATTGTGCGGCATCCATTGGCGTATAGTTTGGACTTCGCGGTTAGAGTGACATTTTCCGTGGTGGGCTCGGTATGGATGTAATTATCTCTGGTCTTACACCGTTGGTCGATTGCACAACTGCTGGCAATTCCAGACGGCATTTAACGATGACGAGGCAGAAACACGTTTCGCATTGCTGGAAGCCAGCACACGACCAGAGACGTAGTGGATTCGCAGTTCCATAGGAAGTGCTATGCATAGTTCTCAACTCTCGATCTTTCCGCCACTGTAATATCTACTACCCACTACCACCACCACTACTTTCAGCTATATCGCCATATATAACGTTTGATTAATGTCTACGTAAAACATTGACACTCGAGATATTTACGGCGAAGATGATACAAATGATCCAAATGACATCGCCCTTATTGTTATCCTATAAAACAAATGATCTACGCGTAGTACTTGGTTGGAGAACGTTCCGCAGAAAGGTTAAACTTGAAATTAATGGCGTCTAGTTTTCTCATCAGGTTCATTCGGAAAGAGCATAACTATTGATTTCTTTTCTTTTCTCTTCTTTTCTTTCCGTTTCTTTTCTTTTCTCCCTGTTTTTCCGCACTACCATTTGGACAGTAGCCGTAACATTGACATTCGCCGGAATTACCTAATCACGGGGATGAAAGTGTCTGAAACGGTAACCTTTTTGTTGTCAGCCGTGATGTAATCCATTGGCAGTAAGAAAATTAATTAGGGCATAGGCATTACTGAATTCCCAATACTTTCGCAATTTACCGGGGTTAAGGTTTATAGCCTAGATAAAATGGGAAAGACGTAAAATAAAAATTAACGAAAGCAAAAGAATCTACCAGGCGGAACAAACAATGTCCTCGAACAAGGATTATGAAGGATTAAATCATAGGCTTGGCAGCACCACGGTGTTGTCTTAAGATTTAAGCTAAAGTTAGAGTTTGGATTACCGGATTAAAAGCTAAGGCACTTTAGTAAAATTCAAATATAAGGATAAAATTTACGTAAAATCTGCCAACGGCGCGATGAACTTCATTCAGGGAAATCCTCTTGAAAAATATTGCAATGGAGTAGGAATTTTTTGAATCATCTCCACGATTCAATGATGTCGGGGTGGCAAATAGGGAGATTTTAGTTCCTTAAGCTTCTCCCACTTAGCAACGGATTATTTTGAAACTTGTTTAAGAACATTGACTATAGGATATCTAATTAAGCGCAATGATATTTCCACATAAGTTCATTCTATTTCTACTGGGAATATCTCACTCATACGAGAAGTGAGCCGCAAGTGATTAGAATCCGTGCGGCTAGACAAGCCGGGCGTGTCGGGTAGCCCGAAATGGGAAGGACTCGTGGTTACTTGGACTTTACTGCATGCTACCATTCCTATACTATGCTACGTTGAATATCCCGTGGGTGTACCAAGACCGAACGAGTATAATCCAGCGATAGGAGTAAAGCTGCTGTGCAGAATTTACAAACTTGTAATCGATCCTGGCTAATGCTGCACCTGCACTTGTATAATAATAATAATCATAATAACGATAACAATAACTTAAGGCTCCGAGAAAAATTTCAAAGAAAACTTTAAGAATCCTTGAGAAAGTCTGTTTCATAAAAAAAAAAAGAGAGAGACTCCAAATCAAAGAACCTTGGAAAAAATCCTTGACTCGTATTTGAATTTTTGTTGGAAAACCACGTTATTGAGCTTGTTTCGTGTCTGGCCTGCCTGTATATTGTGCATCTACTCCTCCATTTTCGAAGAATAGAGTATGTCTTTTCAAAGAAAGCCACATTGTAAATTGCAGTAATGATGCTGCAGAAAAAATAATCCGTCGATAATGCGCTTGCCTATTTTTCATGGCCACTGCAGTAATAGTTGCTGACCACTTTTCGAAATAATTGCATAAATATGAGTAAAAACACAATTCCTCGAGACTGCATTGTTCTCCAGGCAATAAATGGCTGATAAAATTTCTCGATGGAAATGGAAGTTTCGATTGATTCTTGACAGCGGGGAATGCGTACCGCGCGGTAGCGACAAAAATAACATTTAATACCAATGGAAGATAAGTAACAGCTTCGATCGAGACTATCGCATTTTAATGCGGTCGGACGATTATATGCAGAATTTTACTCTGAGTCAAGCTGAGAACACACGATGATAACGCACTTTGTAGATTCCAAGAGTATGGTGTCCTTAGCTCAAGGCCACTCTGACTATAACGCTTTCACTTATACCAAGTGGGGCTGACTATACATCCATGGTCGGTTTATAACGATTTCAAACATTGATTATATGTATATAGAAATCATAACTGGAATCTATCTTTAACGCGGAATAATCACATCCTTGTGTGTCACGCTGAATATTCTCCGCTGAGTTTTCTCGTTGATTTCATTTATTTTCAATGATCCTCCTCGAGGAAAAAGATACGACGGGATATTGTTTCTTACGATATTATTGCTTTCCGCAGGAAATGTTAGAATTCCCATTTTATCGTTAGTCATGTGTTTTCCCGTGGGATGAAAGCGCGTATAAAATCGAAAGGTTCCACCTTCTTTTCCTTCCTACGCCATTCTTAAAACATTCAGTCGAATCATCTTGCAAGGAAATATTGAACCATCAAGAAATCTATCTTTCGTGAAAAGTATGACAAGACAGAAATTTTGTCTGGTCATTAACCGTTGAGTCATTCTTATTCGAGAAACCTGTTCCAAATGTTGAGAGGAAGCCGCATCTTGATCTTGAAATCGTTCCGCGTGCGTGCACGCGCGCGCTCGTGTGTGCGCGCGCGCGTGTGTGTGGTTTTTCTGAAATAAGTGATTTCGTCTAATGCTGGTAGTATTTGTCGAATGACTGATATGGAACGATTTTGAAATTGATTGTGCTACGCTACATTGCATTACATAGCGTTACATTACATTACATCACAATACATTACATAGAGATAAAGATAAGTTGGTAGTTTAGATAGGGGATATATGTTGCAGTCCCATTATGCAAATGGACGTCTTCATTTTTTCGTCACATGGATATATGTCGTTAGCGTGGAAGAAGCGGATGAGTAAAGGGGTCGTGTGATCTGGATCATTGAGTTGAGAACCACTCTTGTGTGATCGATCTCTTCCTTGCGTGCGACGAATAGAGTGGCAGCACTGGCACGACGCTTATAAAGAGGCTGGAAAACGAGACTCGGCTAGACAGTTTGCCATTATCTCACCGTGCGTCTCCAGAGACTAAGCTTACAGGTTCGTTTTATATCGGTGTGTGTTCTTGTGTTTCTGTGTTAATTTTGCAATGCTCCATTTCTCAGTGTTGATCCACTTTTAGATCAAACTTACCGCAAACGTGATCCGTGATCGATTTTTATATTATTTCATTTAAAATACTCATATATATATATATATATGTATGTATGTCGATGCCTTTGCGCAGAGTTACGAAAACTAACGCGAAAATCGATTCTAGATCATTGATCCATAAGTTGCGCGCTCGGAGCGCGTAGGTTTTCGGTGTTCCTTCATTTCTTTTCTTTTTCTCGCAAATAATTACTCCGAAAGGCGTGGCCGAACTTTAAATAATAATGGACGGTGTACAGTAAAATATCTCAATAAAGCCATTTTCAATCGGGGAGGAGGCCGAGATAAGATTAGGCGCCATTTGCGGCGAAAATATTTCATTAATTAAACTCGATAAGGGGAGGTTTATTAAAACAATTTAGGATATTTTCATATTGAGTATGACGTCAATTTAAATTGGCGAGTAGATAATCACATGATTCTGTGACGTAGATTTCAAGATGCCAATTGATCTTTACCAAGTTCCCGGAAGTGGACCATGCCGCACCGTCCGATTGGTCGCTGCAGCGGTTGGTGTCGATTTAAATTTGAAATTCACCGATCTCATGAAGGGTGAACAACTAAAGCCAGAATTCATCAAGGTAACGATGCAAAAAAAAAATTCTCTACAAAGAATGTGCAAGTCATTAAAAAGTCATTTTCTCCATTCTTTGATGTTCAGTGATTAATGTTATGCGCTAACAATAAATGAATATTTTAGTCCGCGTGCAAATAAAATAATGTAAACGTTTGTTGTGTTCAGATGAACCCACAACACACAGTTCCAACAATTGATGACAACGGATTCTATTTGTGGGAAAGGTAAGCAATTTAATCATGCTAATTATCCTTATCGGGTTAATTCGAATCGCGCGATTATGCAATAGCTTCACGATGCATGATCTTTTTCGACAGTCACGCTATCGTAACTTATCTCGCTGAGAAATACGGGCAAAACACTAAGCTGTATCCAAGCGATGTCAAACAACGAGCAGTTATCAACCAAAGATTATTCTTCGATCTGAGTGTTTTGTACCAATCCTTTTCTGATTATTACGTAAGTTTTTTAACTTTTTTATGTATTTTATGTCGCAAAAAAGAAGAAACTCTCGTTTCATTTAAATGATAATTTTTCTTTGCCCAGTATCCCATCATCTTCGCCGGTGGACCCAAAGATCAAGCCAAGTTTGAGAAAATTGGCAACGCTTTGGGATTCCTCGACAAGTTTCTGGAAGGCGAAGATTACGTTGCCGGAAAGAATCTCACTGTTGCCGATTTGGCTATTATTGTCACCGTTTCGAACTTCGAAGTAAATTCATTTAATTTCTTTTTTTTTTTCTAGTATACGATAAATTTCCTTTCGTTAATAAATATTTAACAAATTTTCTTTCAGATCGTAGACTACGACATCAGCAAGTTCAAGAATGTTGTTAGGTGGGTAGCCAAGATCAAAGCAGAAGCTCCCAAATACGAAGAGATCAATGGAGAGGGTCTAAAAGCTTTCAAAGAACTTATAGATAAGATCTCCAAGAAGCAGTAATTTATCTTTGTGAATCACGGCCATCTCAAAGCGTGTGACCAAATGCATCATTCACCTATTTTACTGCACATATAGCTATAATCAATTACCGAATACATATTTAATATGTTGAACGTTATAATTTTGCACAGAAATAAATTATAATTTTATAAAAATTCTTTTGTGTGGAATTCTTTCAATTTACCCCGAAACTAGAACACAGAGATAAATTAACGAAATAAAAAGCCGCTTGGTACAAAATGAATGAGAACCGTTTTCACGATCCAAAGCTAAGAGCAATGACCCCGTGTAAGTCTAATAGGACATCTAACAGACACACTAGTTTAACGCATCTACGTACCAATGCCAGAGAAAGCTATACTATACTTCGTATAATCAGCATTCTATATACGTGGAAACCAACACTGAAAGCGAATGACTAATTTTCTCTCAACCTTCTTGCTATTTATATCGCACATAGACCATTAACTCGATTATTTCTGTACCATAATAATTTTTATTTAAACTCAGTTCTAAGATGGTACTCGGTATATTATCAACAATAATCCTTTTAAAGTGTCTTGGAAAGTTTTACAATAAATACCAATGATGACGAGAAAGTTCGTATTATCATTTAGAGTGAGTATGTAACCTGATAATGTTAGTAATGAGGTGTTGCGCAATAAAAACCGCTAATTGGTCAAAACAATTTAATGAAGTTATAAAATTCCATGCAGTAGCTGACAAGTGCATTCAGCGAAAAATTTTACTATAGCTAAGATTGAAGTTTAATACTTTATAGGATTAATCTAGCAATATGACAATTGATTGTTATTACGTCGTTGGGAGCCCGCCATGTCGAGCCGTAATGTTAACTATCGCAGCTTTAGATCTTGAAGTTAATATGAAAATACTTCGTCTAAAGGAGGACGATCACACGAAGCCTGAGTTTCTCAAAGTAATTTTCAATTTTTTTTTTTTTTTTTTTTTTTAATCAAACTTCACACTTAATTGCAAATTGATTTTAGATTAATCCCTTGCACAATGTTCCCACTTTAGTCGATGATGGATACGCTTTGACAGAAAGGTATGGATAAATTAGGAAATGCTCGCCAATCAGCGAAGAACTATGTCATGGAGTTGAAATTATTTTATAGTCGGGCGATTATGATATATTTAACAGAAAAATATGGAAAAGACGATAGCCTCTATCCCAAGGATTTGAAGACCAGAGCACTCGTAAATTCTAGGCTATTTTTCGACATCAGCACTTTGTTCTCAAGTTTCAACGAGCATTACGTAAATATATTATAATTTATTTCTAGAAGATCAATATATGCACACTTGTTGAAGTATTCCGTTAAATCAGCGATCGTTTCCTAGCATTCAATTTTATTTCAAAATGCACCCCCGAATCAAGCAACATTCAATAAAGTGGAACGTGCCATGAATAAACTAGAAACAATATTGAAATTTGCTAATTATGTTGCTGGTGATAAATTTACAATCGCTGATCTCGCAACTTTGTCTACCGTCTCAACCTTTGAAGTAAGTAATTCGTCGAATCAATCAATCGAAGTTCCTGCTCGAAATTTATTTTTAGTTCGTGGAATTCGATTTTACGGCATACCCCAACATTTTGCGATGGTATCAAGCAGCGAAGCAAGAAGCACCGAAATATAAAGAAACGAATGAACATCAGCTTCAGCTTTTTAAAGAAATTTTGAAAGATATTAATAAAAGCATACAATAATAAAATAAGAATTAGAGCGATGTATGTTATAATCTTTCAAGAAATGATGAATTTCTTACTATAAAAAAGTTTATTGAAGGTCGAGGCCAGCTATACTCGATATTCCTTCTATAAGAATTATTGACTGAAAAATATCAACTGTTCTCAGTCTAGAAGAGAACTTCAAACGGAATGAACGGAGTGTAATCTGAATCAGTAATAGTACAATTACGTATTTCTCGAAAAAATATTCAGCGTGTTTTTTCGAAAATTCCAAAATTAGATCAAGTCGAGAAAACAGAGGACAGCAGAAAATCTAATTTGCACTGTGATTGCAAAATGAATTTCTGGTGCTGAGGACAAGAAAACTCTGTATTTAATCAGATCCTACCATAATCAAATAATATCAGCTAATTACGTAGGTAATTAACAAAACAAACTGTATTTATTATACTGAAGAAATGTGTTAAACCAAATTGCTGCTGTGATTACCAACGTAAATTTGCAAAATTGAATATATTATAAGGAAAATCTTGTGCATTTCGTCATCTAATTATGTGATAAATTGACATAAATAGTTCTATCTCTATACATAAATTATCTTCGTTTGTATAGAAATAATATACTATTATTCGTCAAATTGTACTCTGCAATTGCTTCATTTTACCTTATTACTCCAGTTTTCCACAAAATTAACAATGTCCATCGATTTGTATTATGCACCGATGAGTTCACCATGTCGTGCCGTTTTGCTCACGGCCGAAGCTATTGGCATCCCTTTGAATTTAATTCCCGTCGATATTTTTAACGGGGAGCACTTGAAACCCGAATACGAACAAGTAATTGAAATATTTCTAATTCTTTGGTAACTTTTAATGTTTCCTTTTAAAAATACAGTTTTCGTTTCACCTACAGATGAACCCGCAAAAAACAATACCATTCATGGTGGATGGTGATTTTAAATTATCTGAAAGGTATAGAGAGATTTGCTGGTATTATTCATGTTCCATAGGAATTGATTTGTTAAATTCTTCATATTTTCAGCCGTGCAATAATGTCTTACTTGGTAGACCAATATGGAAAGAATCCTAGGCTATATCCCGAAAATTCTGCGACTCGAGCTCTCATTTCTCAAAGATTATATTTTGATATGGGTACCTTGTATAAAGCTGTCACTGCTTATTATGTAAAGTTTCTTTTAAATTAAAGTTGCTATCCTGATTTACTAATGATTAACATGGTATACGATAGTTTCCAGTTCTTTTTAAAGAAACAGATAGTTATGATCCTGCGAAGTATGAGAATTTGCAAAATGCATTCAGTGTTTTGGATAAGTTTTTGGAAAATCAGGATTACTGCGCAGGACGAAGTCTAACACTGGCTGACCTATCGTTAATAGCTAGTGTAACAACAGCGGAGGTTGATTTTTTAATGAAATTGATCGAATCTCATTGGTTAACAGGTTTTTTCTTTCAGATACTTGGCTTTGAAGTGGGAAAGTACAAAAATGTAGTTAGGTGGATGGATAAGGTAAAATCTTCTGCTCCAGGATACAGGAAAGCGAATACCGAAGGTCTTGAAATGTTTAAAAAATTGCTAAAAAAATAAGCAATAGTAGAATTGATAAATACTTATGTACGTAGAAAGATAAATTCTGTTGGTTATTTATCGATGCTGGAAAAGAATGTAAACTAGAATCAAAATTCATTCATTAAATTACCATTTTCCTGTAAAACAGCTATTTTCTAGTTCCTGCCACTCCGACCGAGTAATATATCGACGGACATTAAAAATGAATTACCATTGCGAATCAATAGTACTTTTCAATTATTTAGCGTTTCTCAAATATTTGTCATAACCACAGAAAGATAAAACTTTAAGTCACAGCAAGTTTAATGAAAAAAAAAACAAAAAAATTTTTATGAAATCTCTCTAATCGACTATCGGTACATGCTTCTTCGATGTTTCACTAAATAATGAAATGCGACACATAAAACTTGTAAAACTCAAATACTCTCTCTTTATTTTTTAAACAATTATTAACATCATTTATTTCGTGCTAAAAAGCTTTCTTTCTTTGTGTATGTGTTTTTTCTAATCTATATAATATGTTGAATCTAATATTTATCCTATCACTTCCCGATACCAGTGTTACTTTCTCTCGCACACTGTCAATTTTCATCCCACGAAAGGCTCTCTCGGATGTATATGACAGAAAATTATAAGGTTTCAAGAAAAAATTCCGATAGTCAACCATATACTCCATAATATAAACGATCAAAAACTAATATTCAATTTTCCCTCTTATTTTGTATTTATTAGTGAATATTAATATACGTCAATGATCATCGTTATAATGCTTACTTGATCATCCGACGTTCGACGGAGTATTTTTAATTAGGTAATCCATCGATACGACGTTCCATTAAAGCTTCGTGTTTTCTCAACTAATTTCACTTTTATACTAGAAATAAAGTAGATTAAACTGAAGCCTTTATATGGCGCGCAGCTTTAATTACAAAGAGTTATGATATTGCACTTTGGTATCTAATAGTATTTACAAAATATTTGTGGGAACTAACATTGATCTGACCACTGTATATAGAAAAGGAGAATAAAAGTAGCATAGAGCTGACATTCCTCGATCAACTGTTTTTTGGAAGCTTCAAGAAAAAGTCAATCGCCAATAAATGATGGAAATCACCCCTAGTGGAAAGTTCCCGCGTCATTCATTCTCGATAGTGGCCATTAAAGAATATCTTAAAGTACCTCACTTGCAACGTGGATTTTTATCGTTTTCTCAATTGTGCGATGTGCAAAATGTACGAAGTGATTGTTCATAAAATTTGTGCACACTCGCTGTAAAATATTATGTCCTTTCAAATGAAAGACCGAGAATGTCAATTAGAAGGGGGATTAGCTTGAAATTCGATGAGTGATTTCATTGAATAAAATTTAAGGATCAGTACAGTTTTATTATTAGGCAATCGAGAACCTTATGCCACTGAAGAAATCCAATGCATTTTAGCAGCCAGAAATGAGGGAGGAGGTAAACTGGCAAGAACTTCAAGTACCGACTGTACTTGGCCATGTTCTCGCTATTTGGGCTTTGAAAGCACGCAATATTACCAAACTCCAAGTGCATTACGAGCGGTATTAGGACCCTTATTACATCAAGTGCGGTAAATTGATGCACACTTACTTGTAATGCCGTGTATAGAAGCTTTCAATCGTACTAGGCACTCGCCGAATCAATTATCTCGTAGTTGACTCCACTTTCCTATTATGAAAAGTTTAAATCTCTGAGCGATCGTCGCTCGCTTTTTTGCTATGCTAAAAAATCAACGAGTACTCTCACGAGTTAAAGCTTACCGTATCAAATTATTTTTGGAACTATGAAAATATACTTTAAGCTAAATTTTGCACTGCTAGTTTATCTCAAGATATCAATAGTGACAAGTTGCTTGAGTTTATAGCGACCCTTCAATTTTCATATTTCCCTGCCTCATTAACGTGAAGTATGACATCGCAGTGCTCAAGACCTTCGAGTTTTTTATTGTTCACGCGGAGAAATTAGTGATTTAGTGAAAAAGTAGGTTTGGTTAAACAATGTTCTCTTTACCGTGGTGAATGTTCCTAAGGATATTGGAAAAAATCCAGCAGCAGTTAGACAAGAAGGACGTCGCGCCCTCATAATAATCATTAGAATATCACTCCGCAACATTTTCCCAGCTTTAGTTATCGGTAAAAGGTACCACTTTGATGAAAAAGCTGCGTCTACGACTCCATAACTAGATTCTATTATACCATTGCAGGTAAAGGTAAACATAAGAAGTTGAATCAGGGTTCCAGAGATGTGGACAATGAAAATGACGCGTCTAGTCGGAGGTCCATCTGCCTATAGAAAGTTTCATTTTTATGTAGTTGGCTAGAACTATTTTCTACAGCGATTTCCCGAATCCTTCACTCACCAATAATACTTGAAAGCCTACGAGACAAATGATTAAGCTAAATAATAGAACTTGTCCCATTACGATCAACGTAAAAATCTTCTCAATTTCTTTACAGTATTCAATGAGATTCTGGTGTCTTCGAATACAAGTTTTTACGTCTTCGTATATTTTGATCGTTGCATTTTCTAAATCATCGACTGACTCTTTCCAATCAACAATTTGATTTGAGGGAACGTATCTGTCGCAAATCGTAATAAGTTCTTGTTGTAACATTTGAAATTGTCCAGCTGTATGCACATTTAAGATGCATAAAAAATTATCGAAACACAGATAGCAAATTCCAACGTGATAAAGAGAAAATATCTAAAATTATAAATTTGAATCCAATTGATGATATATATATTTATATATATGTGTGTATGCGTATATTAAATCCTAATGGATTAATTCGATATATTTAAATATTTCATGTACTTGAATGACGAAAGTTATCTCGAAATATGGAGTTTCGGTGAGTGGAAGATCAACCCACATTGCGAAGGGTAAAATTCTATCGGATTTATTTTTGCCCATATTTTCTAGAATGTACAAAGATTATGTGAGTCGAAAAAAAAAAAGTAGTAATACGCAACTGGAACCACACTATACCGTTCTACTTTGCAAAACCAATACCTATTATAGGCGTTAGTATGTAGCACCCAACAGTTGACTGAGCAAAAAATGTGAAAGAACAAACGAAAAAGATACACTGTTTCTTGCACTTAGTCAAGATTTCGTAACTCTTTGCGTCATAATCCCGATTCCAAAAGTGAGTTTGCGTGTAGGTGATAAGATTCATAAAAGCAGCTCGGTGAAGTGACAAAATGAACAATTTGTACAACGACATGACAAGTGCTATTATGTTGCAAGCGACGTAAGCCATATCCTAAAAAATAATATTTCGATACAGGGAGGCTGCGATCCAGACTAAATTCACGTCTCACCGAAAAATTGCCCAAAGAGTGATAGAAGTCCAAGCTTAGGACCCACACGGCAAATAAGATGGCAACCACGGTATAATATAGTGTAGCATCTCGAAATTGCTGTTCGAATTTCGAAGAAGACAACCAGAAACCGGTGCACTTCATAAAGAATGAAGTCAGGGTGATTGAAAAGTCGACTTTCTCCGATCGCATGCTTGGATACAATTATAATGCAAAGTTTCCGGAAGATCGGTGATTCCGCAACAAAAAAAAAAAAAAAAAAAAATTACCGGCGCGCAATAAAACGTTTGTCATTAGCTTGACAGAATAATAAGGCGTGTGATCATAAGTGACGTTATTCCACGTGACATCTCTTTGATCAATTGTCGACTTTCCGCCATAATTATTCCTCCTCCAAGAATGTCTTGAGGGTATTTCCCATCGATCCTGTTTTCCATCGTGGAATCCTTCGTGCCGAGTAGGAACTTTAAAAGCGACTCGAACGTTTCTTCAAAAAGTACACGAGTCCTAGAAACTACAGAACTGTCCACAGTGATAAGAAGAATGTGCCGAGCATCCGTTGTAAGACGAACGGAATTAAATGCAGTTAAGAGGCACAGCGCAAATGTTTTTTTTTTCTTCTTTTTTTTTAATACATTTTCGAGATCACGGTACATAGATCCGCAGTACTCGATTGACCTACTTTGACGCTCGCGCAATCAATTTCTAGGGACCAGCCACTTTACGGTGTGAAATTTCAACGGACAGAACATTCTACTCGAAGCAGCAGGAAGTGGAGAAAATTAACTCCGTGTCAACAAAGTACTTCTTCGCGGTCTTAATGACTTCACCCCGATATGAAAAATTTTTGGATTACCGCGCTTGCTTTTCTTTCGAGAAAAAAAAAAAAAAAATCTGAAGAAAATGCATACACGTGTGCATCTAGAGGAATCGGAGAGAAGAGGAACGGACAAGTATAACACAGAGACACGTATATTGAGGGTATTTTATTTATATTTATATTTTCTTTCTTGAGAAAATACGTATACTTACTCTCATTTTTTTATATTTCATTCGACTTATCAGTCCAGTACTATCGATACACCAGCTGTAAGTGAAAGCAAAAATGACTTGCGCGTGATGGACGTCGACTCGAACTTTTTGCAAATTTCAACGAGTGAATTCAAGCATATACAAAACACTAGATGGCAAGATAGTACTGGACCGCTCGAATCTGTCTCATATCCATACGCTATACTCAAAACGCTCAGTAAACGAAGACTATTTTTAATAGTACTTGTATGAGTTGACCTAATATTAGATACTTTAATAGATGAATAAAGATTAAGAGGCATCGACATTGGTAACACGTTGGTTGGTACATGCACACTTTGATACAATGCTAAACACTTATCAATTTCATTTGCAAACAGTTCCTTACCTAGTATGTTTCTATTATTTCATTGTTATTCGGATAACTCTTATCCATATAACGTGTACCCATTAAAATAAAGTAAGAAAACTTAATGGCGACAAACACCTTTCAGGCGTGTCTATTTGCAAAAATTCAGCGCTCTCTGAAATGGAGGAACGCCTTCGAGGAGTTAATAAAAAAGCATAGTGTCTTATCCATGAGCAACTGTAATTAAGAGACGCTACCTTTCATTTGTTTAAGCATTTCTATGCACTTCGAACTTTGCGTAAAATCGATCTATGCAAAGACGTTAATACGCAGGAAATTTTAGATCTACTACATTCCACGGGAATCCTAGTCGTTATCGACCCATTTTAGTTTTGTGTGCAAGGATGAAATGTAGTAGATCTAACATTATTTACATTATGAACACTTTTATAAACCTATATACAAACTGTGAAAAATGTCTTTTGTTAATGTTTAGTAATAGTTTGAGAAAAAAGAAAGATCGCGTTAGCCAGTGAAAATTTACAGTAGGAATTTCTCATAGAAATCAACTGTTGTTGTCGTAAAAAGACTATTGAAAAAAGCTATGCTTGAGTATTATTTTTAGGAGTTTTACAATTTCGTAAAAACGAGGCTAGTTTCGAAAAAGTGTGAAGAAACCAGAGGTGTGAAAGCGAGGGAACATTATTGATGTTTGACGGATAAAGAGAGAGACCTCATTTTAACATGTTAGCCTCAAGAAACGTGTGCTTTTACGTATACGGTTTACATTATAAAATTTGCTCTTTCATACATTTCACATCACCATTTACGCCGATAATCATACCAAAATCAATTTCAACGTGAAACAGAATTATATCAATTAACATCATTATAGGAGCGCGCGCCTGTTTTTTAATATTTCAGCAAAGCAAATGCGCAATGTCGATAGCACCATTAGAAGCACACACAAATATTTTAGACAACAGCTTATTATTGTTAAAGTGTTTTTTCATGCCTCACATAAATACCTAACCTTGGTATAGCGCAAATCAAATTTTAAGTAAAATTAACTAAGAGTTCCAAGTTATTTCGTCTACTAGTATCTCCTGTAGCATCGAATACCTAATTCAAACTTAACACATTCATGGCCGAAAAGTGATAAGAAGTGGATTAATTTTCACTTTACGTCTTTCATTTGTCTAGCTTATCTTACACTAAAATATAAGATGCAATTTCATAAGCTTATATTACCTATAATTTAATGCTAAGATTAAAATGATATTAATGTACAAAGAGTAGGATAATTGGATAAATATTTCTCAAATATCTTAAATGGTATAATTCTCTCTCTCTCTCTCTCTCTCTCTCTCTTTCTCTCTTAAATTTACCAGTATTCGGCATTGAATGCGTTAAGAACTGACTCAATATTCTCTCAAAGCCAGCTGAAAGCTACTCTTTGTAAGTACTTTTATGAAATTTGCATGAAAATCGTGCCTAGATTAATGTAAATATCTATAATATCCAAGAGAGATCATAGTATATATCCAAATGGTCATAGTATAAGGATCAATTTTTATCATTACATTAAATGTAAGAATTACCATAGCGATATATGAATATCAGGTACACGACTGTTTCATCTGGACTTGTAGGAATAATGCACGGTTCTAGTTCCTTTGTAATAACATTAGCAATAAGCTTGTACTTCCACTGACTCGAAACATGATTGTTGTTCGCTCTTGAAAACCTTTGATTTTCCCCAGTAACCTATCAATTATAATTACATATTACGATCCTCGATCAAAGAATTTAAAGGGAAATACTTTTGTACAAAAAGGAGTTTAAAGATTATTCGAGTAGTCCTTGAAAATCGTAGCCTACGGAATCTATTTCAATTTTTTTTAAATCGCAAGAATACAGTAGAATTTACCGTATGTTTATTGCTAAATAATATTAAAGAACAAATAGAGCAAGGTTAGGTAATTAAATGGGCGGCTTTTTCGGAATATTGTCAAACATGTTTTTGCGAGGAAAACATTTTATGGAGCGTGATTATTATACCGATTCACATAAAACACTTTCGTTCGTAAAGGCCATTGCAATTTGCAAGTAAAAAATTCTATCCCTCGTCAAAGCTTAAAGACAAAAAAAAATACAATCAAAATATAATTCACTATTCTTTTATTCTTTTTTTCGTTTTGCAATCGTTTAAATTTTTCTCTTCTCTCCATAAAAACTTTTGTGCATCTCTCAACAGTCTGATAGATTTTAAACGAGAAATCAGTAAGCAATTGGTAGTAAGTAGGCACAAGATTAATACCATAGCTTACCATAAGAAACTGAATGAGAAACATTCATATCGATAGATAAAATATATTTGCTTTCAAGAGAAAATTCCTAATCTTACATCGTAATGATTTCAAATAAACTCATAGAGGCTAATTTTCATTATACATTTAAAATGACATACTTTTACAAAAAGATGCACTTGCACCTTAATACAATGCATATCAATAATTTATCGATTGATATGCTTGTTATATATAAAACGTAATAATCATTTATACAATGTATCCCCTTATTGCTCGTTGACTCTTTTTACTGCAAATTGCTTACTTCTTATTCTTACGAAACCCTAGAATTTTATACACAAGGACATCATACAAAACACTAGATCTGACGTAATGAAATACTCTGACAATGTTCAGACATTTATAAGTTAGATGGACTCCATTGAGTCCAATAACATTTGCAAGTCGACAAACAGCATTAATAATGAATTATTTCACCTAATTAAAAGTGAATTTTGTTCCTTTTTAGCGCTTCTCTAACAATCTTCATTACATAACAATATTAATATTAAATTTCCAATTGTAACAAACCTGCGTCACACGTAAGCGTATGAAGGAAATGTTCAAGTTTTTCTTTTTTGGAACAATTTTTGCAAGATCCTTATTTGGTATGCATAATGATGGATTATTATATGCAGGTATGCCAAGTGTCCTGCGCGACATTTAAAACTTCACATACGATATGCGTGCGTATTAATTATTAGATGTATACGGAGATCTTTGATTTCATCTATCTTTATATGCAATACAGACAGAATTTGGATACATGGAATGCAATTACTTTGTCAATTTTAGGAAAATACTCGCTATAGTTTCTCTTAACTTTTCGACACTGTGACTTCGTCTCTCGTAAGCGGAGAAAAGCAAAATGCAAGAATTAATATTATCAAAACTATATGGATCAAGTTTTAATGGAACTTTTTCTCGTTTGTTCTTTACTGATTGACTTTGACAATAATTATACTTGATTGTAAAAAAATTGCAGTGTTCCTCTAGAAACGCACAGAGTATTTTGGTGTATTAAAATAAGCACTTTCTGTTTTTGGACACAATTATCGCAATGCCATCAAAAATATTTAAGATTGAAATTCATCGTTTCGTTCCTCACGACAGATTAATCGCAAAGTCTAATAAAGGTACATTAGTATATCTGAAAATCTTCAGAATTATCGACAAGATCGTTATGGACAGTTAATAATTGCATTACTTACTAAAAACTAGTTTTTGCTATTTTATTAAGTACAAATGTAATAATATACCCTCCAGATTATGGAGATTTTAATATTCAATTTCAGAAAAGCTATTTAGAAAGATATCAACTGTAATCTGTAAACAACATTGTTCAAATTGAAATTTAGTAGTTCTTAATGAAATAGTGAAATACCCTAATTCTTAAAATATCGAAATCATAGCACACACACCATGTACAAAGTCTAAGAAACTTTTGATACAATTAGATATGAAACGTATTGTTTAATCACAGTTATTACGTGCAGCTGATATTTATCGTTGAAACTAATTACCTTAATGTATATATAATCTTGACATTATTTTGGAAACTAGGGAATGAAAGCTGTTACATCTGAGAAATATGTACATTTATCATTATATAAAACTTGGGAATAATTTATGCAGCGCAGTATATCGAAGCAGCTCTAAAAATATAATTTTACGAGAAACCATTAGAATAGAGGAACGATAGATAATTCTAAGTTGTAATTACTATTTTGCGTAGAAATCTGAAAAAATTTCACTTTAGACTAGACAAGATTAAAATATTTATTGTGGAATTAATTCCATCTCAACATTGTGTGTGTCTGTGTGTGTGTGTGGGAGTGTATCTTGTTTGGTCACGAATGTATTTTGTAAAAAGGAAACCTTACCTAACTGGATAAAATATTCGTACAACTTAATATACTGTTTAAGTTACACATTGAATTTTTACAGTACAAATAACCAATGTTTATTGTTAACGATGCAATTACACACAACGAATCTAAACAAAACTGTACTTAAATACAATTAAAAAATTCGTGTACTTACTATACAGGGTTTTGATTGTTAAAAAATGTGTGCCTAAATTGTATATTGCGTGAGAACGACGGACCACTCGGTAAATAAATTCCATGGAAAATTATAAAAACGTTAATATTTACGGCAAACGGATTAACAATAGCAACGTCAAGTAAATATGTACAATACATACAGGCAGCAGGTAGTTTTATGCTTATTATTATTGCATATCAACTATAAATATGTCTATGTAACTTATGTGTATATGTATGTCTTATACGTATAAAGACACTTCTTAAGATTTATTAGTTCAAAGCATCAACGTGTACTCTAATTTTTTATTATCATTTTTCCTCGAAAATGTATGTGTGTACGTTGCCTTTCGGCTGCATTATTGAGCCACGATGGATATGAATAAGTATGTTCTTGTCCTGCATACTTCACCGTTTCATTACACTAACACTGCTTTCCTTGTATAAAACCTTACGAAAATAATTGCTCTATCGTAAAATCCCGCGCCACTTTCATTTCATTCTCTTATATGTTATAAATATTCAATAAAGAAATTCCAATGCGAAAACGTTTATCCCGTTTTACTCATTGTATTTTTCTTTCGCTTAATCCCTAATGCCTTACATTGTTTAGAGCAATAAAATCAAGGAGGTGTACGTGGAAAAAGTAACATCTAACTATTACAAACTTTTACTGTGACCTATACACAATTAATTACATTCTTGTGTCATTCATTTTTCTTTTATAAACGACATTCTAAAAAACTGCCTCTGTATAACATTCTAAAAACCGTACTCCAATAGAAGAAATTCATTGTCTGAATAGGCACCCTTTTGGAAAGCAGAAAGTATACGTATATACATATATATGTACGTATGATCAATAGATTTTCAGTAGTAGAGAAATTAGGTATTTACGTCAGTCTAATAGTCAACTACCTAAATGATAATGGAATACAAGGTAAGAAGGTCTCTAGTTTAATCGCGATCACGATCAACAACAGAATCGATAACTTCTCTTAACCACATTTTCTTTCTAAATCTTTTACAATAATGCAAATACAAATTCCTAACCATCAGAGCACAAACGGTATAAGGCTTGTTGCAATCTTATTAAATTGACATAATACCTTTAAATATTATGTCATATATAAGTCACTTTATCTTCAGTATCGGCGATTTTCGAAACCGCCTAATAAATCGTCTAACCCGTCCAATTGCTCGCGCAATTATGTAAAACCACTTTAGTGATCAAATCTTGATATAATATTCAGACTTTTCTGCGTATACCTCCTCGATTTTGATTGCTATGTTGTGGTACAAAGATCACGGAAATCTGTGGTGCATCCTAATTGATTGAACCGTGTTGATTATCGTTTTGATAAATCCCAATGGTTTTCCAGTGTTGCTCGAATGAAAGAGGGTTTGCGATACCGCGCTTCGCCATAAAAGAACAGAAAAAGGAGAGGACCGACCAACCATTTTGATTTAAGACGGTCAGTTTCGCTGTGCAATCGAGTGTGCATCAAAAGATGCAGTCGCAAAAGTTATGCGCTAACTTTTGTCGTTATACGCGCGGTAGGTTAAGCTATGTATAATTATATTTTATGTATATACTATTGAAGCATGGGCCAGTACTGTGTAAAATACTCCACTTGAACGTACGAAATCGTTATTGTCATCACAGTGACTGCGTTCGTTCGTTCAAATTTCGATCAGGTGTCCATTTCATATATCACAATTACGTTGCACCCATCACCGTTAGATTACATGTGTCATTGAATGTTGAAATAGCTTATATTTGCTTTATACTTTTATATATATATATATATGGCATTTACGTATATAATTTATATAACTGAACTGTGTCATTCGCTCTTACTTACATACATATTCTTCTTGTAATCGTAGGTATGTGTTACAATATGGCACCTTAAGAACCCCAAAAGGTCTAAGTTAACTAACTTTCAGTAAGAAAATATATGTATATATATATATATATATATGTATGTATGTATGTATGTATGTATGTATATATATATATATATTTACTAAGAGCCGATTGTGCTACAATGTGTAGGTAGAGCGTTACAATTTACTCTTTTAGCGGAGGTAGTGGATATATACAATATAGCGTGTATGCAAGTATACTTGAATCCGACAGATTCGTCGATTCTTTTCGTTTCGGTATGTTAATGGTACGGGGTATAATCAACACATTCATTATATTATATCATATTATAGCGTACACCGTGTGGCACGCGCTTCATACATATAATGCAATATAATATGATAAATATATTTTTCCTGATGGAACATACACGTTGATGTACATTATATATTAATTTTACGATATATTACAATAAATATGATATATTAATATATAATCAGATATAGTAATAAATTAGTTTAACGCAATTATATATTAAATATCAGTTTTCAAAATAATATATCAATATACTCGTACATTATACTTTTAGCAATAATACATAATGCGATGTACATACGTAGGTAGTATATATAGAGAATATTTTACGAGATATATTACAATATAAATATATATAATATAATCTCAGTTGAAACGCAGCATGCAACATGGACAAACTGTGTCGTAGCCTAGAACTCTATAAGTAACCAGCGCACAGGAAATACAAGGTTCGTACGAACTATAAGACAGTAATCAACGTTTAGAGTTTATTATTTCTCATGGCTGCGGTGCATGTTGCAGAAAACAACGGGATGAGTAGCGCGTCCCGCCGCTCCATCCTAGCTCTTAATTATATTTCTACTCCATTTATAAGTATCGCGCGACTAATTACATCCCGTGTACGTAGCGCCGAGAGACAAGGAGATGGCCGAATCTCATTCGTTGGAACACTCCGCGCCATAGTCTTCCGGGGCTGTATTTTCAGAGAGCTCCGTTTCAAACAAATGCACACCAGCAAGACCGGAGCGGAACGGAGCGGAGCGTCGTACGCTCGCGTACGCTCGCAGCGAATGCCTATCGCTCTGCTCGGCTCGGAAAATACTTGTTAGCCAGCGCAGTCAGCGAGATTCGATTTGAACAAAAGCAAATATACTCCAATGGAGCTCCCTCCCTCCACTGTTCTCTCAGAAGCGAGCGCGCTTTCCACTTGGCAAATGACGCGTGATTAAGTTACTCTTTAAACCCAATTCTATCGAAGGATCCAAATTCGAGCAACGATGCGATTTCCAATTTTGCCCATCGAAACTACGACGATATGACAAAAAATTTTCAACGCTTTTCACGTTTTACGCGCACCATCCGGACATTTCGGAGTACGCGAGTGAAACGGAAAAAGAAAACCTCTCGCGACTACTACTTCGCGTCCAGGAAATTCCAGTAGGAAAAACGCCTGACCGTAACAACGAGCCTCGTCCGAAAATAGTCACCGTGTGGCTTTTAACGAGGCTACTTCTTTCGGGGACATTTAGAACGAAACGCGTGTGATTCGCGGATGCGACGAGCAACATCAGCGCGCAAACAAGCGGAACAAGCGTATTTCATACGGCGGATGCTCTATACGGCCGTAAGCTCTAGGACACGTTTTGTGCAACGGATTGTGTGCGTGTGTGTGTGTATATGTGCGTGTATGGGAAATTTTTGTAGAACCGTGTGGATGCATCGTACAATTTCTTTGTCTTTCCTTTTCGCTACTTCACCGGCCCGAGTGACAATCGATTGTGATCCAGACAATCTCGGACCGCGTTTCATTGGAAACCCGGTTTCCGGCAGCCAGCCACGATCCGGTGGGCTCGAGTGGGTCGTCGAGCTAATGCACGGACAAATCTTTGGTTCGGAATCAGACGGGAACACCCTCGGCATACCCGGGTACGCTAGGAGTAACTTTAAACGCCTGTATGCTTAAATATATACGAGACATTGCTGTCCTGGTGGACCGGCGGTCCGTGGCAGGTTCGGCGAGTCGACGAGTTATTGTTGTTGTTGTTGTTGTTGTTCACGTAGTAAGAGGATTTCCTCATGCTGGTGGACGAGGAGATCATGGCCACGGTTTCGTAGTATCTGAGTTTGCCGCAGCAGCGGCCGCTCTTCAGGATGGCGACGAAGCCTCGCCGGTACTTCTTGTTGAAGAACGCGTAGAGGATGGGATTGATGCAGGAGTTACTGGCGCCCAACCACTGGGCGATCGGCGTGGCTATCGGTAGAATCTCGTCTTCTCTCTCGGCCACGTCACCGCCCAGCTTGATCACCGCGAAAATCACGTACAACGGCAGCCAGGACAGTACGAACAGGATCACCACGACCACCAGCATCTTCACGACCTTGACCTTCGACTTTTGCTGTATCCTCTCCATCTGCGCGTCTTTCGTGTCCGTCGGGATATGCCGGCGCCAGACTTTGATCCAAATTAGAATGTAGCAAAGGGAAATTAGAATCATCGGCAGCACGTAGCAGAGGGTTAGGTTTCCGATCAGGAAGAACAGCGAGCCATCCTCGGGATGCGGCCATGTTTCCAGGCACAGCCGCAGGTCTGGATCGTCGTCGTAAATCGACACCAAGTCAAAGAACAACAACCATGGAGATGTCGTCGTTAACGCGATAAACCAGATCACCACGATCATCATGCGGGCGCGTCGCTTCGTGATCTGACATTTCAATGGCCACCAAATTGCCAGAAACCTGAAAGAAAAACGAATACGTCACTACTACTCGTCACTCTCCGCCGTACATGTTTGTCAGCTTTCATCAATGTTTTATGCTAAAACCAGGCGGTCGAACGTCATTCGACAGAAACATAGTAATCATTCAATTATAAAGCTGTGATTTCACTTAATTAAGTCATTAATTTATGCGCGGTCGACAAGTCCTTGCCGTTTCCCATCCAGCGTCGGATTTTACTTGGATATTTGGATAATTATTCGATTAGCGTATTTTCACGAGAAGAAGAGGGGCTGCTCTCGCTTTACGCGCATTCAAGCGCGGAGAGAGGGAAGAGATGATCGCCGTGATTATCTCGATTAGAAATGTTCTTTTTTGTCTTTGCAGAGCGCGGCCAAACTAGAGGCCTAATTAGCGTCCGGTTTTCTTCGGGAGCGAGCGAACAAACTGATATTTTACGATCATTAACAACCTCGTGCCTCCTCGTCCTCCTCCTCCTCCTCCTCCTGTCTACGGGGACACCTACGCAGCGCGGGGCGTTGTCACGTGTCCCTAAAGTCCACGAAAGTCGAAGCTATCGTTGTTTACCGCCAAGGGGACAAATATCTCGCTAGATTTCGAAAGACTCGTTTCGCTTGTTGCGTTCGACACGCTTCACCGAGCGTATGTGAGACTCAAGAATAGACACGGAGTTCCTTTTATACCCGGTGCACTGTAATTGAACGTTCTCGTTTCGCGGCCTGCCGATATTAATCGGCGACACTCACGCACCAACACTCTCTCGTCAAAAATTACCGATTACAGAATGAATTACGCTACCCCCGCGGTATCTTGGTATCCCAGTATGGTAATCGCTGCGTGTGTCTACCTTCGGCATTTGTCACGAGAAGCATTTCATTTAATCTTTCACTGTATTGATTAGAGCGGCGCGCACAACACGGTAAACTTCTACTCCGGCGGATCCTGCTGCTTATTTATATGCGCCGAATGAGATTATCGGGGAGATAGCTAACGAAGAATCTCTCTCGTTTTTCTCATTCTTCCTTAGGCGCTCGTCGCTGCGGGAAATCATTGACGGTGCAAATAACGCGCATTCACTCGTGCCACTTTACGAATCGCAATAATGTTGAAGCTTCGTGCACCATCGACCCCGATGAGCCGCGGTGCCTCGTTTTCGAGAAAATTTTCCAAACCTACGAAAAACTGTATCTGTCGTCGAAACTCTCTCTCTCTTATGGAACAGCGCGTGCTTCAGTCGAAGCCACTCGAGTATCATGGGTTTTGCGTAAAAGTCGATGCTTTTAGGCAGGGTCAAAGGGAAAAGCAACGCTACGAGGACACAGGGGAATTCGCGTGAATTATGATAATTAATGTTGGAATTCTTTGCTCTTCTTCTCGTCGATGTACTCCGCGGCCTGACATATCATTTATCTGTTTCATTTCAGTATGCATCGTCCCAAAGCGTCTCGTCCTTCGATTCAAAGAGAATACATTAACAGTATCGCCGTGTCGGTACTTCGGAGTCCTTCCATAAATCAAGTAGAGTGATATCAATCTGAGAACATTCTCGTGCACCTTACTTCCGACTCCCACAGCTTCTCAGCTCGAAACTTGTTACGTGCCATGCAAAGTACTCCGACAAAAGCGACAATCGGGGATAATGATTGAAAATGCGGATGTAGGTATGTGGATTAATCAAGGTTGCATGATCAAGGTAAGGGGTGGAACAATAAATACGATGAGTCTGCGTTAGAAATATATAAAGAGCCCGGTTTCCACGGTATTCGCAGTAGTATCGATTCGTGTTTTACCGTGTGTTTGGAAACGGAAAGCCGATAAAACAGTTAACATGTTCAAGTTGGTAAGTGTACCTACGGTATCCATACACGCGCACACACACTCTTGGTACTCTTGGTATTTACTTATTGGTAACAATAAGTTAGCGATTGTTACGAATTTTCATTAGTGCTTTGAGTGTACGTATATATTAGGAAATACATTTCCAAGAGATATTTTAAAGTTTGCACTACTAGATTTTCTACCCGAAGGAATTTCTCGTAAAGCATTATCATTGTTTTGCGCGGAGTTTAAAATGGAATAAGTTGTGTGCATCTGTATATATATATATATATATATATATATGTACATTCCTTATCTTTAGCGCAGTTTGCATTTTTATTCGAAAGAATTTGAGAAAACTGTAGAAACGCTTTAAGCAGTTTCCTTCGTTTTTCCAGGTCCTCTTGTTGTCGGTAGCCATCGTCTTTGCGGCTAGTTCGCCAGTTCCACCGGCCTACTACAGCCCGTATCATCTGGGATACCCACACTCTTACGTTAAAGTGATTCATCCACCAACGGTACCCCTGGCGTACCATCATGGATACAAATTCTTGCATCCCGGTTCCGTTTACCTGTATTAGCGACACAGCCCCACTGCCGCAAACTACCTCAGAAATTTAGCGATTGTACCGAAACGTCAAGACGCGAACCTTGTCGTCTCCGCAACGAACGATGTCGAGTTACTCTGTAGTCTGCTAAAAGGCCTTCGATAAATATAAATTGTCGCCAAATTCGCATTGACCATCGCCACTCCTTCTTCCGCAGTCCCGAATTGCTCGGCGAACTTGAACGATAGAAGCGTTCGAAGATTTTATGCTGGTTATAAATTGCACGTGGCTTAGCAATGCCATTTTAAGCCATCTCGATCGAGGCGCACGCACTATTTTGCACAACTCGGCGTACTGCTATTTGCAAACATATCGCGAGCAATGGCAGTCCAAGCGATAGGATTGATTCCAATCGGATAACATAAATCCCGGTAGTTCGCGATTGATCCACGCAACTGACGATAAGACGGTATTCGGTCGCTACAAATTTAATATTCACACTGGTAGAACTTGCCTCGCGCACCGAGTTCTCAAAATCCTCGCAAAGTACTCGACGGCAGTATTCGATAAAAACTAAGTCGACGGCAAACGAGATTTTAGCCCCATAATATATTTAATTCAAGTGTCGCTCCAGAAGTTTTTTCGGCGACTCCGGTGTCTTTCCGCAAACTGGCAGAAAATTAATCGCCGAAAAGAAAGTCTTTCTCGGTCTTTCAGCCGGGGCAGTAAGGTCGTGCGCGACCTTGACAATTTCTACACAACATAAAGCAGCGAAATGCTCCAGCAGAGAATCTTCCTTCGTCTGCAAGGAAATCATACTAATTCCAATGATGAAACCAACCACCGATTCCAACCAGCAGTAAAGTACGCATGACTAACAACTACCTACGCGAATATAGTTTACGAGTAGAAATCTTGATTAAGCTTCCCTTATGCAGGAGGAGAGTTCCTCCTGGCGAATCAAGTAGAGACTCCACCGCCGCCATAAATATGAAGAGACGCCGAAGGGATGGAAAAGTGTGCGAACCGCAAGACTGATTCTCCAGAAAAGTGAGCGAGTCCCGAGCGAAAAGGGTGGATTTAAGAACGAGGGACGGACGGAGGGAGACTGCTGGAAAAGTAGATTCTGTTTTGGGTGGGATTCGCAGAAACGCTCGTAAAATGAGCCAAGCGTCGCGACGTTCGTTATACGATGTGTAAAAGCCACGACACACGTACACGCGCGTCCACACGCTTCCACGTTCCATCGGAAAGAAGTACGTTTATGCGCTGACTGGTTTATTGTGCCCTTAGCCAGACTATCGGCCAGTGGAATACGACGAAGAAGGACCAGAAGAGAGAGCCCGTGCATCGGCTTGGGCATATACGAGGACATAAAAATCCTAACATACCTTGTATAATCTCGAATCTCTATTACCCTCGTTCCTACTTCCGCTTAGAAATGAAGCAATGAAACGTGGAAGCTCCCCTTCGGGGGTTTGCAAAAGAGATAGAGAGAGTACACGCGTTTGCACAAATAAAAGCACGCTCCAAGGTTTGTAATTAAAAATTTATTAAAATTGGATATGATCGAGGATTTCGGGGTGAGAAACGAATGATGGTTGTGGAATAGTGGGGCGGGGGCGGGGCCGGGGGGAGGGGCGGAAGTTCGAATTTCGTGGATGACGTCAGGTAGTCTCAACCGAGAGGGATGTACACACGGTGTTGATGAAACGCGACTGTGGTTGATGCTGGAGCCGCGTCCTTCCAGTGGTATCCCTGCTCGCGTACGAGCAATTTGACGATGCCAGCACAGCGAAGGTGCGTGATGGCATCCATGGGCGAGGGAGCGAGATTCGTGGCGGGGTTTGATGTGTTCTTTTGCGTCGAGTTATTATGGTCTTTCCTTCATTTTCAGAGGATACTTTACGAGAGGGTGGGTTTTCTTCTCCAGGGCTGTCTCGTCGTGGTTTCGGCGATAATTCTTCGTTTAATGGTAGCCGTGACCATGGGCCAAGGGAAGAACGGCGTGAGCGAGGACGGTCTTGGTGACGATTGGAGCACGATGGACCACTGGGGCAACGGGCTGATGGTGAACAACGGGTTGGTGAACAACGTGAGCGGCGTAGACGGGAGCAGCGTGGCTGATCACCTGGGGAGCATGGATGGGACCAACGCCATGGTCAACCACGATTCCGGTCAAACCTCCGGGAGCGGCAACAGCGACAGCCAAAATGGCGGCGAGAACAGCCTGCGCAATGTATCCATTTGCTTTAATCCTAATGCTAATCGCCAGAACATCTCTTCCCACTTTGCCTTGTTACAAAATCCTTCTTTTCTTTGCTCCAATAAAGTATTCAAGCACCCACAAAATAGCTGATCGAACATCAAGGGATATCCGTCGAGACACTGCATGTCCATTAAACATCCGATGGGTTCTTCCTGATCCCTTGGATCATCAAATATACATAGCCCGACGCAGCAAAGATCCAATATTAACTCTTCCTTTCTTCGAGATATTTTTCTGTACGCGGACAATGTACGAAGGTACAAAATGGAGCGAGATACGGACGAAGAGAGAGAGGGATATTCGGCTTTCGACTACGAGAGATTCAGATCGATCGTGACTATTCCGCATGAGAATTCCATTATTTTTCGGACGCTTGCTAACAATGACGCCATTAGTCGGCGGGGATATTCCGAAATGGCTGGGTCAGCCGAGGTTCGGCAATTGAATTTGAATTTAGCTATGCGCGACCCCCTCCGATACACTGAAATGGTCTCTTCTGCTGGATAACGAAGGTACAGCAGCATTTTTGTAGGGGGATTAAAGCGAGGTAAATTTTAGCGCGAGTAAGTACAAAGTGAGTAATTAAAGCGACACACCGGCGGAAACAGTGGAGGAGCCTTGCCAACGGACAGGTCGCGCGAGATACTCATTCTCACGCTGTGACGAACTCCACCCGTGCTCCATGGATTATAATGCGCGAAATTGCGTCTATCTCTGCCACGAAGATATTACGAAAATTGTGAAAGCCTCTTTCGCGATCGTCCGCGCGCATTGCGAAGGGAGAAGGGTCAGGTTCGACGCTCCACCCCCATTGGAAATTATGCGAATCGTCCGAACGAGGGAATTACACCAGACGCGTAATCGTCGCTAATTGATAGACTTGAAATTTCTACCGCTACCTACTCTACCCCCAGGTCCAACCGCGCTAATAAATTGCACTTCTTTCCAATTGGAACTTTCGAACTACAAACAAGTTCATCGGAGCAAATGTCATCTACGCTATATCGCTGCTTTTTTCCCCCGAGAGAGTATTTGAAACACGTACACGCGCAAATCCGATAGTGCTCGTACTAAAATCTCGATAAAAAGCAGTCGTGAAAAGTGACAAGGCTCGTCTTGATAAAAGGCATTTACCGAGGATACATTATTTTAATCGATGCTGGGAGTAACCGATGGCTAACAATAATCATAATAATAATAATAATAATATTAATGAAAAAAAAGTACCGACGTATAATTGGCAAGACGGCGCATGGCACACGTGTACGTCGAGTGAAGGTAAGGGCACACGTTGCTACATTGCCTCGATGTGGTCAAAAGGTCACAGTCTAACTAGCAATTAGCTTTTTTTCTGCTTTTTGTAATAATTTCATCGACTCGTGAAATCGGCATAAACTTTCGAAAATCGTTAATCGGAAACTTGCAAAATGAATCGAGATACGTTGGCAATGTTCCGCGGCGCATCATCGATCATCATCGATGTTCTTGTCGCGGTCCGAGTTTTTCAGCGACCACGAGCGGAGAGCAAAAAGAAACGCGAGAAATATTTGCGATAAGCCCAACGATAAGCAAAAACGTATCTGTAAAGTTTAGCGCGGGTTTTACGGATGAATATTTATCGTGGAGGATTTTCCGAGAGGCGCGCCTCCAACAGCAGCAGCATCGTCCGAACCTTTTCCAAGTGTTTTGTTTTCGAGTCTTATCGGAGGAGCGGAGTCGAAGCTCCGAATAGGACGACGCGCGTTTGAGAAGCGCCAGTTTCTTCCATCTTGGAGGCAAGCGAGATTATGCCGCGCGGCATCGATTTCTCGACCCTTTATACCAAACGATCTTAGAAAAATTCCAGCTGAATACAGAGTCACGTGGTACATTAAAAGAGACTGACGTTATCATGGTAAAGGATTGAGTCAGCCGATCACCGCGCTGAGTGGGAAAGCCAGTCAGCCAATACGAACGAGGAACCGGTCACTAAGCAAGCTCGACCGACCAATCGCGTGCCGTTCAACCCTTCGTGCCGATCTAAGAATTGGGTTAAGACACTTGTATGTGAAATACGAGTATGCCGTTTCGCGACTACGGTGAAGGCCCGTTCCGTCGCCCGACACGCAAACTAATGTCTAGGGTTGACTAAGTGGTCCATGGAAATGCAAGAGATTTAAATGCCGTGGTCAAAGAAACGAAGGTGTTGGGTGTAAACAAGGCAATTTATCGTGGTACTATCAATATTCAAATAAAAAAGAATCAAGTATTATCGAGCGAAACTTCTCCTCTTACCAGCTTGAACATGGTGATTGGTCGAGGGTGTGTTGTAGCTTACTTGTCGAAACTAAGTGAACTTATGCTCCAAGAACGGAGCTTCGCTCTTTTATATGATACCAATCTTAAAAAATCCCGGCAAATTTGGTCACGTGGTCGTTCGACGACTGCATGATGTTATACGGGTGCTGATTGAGTCAGCCAATCTGCTCGCGGGTGGGATTACCGTTTAGCCAATGGGAGACCGGTAAGCCGATGATTACGTCATTAATATCGTTCGGTCCTTGCGTTCAACCCTTCGCGCCGTCTACTCAGAATTGGGTTAAAACAATTCTATGTGGAAATCCACGTCTCGGCGGTATCTCGTATCTCCCATGATCCGTTTGCAACGATACTTAACGATGTAGGGTAATCGTATGCCTAATGAAACTGACAAAGGTCGCCATTTGCAGAAAACAATTCAGTTTTCCGACCATGCGTTTATCGACTTGCGACGATGGCGACGATGGCGGCGGCAACGGCGCGCTCGAAAATAGCGATAAAAAATACACGCGATTCGCGGGTTAAGAGCGTCGACGAGCAAATTGTATAATTCGGCAGTCGGTAGATTCCTCCTGGTGACTAATGCTTAATAACGGCGCTACTTATATTTCTTGGGTCAGCAATTTCGATAACACTCGTTGTGCAGGGTGTAACATAAATCAGGAAAGTTAGGAGGGAGAACTAGCCGAAACTGTCGACATACATCTGGCTAAATTCCGGAAGACTACTTCCACCGTAGCTTTACTAGCTGACACGCAGTATATACGTATATAAAGGCTCGTGTTATCTTTTAACTAACCAAAAGCTCTGCCTCGTGTGTTGCCTTAGTGGGCGGCGGAGGGAGGGGTTTCGTTGAATAGAAACTTTAAAGCTCCACACTCGCTGAAATAATTAATTACATTTAATGAATGCGTTCTCGCAACACTTGTAAACGCGAATAATGGACACATTATTCGTTCATTTTAGCGAATGCTCCTTTTTTCAAACGCAGCTCGCTCCGCAACGCGGAGTTTTCGAGGGATTTGTTAGCGACGACAGGTAAAAAAAAAAAACAAAAAAAAAGAAAAGAAGAGAAAGAATGCAGAAAAGCCTTTAATTACCGTGTAATGACCCGAGAACATCGAGAGTCTTTAGCTCGGCTTCTGGCTCGGTATCTGGTTCATCTGAATTTTGGTAAGGGTTGGTAAGGCAAAGGCTTTGCGCGCACACAGGCTTTACAGCGAGCGCCGAGGTTTAACGAGAAATAGTCGAAAGGGTCACATGTCGCATAACGTGAATAGAGCCAAAGACACTAGCCGTGCTCCTAAATGCAAACTCATTCCGTAAAAACGTAGCCAAGGTCCTTGGCGGCGACCTTCTTCTTTGTGACCATCGCGAGATAGCTCTGGAGGAGAGGATTCTTTCTGGCTGGTCGTGGCGGATTTCTGCGGATGCTCTCGATACGCTGGAATTCGAATCGTGCCAGCCAGCCAGCATGCACGTGGTATTCGATTCGTTTATCTAAGCAATCCACTCGAAATTCCGAGGGGGAAAAACGTAGAGCGAATTTCGCCCGCGTCAAAATGCCGCCGGAAATTCGATTCTGTCCCGCTAACGGCGGGAATAAAAACACGCTTGATAATCGGATTTACGAGAACGCACACGAGTCACGCATGCATACGTTCGTATAATATCGACGAGTAATTCGAGCCAAGTCTCGAACAGGTAGTGGTATCGGCGGGTGGAGTAGTGGGTCTCTCGTTTTCTTACTCGTTATCTTTCCTCGCGCCCCATCCAATTGACGAGATCTCTTCGAATGACAATGGCGATCGCTGGAAAAATGGGCCAGTGATAAGTTTGTAAAAAATACTCGAGCAAATTACGATTCATCGAGAAAATTGAAATCCGCTGTGCGGAGGATGTGGCGACTTCTTAAAGGATTTGATAGACATGACAAAATGTGGCGAGAGAGATGAAAGTTTCTAAAGAACCGAGGAACTAAATTTACTCCGGAGTTGGAGAATTGAGTTTATCGGTCTATATAATCCAGCGGGATTTTATAAATTGATTTATTTTGAAATATAGGACTCTTTACGCGAGGTTCGCCTACTGGAAGCCGATGAGAGTCCATGATTTTCAGGACTTTGGAATGAATTCAGTGGGAACTCGACATAATGTTTTGAGGGAGTTTCACGGTACGTATGTGAGATGGGAGGAGATGGAAGTTTTCGACAGAATAAGCCTTTGGATCTCCGTACTCTTCTTTCGCTTTGAAAATCTTCCTCTCGAGTAACCGATTCAACAATTGTGTATTTCCGTGTGTGTGTAGCATAGCTCGAACATTTTGTTTTTCCAGTCTCGTATAAGATCATGCGAGGACATTGGAGCAGGAGAAAACTTAAAGGTATTACGAATAATGGAAACGTACAGCTAGTGCGTATCGTATGTCAGCGCAACGGAAGTCGTTGCAACGAGTTTTCGTAGCATTATGGGCCCTTACAGCGTGGTATACTCTGTTGGCAAAACTCGACAGTATTTGCTGTCGTATCATTTTTCACGTCGTAACTGCGTTCGAGTAAAACTCCTCGAATGTCAGGAGCTTCAGCCAAGTAGAAATTTTAGCATTCTTTCGAGATTTAATTCAAGAAATAAGATTAGTTACTTAAATCTCTGAAAAAAAAAAAATCTCTTCAACACCATATGTGTGTGTGTGTATGTGTGCAGGCGCGCGTTCGCATCGGCATCGCCGAAGCTAATTAATAAAACTAATTAACTATTCCCGAAAGTCAAAGTTTACCGAGTGTAGAAATTGGCGAGTCCGGTTTTCATATCGCAAGATGAAGGCTGCCTGAATGTCAAAGCAGGAAATTCGAGTTTTTGGAGAGGTAGTGTATTTAGAGACGGAGCAAGAAGGGAATGGTATATTCGTTTGTGCAAAGGACGTCTGAAATCCCTCGCATTCGACCGGATTTTCCCCAACGGAGAGGATCAAGCCAAAGTTCTGGTCGTTCTTCATCGCCAACTAGTGACTTGGTTATATCCTTCAAGCAGCTGCAGCAACTATATTTGACGTTTCTGTATAGGCAGCACCGCAGCAGCAGCAACCTCGAATAGATGTCTTCGGCGCGTGTGCTATTTTTAGGCGTAAAAACTGAAGGATAATAGCGGGGGCAAACAATTCCCGCCAAAGGGTTCGGCAAACATGATTAAATGGAACTAAATAAGAACTTTCCAAAGGTTGGTCCTTTAACAGGGGAGGAGAGAGGATCAGGCTGGGGGAGTTTCGATCGTTCCTTCATCGTAACTGGAAGCCAATCCTTCCAGTTCTCTGGCAACTATATCTCTCCCGTTTATATAGGCTGTGCACGACAGTGCCAGATGACGTTGCAATGCAGAAAAGACTCGCGGGCGAAATGCATTCTGGGTGGTGGTAGTGGTGGTAAGACAATCCCTCGTTCCCGCTAGTCTTGCTTGCGCTCTCCGGGTAATTTCTAGAAAGATCGATCGCCTCTAAAGATCTTATAAAACTATTCCCGAGTTCACGACGATGGAATCCTCATTCCCCTCCTGGCTAACGTGAAATTGATAGGAAATCATTGATCGACGACGACGATATCCACTAGTTTCTCCACGACAACCCAGGGCCCACAGCCGTCCATTCCGAACAGCTGCCGCGTGTCGTCGATGTGGCCGAATTAAACGCGTTCCACAAGTTTTGCGAATGCAGAAAATAATCACTCCTCCGCGCAACGCAATGAACTTCTCTCCTTCGTGTAATCGCAACTGCGAGAAGAAGACAACGCCCCGTAGTACAGAGAGTAGAACGTACAAGTCTTACAAGGACGACTTCCCATTTCACAAGAATCAACGATTACACTAACACGTTATTTCTCAGCAGACTTCTTTATCACAGTTTGATTCATAACCGATGTTTATTTACGGGCCGATATGCAGATAATCATAAATGAACGGATTGCACAATAACCATAGTTGCGTTTGTCAAGAGGCAGCATAATGAGGCGTTCCTTGTAAACGACAATTAATGGCTTGGAATGAATGGGAATTTCAAGCTCCATAAACTTGAATATAATACCGGAAATAGTTCTTTAATGTCATTTCCTGCTCCTTCGGGTACATTTACGATCAAAAGAATTCAACCCGGGCTAAATCATATTTAAAACCTACCTGTCCAAGGAAACTGCGACCAGGCTGTAAACCGAAGCCGCCACCGAAACTCCTTGTATGTACGCCACTGCTTTACACATGAACCATCCGAGGAACCAGGCTGCAACACAAGAAACATTTCAGAGATCAATGATTAGAATTTAATTTTTTTTTATTTTTTTTTTTATTTATCGATTAATGGTGCGTTTTTCCAATTCTTGGAATTTATGCGCACGTTCGCTGCAAAGCATTGGCGATTAATCAGGGGTTCTGATTCATATAAGAATGAAAGTGCTTATTGGCACACGGTGTCGCGATTGTAATTCATTGGACTTATCGCAACGGAGAGGAATTATATATTTGGCGGAATAATAATTATTCGCTTAACGCTCGATCACACGCCAAGAGTTTCCTTTCTATGTGCGCCGCGACCAGCACCCTTCACTTCACACAATACTTTCGGTGTTGGTTTGGCGAGCGAACACGAGACGATAGGCACGGAAAGAACTCTCGTTACGTAACACTTTATTACAATGCGGCGTTAGAAGCCCGAATGGATAATTAACGATTAAGCAGCTATTAAAATTAAGCAACTATTAAGATCTGATAGTCGAGCCATTAGTTTGTCTATCCAATTTCTTGAAATTTTTTCAGCCAGCCCTAAAAGCTAATCACTGGGAACACCGTCAGAATTTGACACGCGACATAAATTTGATGGAAAAAATCCTTTAAATTAATTATCTGATAAAATCGGCACTCGAGTTATGTTTAAGAGTCTGATTTACACATTTGAAAACCAGTCGAAGCAGTCGCGGGAGGGCGAGGAGCATGGGTTTTACAGGAACGCATTTTAATAATCTGGGCTAATTGTTCTAGTCGTCATTCCTCGATGGCGTAATAACTCGTAACAGTCCGAGAATAAAATCTCGAGCTTTCGGGTAGTTTTGGAACGATCATTCTCGTGGAAGATCTCCTTTACTCCGGTTTGATTAATGTCCAAGTGAAAGCGAGACCGCTCGCCGCCTGAGAAACTTTGATTTTTCGCGCTCCGTCTCTCGCGAACTCTCGAAGAGACGCGCGAAAGCCAAAAATTTGATTTGCCTCGAGAGTTCGTGGCATTGACTTGATATATTGCGAGTGAACCGCAACAAAGGGGCGGACAGCGCCTCGAAACTTTTACGCCAGTGCATTCAATCCTTGATTCCCTCGCACCGAATCCATCCACCACTGCCCCAGCAAACTGCAAACGAGAAATGGCTCAAGAACTTTCCCATTGAATAACATTCAAGTACACCGCATGACATACGAGGTTTTGCTTGTCCGCGCGTCAATAAATTTTCTAATCTAATGTGCCATTCTTATAAATGGCTTCCACACTCCGGCGCGTGCTTGAGAAATTTTTATTAAAATAGATTCTGCGCATGGCGTTTATCACGCGGATAAGAGTCTTGGGAACCCGTTGGCCGAGCAATCCTGAAAAAAGGACCCGCTGCTGCCGCCTCTCCTAGAAACAATTGGAATGACCAGGCACGACTGTAACTTGTGACAATCGGGGAGGATATAGCGAGCCGCCGCTGGAGTAGCAGCAGCTGGACTCTCGATAGGAATTCATTATAGATTTTTGGTAAATCGATTCATTAGCATGGCACGCGCTGTAAGTCGAGAAATATGCGCGGAACTCCAATTACAATGCCCACGCGAACAGTTTGCGGTATTATAGCGGGCTCCTGTGAGTGTGAGCAGCCCCCTTTCGTGCTACGGTAAAATGATAATTTGCTACGAGCCGCCACAGACCGGCGGAGCCAGATCACGAGTGACCGGTAGTTATATGAAAATTTTGTGAGTTCCATATGTTCACTGACATTTATTCCATCTGATTGGAATATTTATAAGCAGTGCTAGAAAGCCATGCTGTCAGTGAACGATATATATCTATGCTGACCGGTGTTGGTTCCCTCCATGTAAGATCTCCATATTTCTCACAACGGGGCAGCCCATTCTGCTATCCACGCTTTATCACTAATAACTACACTTGTTTAGTATCTATTAAAATATCTCATGCTGCGGATACCTCCGGCCAATTGCGAAAGGCAATTTTTGATAATCGATAATGGATACTTACTTTTACCAGTGGGAAATGGATAAATGAAAACAAAAAAAATTATAATAAAAATAGAAACAAATTGCTAGCCGAATAAATTAGGTAAAAAAGCTTAGCCAAGGGCACTCCTGGGATATGAGCCAGCGTGTACAGTGGGAATAATTTATAGCAAAGTGCGTAGAATTTAAATGCCAAATTTTTCTCACACCAATCCATTTAACACTGCTATTATAGTGTGCGTAAGGTTCTCGCTTTCTGCATATTACTTTCACTATCTACGCTCTATTGGACACCACGTGTTCCCCATGATATATGGACACACATACCTTGAGTAATTAAATACACGCGTACCCCCCTCCCCTTTCCTTTCCTTCCCAAATTGCACAATGCCATAATATTATACAATATCGATATGTATTATATAATATCATACGTTGGTATGCACAGATAAGAGTCTCGCGCGATACGAACGCAATGCAATGAATATGAAACTGGTCACACGAGGACTTTCACCTTTAGCCTTTCGTTGACCTTGAATAAAAGGAATCATTGATGCTTCTAGTTGAATTGGTTTTTGCTCTCCTTTACATAATTAGTTCGCCGCGTGGAAATTGTTTAATGGTATTTTAATGACGTTTAAGCCGCAGAGCTAAAAACCTGGAACGAATTCACTCCATCTAGCAATGTCACAAACAATCCTCCAGTGCACATAGTTCCTTGAATTATATTTTCTAGGTTAATACGTATGTCAAAATTCCAGGGCCGAAGGGTATTTTTCTTAGCGTAACACTTTCTTTATCTCGAGCAACGAGTTGACCAAGTTTCATCAAAAGTGAGCGCTCAAGCGACACGTGAAGCTCGAATCTCTTTCACGACACTGCTTAAAGCGAGACGGAGAGCTTAGGTCTGAGAAAGGGGAGCGCTGCTGTAAGAGGAAAATATTACCGGATAACCATCCAGAAGAGCTCCATGCACGCTGTCAAGACCCGGGGGAAGATCAGAATGTGTTCGAGTATACGACTCACGCTTTTGGCTGAGACGCTCGACGACTGTCGATTTTGAACTTTTGCCGATGACGCCTGCTCGATTCGAGATCATGGACCGAGGGAACGGTAAAAGTTATCATTAGCATTCACCTGGAGGAGGATGATCGTAACGCGTCACTTTGATTCTCATGGTCACTGTGCGTCGGACATGGTCGAGTCTAAAAGCACACTATGCAATTAGATTCCGTATTCCGCTGGGCTGAACTTGGACTTGGCGGAAAGCATTGCCCGTAAAAGTGCTCCTCTTAAAGTAAAGCCCGCATGCATAAAGCACCTGTACAGTCGTTCTATTGAAAGCGAGATCCCCTAAAGTTACACGCCAGACTATAAAAGGTTATATGGCGCGTGGAGGGATAATAATATCGCAGTAGCTGCGAATTCTTATTAATTTTCAGTACACGTCCGGAGTTCCCTCCACTCGCAACGCCGAAGAAAATTTCGTTTTGCAAAGGAACGATCATCCGATTTTCGGGAGGAGAAGCAAAAATGCAAGAATCTTCCTCCTTTTCTTTGATCAATGGCATCATCCTTCGGTGCATAACTTTCGATTTTGCAAGGCCCCGCGCCATTGCTCGATTCCGAAGATTTCCAATCTTAGGGAGAAACGCGACCTCGTAAGCAAAATTTTACAACTCAGCCATCTTTTTTTATAACCAGCCCGCCCAATCACGCATAAACGGCGTAGCCTGCAATTTTTCGTCCTCCCGCCATTTTTGAAGTGCCTGGCCGTCCGCGACTGCCTCCGCGAGGAAAGGAAGAAACAGCGGAATCGCGTGACACTCGCGAAACCCTCGTGTAGCCAGCGAAATGGCACGCGTGCACTGCGACTTGGTTCTTGTACGACACGACCTGGCGATATTATCGACACACTTGACCGTAGAACTGTGCTACTGTGTTAACTCTGCAACTTCCCTCGCTCTTTTTCAAGGATGACTTACAAGAATTTATTCGCTCCGCTCCCCGGCTAAAAATATCGACCCGTCGAAATTTCGCACTATCATTTGCCCCCTCCGGGGGGAGGGGGTGGACAGGATTCCCTCGGATCGGAAGCTTTCTTTTCATTCTCGATGTTTAGCTCGATCCGTAAATGAATGGGAGTTAACCGTGGGACATTAATCACCATTCGCTGCAATCAAACATTTTTATAAGCCATTATTTGGATCATAAACGTCAAAGATAAATTCGTTCCTTGATTGACGCTGAAGCTCCGGTGCATTATCAGCGAGAACAAAGGAGTCAATTCGTCAGTGCATATTGCCGAGAGAAATCGCAGCTTTTGTGTCGACTAAAAAGGACCAAGGCGGCTATGCGCGGTATCAAAAAGCGGAGAAAGATAGCGGCGAGGAAATAAAAGGAAAGGACAGAGAGAGCGTGTGCGGGAGAGAATCAATCGTGCGGCATTGAAATCGTCGTCCGCCGAGAGTAAAATAAACGTTCGACTGGTCAACGCGATTGTAACCTCGAGTCACTGCAAATATTGGCTGTTTATAATTCCTCGAGTTCAATCGGCTTTGGGGGCGGAAGTCATTGGTGGTGATTCAATTGGGGAAACGCTACACGAATTGCGGGTAATTGACCACCCCACGCCGGCCATCGGCGGCTCCTTGGGATCCGTCGCTTGATCGAATCCTGTTTACGATCTTGCGACGCGACAGGATCGCCGGAAAATGAGAAAATGTCTCGCGAGCAATCCTATTCAATATTCTCAGGAAGAATCAAAGTCGGAAAAAAATATCTCTTATTCGACCACGTCGTATATTAGAAAAGGGCCAATATTCTCGTCCATAATAGAAAAGTAAAGTACGCACATAAATGCGTGACCCGAGCATTTCCCTCTGAATGGAAGCAGCGCGAAAGACGCTGGAATCTCACGTACAAATCAGTACGTGATCTGAAGTCCCTGGTACACACACACACACACACATACTACATTTATATGCCAATGAATTTGATCGTAATATGATCTATTGTACCAGGATAAGAAGGACTAGGATCAATAGCCTTGCATAAGAGTTTTATTCATCGAGCATTCAGTCGGCTAATAAATTTATTCGATTAGGCCAAAATCACTCTGTGAAGAAACTATCTTTATCTTTTTCTTTATCTTTATTCATCGGGCAAAAGTGATAAAGCAGATTATTTTTACTTCCAAACGAGAAAATTCTCTCTTTCGAATACTGGATATTACTCGGAATTATTTATGGATGAAATTAGCATTTTTGGAAAGGCTCTTGTTTGAGGGAATCGATAGTTCGAAAAATGAAGATAAAATCGTAGAAAACGAAGGAACCAACTGAGCTTTCTCACGCTCGCGACTGATCCGGAGAACTAGAACTATTATATGCAGCTGGTGAATTCTATTATGATGCTGAAAGTAGCTTTATCAGCAGTGACGCTTTCCTTCTTTGGAGCTGAGGGATCTCTCTTCGGATATAGGACAGAGAAGAGATACCCTTCCAAAATGCCTAGATGCCCCACACACACACACAAACTTCCGACAGCGTTTGAAGATGGTACTATGTAAGGCTTTTATAGGGGTATGTTTGTGGAAATCTCACGATAACACGAAGAATAAATAACTTGTACCGTCACAAAGAGAAGAAAAAATCTTGCCAAAGGGTAACTTAAGGTACGCACTTAAGCTCGTATTTTTTTATCGCCACCCTTGATAAAAGTATTTATTAACTTTACGATACGATTCAAAGAGGAGACTGGGATTATGTAAGTTGCGTATAATTTCCTGAAATTCTTGTACACCTCTTGCATAAATATAGGTCGAGAATAGAAAGGAGAGAAAGAGAAAGAGAGAGGGAGGAAGGAAGAGAGAGAGAGAGAGAGAGAGACAGAGACTTTCTGCAATACATTTAAGCGTGAATAAATCCTTACTAACCAGTCCTCTGTAAAATTCATAACTCGTAAAGTTTGCAATTGTCCCACCAAATATTCACTTGTTGTATCGGATTTCCGGCTTTTCGAAATTTATGTGAAACGTGGCTTTTATTTGCAAAGTGTTAATTGCATCACGCATGGAAATTACAGGTAGCTGTTACACTGATATTGATGGAGCAGGGATATTCATTTACCCAATGATAGCACTGACAACATCTCTTAATTAATATGAGGCGTGCCAACTATTGGTGTATCTTCCCGAGTCCACATAGTATTCCTGTTATTTGGTAATGACACTGTTCCGCATGAAATCTTGATGATCACCATGAAGATTGCATTCTACTCTCGCTCTGTACGCTTAATTTTCATGAACACTTTGCTAATTAGAGATTCGGCTCGGCAGAACTAATTAAGGTGTATCAATGAAACGATGGAAAGTATTGATTAGCAATTATGCATCCACAGTAGAACAGTTTAATGTCAAGTGTTATTAACCTTAATCAGATATTAGAAATATATGTATGCAAATCTATCGTTCAATGCTCGCTGTCATGCGAGCAATTTATTAATGTCATATTGTTTGCATCTAAAACTTCTAAAGTTCTCGCTCTCCCTCTCTCTCTCTCTCTCTCTCTCTCTCTTTCAAGAAGCAAACTTGCATCGCACGTGTTATCAATTTTATGCTAATGCTACGATTATTTAATTTAATTTCACGCTTGCCTGGCTTACACGCAATCCCACAAATGACGCTGGGAATGCTTTATTGAAAGTGCTTTGGCGATATTTGGAAGCATCGACATCCAGAGAATACTCGAAAAGAGGAAGAATCCGAGAAAGAAGAGGAGAAAAATTGAAAATTATAATTGGATACTCTCGACCGAACACAAACAGGATACATCGGCGTCTTCTTTCCTGGTGTGTAATGATCTATGGATAATTAGCTGACATATTCTAATTTCTTAGAAATATAATGATAAATGAACAGTACGCAAACTTCGTTCGCACTTTTGATAATGAACTCTTAAAACGTGCCATCGCTTTTTCGCATAGATTATAAATTGCAGTTGGTTCGTACTTGACCCTCGTTATCATCTTAGGCGCATGCTTAATTAATTTTTATTCCATCGGAGGTCATTACGTATTCGGCACTTGGTGGCGCCAGAAGCAATAATAGAGCCTGCATATGTTCCAACTTCTTTGGCGCAGGTTCCGTTTATCTTGCCATTTTTGATACGTGACTGTCTAGCATCTGTTGGAAGAGTATGTACAGCGACGAGCGTGATCCTGCACTGTATTACGAGCTTTGCATCCGAGGTAATGATTCTCCTCAAGGACTTTAATGACACCGAAAGGGAAAGATATTTTCAGATCCGCATCAGGATAAGAAGAAGAAAGATTCTCGAAAATCTCTGGTCAACGAGGAGAGAGAGAGAGAGAGAGAGAGAGAGAGGATATTAGGGCCATTTGAATTAAAAAATTTCATCCATCAAAGATACGTAGGAATAACAATGTTGCCCATTACACATATGCACACATGCACCGTCATACTTAAAAAATAAATCCATTCTGTATTAAAAGTCGTAAAAAGATCATTATCCCCGCAATATTTCATAAAAGCATGTTCCTTTTTTTTTCTTTTTATTTTTTTAATATCATATTTACGAGAAAGGTTTAGAGAATAGCAGCTTTTATTCCTATTTACGGATGATTAATTGCTTGGCAGATCGCGTTCCAAAGTTTGTTTCTTGCTATCGCTTTTGCAGCCCCCTTTTATCGCGTACGGTGATTAAAAAAAGAAATTATTTTTACACAGGCTTCTCTCCTCTTTCGTTAAATGTCATATTTGTAAGTTAGCTTTTGAAATCAATGAGGTTGAATGTAAAGGTAGAGAAAATCAGGAGAGAAATTGATTAAAGTGTAACAGCTATGGTGGAGAACAAAGGCTTCGGGGAGTATCTATTTTCTTGTCGAGAAGTACATGGGGAGTAAAAGAGAAGGTATGTAGGAAGTACCGACCACTATATATATACATGTCTCTCCTTCCTCTCTCCAGAACTCTATGTAGATAAGGGAACTTGGTGTAGCACGTTTTGCGCGCACATGCACACTATATATATATATATATATATATATATAGAAACCTGCAAGTATTCGAAACTTGGCTTGGATGGTAAGCTCCATAATGCTGCAGCTCGTCTAGTTTGGTCACTATGCTCGCGATATACCACGAGAGCGGATATAATCGATATCGCGAAACATCAATTATATCATAAAAACCTTGACTAGCTGCTCGGAATTTCGTGTGTACTGTTATTGAAATTCCAGCCGTCCGAGTTACAAGCTCTTTAAACGTACATGCAGTCATAAACACCTTGACTTCCCGATGCATTATCCAACCGCTTAAATTAATTTCACTGCAATTTGTATATTGACGATTAAATCGTTTATCAAATAGGATCCATGTGTGTGTGTGGCCTTAATCGCGGTACACAAAGCGATTGCGAAACAGTTGTAAATGTAAAATAACGGGAATACGCATCCCGGTATTGTGAAAAGCGCATATGACACATATAGCGATTTTTTCGGAATATAAATTATGTCAAGGTAGCGAATGCCATTTCAATTGTACACTCGCGCGCGAATTATGCTAACCAATAACGAGTTAATCAATCATTTTTCCCCCGAAATATCCAATTTGAATTTTTCACTTTCTCTCGGCCAACGCACACACATTATTCTCTCCCAATGATAGATGATTCCGTTAGTGCCAGCAAATTGTACAGGACGTAATGTGCGTTATTCCGGAAAGAGAGAAAAAAGTGAAAAAATTTATTTAATAATTTACACGATTCTCTCTCTCTCTCTCTCTCTCTCTCTCTCTCTCTCTCTCTCGCTACTTCGCTCTACCTTCTTCTCCGAGATGTTAAACTTTTTTCGGAAGTTAAATTATGTCAAGGTTATACTGCGCGAAATGTACTTTTCGAATTATGTAAACCAGCACGAGTTAATAATTCATTTTTGCGAAAATTCCCTAAAAATAAATACTGCTATCGAATATTCTATCTGCTCGAATAATAAGTTTTTAATGAAGCCACGAATAAATCTCATGACTGTTTTTATTCGGATGCGAATCAATGTGCTTTTACCGATATCGGTATGTAATTATTGCAGACTTTAATTAACCTCCAATGTCTGAAAGGTAGAGAAAACGGGTCGAATCTATCGCTATTTTCCACTGTTTCGTACAAAACCGTAGGAAGAAATCCATTTCCCCGAGTGCCCTCCACCCAACAACAGCCCGGCCGCTTAACGAAAGGGGACGTGGCGGAGGTAAGAAATTATCGAAAATGCAATCAACCAGCATTCTCATTAAAATGTAAGCGCGGCTAGCGGATTATAAGGGCCATGGCGAATTGTCAGCGGCATGTATGCTTCTTTCGATGAGCAACGGTAAAGACGATATTTATATGAAATGCTGTATGAATAATGAAGGACCGTTCTCTCCAGGGAATCGAGCATTGCGTTCTGTTCTAGATTCGTTTGGCGGTGGCGAGTTCACTGTTAGCAGCCCCTGATCTAGGGCAACCCGGCTTGCCTCTCGTTGTAGACGCGCCTGCGCATAACCTCTCTTCGGGGACACTGCTCCGGTTTCGAATACCTTCAAGGTCTCGGATCCCACCCCCTCCGCGCGCTTATCCACCGACCACCCTGCGAATCAGCTACCAGGTGCACCCCTACGCTGCTGCTGCTACTACTACTGAAATTCTACAATTTACGCCCCATTGCGTTCAATAAAAGACGTACCGGATCATAAAACATACTACTTTCGTTAGTTATTTGTCATTTTTCTTTCTCTTTTTTTCCCCCTTTTTTTTACAATTTCTAGACTCGCAGGTTCCTCTTTGTAAGGCGACAATTTTATTCAACAGCAGTGCGTGCTGCTTTTATAATCGAATCGTCTCCTCGGCCGCATCGATTGTTTTAGACAAACGCGCTATCGTGGAAAATTATTCCGATTATTTTTACGCGATTTCGTCCCATCGATTCCACGGATTGGGGTAGTACAGAGCCTGTGGACGCACCCCGGAATCAACGGCACGACTCAAATTCTACAATTTTCGCTCCATTGCGTTAAATAAGCGGATATTTCTTTTGTTTGCCTTCTTTTCTTTGACATTTCCGCCTCCCTCCGCTTTCTCGATGTATTATCGATACTTTTTTTTTTTTTTTTTCTTTTTCAATAAGCAAAGATTTCTTCCTTTTTCGGGCATACAGAGATATCGAGACCAAATTTGTGGAACTACGAAATTGCTTTTGCTTCTCACGAAGGTTACGAGGGTTTCGGATATAAATTTGCCAATATCAAAGAGGTATTTTATCCCGATCGATCGATCGGTGGAGATCACGCATTACATTTATTTTACGAAGAAATGATTCTTGAATAAAGTTCGCGCGCGTGTAGCGGATCCCTGTCAGAATCAGAAATTGCTAATCGGAGCAAACGCGTATGGACACCATGGTTTTTTGAAGTACGACCTAGAAAAGAGTCGTTGGTGGCTGCAGGTGTCTGGGTGCCGGGTTTATCGGGTCGAATGGGGGTGGGAGTTAAAAGTAGGGGAAGCGAGAGAGAGAGAGAGAGAGAGAGAAAGCGAGATGGTACGGGACGAGGAAGGAAGTGACCTAGTACAAGTAACCGAGATGCATGACCCGAATACCGGTACTGTACAGGTGTGGTGTGTCCCACTGGCCTCTACCCCCTTTGAGAGCCCAAGTGACTTCGAATCTGGTGCTGGCCCGGAACAGGTACGAGCTCTCCCGTGGGATGCGCAGCTACGAAAACATATCGATCTTTCTACAAGTTTTACCGTTTAACAACCGTCGCTAAACGACCATGAATTCTTGACAGCTCTATTAAAAGTCACTTTCGATTCAGGAAATTACCAGCCAGTCAGCGAAAGTCCCCCATTGCTAGGCACTAATTTTTCATTCTTCACCCTTTACCTTCTCTTCCATGTACGCTGTTCCTCCCTTATTGCTGTCCCAGCAGCAAACGCGTGCAACGTGCTCGCAAAACAATACGTCCAATATTAACGCGATCCCTGACCCTGTTACGTGAAAACATTATTTAACTATATTTATAAACCGTGCATGAGTTTACGAACAAAGTAGTCCGATAATGAATTTTAGAGATTTTCCATGACTCCGCTTTACGAGCGTTACTGTCCAACGATGCAAAGGACACACCACCACCACCATAAGCTGATAAGATAAAGCGTCTGATTTATTTATGTGGAACTTTTAACCCAGAGATTGCATCATGAGTTTTTAACGATGTTCGTTTACAAATTAAAATATTCCCCGCATGAATTCTTCACTGCTCCTATCGACACCTTTGCGCATAGATCACACCAACGTTGATCCGGCCATTATTATTGATATCCTACGCGATATAAATACTCGCGGGGGGCTTTTAAGCTCGGTCATCATCCATGTGCAATCCGATCATTCTGTTGTTCCGAATTAGGTAATGTGAGAATTTGCATAATAATAAATTTCTCTTGGAAATAAATCGATCGTGCGAGCTGTGCTCTTCTACCTCTAGTCTGTGACCTGTGTGTCTAGATTTTTCTGCGACCGACTTACTTTATAGCTACTATTTATGGATGAGCCGTGGAGATGGTGAGTCAAATCAATGTAATTGTACAGACGAGCGTCTGTGAAATTCTTTGATTCTTAATGAGCTATACCTCTAAGGAATAAATTAATGATAATGGAAAGTGCTGGTATGGTGGTGTTGAAGAAAATAAATTTATCGATCACTCCCCGATATTCCGACGGATTATTATGTGAAAAGAAGAGCGGTCCAATTATTATCCAATGAGTTTTCTTATCATTAATTATCGTCGCACTTCGCGCAGACAAAGAAATTCAAACAGTTCTCCGTGCACGCTCATATTCATTAATAAAAGGGTGAGGGAAGATTTTCGGAAAATCTAATCTACGAAAATTTATGTGTTGGATAATTTACATTGCCAACCACTCGAAAATCCAGTACAGTCAGGGCATCGTGGTAGTGGTTGCACGCTGACAGATTTATGCTATCCCTTCGTTAAAAGCATCAGAGGCGAATTTCAGGACACGGGACAAAGTCTTGGATAATGACGGCGGCAATGACAGTGTCAGAGGTTGCGACCGGGGAGGGACGCTATACTCGACGCCGAAATTGATGAAGCTAAAATCACATTCGCCCCGATAACCGAATAGACGATCAAGCCAGAAAGGTGTAGCCTGTCCGCTTTAACAAGCTTAGTGGAGGACACCGATAAATATTTCCGAAAATCGGTAAACGTTTAGCAAAATCCTCGCTCCAAGCGTATTTTCGAAAAAAATAAAACGAAAAAAAAATAATTCTTAATCTTTTCCCTTCATTGGACAGAGGCAAATGCGCGCCATCGGATGAGAAAAATTAGACGCCACTGCTTTAATCGACTATGAAGCGCAGACTTGAGGAAAGTACTCGTAGAAACATGAATTAGAAGCTCGAGGTCGTTTCGAACGGGTTGGACCACTATACCGCAGTAAAACCTTGAGTGAAAACCGCCAGGGGCCGTAGGCCAGTCAGCTATGAGGAGAGACTACCCCGCCACTTCTCTTCTCCCACGTTTCCTAGGCCAAATCGGACATCGATCATTCCACATCCTGAAATACCGAATCAAAGCACCACAAACTCGCCCTTCGAGGTGAGAAACTGATAAAATGGCTCCCGAACAACGTGACCTATCCAATGTGGCCCCAATATAACAGCCAGATTACGATGATCCAAGAATTTTTATTAACGCTGGAATATCGAGTATGGAAATAATATAAAAGTCGAAGCGCCATTATGAAAAACGCATCTACCTTGGAAATGTGCAAGTTTTGCAAAAAAATTCACAAGAACGGAAAACCTTTGAAAATTGTGCAGCGAGTCGTTTGTTAAAAACGCGTAGCGATACTCCATAGGTTACGCAACACAGAGACGTGTGAAAATTCTTTTCGCAGTATAAATTTTCTTTCTTCGTAAATTAAATTAATACACTGCTACAGAGCCGCAGCATGCTCTCAATTAATTAGAGTACGCAACTACCCGCGATGGTTCCCACCCCAAAATTAAGGAAATTACGTGTATCGCGAAATAATAAATCGACTGACTTATTGTCGAGTGAACCATGCGTTGGTGTATAAGGGAAATTAACATTACTTAAGAGAGATGTACATTTAATAAAATATTATATATGTATGTCCGTGTGTGTCCTGTACGCGCGCCCGCGCGCGCACGTCTAAAATCTCTCTCCATATCAGGGTTGAACCGAGGAAATATCCGCCTGTCCGACCTAAATACGTAATTATCTTCTCAAAGGGTATGACCTTGGGCAGGCCAAGTCCAAACTGGGCCACGTCTCTGTCTGCCAGTTCTGCTCCGTATGTCAGGTTACCTGCTCGACTTGTCTAGACTTCCTTGAACCATTCGGCACAGCGAATTCTCACGAAAGATTCGGAAAATCCTAGAAAAAAATCTAGGAAAAAACTAGCCTCTCGTCAGTCGGTTAAATCCCTTCGTCACGAGGAACCCCCGACCTACTGAAAAATTCATTTTATCTTCTATCGGCTTTTTTATGAAAAAGAAAAAAAAAAGAAAATTAATCCGCTCACGCTACTTCTGTAATGAATATTTTTTATTTCCCGCAATGAGATGTGACCTAAAAGTTTTCAGTGCAAAGTTTGAAGAACAGCGAAATGGGGACAACGCAGGACACTTGCATGTATTTGCAAACAGGTGGATATCATTTAAGGGTGCAAGGACACTTCGAGGTCCGATTGATCGTTATCCGAAAGTTCATCCAAGACAAGCAAACGAGCGGAGCTAAGAAAATTCGCCCTCCTCCGAAATGGGGACAACGCGGGACATTTAAATGTACTTAGAAACAGGTGGAATCACTTAAAGAAGCAAGGACGTTTCGAGGTCTGAGTTACACGACGGTTATCCTAGGATCCATCGAGAACGAGAAATCGCAGTTGCACCCTTACCGAAATCGGGACAGATCGGGAGAGACTCGATGGACTTTGAGTTCTTCCATCGTCCAATGCAATCTCCACTCGTTACAACCCCTCGGCTATTTTAATCCATGCGTTTTCTCCACCTTAAAGATCGCATGTCTCGCCGCGCGCGGAGCATATATTAAAAACGAGCTGCATACTTTCGACGATTTATGAAACTTACAATTGCGCAAAACTGATACAAGGATTTTTGCAAAATCTCTTTTTCTACATTGAACTACGCGGGACTGCCGGGACCTCGAAGGAGAGTAGTCCCCCCACCCGATTTCTTTCAAATCGAATTACAAAATCGAAGCGAGGGTAGATGATATTCGAAAGCTTCGAGTGATATCCAAAAGCGTATCTGGCGCGATATGGGTAATCGGGAGGGACGGTGTAAATTCCAATTGCGGGGCTGTAGATAAAGATTCGAATTACATTACTGCAGGAGAGCATTGCGTGTTGGGATGTAGGGGAGGTATGTGTGTGTGTCTGTGCAAGAGCACGCGCGCGCGCACGCCTCTATGTGCACGGATATCTATGGGACGTTGTGCAGATAGAAGGATTTGCAGTTGTACAAACGTCAGTGTGAGTGTATATACGTATGTGTTAGCACACTGCGTCTATAGGCAAACTAACTGGGTCAGCGTCCCAGTTGATGGGGTTGGCGGGGCTGGAGGTGGTCACCAGGCCGACAGCGAGTTTACCTGAGAACGACAGGCCGCGAACAAGCCCAGCGACCTATAACACTTTCGATCGAGAGACCTCGCAACTTTCATCCCCTCGCTCATCTTCGACTTTAGCCGGCACCCCCATTGGGAGAAGGGTGAGGGTCCTCGCTAACCTTTTTTCTTTTCTGTCCACTGAACTTTCGACCGGCTTCCTCAGCGACCTTGCTTACGAACCCTATTGCTTCTCCCAATAACTTCCCAACAACTATCCATCAAATCTCGAAATGACCTTGCGTCTTTAAATCTCTGATCCCAATCCCGATCTCGATCCACCTGTTTGCTACCTCGAAACGTCCTACTTCGAGTGGCCCTGTTCTTCCCTCGTCTAAGGTTAGATTTTCTTTTCCTCCCTCCGATGAACTTTCGGCTAACTATCAATCAGAAAAGTCCTTGCGTCTTCAAATGATATCGTTTGCAAATGCATTTAGATGTCCTACTTTAAGTGTCCTGTTTTAAGGGTAGATTTCGCCTCCCCCTTTGACGGGGGAACTTTCAGGTAACTATCGATCGCCCCTCCGTACTTCTTGTATCTTTAAACCTACCAACATCGCCTACCCCTCATCCATTGGCAAACGCACCTGTCGTGTCTGTGTGTGTGATAAATTCGAACAAACATAGATCACACCGTGGGTACACAAGTTTTTAGCGATAATGTTCCCGATGAGTTAGACCCTTATCGAGTGTACTTGGAGTCGGGGGGTGGGGAGGGCTGCCTCGGATTTGATCGAGCGAACTGCTCCTTGAGCGATGCACATACCGAGACGACGAGCAGAGAGATAAGGGCCTTGCGTAAGATAACGAGCAATAGAGTAATCCGCTGCTTCAGGTAAATCGAACGGGTGCTCTCACGCGTGTATTCGCCCCGTAGAATGTCAAGAGTGCCGCGCATCGTTAACCTGACCCAAACCCGGAGCAGTATAACCTGTATTCGTGTCAAGGCGAAAGGGGCCAACACTCTCACCTGACCTACATCGGCCGATCACACCCCCTCTCCCGCGACTACGACCCCGTTCGCCAGCTCGACCCACCCCTTTGCAACCGAGTGCAAGCGCTGCAACCTATAATGCATCGAAAGACTAGGTACGAGAATTTTTAATGTATAATGCTCCACTGCTGTTGCTGCTATTGCTGCTGCTGCTCTGCTGGTTATACTGGCTCAAGGACGTCTCGAGGAATCGGAACACCGCGAGACTCCCCTTCGGAAGGACGATCCTCCATGATTGATCCCAAATGATCCGATGCTATCTCAATTATGTCCAGATCCTCCTCGTCCTCTTTAATATTTTTGCCATTGCCAATTCCCATGATTTGGGGAAGAATGACAGTTCGAGAATGTTCCATACGTAATGGGGACTCGCCGCTGTTCTCCGGCAAGGTCAAGCTGCAGGAATCGGAACACCGCGCGACCTACCTTCCTCTTCTTCAACTCGGAAGGACAAATTTCTCCGACGACTTCCCATGATTGATTCGAATTGATCGCCTGATATCCGATGTGTGTCTAGGTCTTGATAAAGCTCGCGCTCTGTGATTGGCTGAAATTATTCCAACAGCTCCGATCTAGAAGTAGAAGAGCTTTCTGCCTCTACTCGTTTCAACTGCGTTACACTCGCACCGTCGTTCTTAGTCAGGTAATTGACAGGTTATTTTTATCGGTCCTTCCTCGTGGTTCGAGAGACCGCATCGAGAGTAGCATCGTGCGAGTATTATTCCTATAGGCCACTCTACTGGTAGAGTCGTTGCGTCAACGGATGCAAAGCGACATATTTTTCTAATAACAATGCGTTCTCGATTATTCGCAGTTTCCTCGTAACCTCGTGTGCAATAAGCTGGCGCCAGTACTGTGTCTCTACACAACGAAATCGTATTCCACCACCTGGAGAAACTCGTAGACGTTGTTTAGCAGAGTTGACTCGTGGCCAAATCTAGCGGACGTTTCAAACGTCGACTTCGCGAACTTTCGCTTTCCGCTGTGAAGCACGCGGACTGCTGAAACTTTACGGAAATACGCTTCGGGTGTGACTCGAGCTCATGGAAAGCACGAGATTAAAGAAAAATCTATAAAAAACGATCTACGGCGAACAATGTCGATTAGTGACGCGAGGAACTTCATTTCTGTCCCTGGCTGTACACTCGAGCACAGTAGAGTACTTCTTCGTATTGCACGGGTGCAATGTCGATTGCATCGAGTGCAGCTGGCTATGCGGGAGCACCCAAATGCGTGAGAAGCACGTGGTATATTCCGATCGCGTGAACGCCGCAGGCTAGAAGAAACCCTAACCTACCGAAATATCAAGATTATCTCTATCGATGAAACCTATCATGCAAATTTCCATTGTTCATTTCTATCGAGCTATTTAGCGTGCGAGAGTTTGACGGGGGCCCACTTGTTTCTGGAAAATTGCATCAAGCGCCGCTCTTATGGCTTCCTAAATAGAATCTGTTTAATATTCGCGATAATGCACGGTGTTTATGAAATGTTCCTCGTGTATGTCAATTAACAACGAGACATCTTTATTTCTTCTCGATTAGCACGCGCGATACCAATAATATTTTACGTAACCATATAAAGTAAACTAATAAAAGCAAGCGATTAATCATTTCGTTTTTAGCGTAGCTCACTATATTTTATTGCCGCTCGAGTATAATTCAGCGCGGAGATGGAAACCCGAGGCGTAATCGCTTGTTTTTAAACATAATGTTTTACCTTCGAGATTTTGATTTGCAAATGAGCGGTGTCGGAGCGCCAAAGTACGCGATGTTGAAGTGTTCGCCAACGTCAAAAGAGGCAAAAATACACTTTCATAATTTTCAGGAACAAGCGGATGGATGTATGTGCAAACAGTGCAACATATGGTTGATTTTAGAGACCGCGTAATATCAAGGGCGACCCGAATCAAGTTCAGACATCAAGTGGTAAAGTGATTCGTCGAGCAGTTAGTCGAGAGAGAATACATAGACACCGAGTGTTTCGGGTTTCACGCGTAAAAGAGCTTCTTGCACACTCCCTAATCAACCGAGATACCGAGCTTTCGTCAGTTCCCCAATTTTTTCGGGAGGACCGAGAGCGTGGGATACCAGAATTCTTCGAAGAGTACAACGAATGTAACAGATCAATGGGGGGCTCGACATTGGTATTTATGACCATTGAATTTTTCTTCGTTAAAAAGAACTATTGAACATTATACACAGTTGTAGTTGCCGAACAATAGAACGACCCACCCATATATTACACGCAGCTTAAGTCTTCGAAGAAATATGGGGTTAAATCGATCATTTAGCGCGGCAGATTTTAGTGGGGATTTTCAAAGTTGTAGAAAGGTGCGGGGTGCGGTCATCCTTGGGCGTTCACCCCGTTCTCGGAGCGTGCTCAATATAGAAAGTGGAAAAATGTGTGCGAGAGCAGCTTATAAGCTACGACCTAGAATAGGAAGTCATGCGGCCGCACCTGCACCGAATCCACCCTACCAACTTCTTCTAACTTCTCCTCCTAACATAATCGTTCTCATTTCTACAGCTTTCTATATCCACAGTCGTTGCTCTTATCATTAATCCCGCCATTTATCAACGCCCTATTTACCGACGCATCCAACCCCCTCGAGCTATTTTTGACGCGAACTGTACTCGAACACCGTGCAAAGGTCACAATCTTTCATTAACCTTTAAGAAAGCAACTGGGATATTATTGGAAAAAATTAATCGATGAGCGGACTCGGAGAAAGCCTAACGATAGCGCGACGCGTTTGGGAAGTTTCGTAGAGACAGCTGTCCAAAAAGAGAGAGAGAGAGAGAGGAGTATTTAAATCGATGGAAAAATTCGCGCTCTCGTGGAGCACCGAGCTAATCGGCGGAATGCACCAAGAGATTTCGCATTCCCTGATGATAAAGCGTCGGTGGTAGTGATGGTGATGGTGATGGTGACCAGTGAGCGGCGAGTACAACGAGTGGGATCAGAATTTGGCAATGAACTTTGCATTAGCTAAGCGTTACCTAAGATAAGCGTCGACTGATATTAGCTACACGTGTCACGCGTCAGTCTCGTACGAAACTGACGCATTACCTAGTCACAAGTGTTTCCATTCAAACGTCGTAGCTACAGAAGTCACGCGGTGTCACGATGCTGCAGTCACGTTTTTTCCGGTGCAGCAATTGGACTCGCAGCTCGTGACTCAGTGATTAGCAAAACTTTTCTGAGGAGACTCGGACAAAAGTCTGGCTAATTGCAGCGGTAAAACAAGCAAGATACCGAAAGCTACCGAGAGAGAAGCAACGTTGAGCGCGAGGGTCCGAACGCGAGAAGCCCGATAATCATCGCGTTGCCTCGCGGAAATGAACATTCTGGGGCTGCTTTACTCGGGGTTCGATTGGATTCTGCCAGAGACCGGAAGTGGGTCATCGAGGGCAAAACTCGCATCGCGGCTGAACTTTGTTAATTTTTTATGGCGCGCTTCGGCCGGGAGTTCCCGTTATTTTCCCCGAAAATAATTGCTCGGTCAAAGAGCGGATGGGGCTTCGATAGGATTGCACTCAGGGAACGCAGCAGCAACATTCGCGTCCTGCTGTAAACGACCAGATAAAATTTATGCCGACCGGATTTCCGTGCCGGTGATTTACCGACTGCCTGACGAGGCCCTTAAATCTCCAGTCTGGATGCTCGAGCAACCAAGACTTTGGCGACTACACAGGCTCGAGAGTGGCCTTGATTAATGACAGGCTAGTTTCGCACCGCTCTTGTGCCGCACTTTATTAGAACAATCCGTAACTCACGTCAATGCACGTACGCCGAGAGATCTTGCCCCCTCCCCCTCCTTCGCCGATACTCGCATACCGGAAAGAAACACGCGAGCAAACACCTGAGAGAACTCCTCCGATGGAAATCCGATAGAATCCGAGAGATAATCGCGAGAAAGTAGAAATATAACTATTTTACCGATGGCCGGATGGCTTCGCCAACCTTGACCCCTTACCCCGTTTTAAACCTGCATTTAGACGAATTTAATCGAACGACCTACGCGAGATATATCGGCAGGCGAAATCCCAATTACTCGTGCCGAACTTCACACACGCTTCGCCCTTTTCTTCAAAACTTCCAGATGGCCGCACTCCGATTCTATTAATCCGCGTGCCCCCGGCACTTTCGGCATCTCAATTAGACACACTCGCAACGCCGAAAGTCCATTTCTTCCTTCCATCGGAGATGATCTACAGGGGATCAGGCGCAACGTGTCAAGGTTCGCGCTGCTCTCTCCCCAATAAGTTATCCCCGCTTCATCCGTTTCATTTGTATTCCAATTCCAGTCTCGAATCCTCGCGGGGTCCCTATCGCTCCCAGAAGTGCGTCGACGCGCCGGAAACGGAATTCATTTTTACGAGGATCAATTCCACGGTGAATCCGGCTCCAAACCGGCCATCTTTGAACGAGGATTTAATAAAATGACGAAGGGCGCGCAATATAAAGAAGTAATAAAATCAAATTCTCGTTTGGTCTGGCGGCGGGGTTTGTCGATCCCGAAACAAAGCATCGACGCTGGTCGATATTTTAGTTACTTTGTATTCAAGAGCCATGCGAACAGTATCATTTTATGACGTCGGAATATGTGTCTCGCTCCACCACGTGTTGGCTGGGAATAATGAAATCTCCGCATGCACACACGCACGTGAAGAGCCGAGAATTTTCAACGACACGCTCGAGAGCGACCAGCATATTTGGAGAAGGAGGAACCAGTGTAAGGTTCATTTTCAGTATAAGATATTCAACGCCACCCCCCGACACCCTAACACGCATCAACGCATTAACAAATGCGGGTTAATGAAAAATGGAGATTTTCCCGGAATCTCTTTTAGCTTCGTAGCCTCGTACCCTCGTAGCCTCGCAGCACCGCGTAGCCTTTGAGCTTTGCTCTCTGCTATAGGTTTCGAGGGGGGTTACCGGGCTGGGGGTGGTGGTAGCAGCGCGTTAATGATTCCTTCGCGATGCAGCGAAATTGCTTCAGTTTTCTACCAAGGCATCGACTTGTCCGCGAGGTTAAAGCTGCCAGACAGAACAAACCAGGTCGAATTTATTGGACGGTAAATATTTGAAAGGTTTCTTGAATGCATTCAACGTGTTATCTGGAAATCGTTTTGTTCCTTTTCCAAACGACCACGGGCAAACACTATGGCAGCGGATATTCAGTAGGGCAAGAAGAAGGGGTGAAAGGGGGTGCGGGAAGGGTGACGAAGGGAGTGATCGACCGTAAGCACCGTAATTCGATTTGCCATGTCGTTAATCCAGAATCCTGAGATCGCTGCCAATTTCCATCTCAAAGCAAACAAGCGGCAAGGCGCGGACTATACGCGCGCACGTGTGTGCATGTGCATATGCGTGTGTCGCATGTGTCTGCTGCCGCTGCATGTGCACGGGTAGTACACAGGCGACTACTTGGATAGAGTTGATGAAGTCATTTGAACGCAAAAGACGAGTTACTGCAGCTTGCTTTTCTAATTTCAAACTTCTACTCGGGGGGCATTGTCCTAAATCTTCTGATTTGCTCGTTTCCTTTGATCAGTTTTTCCAGCTTTTAGCCTGGATGGATCATTTATTTAGAGTTTTAGTGCAGATAATCCCTTCAATTTTTACTTGAATTTTTTACCGGATTTTACTCTAGCTCTTTCCCCTGTATTTTTTATCAGGGTCCTCTGACTAAGTCCATCCATCCAAGTCTGTAGTTTAATGATATTGTTCATGAAACATTTTCCTTCGCTATACGTGGGGTCATCGTGTGTATAGACGTAGAGGATGCATGTACAGGGTGACTCGGAAATTAGCGGACTTTTCTTCGAGGGGTGGCTCCTGAAACTATCCTTACAACTTTTATCCTTGGCAGCAGCACTTTGCACAAGTTGGCGACTGAATTTTGTTAGAGGCGCTAAAATTATTTTCAACCTAACCTCATCCATCGGTGCGCTATCTTCTTTTTAGATTTGTAATTCGATTTATTCGAGGAGGCCACGATTGATCTATAATTCGTATTTTTCCTCTTTACAGCTCCAATTCCACAGTTCCCCACTTTAATCCCTGAATAGTCTCTTTTTCAATGTTTTCTCATCGATCTCAGAAAAAGAAAAATCCACTTTGACCAATTTCACTTCTTTTGCAAAAGGGCAAAATTAGGTATGATTCATTTATGGCGTTTATGGAGCAGAAATTTCGTTCCATAGACGTCAAACTTATCGACGTTTATTCTATCATAATTACGCAACGGATTATCCTAACAATATCCTCATGAATGTTTGCCTCCTCTGTCAATCAATCTAGAAAATTGATTTATAATCCCCCATCGCTTGATATTTGAGTGATAAACCACAAATTAATATCACAGAAACACCGAGTGCTCTGCGTTGCGATGTACGAGTTGTTTCCCAGGGACTGTATTCCTCTGTGCGCAGTGAATTTGAGGATCTTCCCTCGTGCCAAGGAGGTGGTGGTATGTGTCAAAGTTAAGCAAACCTTGAACCCAAATTCATCATGGGCACGGGAAGAATTTGGCGGAGGAATGGCAATGATGGAGTTTTATCCTGAAACAGGCTGTATGCGCTAAATTCTTCAGGCAGATATTGCGCGTACGAACATTCCACCCGAAGACGACGTATACAGCTGCTCTGATCTGATCTTCCAATGAATATAGGACATGCATTTTGCCACAGGAACAGAAGGAATGTTGGAAAAATTCCACGTGGAATAGCCTCGCCGCTTAAAATCAGCCTGACATTAATAATCGCGGGAGGATGACGATATCTCATAGAAAACTGTGGACGCGGTGAACGATACACTCGTTTCTTTCGAGACTTCACACCCGCTGAGAAGAATCGGTTCTTCGTCGAAACACCGAGAGCATCCGAGAAAGGGAGAATCTACCTCGTAATATATCATTCTCAAAATACTGAATTCTACGCGGCGAAACGATGAAATAACAAAAGGCTATTTAATTAGTAAATATCACAGTTTGTCAACGCCTGTTAAATCAGCTGAAGCAACTAGCGAAGCTGTGCTGACAAACGCGGAATGTTGAGAAAGAAATTCATTATGCGCATTTTGCATATTCCCGCCCATAGGAATATTTCTACTACGCACATTCTATAGGAGCAGAAAAAGATAAAAATGAAAAGGGGGACCAGTCGCGGTCTAGATCTAATTCTTCCGCATCTGTCAAACGACGGGAGACACCTGAGCTACGCCGAGATGCTACTATTTTGTTTATCGTCGTTGCACATCCTCGTCTCTCCGTGTGCGAATAAAAGAGCGAGATGTTCCATACGCAAATCGGCTGGAAATAAAGAAATCCGCAGTCGATTTCCTTTCACGTTGGTTGGGCTGTTTCATAGCAGGGGGAGGGTTATGGATTCATAAAGAACGACGACGTCTGTTCTTTATCCTGAATAGCCGATTGCACACATTATCGAGGCGGACGCATTAAATCGAAGACAGTTGCACTCTCATTTTGAGAAGCAACGTGCTAAGGTTTGAGTGCGCGTGTGCTCGTTAATGACGTACTTAGTCGTGTATACGCGACAATTGGATATGCAACGCGAGAAAAATACGTCTGCAGGTTCTCAGGGTCGGGCGTATTTCAGATTCAACTGAGCTAAATTGACCGGATCCAAAAGAATTCCACACACGGACGAGATAAGGATGCAAAACAAGCGTAAGATCGCGGGCCCGTTCAAAGGACAGAAGAAGAAGAAGAAGAGGATGAAGAAGCGAACGGCGCGTTTCATTTTACGCCATTGCTCTTTAAAGCGTCCGCTCATTCGAACGATGGACAAAGGTATTTTCTGCTCATTGACCTTCGACGGGCTTAAGATCTCCGGGAGGAGGGGGAAGGGACTGTCATTTTAAGCGGTAGATCCGCTAGGTTCAAGGAACTCGATCGATAATTTTCAGCTACACCCCTAATCCCTCGAACACGCTATCTTCGATTCGCAAAAACTGGTGTCAGGTACGCCAAAGTTCATTGAACGGTGCATCCAATTGCCGGGGTGCAACCTTTCAGAATTGCACTCGTGTGTCTTCGAACGATGTCCTTGCTTCCTACACGTTTATCAGTGGATCACGTCAACGCTTTGTCAAACCAGACGGTTTTCCTCCCTTCCATCCTTCCAATGTTGCAAGGATTTTCTCCCTTCTCTGTGATTATCAAGAGGGGCAGGGGAATGAGGGGAGGGGAAAGCCGTAAAGGTATAACGCAGATATAAAACTCATTTTTATGCTCCAATCCGTTTTCCGGTGGTACCATTTTATCGGCTATTACCACCGCATGACTATTAGGCTCGCAGCAGGACCATTGCCGGGATCTTACGGGATTTTGCAGGATCAACGCGCGGTGAACGAACCACCACCACCTTCCTAGATGCTCTCCTCCAAATTCATCTTCCCTCACCTTGAACACGCGTACGTCATAACGATGGCGGAATTGTTTACTCTTTTAGCAACACCTGGATTAGCAAGTGTTTGATTTTTCTGTGCACGATACACAGAGACTACACGCATTCCACTCGACTGACAATCTCTTTAACGCTGATGCGCACTTCGTTTCCCTATCTTCAATTACAACAAGTTCAGCGATGTTGGAAGGAAAAAATTTGTTCGAGTTACTTCTCCTTTTGTAAATGTTTTTCCTCCGTTATTCAATCCCCCCGGTAGGATTGCGAGGAATAAAGGCCGGAGCTTGTGGAATTCTCGAGTATGAAATTTCTCGAATCAATTGGTTTTGCCAGTTTCTTTCGGGCGTTGATTTAGAGGTTGTGTCAATACACAGAATTCGCTGTTGCGAGATAAATGAATTTTGCCTTTTTGTAGCATTTTTTTTATTTTCTTTTTTTCCGTTTTTTTTTTTTTTTTTGCAGTATAAACTTCGTTCGATTGAAACAGCCAAAATGATTAACTCGTAAAACTAAAACTATACGCTCGTGATTAGTGAAATCCCCTAAAAAGGCGATGGCACTTCTATCTCTCGGGTGGAGCAAAACGAATTTCTTTTTTTTTTTCGGAACGACTCTCGAATACCCGTGCAATTATGTATTGTCTAAGTTCCGCTAGAATCCTGGAGCGATGCAACTGCATTTAACTAGCAATTACAGAAATTGGAGTTTGCGAATTGGGTACGCGAATCTGTCGTTACTTCAAGCGCGAACGGGAGACGATAGAGGGCGGGGGAGGGGTGGAGTAACAAATCGATCCAGAAGCGGCAAGGGAACCCTAACTTCCCGACGCTTCCGCCCTCGATTCGTAGAATCAGTTGGCTAGAGAGGGCAAAGACAAATCTCCCACAAACGGAACTGCCGCCTATTCGCGATTGACGAGAAGTAGGGATATCAGGAGTTACATCGTCGAATCGAGACGAGGAGGAAAACAGGAAGGAGCCCCAAATTACACGCATTGACGAGAGACTCCCTCCTGCGAGGAGGTTTTCTCCGTGAAACAATATTGGGATTTCGAAGGATAATCCATTTACGGACCGTTAAGGATAGGGCCGATCCTAGACAGGTAAAGGACCGCGGGAAGCATCCACTGGGTGTTTACGATCAGCCTCTGGAATAGCAGCGCGCGACCATTCGAAGCGGGTTTCGCCACAATCTAACTATCGCGATGCACGATCTACCACGAAACGCAGCGTTGTCGAGGCCAGACCGTGCTCGAATGACCCGTGGAACTTAAAAAGCATGTGCGGCATACGGGCAATTCCCAAACTCACTTATGGCGCGTACCCATCCTCACGTGCTGGAGCTAACGTGCCCTGGGGAAAGCAAAGTGATCTGCCAGCAGATAATGCTGGACTCGTTAACTAAAAGCCCGCGAGACCAGCCCGTTTGTTACCGTACTTTTCTAGACCAATAAAAGTATCAGCGGTAAAAAGGATGATCTATTTTGTGCACGAGTGTGTTGCTGCTCGTTAAAATGATTGGCGATGTAAGGAGAAATAAAATTTCAGCTTCCGTAACCTACCGGGGGGGGACTGTGCGCGGGTAGATTCCTAACGTTTTATGGGCCCAGTCGGTAAACGCTAGCAAGATTTCTATGTTAATTAGGCTCTCGCGACCCAAGAGAGCAAAAGGTAGAAAAGTACTTACGCACGAAGATGTTGCTCATCAGGGTCGCTGGCAGGCAAAATACAATAACGAGGACATCAGCCACGGCTAAGTTCACGATGAAGAAGTTCGTGACAGTTCTCATCCGAGGTGAGCGATACACGACTGCGATGACGAAACTGTTCCCGATTAATCCGACGACAAAAACGAGGACGTAAGCGACACAATAGACGGCCGACATGGCCATACTGTGCCTGTAGAGTCTATCAGGCACCGGCTCCGGGACCACGGAGATGTTGGTTTTACTGGCATTGAACAGTCCTGCATTGTCTTCGATGGTCGCTCTGGGGCTGCTGGCTATGGCCTCTGCCAGCAGATTGTTGAGGTAGTCTCCAAGGTCGTTCTTCATCTGCAGGAATCCTCCCCCGGGCGGTGCCGCGCTGCTGGCTGCCAGGTTTTCTACGTTCCCTCGGCGTCGCGTCTCAACGTCGAACTCCTCGGAGTCCGGCAGGCGCAAGGACGCCATCTCCAGCAGAGGAGACGGTGGCTGCAGCATCGGAAACTTTGCGGAGCGACGACGGACCGTCGCTTCGAGCATCAGCAGCCAACAAACGGTCAGCCACGACGAGCCAACCTGCGATGCCTGCGCGCCACCCTCGCGCTCACGAGTTCGATGACCTCGCCAACAAGCAGGCGCCCGAGACTCCTTCTACGAGCACTCACCACGAGAAATCTCGCTCAACACCCTAACACCCCCTATTCACTACCTGCGAATCACTCCCTCCCTCTCTCTCTTTCTCTCTCTTTCTCTTTCTCTTTTTCTTTCTCTCTCTCCCTTTCTCTTTCTCTTTCTCTTCTCTCGATGTACTCTTTAATTCTTCTTATTTGCTTTCAAAGTCTCTTGAAAGACTCCTTCTGGAGAGAGATAGATAGATATATAGATATATATGAGTGTATGTGTGTATATATAAAGAGAGAGAAAGAGAGAAAGAGAGGGAATCCTTCTTCCTGAGAAAAGCTCGAGCTTTTCTTAGCCAGCAACGAGACGCGAAGAGAATTTTTCTCTAACGTAAAAATTAATTTCTTTCCTCTCAACTCTTTTCCTTCCTTTAAATATAGAGACTTTTAATGGACTTTTTTCCTCTTTCTCTTCTTCTTCTTCTTCTTTGCTTTATGTTAAACTTTAAAAAATTCAGTTCCTTACCATGCAATTTAATTTCTATCACTAGTCGTTTTACTTTGATTCCGGTGATTATATCAAAAATAAACGTGGAGTCATTATTATCACGAGTCCCGCGTGCTTCTTGGGAATTTGGTCGTTCGCACCTTGAGACTTGCGAGTTTGTGCTTTTCGTTTCGGGATCGTCCGAGAGACGTGCGACGGTATGGTCGAGCGGGTCGAGAAGGGGTTGCGCCCGCAGGGAGTTAGAACTCTCGAAGCGAAACGGCGTCGATGACCTCCCGGCGAGGCCGAGGAAGCTCGGCCGATGCGACAACCTGCCGCGGACGGAAGTGAAAATCGGCCGAGGACGGCATGCGTAAGGGTTCGGGACCTCCCCTCGTCAGCCTTTTCTTCGCCAAGCCTAAACTTTGCCGCCTCATGCGTCTCGTCACATCGAGGCTCTCCGGTCCTGTACTAGCGGAGCCTCCAAACTCACTCCCTTCTCACAGAAGCGAAGCTCCCAGCAAAACTTTCCTTCGGCAGAATCACAAAGAAATGGGAAATTCGGTATAGCGAGATAAGACCGGGGGAAATGGAGAGGGTGACGATAAAGGCGGTGGTGATGGTGATGGTGATGGTGGTGATGGTGTAGGCAAGCGAGGGAACCGTGAAAGAGTGGTCGGGGTTTGGGTTGGAGGGAATGGGAGGCGTTTCGTGCGTGTATAGGTGTGCGAGTGTGTGCAACGGGTAAATACGAAAAATATTGTCGCAACCGGATGCTGAGCGACTAATGAGCTTGCTTTAAAGGACGACCGCGAACTGCCGTGAGATGCACCCGAAGCGGCGAGCTGTCTGGCAAAACTCGACGACTGCGCAAGCGTTGGCTACGGCACATGCACCACATGCCATGTACCGTAGGAACGTACTCTCTGTACGAGTGGGGGTGGACTGTCTCAAAGCGGAGGGGAGGAGAACTTTTTCACGGCTCCCAACCTGTCGAGTCCATCTTCGTTTTAGACTCGCGACAAATTCACCATTTTGCATAAGATTCCACTCGGTCGCTCTTCTCCCCACCCATTCCCTCCTTCGACCTTCCTAATCTAACCCGGAGATAATCGTGAGAAAAAAAAACCGCGAATCGCCTGATTCTAAACGCGTTGCGCACCCATTGTGGAACGCGATCGCAAGTTCGCACCGATTCGGTCTGTAGAAATCTCATTGGCGAGGAGAGCATTTTTTCAATAGGGATACGATTATCGACGACGACGACGACGACGCTTCTCTCGCGATCGGTTCTTGCAAAATTGTCAATCGACTCTGCGCACACTTTTTTTTTTTACGAGAATCGTTCAACGGGCCTCCTCCTTCGCGTACCGCGATGTCTTAGGAACTATCGTCGTTTCTTAACTTAAATACTTTAGCGAGTGTATAGTCCGCGCACGGTGTACACGGAAAACTTTGCGCCTCGCAAAAGAAATCAAAAGACACTTGACATTCGTCGTGCCACGGCGCGGTACACGAGCATCGTTGTCTGCCGGCTCTGGATTTGAATTTTCTCCCATTTAATCGAATATTGAATTTTTCACGATAGGACAAATAGTCACTTGTTCAAATACATCGTGATCGCGCTGCTCGATTCTTTTACGCACGGGAATAACTTGAACTCTATCCGAATCGCGCCTTGATCTTTCCGCAAAGTCTTTGCCAATTACGTGAGTTGATTTGCCTAAATTTTAACTCAATTTCCTCGTACAGCATCATCCGTATTACAGAGTTCCTGCAAGACTCGATTCTCTGGCCTGAATGCAAATTTAAAGCGGAGTGTTTAACTTTGATAATCGACTTCGTTTTCATTAAAAATTTCACAAACATCATTGAGCGGAGCCATTCCTGCTGAAGGGGGAACAACGATATACTTAAAACATAAAATCCCGCGTATTATGTTATCACCTGAACCAACAGAACTCGTCTGGCGTCAAACAATATATGAAACATCGTACGAAACTTTTGATAAAAATTCACTCGAGTGAAAGAAATTATTTATAGCGTTGTGTCTATGATTAAATCATGAATCTGATTTTATCTAACCTGAAAATCTGGATGGTCAGCGTATCTAAGATCGATTTCTATACACGACGACTTCCGTTTTTAACTAGAATTTTCATCGTTTTGCTCATTTTCGTGAAAGAGCAAAAGTTCAATTTATGTAAAACCAGAGGGGAGTATACGATATCTTATCGATTCAAGATTCGGCACATAACTGGTTTGTTGATACAAGTCTCAATAATACCTCTTAATTAAAATTGTTTCAACGCTCATTTACGTAGGCAAATTCGGCTTTTCTTCCAAACAACGCGCTTCGTCTCCAGCTTTCTGCGCGTCTTTACCGTTTTAATATAAGGAACACGAGTTAAAGTCCCACAGTATCATCGCCTCATGAATAAAAAAGCTCGGGAAAAGATAAAAGCGCAGTTTTGAGGGAACTCATTGTGCACAGAGATACACGTATCTCAAAGTTTCGTGCAAGAAGACTCGTGAAGAAAGGAAGCGAATACTTTAATCGCAGTTATCACAATGCGCTCGCCGTGTAAAACTGATTTATCACGTCGTGGGTGGTGAATCGACACTGTGACAAAGCTGCCAGGCGAAATTTATGCTCGGATATTAAATCGGTATTCCGTCGATTATCCAGATTTTCCAGATCGGTCAGGATTTGTTGCAAGAACGGCCATTGCTCTTGTCGTGCTCATTCGAATGTGTACGAGCTCCCCTGCATTGCGGGCTTTTATTTTGTAGCGGAACATTCGTAAGCACGTGCTTGCGAAATATCGATCGGTCGTTACCAGTTTCCGGCACCCGAGGAAAACGTGATTCGATCGGAGCTGGACAATAAGTGGACGCTTCGACCATGAACGGAGACCCGCGCGTTCCCTCGAAAAACCCCCCCATAGTTTTTCCTTAAAAACCGTGGCAGTCGTTCTCTCCTCTGCCAATTGAGCAAATGTAGAGAGAGAGAGAGAGAGAGAGAGAGAGAGAGAGAGAGCGCGCGGGAAGATGGACGAAAACTAAAGTAATTTCATATTACAATTAATGAAAAAGTTGGAAAAAGACGTCGTTTGTTATGTCCTCCACCTAAGGGATGAAATTCCAGAGGAAAAATGCCCAGAACTTTGTCCATCGATCATAATACTTATGTCGAGCATTCTTTCATTGCGAGCTTACACTTACGGACCACGACGATACATTCCAGAGATCCATTCTTCCGGGGGATCTTTCCGCAATCGGAAGATTAATCGGAAGGTTCAGTCGAGAAATCAGGCCTCTGAAAGAAATACATGGCAGTTAATCACGGCGCGTTCCGCCATGAAAAAAGATGACTCCGATTTTTCGGTACTTACACTCATTCCACCGCTAGCTGCTTGCAGAAAGTGGCTGTTACAGCCTGGACAGTGCAAGAAGTCGATAGAGTACTGTGGCGACAGCGACACTTTAAGATTTATGACGCAAATCAAAGCTTTTCTTACACCGCCACGCAGAAACAAAATGGCGCGCACCACTCCCGCCGATGATATTCGATAAAGCCCTCGTCGATGCTTCTCTCTCTCTCTCTCTCTCTCTCTCTCTCTCTCCTGGGCACTACGAAGGGAAAACTTGCCAATTTCGGAAAACGACGAGTCGCTGCTACTGCTGGCTTTCGCGCGAAGGAAATAGCACGAAAACGATAACAAGATCAGCGACGATACTTGTGAGATGGAATGAGAAATGGAGGAAAAGCCGGAAATGGAATCTTATTAGGCAAACACTCTGATTTGGGAAAAATTACTCTTTCGGGTTTAGCAATACTACTATCCAATAAATAAAAAACATTAACATGCATAGGCATATATACGATCAAACGTCGTTGATAATTATTAAGGGTTACGCAATATCGTATTCATAGAATGAATAAATCTTGGAGTATATCGGCATCGATCGGTCTAGGCAGTCGCCGAGTACACAGTCCCGTGGGAGTTGCTAAAACGAACTCCAGGGAGCTCATACCGATAACTTTGAAGACTATAGTGCTCGCGTGTGGTCGTAAGGTCGAACTGCAAGATTGGCGCGATAGAAAACTCTTCCGAGCTCATTCATGAACTTGCGGAACTTGCGGGACTAGCTGGACACCGGAACTTCGCGGACAACGTAGAGTTCTCGGAAACTCTTTAAACCTTTCAGTGCATGTTTTCCTAGTGTCCACTTTAAATCCACCGGTAGGAGAGATGAGAAGAAGTAAATGGATTTTCTACCGGACCATTGGGGGGTGGAAAAAAAAGAAGGATTTAGTCGAGTAAAGTGTTTTCATTACTTTTCCATAAATTTATCTGTCAAGTTTATTTGCTCCGAACGCGCTATACGGAACCTAATCGTATGTTCGAAAACCTCCTCTTCTTGAAAGTTCCGGTGCTAGAACTTTGCAAATGAAAGTTGGATCATTTTAATCTCGCGCCGACACATTTCTACCCCGCTCGCTCTTGCATGCGCTCTCTCACTCCCACACTTCATTTTTTACGAATTGCCTGGATTCTTCTTGAAACGAGATGAATTTTATCCTTCCCCATTCTTTCCCTCCTCCTCCACCTCCTCCTCCTCCTCATCCTCCCTCAAGTTTTGTCAAGCAGGTTTCCTCTCGGCGGAAATAAAGGTGTGCGGGGGGAGGGGAGTGCAGTAGCAGCAGCAGCAGCATCGTCCTTTTCTAATAACCGGCTAACTTTATCCACTCTCGATAAATTCGTTCACCGTTAACATTGGTCGATTCAATGTCGAAGGGAACCGACTCTACCAGAATAGAAGGAGCCTTAGTTCAATCCATGGAAATGAATGGGTGACAAGATTCATGGTTCTTTCGACATTGATTCGAGAGGAGGAGGGAGCCTAATCGCTCGTGGCCACGGGGGATGAGAGTTGAAAATTCCAAGTAATTTTAATTTTCTCGACAATTTTCAACATCGATTCTCACCTATCGAACTAAAGCGAGGTCAGGCTGTCTTCCGTCAACTAATCGTATTTTAATCGCTCGTCCAGGATTTTTGAAAATGCCAAGAAAATCAACAAGGTCACCGGGGATCAGCGCACGAACCTCCGTTAAAAGCGTAGGAGGGAGTAACCGATCGAGTTTTCTCATAAAAACTATCCCGGCCTTCTACTTAATGCATTCCATTGAATATGCGAATTAGCTCGGCTTTGTGCATCGGAAAGTGCGCGAAGGAGGACCGAAAGCGATTCATTCATTGACTTTTGAGACTCGCCAGACGAGACGAATTTCGCACAAGCGAATTCAACGTTTTGTACTCGCCTAACGACGTTCCTTCTATTTCGCCGTCCGTTCCATTCGCGCGAAACCGGGAAGTTGCTTATTTACGTAAAATTTCTTCCCCGCGCTTCTTTCAGCGGCGTTCAATGTCTTTCGATGTCACCGATGAAATTCCTTTTTCACTCTGTACTCGCTTCCCTCTAACACGGACAAATTGAGAAAATAAACGGTCGCTTCATCAGACCGAGAGAGATATTCATATTCCGCAGTCGTTGAATTATTCCAAGGACGTTGCAATTTCAAGCAATGCAAAACCATCTATCGGAGTCTCTCCTGGCTACTGCTGCGGTACTCGGGCTAGCGGTGAATTGGATCAAAATGCCTCTCGCGAAATCCAAAAGACATTATGGCATCCCCCTAAACCGGAGGATATCGCAAGACTTCATCGCATTAATGGAAGGCACCTTGACAGACTGGATCCTGCCAAGTGGAATAGAACGAGAGTGATTTTATACCGAGGGAATCCTACTGCCTTATTATTAGTTTTCCTACGATTATTATTTCTCTCGAGTCATTTTATTAGAGATATCGAAGCTTCGCTGAAAATTTTACGAGGGACGACCGGCGCCGGGGTTACTGAACCCCAAAGGGGCACACCCCTCCCCCCCGGTCACTATCACCAAGCTATAAAGCGGAGGGTTCTACAAATTCCCCAGGAACGCCATTAGTGTGTTCAACTGCACCCTATAAGTCGGTCTCTGGTTTCTCAGGGACTGCTATCACACATACATGTCAACTTCAGACGCTCTCTTAACTTACATGCAGGTCGAGGTCAAGGGGACGGTGTCTCTATACTTCTTGTATTTCGTCGTTTACAGTAGTTTGATAGGACTTGCCTTCCAGTTATTACTTTCGGGGCTTTCTGGCGTCTATTGTTTCGCCTCTCGAATTCTTTCGAGGATTCTTCGGGATATGCACAACTCCCCTGCTAAGTTCGGCGAGAGCAGAAACTAAATATCGACCATTTTAAATGCCTTGAAAGTAAAATCGAAGGTCGAGGCCCGAAGCCCGTTAGAGTCCGAGATACCGACACTTTTCCAGAACCTCCCCGTCCCCTTTTCTTCGCGTAAACCAATTGCCGTTGACAATCGTCGCTTGATTATCGCTTAATCTCTCTACAATCATCGATAGGAGCTACAAGAGGGTGGGGGCGCCAATGGGTTAACCGAGAGTCCAATGAGTAAACGTTGCCTCTCTAAACTCTCCACTATTGACTCGATCCACTCTAATGCTTCACTTAAAACACTAAAATCAGAGATTCATGAACGAACATAGGTTTCGAGTGGAAAATTGCTTGGACCAGTAAAATTTTATGTCTCCTCCTACGAGAGATCCCCAAGGAAAACAAAAAATGACTGTTTCACTTATCTAGGACACGTCATTGGTAGCAGTGAAGCATCTTTCGTCCGAAGTTTCAGGGCTGGGAAGGATTCTGTAGATTTGAAGTATCTTTTGGAGTGGACGTTAAAGTTATCTTGGTCGAAACAGGAGAATGAAGGCTGAGTCCACTGGTCTTTGAACGGATCCAAGGTAGAATCGAAGGTTGCAACCTTGCATAGACAGCCTTACTAGGAATCCTCGTTCAGGGCAAGAGCCGTATCCTGTGAAACGGGCCCTTCCGAGCGTTATTCGAATACTTGAGTGAAATATTGGCTACTTAATCCATGACGGGAGCGAGGGCACGCTTCTTACTCCCTCTTTTGACTCTTTCTTTTCCACCCCCACCCTTTCTCTCCCCCCTCTCTCTCTCTCTCTCTCTCTCCCTCTTCCTCTCCCTCTCCCACTCCTTCTTTCTCTCTGTTTTTCTTTCGATGGGGTATGAGATGCATCGCGTTCCAATAACGTGCTGTGCTTTTCAACCCCCACACTCGAGGTCAAGGTTGCGCGTTAATCGTCTAACTCTTAAACGACGACACCTCATCCCGATCCGATCATAACGACTATATAATTTGATCCCTTCAGCTTCGCTAAGCCCCGAATTTTTCACTTTCTACCCTCGCATCCGTCTACCAATCTGTCTCCTCCACTTTGATGCATTAAGCCTTCCTCATAGAATATTTACTTTGCCTTTTTCTAGCGCAGTATTGAAAGTATTCAATGTTCACTATTTAGGAAGAAGGTTTATTACGTGTAGTCTGACTCGATGATTTTCACAAATGTAAAAGGCTGAAGTAACTTTTAACGAAGATTTAAATTATGGAGAAGTCTTCCCCAGCTCAGGAGGCAAAATCGATTTTAGTCATAGAAATATTGCCTGCTCTCTCTCTCTCTCTCTCCCCCCCCCCCCCCCGCTCTCTTTCTCTACGTTTGTATATTCGGTGCATAACCGCAGAGCTGTGAGCAGACCTCCACTTTTCATTAACGTTTTAATTAGAGAGTGCTTATGCGATGCTCGTATTTTCAAGTGATAACTGCTTCCGTTTGCGAAATTCAGTTCCTTTAAAAATTTCACCATTTTGCCCTGGCTACTCCACGTAAAAAAAAATTCATGATAGTTCATGATACGATTAATATATTTAATAAGCCGTTAATGCAGGGCAACCCGTCTTTTATTAGCTGGCAATTTGATGGAAGAGCAATTTATAAGTAACATGCTCAATCTTATTGAAATCCTTTAACCATCAATAATCTGTTCCTAAAAATACCGAAGTTTGGAGCTATGGCACAAATCGATAATATTTTCCAATATATGTACTCGAGGTATTATTGCTCGTTAGTCTTTATGTAATCGAAGCTTATAGTCGGTTAAAATATTTATAAGATAAATCTATACGCGATGCCAGATTATCTGCTAAATCGATGAAAGTTAAAACCGTGCTGCGCGAAAGTTACCAATAAAACTTCTTTGACTATCGCAAAGACTCTCCACCTCCTTAACCGTGTTTCATTTTATCTCGTTCTCCTATTTTCACATTTGAAATTTTATTAATCCCGACCATCACGCTTTATGCGACGTCCGTGTTTATTATTTGACATTAATGCAAATATCCTCAAGGTAGAGACTGGCATGCGAGGGATGCCAAATTATCTGATGAATTGATCGAAGTTGAAGCAATGGGGTGCGAAAGCTACCAGTAGACCTCCCTCGGGTTCTCCAATGATAAACGTCCATAACTCCACGGCTTTGACCACGGTATAACGTGTCAAGTACACCGCAACACGTTCGATGCATCATCCACCGCATCAATGGCAAGGTGTCCATTTATTACTTATCACTGAGCTGCAACCCCGCTGGAAGTTACATGGGCTGAATAACGAAGAAGAATAGAAACCTGTGAAACTAGACCTATGAAACTTGAGGAAAATTCATACGGGGTACCCCCTCTAAAGACATTTTCTGAAATAAAACCAAGTGGAACGTCGTCATATCCCACCAGACACTTGTACCGACGAATGCTCGCGCATAATGGATTTATTTAGTAGTGAAATTTATCTCGCGAACGTAAAACTCCTGTAAGAAGCTGTTTGCAAATAATAAGAAAAGAAATTCGTTCCATACATCTCGCGCTCTATGGCACGTAAAATTCTCCGTCCGATCATTTCCTAACTGTCTTGCGGAGATTCTTCGGGAGTTTTTATTGTCATCCACGACAAGGCCGTTCCAGCCGTACTAAACTACAAGAACTCGTCGATTGTTTTTAAAGAAGAGCCAAAGAAAGCGAAGAGAGAGAGAGAGAGCGAGACCAAGGACTTGTTTATTAACAGTTGCAAAAATCACTTTCCAACGTTTGCATGGTATTCGCACGAAGCTTCGATTCTTCAAAAAAAAAAATCGGTAATTTCCTTCCGTGACGGAAACCTCCTCTCGGTTCTTAGTTTTTTTCAAATTCGCAACTAACGCGCGAGTGTACATTCGTCCGATGCATTAGAGGGAAAAATTTGTCGGAGACCTTCAATTTTTGGCGTGTTGCTGCTTCGCGCGATGGAACACGGCGAAAAAGTGATAAACATATCAATTAGAAAGAAATTACGAGACTCATAGCGAAATATTTAGCAGCAATCTGGAAAATCAATCGAGTAATAAGTTGAATCCCTTTTAATTGTTCGAGGCTGACGTAACTTTGGAAGATGTCAGGGACGTTCCTCGATGGTATTGGTGGTGGTGGTGGTGGTGGTGGTGGTGGTGGCTGCATCGGTGATCAAGGTATTCCGACACGATTGCCATTGGTGCTACTCGTGGCGAAGCATATAAGCATCGCTGTTACCGATTTCAGCCGCCACACCCAGCGCGAGTTTCAGTAGCAAATGTCACTTTTCCAATAGCGAGACACGCGGCGCTTCCTATTCGGCGAATGTCGCCGTCTGCTCCGGACCGATGCAATAATTTAGCCAGAGTGGAACAACGCGGAAACTGGGCGAGGTAAAAATTAATGAAAGAACGCGCAATCGCGAACTCAATCGAGTGTCCAGCCATCGCACGATTTTAATTACAGGTGGTTCGTTGCAGATTCCATTGGGGAAATGCACGTTTCTCGCTCGACTTCCTCTCGCCGCTACTCCTGCTCCAAAGAAATTAGTCGGGAAATATCGGAAAACTTTGAGAAAAATGTTAAAGAGTCAAGGATTGCTCGTCGCCGCCGCCTTTTAAGAAAGCCCAGACTGTTCATCACTTGGAATGCCTTCGGATACCTTGGAATAAATATGAGGAGGCTTCTTCTTGGTGTGACGATCTTTAGGGGGAGGTGTCCCGACACTGGCTCTCACGTGGGGTGTCCCTGACATCTTTGGAGGTTGCGCGCCGTGGGTGGAACAATTACAACTGGTCCAACCCCATTTACAGATGATTTATTTGCTCTCTTATGAGGACGTTCCGAAGCATTAGCACGCGTTGCGCATAACGGGACCGTAAGGTAACGCCGCCGGGTCTTGTTAGGCGATCGCTCTCCCTCACCCTACCACCCCTTTTCCCTATCCGCGCCCTATCGCGACAACCCTTCCAGCTTCGGAGACGCGATCGCGCTACGATTTCTTTTAAATACCGTGCCAAGGCTTCGCGCACTGATTATCCACCCCGAAAATTTTTCATCGCCGAGGCCGCCTTGTCCTCTTTCACACCGAGTGGAATACCGTGTTCTCGCGAAAAAATGAGAAACACCGACAAGATTGAAAACGGAAAGACGAATATACGTGCTCCTATTAAAAATCGTTCTACTTATCCCGTTTCGCGATTAATTTTCCCTCCTGGAAATAAAACACTGCAGCTGCGAGTCTCATCAGTCCGACGGAATCCCTTATCATCCTGGATCCTTCGTGCATGGTTCGGTTCTTCTTCTGTGCGAGTGTGTGCGCATTAAACTTTCTTACTCGAAGACGAACCGTAAGAAAATATTGACCTCGTTATTGAAGCCAAGATGCCCAGAACAAAAGCAGCAATGGGAAGTCTGAACATCGATTACATGCTCGGCGGTACAAATATTTTTCTCCTTGACTTCAAATTAGTTTATTTTAGCCCTGTATGAGATGCCCTAATTGTTCCTTTTTTTTCAGTTCAGTTCAGTGAGAAGCTCGCTCTCTCTCTCTCTCTCTCTCTCTCTCTCTGTGACTTTTATCGTTAGGAGAGATTATTAGTTCATTCTCCAATCAACTACCAATCAACCAGTTGCATTAGGTTCTTTCTCCTTTTTCAACGAGCATCAAGGTTTCATGTTTATTGAGAAGTGGATAAAGTTTCGTTTCTTCGATAAATGCAAGGGAGACTCAGGGCTGCGGTGCGAAATCACGTGTCGCATGGTTTCAGCAGCTAAAAAGCCTGCTTTTTCTTGCTTCGCCTCACCCTTTCTAAGTCTCGCGAGGATTATGTCGTGGGGATCGTAAATCACTTTTGAAGGACGGCAGGACGATAGCTCTTCCAAGGCGATGCCACCTCTTCACCCCCCGATGAATATCGAGGGACAGCTTGCAGTTGGAGGGAAATCACGCTGAAATTTGATGGGAACCCGATTTATTAAAAACGTTGCTGCATCTAACGTTCGAGGCTACGTTCAAGGAGATAACGATGAACCCACTACCTATGTCCTCGGGCTAATATTAATATTCTATTATACTTTATGTCGTCCCGTAACACTTTATTAAAGTCTCTCTCTCTCTCTCTCTCTCTCTCTGTTTCTCTCTGCGCCGATGAATCTCGAAATTTTCGGCACGAAGAAAATTCAATCTTATTGATATAATGGTAATAAATTCTTGTGGCAAATCTTACGACTACTTATAAATAAATAGAATAATAGAAGCACGGTGCGTATATCGATAGTATCGATTGCCAGAGTCCTTCGTCTTACGTTTCTCATTTTTCATGTTTATTAATAGTTGATTCGTACGACAAGTTTCTAATTGTCTTTGTAAATTGGCATAGTTCCTGATGGGTGAAAAAACTGATGAACCGATAAATGTCCCTAGCGCATGACCTACCGATTTAATTTACAAGCGTCTTCTAAGGGCCAAGTATGGTCGATCGAGGATCGAACGTATGACATATCGATGAGTGGAGGAACTAGGAATCTCCTCATACGGTGCAGTCGTGCAGTCGTAATTAAAACACCCACGCTGATTTGATCGCGCTAAAGACATTCTCAGGGTGCCAAAGAGCCGCAGGAAATTGCAATTTGACACCATCCAGATCATGTCAGGGTTGACCTTATGGTCTCATCGAGTTTTATCAGAAATTAAGTTTCTTACTTTAAATTAATTAGATTTCTGTCAGGTAATTAGAAGACTCTAATGTACACTGTGCAAATGATCATTTTTGTGTCAAGGCTGACTCGAAGGACCTTACTGGAGCAAGATAGGCTCTTTCTTGACTATTTCACTTAGGAAAATCTATTTATCAATTTCATCTCTTTCAATTTCCCACTCGAAAAAAGCAGGAGAGCAAGTTTTGTTGCAAATCATTTTTATTAAAGACAGCCTATAAATGTAGTTATACATCTTTACAAGAACTATAAATTATTATATAAATTATACATATGATACAGACCCTCGTTTCATAAGCTTCTTCAATGTCTCCGCTAAATACAATATCGTACAAAATTTCTTCTTTAAATTAATACAAGACTTACGTTTCTTTATAAAAGACACAGAGGAATGACACTGAAATCATTAAATATGGAAACAGAAGTAAAGTTAGTAGTAAAGATACGTGTATGATGTGCACATACCACGTAGAGAGGAGAGAGATAGGGAAAGGAGTGGAGAGCGACGAGAATAATTATCAAAAGAAATCGCAAGTGTATTTACAGATGCAAGTGATTTTCAGATTGGCGACGTACGAGTACTTTGGCAACAGAATGACACGCTGTACGTAGATTTTTTTATCCTAATAAATACACAGGAGTCGATCATATTAGACTTTGCACCAACCATGCAGAAAAATCGTAACCACTTGGAATGCGGGAGTGTCGACGAACTTGGCATGTTTTTCAGAAGGCTAATCGCAGCTTGTTACATCGCAAAGGTCAAAGAGAGTTTAGCTCCTTTCCTCGATAGACTGACAAAGCCCACGCAAAACTGCAGTGCCTGGGTGATGTGGGCGTTGACGTATCATCATCATCCTCCTCCATTCGCCTTCAAACGCGACCTTTCTCTTCGTCGTAAGAAAGTCTCCTCCCGAAAAAAGATCACTTTCCAAAAACGCTTCCAAGCATTCGGATAGAGCGCTTCGGCCTTGCTAATACAATATGTGACTGGTGGAACCTGCGGATAATGCAATACTCTGTATTCTTGGAAAAAATTCGATAGTACGATAAAGAGAATTGCAAAAAGATTTCATGGAGACCATAACAGGGACCGGAAAGGATGACGAGAGACGTGGAACCACGTTCGATAGGAAGGACGATTGAAACCAGAGAGGATTCGAAAGAAAAACCATAAATGACTGACGACTTACCTCGAAGACCCGAGGCACTTGGGATAGTGCCAGGATGAATTTCCGTTCCTGGATGTTCATGAATGACGGTTTCCGTGATATTGTTCTCCGCTTCTGAGTGAGCTCGCCTGTGTTGATGGGCGCTGTGCTTGGTTCGCCTCTCGGTACCGATGCAGCAGCGTGGATCCCGCTGCATCATCATCTCCTGCGCGTACATTGACTCGATATTCGAGAACGAGTGGAAACGCTGCCTACGTCTGGCAGCTGCTGCCACTCCTCGACGTCCGCCGACGCTTGACACGTCCGGATTCACGCGTGACACCTCGTTGTGCCTTTCCCGACGATGGAGGGACTTGAGAGAGTCCTCGTAACCACTTTACAAAAGATTCATTCCTCAAGATTAATTATTTCCGGACAAGTAAGGTTTTTAGCATCTCGGACCAAAGCCCGACTTGCTTGCGATATTTCGCGAAACTTTTACAAAGGGACTTTTGGTACGCGCTGGTAGTGAAGAAGAAGCGATCTCTTAGTTCAGGAGGGACCTTCCGCGAGGGTCAAGGTAATCGCTCAAGGCCACGCCTGATTAGCCTTGGACACGATATGGGAGGTTTGCACAAAAGTTCGGCTAAAACAACCAGCTTAATTCCCGGCGAGCTAACACAGTCGTCGAAACAAATAGAAAATGGATTAGAGGAGAGTCGGTAGTTCCGGTATTGTCGGGGAACAAATAGAGAGCAGATATCGCGTGGACAAAAGGCTAGCAAATTCTAGCTTACCGCTGTAGGAGCGAAAACTTCGTATCAACCGCAATATATAAGACGAAACGTTTCAAAAGCTTTCATTTCCAAGTTAATATTATCATTGCACGACCCTGCGGTATCTGCCGTTTCTCTTTTCTTCGTATTTTCGAGAAAAGCGAAAAAAGGCTTTGCGGAGAAAAGGGTTCATACTGACTTGCTGCTTTCACCGCTGGAAGGGCTGGAGGAGTGGCTGCAATGGCAGGAAGCGCGAGCGACGATTCCGGAGTCCTGGCCACTGGAATGCAAAGATGTCGCGGATGTCTCCAGGCCCTTCGTGCCCGTCCCAGTCCTGACAATGTGCTTTGTCCCACCGCCCAACCTGAAATCATCGTCAAGATACAGCATCACCTTCAGCGTCGAACACTCCGGACTTCTCAGGAATTACGACGCCTGTGCTAGCGCGCGCACGCGCGCGCCATACGACACATCCAAGTAAGTCGACCCTTGCACAATCACAGACTTAGCCTTCAGTTCCAGAATGCCACGCGGAAGGTGCAATTTAGCCGTGCAATTAACCCCGAGCGACCAGCTGCAGCTTCCACAGCGTCCAGGGTATGGTACAGCCGGTCACTTTTAGTTTGTAATTTATACGTCGGATGACGAGCGTTCGTTAAAGCAATTAGCTTTATTAATAACCGGGCAATCGTTAATACGAAAAGAATTACCGTGACAATGATTGCTCTTAATTAAAAACTTTTTTCCTCCCATTCCCATCGTTTCGGCAACTATTTCTCGAAAAAAGTTTATACGCGTCGCTCCTATGGAAATTTTATAATTGTTAATTAAAGCCAATATTAGTACGAATACTCCAAGTTCCCGTAAGAGCAGTACTCGTCGTTGAGTTCCTTTAACGAGGGTAGCCTCGTTACTCTAATGGATCGTGGAAAACATGTTTTTGCAGCAAGACCTGCAAACTTTGGCCCAAGGGTCAATCACACGATTAAGCGATTATCAGGAAAGGCCCGTCGTCGTCTCACTTTCGTCTACAAAACTATCGAGTGTCGGTAGAAACAAGGAGGACTAATTCAGGCGAAAGCCACTGTGCTGTGTGTGCGCGCGCGCGCGCGTGTACAAGTGTCAGAATCCCTCGACTGACGCGCGTTAACGCAAATTCATGCTGGTAGTCGATGAGGATTGCACGTACGTGTGGAAGCGAACGCAATTGGCGCCGTGTTCGCAGAGGCTCGACCGTCTTGGTATTTCGGTGCAAAAAGGCTCCGGATCGTAGTGAAGACCCTCCACGAAAGTTGGAAACAGCTGGGGCTTCTGCAGGGTTCCGGTGGGATCGGTCAAGGCAAAACCGACCGGCCCGGCGGCGGAGAACATGGCTTTCTCCCGACGTTTTCTACTGCAAGAAACAATGAAACGTTGAGCGCGCGCAAAAAGTAGCCAAACACTCGAGTCTGCTCGATCTAAATGTACCGTTTATTACGACGGACGCAGGTGACACAGAGGGCCGTAACGAGTGCACCCACAAAGACCACGCAGCCGAGGACAACGACCCCCACTTCCAGGGTAGAGAGCAAGTAACGTTGATTGCCGCGTCGCGGTGCACTTCCGGCAATATCGAGCACCCGGTATTCATCCAGCTCCCGCTTTATTGCCATCTTTTTCCTGTGGAACACGCTAAACGACCAAAAACAATTGAAAAGTGCCAACAGACAACAATTGTACGTACAGCTGCGAGCGGCTACTTCGCCGAGCGAGCGAACATATTTCGAAATTTCCCGATTATGTAACGAAATTATACAACTCACTTGTGCAGGGTTTCCATGTCCACCATTACGTTGCGATGCGGATCGACGGCGTAAAGATAGACGTCGGTCCTGTCAAACGAATGCGTAAACTTGGAATGATCCGCTGACGTAAATATGACAGACTTAAATGGGGAACACTTACGAGTCGGCGTCGATCAGGTTTTTCTCGATATGCGGTTCCAATTTTCTTACGCGAACGTCCAAACCGGTGACATTTCTCAAAGCTCTGAAAGCATAAGGAAATACGAGTGTCGACTTTTCATTAAAATTTGATTGCCATTTTTTTAATTTTTTAATTTTTTTTTTTTTTTTTTGTTCCACTTACATCGCGAAATTGTCCAGTTCTGGCTCGAGATCCGTAGGTTTCTTACCGACGACCATAACGAGTTGCTTATGATCGTCCAGCACGTATACCTAGAGGCAAAATTATTGATAGAACGTAGCGATGGTGGTGGTGGTGGTGGTGGTGGAAGCAGTGGAAAACAGTGAATCGCTAGTTTCCTCATGAAAAATACATCCAGTGCGCCAGTTTCGAGCGTTAAATAACTGCGGAGGGATGAAATTTTTCTGGCAGACCCACGTCGGAATTCCTAACCGTATTAAAGCGAGGAATCTTTGAGCGTGCTCAATTAACACCCTTAAAACTGCAGCGAGTCTCTCGGACGCTCGTGCGCGAGAGCATGAAAAGACAGTAATGGAAATCGGGCCGAAGTTCAAGGTCGAGCTGTCAGTGAAGTTTCCAAGAGAGAGAGAGAGAGAGAGAGAGAAAGGCTTCATTTTGCGAGCGGAATGAAATCAACGGGCATTGGCTAAATGCAGGGGAAATTAAAATCAAGGGAAAAAGTGGAATTCCTCCGAGTCCGAGTCCGAGTCCCGAGCTCGAGATCACTCGTATTATCAGAAATCACTCGAGTGTCCGAGAGCTTCCGAGAAAGTAAGAAATTGCTCCACCCCTACTGCGGAGGCCTAATAAAGCTAATGGCGCATAATCATAAATAGAACTTTAGAAGAGGGACCCTTCTCCCACCCACCTCCCCCCTTAAGGGAAGTCTGCGATGTATTTTTGCGTAAAACATAATAAATATCCTCGCAAGGCAGGAAGTGGTATCGTGGAAAGAAAGAAGCGGAGCTTACAAACACATTGGCGATGCTGCTCTTTCCATTTTCGGCGCCGCGTCTGTCGGTGGCCTTGACGTCGAATCCAAAGACGCGGCCAGCATCGCGGGCGAAACTCGCTACAGAACGCACTTGACCGGTGAGTGGGTCAATGGCGAAACGTGGTGCATCTTCCCGGCCAAGAATTTGGTAGCGAATCTCTCCGTTCAGCCCCTCGTCCGGATCTTCCGCCTGCGAACAAACGATTTTCAAAGACTCCTGGAAAAAGTACTTTTCCTTTCGCAATCTCCCGGAGTAACTCCTAATCGCCACTCCGCCAATTTTCATCCAGGCCCTCGCGCAACGTTACGTTGGAAACGACGACAGTGGTCGCATGAAGGATTATTCGATGGCACTGTATAGATAGCACGAGGAGCTAAATAGCAGATCCGCCAGTACAAATCCCCTCCTCCCTCTTGGTATCTACCCTCGGTTACCCAAACCGCTCGCTCACCCCATTCGGAGTGTAATGTAGTTTCTCCCCAATACGCTTACAGAAAGTACACTTGTGCGGTACAGTTCTACGGTCCAGATCCCAGCAGCAGAAATTCTCTCGTAGTTTTGACATTGCAGTTTCCACATTCCTTCTCCTCGAATATATTTACTTATTTGCTCGCTGATGTCCCCCATCCCCACCCCCATTCCTCCCTCTCTTTTAACATAAATTCTTGTATCAAATCATACGTATATTCCGTGACACACACACGCGCGCGCGCGCACGCACACACATTCGATATTCTCCATTACGCGCTGAGTTATGTATCAAGTGAGTTAATCCAGTGTGAAACCAGTGCAGGAGACAATTGATTTATCGATTTTATCGATTTGCCGTGATATTGCCTATTGGCGGGGCGCACGGCTAACTTGATAAAGAATTACCTACTCGATAAGATTGAATTTCTCGCGTAGGATAATCTTAATCATAGTTATATCGAGGATGGGATTCGAGATTATCGAAAATGTTGCAGCGACCGTGTCCGGAGAATGGGCGAATGAACACAGAGGTAGTATTTCAATCTCGAATCAGCGAACTGTTCGGCTATAAATTTCTATTGCAACCTCGGGAGACGTATAGAAAACATCAGGCAGTCTAAGAAGGAAATAAGGGGGCAAGAAATAAAGGACGAGTGTGCGCACGGTAGCAATCGGAAGAATGAGAAACAAGTGGGAGATAAAGGACGCGAGGGGAAGAGGAGAGAAAAAAAAACAGAGTGGCGGAAGCGCGAGGGTCGAAAGAAAAGAGGAGGAGGAGGAGGAGGAAGAATAAGTTTCGTAAGAAGAAGAAGAGAGATTAATTAAGGCCGAGAGAAGCGCGGAGACAAGTGTAGAGAAGAAAGATTTACCTCCACTTTGACGACTTCGTAGCCATAATGGGCTGTCGTGGGTATCGCGGCCAGGATGGGTCTGCCCTTCGACTTGAATCTGGGAACATTGTCGTTGGCGTCCTTGACCCTGACGACGACCCTGGCCTCGTTAGGCGCCAGTCCGTTAAGCCTCTCGCCCACAACTGGGTAGATCATCACCGGCATACCCCTTCCAATTTTCACTCGGTCAACCCTGATCTTCGCCTCGTACCGATCCCGAAGTTCCCGGTCGATCCTCGACACCAAGTAAAGGGATCCGTTCTTCGGATCTATCGAAAAATGCTCCCGGCCGTCGTTCCCCTCGGCGACGATGCTGAACCGGATCCGATCGCTCTGATAGCCATCCGCAAGGTCTAGCTGCGCTATCAACAATGGCACGGTTGAATTCTCCTCCACCTCCACCTCGTAGTAGCGGTGCTTGAAGGTCGGTGTCTTCTGCAGCTCGTTATCCGCCTCGTCGTCCTCCACGTCCAGCACCGTCACCTCCACCACGGCTGTGCTGGTTAGACTCAGTGGAGAGCCAAGGTCACTCGCCGTGATCATCAACCGGTGAATCCTCGTAGCCTCGTAATCCAGATTGGCTATTGTGGTGACTAGGCCTTCCTTGCTGTCCACCGTGAAGTACTGCTTCTCCCGGGCATTCTGAGCAAGGTCGAAGAGGATCAGGCCGTTTCCGTTTCCGGCAAAGTCGCTGTCATTCGCCAGCACTCGGATCACAGGACTGCCGATGGGGCCGCTCTCCAGCACGGACGCCTTGTACATCGGCAAGTCTCTACCCAGCTCGTCCTTCCTCAGGTCGTCGTACCCGTAGAACGTCGGCGGATTGTCGTTCACATCCAGAATGTTCACCTCCACCTCCACCGTCGAACTCAACTGCGGGAATCCCCTGTCGCGAGCGGTCACCACGTACTTGTGGGTCGCCAGGCTTTCTCGATCCAACGTACCGCTGACCCTCAGGATTCCCTTGCGCGGGGATATCGTGAGGCTCCACGGAGGGATCGTCGTCCCCCCTTTGAATTTGTCGTCCAGAGACGAAGAGGAGGCGGCGGAGGTGAGCTCGTACGTGATGTTCGCGTTCTCACCGAAATCGGAATCCATGGCCCGGATAGTACCAACTTCGTGGGAGACGTAATTGCCCTCGGGAATGTCGAAAGTGTACCAGGACTTATCAAAGACAGGTGCATGGTCGTTGACGTCCTCGACGTGGATTCTGACTGTTATATTGTCCGAGAGACCTCCGGAGTCCTTAGCGACTACAACTAATCTAATATCTTGTTCCGCCGGCAGTGCCTGGGCCACTGATATTTCACCCGATCGTGAATCCAGCAAAAAGTACCTCCTGCTAGAACCATCTGGCCGTTTCGATCGAACATCACCAGATGCAGTCTCCTCGGCTAAGCTGTAGGTTATTGCGGCATTAGCAGCTTCGTCCTTATCTTCCGCGAGAAGCCGAATAATGGGGGCGCCGATCGTCGCGTTCTCCGGAACCAGCAAGAGAGGAGATTGCCTGTTACCCTCGTCAACGGGACGACTCTGGCCAAAATCCGAACTCGATGCTATCGAGTCTATGGCATTCTTCGGATTGGACTTGTCGTCGTTCTTGGCAACGCGCACTCCCTGATCCGGAAGTACGATCATTCGAACGAAACTCGGAGCGTTGTCATTGGCGTCGTCCACCGTCACCCTCAGATTAGCTTCCGACTTCAGACCACCTGAAAGAACGATGACGAGTGTTGCTCCGTGGTCTCGATCGCGCAAACGGACCGCGGAGCGCTAACGATCGATCAACGATCTCTCTATCTCACCTGTATCCTTGGCCCTGACGGTGAGGTTGAAACTGTCCCGTTGTTCCCGGTCGAGCGGTCGACGGCCAACTGCCTCGAAATAGACCCGACCAGTACCGGGGTCGATCCTGAAGAGATCGCTGCCCTCGCCGTGCAAACTGAAGGCAAAGTTTCGATTGGACCCGTCATCGTTGTCCGTAGCGGCGATTCGATTTGACACGATCACTTCCGTTCCTACCGGGCTGTTCTCGGTGATTCTCCCCTCGTAGGTGGAGAACGTGAATTGCGGAGCGTGATCATTTTCATCGTCCACGATGACTTTCACCTTCAAGAACAATCATCGGCAAACGCGACGTTAAAGCGTATCGAGGATGAAGCACTCTCGTTACTACACGCTAAATTAAGTCGAGAGCCTCTCTCTCTCTCTCTCTTTCTCTCTCCCTCCCTCTTTCTCTCTGGAGAGAATCTCTCGGAGAATCTTGCAAGAAAATTTACAGGGAGAACTCGGCAAACGCAGGAGCCTCGGGGTCATTAGGGAAATGGAATTGGGCGACTCTGACGTGTTAAAAAAGAAAAAACTTGATTTCACGAACCCATTAAAGTATCGGCTGCTCGACTAATTAAAGAAGCCAAGTTTCGATTAATAAGAAAAATCCGTTGTTCGATAAAAATTCAATTTAAAACTTATTAAATAAACTTTAAAAGGTATTTAGCATATTTCGAAAGTTTCACACTTTCCTGGTGCCTCGAGTTTACACAGGAATATAACTGTGCCGTGTATTCCGCGGCGGGGCATGTCAAGCAAAATAACTTGACTCGAATGCCGCGAGGTTTTTACAATGCATTAATATGATAATGGACGGAGGGGAGAGGTGAGCGGAAGCGAGCGTCAAGTTTTCAAATTCAAGTTTAATTGGATCGAGCGATAAAGTCAAAAAATTGGGATTCATTCGCGCGAGCACGCGAGGCGAGAGGCATTTGCCGTCTCGAACGAAGTGGGTGGAAACGCGTCTCAAGATAAAGAAAAGATATTGGCGAGCATTGAGGATGCGTCTCTCCGTCGTTGAACTTTCAAGGTCGTTATAGCGTATCTAGGCAAGAGTACGGTATAAGTAACGATAATGGGTTCGGAACTCCCGGGGAGTTTGTGCGGAAAGACTTACTTGGAAAACAGCAACCCCCCTCGAGTCCTCGGCAATAACAGTGATGCTGTAATTCTGTCTGGTCTCACGATCCAGACCTTGTGGCGCATAGAGGGCGCCGTCCTCGGTAATGGCGATATCGGGCACATCCTGCTGATTGACGATAAGGAAGCGGGAGGAGGCCACCCCCGAAGATGTGCCATTCCGCGGAAGAACTTGCCCGATGAACGCACCGGGCGCGTTCTCCTTGGCATGAAAGACCAGCGGTGCAGTGGTCGTTCCCCTGCAATAACCGGGCATCGACTTTTAAGCGAGGGAACAATTTCCTCGAGGACGAGGCAGTTCGGACGCGCGATAAAGCGCGGATTATCTCGCCGTAATGAGTTATGAATACTACCACCACCCACTTGTCGCAAATAGATTGGCTCCCTCGCAAAAACCTCCTGTGGGAACGCTCTAAATCTGCCAGATAAAATTGAGACAACGACGAACCGGCGGCACAAACAAGCCGAGTCCAATGGAATTTCAACGGATGAAATAGACAATGGGCCGGGGAGAATCGGATTAAAGATCGGGCAGGAAAAAATTCAATTAAACCGCCTAATTAATTTACGACCGAATATCCTGGCAATCGCGAGCGCGCACCCCTCCGATTCCTCTCGGCGATTACGCCTAATGCGCGATTATCGCGAGCGGCCATTAAAAAAATATATCCGACCAAGTCGCGGAGGGGCTGATGAAGCGCCTGGTGGTGGTGGTGGTGGTGGCGAGTCATCGCTCCTAATAGTTTTCCGCCTGAATTTTGTGAAGCTGGAGAAAAAAATGCATCCATCGTTCCTACGCGAGCGGCACCCCGGCGGCTGAAGAAAGAGGCGGAGTGAGAGTGCGCGCCATTGCAAAACAACTGATTTGTCTTGTGTGCCCAATTATCTCGATCTGCCAAAGGAATCGGCGGAAAAAAGCTGCTCTCTCGGTTTCACTCTCGGCTTCTCGTTCGTTGACTCCGCTCCCGGGCTCGTTAAAAGTGTCATAAGAGCCGTTACACGCGTCAGAGGCCACCACCGCACCAGTTTCACTCCGAGTTCGTGAAAATATGTAAACTCCGCGTGACGACACACTCCCCAATTTCGTGACGACAGACTCCCCCAGCGCACGCGAGAAATCACTCGCGCTGATATTTCGAGGAAAACTTTTTTCCCGCGTTTTCCCAATGGATTTCGCGCACGCGGGAGAGCGAGTTACCGGGGAGAATTCACTTACTTGGAGAAAACGCCTCGTTTATCGGCAGGATCGACCACGTGTATCGATACGTTGGTTATCAGCGTTAACTCTCTCTCATCGGTGACGACCGCCTCGAAGTCGTAGCTGGAGTGCTGGAACTTTTCGATTTCATCGACCACCGTAATTGTGCCCGAACGCTCCTCCACGGCAAATGGCACTGAAAGTCATCGATATGTATGCACCACGTGTTACACATTAGCCTGAATAATGCATGGCTTTCTTGCGGGCTCGCTTTTGGAAATTAAATCGCGCGCGATGCGCCACCAGCGAGAAAACCAGCGGCAGATTTCTTATCGTACTCCGGACTCTGATGAAGGAGAACCAAGGCGAGAGCAAAAGGTTTTGCGCGACTCCGCGTGAAAGCGAGGATCTCTGTAAATAAAATGATTTACACTTTCTACCGAGTACTCACCTCCTTCGTGATAACCGTGGAGAAGATCGTAGATAAGATCGCTCGTCTTAACGGCCTCGTTGATGCGAATCTGACCAACGCTAGTACCTACCGGCACGTTAGCGCCAACCCAAAACTCGTAGGGAGCTCCGATAAAATCTGGCTGCCATGACTCTTCACCTATCGTGGAATAACTCGTTAGAGATAGAGAGAGAGAGAGAGAGAGAGAGAGAGAGAGAAAGAGAGAAAGGAGAAAAAGGAAAGAAGGAAACGCGCTCCTTTCACCATCCGTGTAAATTTCGTATTTTCTAAATCTCCAAAGAGTGCGACCTATATGCGGAGAGACATCTGTTCGGATGCCTTCATTAGAGCATGCAAACTTGTGTTTCTCCGCGCGGAAGGAAATTGTCGAGGAGCTGATTTTCTGGCGGGAAAATCGGAGCGAACGAGAGGAGGGGAGGAGAGGGGGGGGGGATCTCTCACTCACCATCCGGTCGGAAGACGTCAATGGTGACGACAGCGAGCGAGAATCGCCTTTCACTGGGATTTGCCGGCTGATCGGCAGCTTCCACGAAGATCGCGTGCCTCCCCTCGAGAAGTGGACTTTGGACGACGGTGACCACTCCAGTTTCCGCGTCCACGCCGAATGGTGGGGTCCGCGCGCTGGAGTTGCCAGTCCGCTGCAGCCCATACCTGACCATTCCGTTCGGCCCTAAGTCCTCGTCCACGGCGTGAACCTGACCAAGAATAGTGCCGACCTTGGAATCGCTGCGAGCAACCAGCTCGTAGAGGTTCCCAGGCACGAATATCGGGTTGTTGTCGTTGGCGTCCAACAGGGTCACTTCGACATCCACGGAGGATCCGTTTTGCGCTTTCCCGTTGACCAGCACCACGCTCGGCTTCCGCTCGATGGCGAACACCCGCATGCTGAGGCGCGCCCGCTTCTCACGGTCCAGAACCGTCTGGTCCTTCACCGTCAGCCATCCCGATTGGGAATCCACCGAAAAGGCACCCGACGGATCTCGCAGCTCGTAGCTGAACTCGCCGTTCTCGTTCTGGTCCTTGTCCCTGGCTATCACCTGAAGTCGCGACAATCAGCAAATTGGCAAACGTTCCATCGTGTTTCAGCGGAATAGACGAGGAACTGGGATCGGATCGGATCGGACGTGTACCTGAAGTACGCTGAACCCATTCGGCAGGTTCTCGACGATACTGATGTTGTAGAGGTCGACCTCGAACTCCGGTAGATTGTCGTTCAGGTCCAGAACCTCTATCTCCACCCTGGCACTGGCGACCTTCAGGGGGTTGTCCACCTGAGACGCGTGGATTTGGAGGACGAAGGTGTTGCTCGGTAAGTTCCGCTCGGCGTCAAGATCGATCGGTCGCTTGAGGAACAGCGATCCATTCTTTGGGTCAAGATGGAAGAAGCCTCTCTCGTTTCCTGATATAATATCGTATCTTACTGGCACGTCGATTTCCCTGTCACGGTCGACTGCGTGGATGGGGTTTGTGAAATTGATTTCCCTGTATATCCCAGCTTCCTGCATGCATTGAAAAGAGGAATAAGTTAGGGGAGCGGGGGCGAGGGGGGGGGGGGAGAGTTCTCTATGAAAATTCAATTGGAGAAAACATCGCTGAGTCAGTACTGTAAGAGTGGCAATATGGTCGATCAGAAACCTGATTGGTGGCTCCTAGGTGTGATATAACGAAAAATTCAGTCCTCCTCGTAATCTCATCGACTTATATAAGCGCGTGTGGTGTATCACCACCGCCTTGCTCCAGTTTCCTTGACTGGGAACCTCGCGATGATTAGTCCCTGATATTTTCCCCGAAAGTTTTCGCGGAATACACAAGCAGGATTCCTCGGCGCGTTGTCGAGGAAAAATGTCTCTGTCAAAAAAGCGAGCGCGAGGAGAAACACGATAGATCGGAAAATCTACCGACGAATCCACAGAATGCTTACGCTCCGCTTTTCCACGGAGCGTGAAACTCCGCGGATCTCCTTCGAGGGGGTCAATCTCGGTGGAAGTATCGATCAACGGCAACGTCAAGCGATATTCCACTTAATAACGTGGAAGAGAGAGAGAGAGAGAGAGAGAGACACTCCATTCCCACTTATCCGATAGGAAACGGGTAACGGATCTCCCTCCCTCTCTCTCTCTCTCTCTCTCTCTCTCTTTCTCCCGTTGCTTATTCCGCGGCCAGCTACTCGCGGGAGTCGGTAAAAATTGGCCAAGATTTTGCAATCGACGGCAGTATGCACCTGAACAAATCGGATTGGACGAGGAGGATTTCTTCCTTCGAAATCTTGTCACACGTTGAATAAACTCGAGGAGGAAACGTCGCGGTCCGAGGCACTCTTAGAAAGTTGTTGTCGTTATTTAGCTAATTCGTAACGAGTCTTATCGCTATTCAAATAGCAAATCGGTGCAATGGTTGCGAGAACCGACTAATCAGCTTCTTCTCGCCTAATGAAATTTCCCTCGCTGAGTCAACTTCCTCGCGCGCGCGCGCGCGCGGTAACTTCGAAGAAAGGGAGGCTGTCTTACCGGCATCGGATAAAACTCCTGGATCTTCGCCCTGTACACGTCGCGCGTGAACATCGGGTCCAAGTCATCGTTGTCCAGCACGGAGATCTTCACGGTGGTGTTGCTGCTCTTCGCCGGAACTCCGCGATCCTGAAACAGACGAAACGCGGGATTCCCTCCCGTGAAGAACTCGGAAAACGGAACGCGGAACCAAAATCAGATCGCGAATGCCGAATCTCTCGTGCCCCGCGGGGCTCTGCGGTACTCACGGTAGCTGCTATGACCAGCGTGAACAGCCTGTCGCCGAGATCGTAATCCAGTGGTTTTCTTAAAATTAAAGCAGTCCTGTGCCCGGACTCCAGAGAAAACTTGCCCTCCTCGTTGCCCTTTACTATTGCGTAATGAATGTCGCTGTTCGGTGTGTTCGGCTTGTCTCCGTCCACCGCGTGGATACCGCGGAAAATCGTTACACCTGTCAACGTGGACGACACCCTTATTGCGTTGTTCCTCCTCTCCTTGCAAAATCGATTCGATTTTACGCGATAGAAGCGAGTAACGAGTTACGGTCTTGAAAGACTGTCACGGCAATGCAATCGTCTCTCGGCGATCTTTAATATTCTACCAACAAGTTGAGCTCGGCAGCTGCCGGGCTTTTTACTACGTGTGCATCTTACCGGTTGGAGTAAGCTCGTCCACCGTTACGTGGTAAGGTGCATCGACAAATCGTGGCGCATGATCATTTATATCCTCCACGTAGACCGTCACTGATAAATGCGATGACACCTGAACATAAATGGCATCGTATTATTTGCACACTCCTCGCCATGCACCTCCCTGCTACTAAATCCTTATAGTTAAGGTATACACAGTGCGATGATACTCTTTGAAAATCTTGATGCAATCCCCGGCTTTCTTTTTTTTTTTCGTCCCTCTCTTTTTATCCGTTAAGAATCCCGGCGAAAAGTGGATGAAAACTCTAATGAAAGGTGGAATAAAAATTCTTCATAAGAGACTATGACTTTTCATGGAAATAGACGTTCCTAACAAAAGGGATTTTCTTGCATGAAAATTTCTAGTCTTATACAGATATCTGCATTTTTATGCCGAGCGTTTCTCAGCTGAAATAAACTCGGAGACGTTTCTTTCGCGAAACCAACAATGAAAATCAATGGAATCTTTAGAAATCTCGCATATTTTCCATACTTTTACCATATCGCCCGTAGACTTTCGCACAGGTATTTATGGTTCTGATTGTGTTTAAAAATGAGTTCGAGACCATTGTTGCAATCGTGTGAAATGAAAAGCGAAATACAATACGTTTTTGTAATCAACTGAAATTATTCCAAAGGACTCGAAAATGAGCGGGAGAGAGAGAGAGAGAGAGAGAGAGAGAGAGGGGTGGAAGGAAAGAAAAGAAATACTTTTAATAAAGGAATACAGATGTTAATAAAGACAAGTATGCTTTTTTTTCTTCCTGATTACGCTATTCCCTGGATTTATCCGTCAAATTTCCAAGATCTAAGATTTACGCATTATACGACCGTCTCTCGGTATTTCACATCCTGTTAAGTCACAGAGCGTATAAACAACGAAAAAGAAAAAAAAAAACACGAAGCAGGTCCGGAAAAAAGATTTTTCAGAGACAGAACAGCTTCATTTATTATACTTATCACGTCATCCAAACCGTTAAATCGAGTCCGGTAACCGGCGGGGCAGCCTATTAGCATTCCATCGAAATTGTTACATAAACCTTGATAAATAAAATATGGAGGGGGGGAACTAAAAGTGGAAACGGGTCGCGAGTCAAACACTCTAATTGCACCCGTCGCTGAACGTGTGAAAGTTAATCCGAGAGATTTTTCGATCGTCAGTACCCTTTATAGGTGAAAGACGAGAATACTGGATTTCCCGGTGCTTATGGAAATCGGCAATTTGCGAAGGATAGCTCACCCCGTTGTCGCCTCCATTGTTGTAATCGCAAACTATGCGGAATTTCAGCAAATTCCGCGGAATCTCCGCGTCCACCAGATCATCCAGAGACTGGGCCAACGTGACGGATACGTGAGTCCTGTTTACTTCTTTATACGCGAAAAAACGAGTGTCCTCTTCCTGTAATAAAGACAATTCGTGCATGTCGGGCCTGCGCTGCCTGAATTTTCAATGAGATTTTTGCTCGGGTATAACATACCTTGTCGACTGGCATGAACGTAAAGTGCTTCCTCGGATGGGCCTCCAATGACAGAACCTCGGTTCCTACCAGAAGATTCTCCGGTACCCTCACGAATTTCAGATACTCGCCAATCGGATAAAACTGACATCCTGAAACACGCAAACGAGAGATCCACGCACAATCTTACACGATCCAGAACATTATGAATTCCATCGTCCTACTATCGTATTCCCAGGAATTTTCCAGTTCCCGTGGCGAAACGATTTTTGCCGTCGAGACGCAATGACGAACAAATGGTAAAATTATATCGCGTCATTCTTAGAGAGAGAGAGAGAGAGAGAGAAGAAATCTTATCGCAAATGCATACGCACAGATGCTCCTTTCGTAATACTTGGCAAGAAACGCTTGATTATTTTCAATTGAATTTTCACTCGTGCATAGCTTGCAATTTGATCGGTCGAGTAAACGGCTTAACTACCCTCGGAACCTAATTACATCTTGTAGGTACATTTGACTCGCGTTACACTCCTGTGTCCTTACAGTAAGGACCCTTGGGTCTCGTTGTTGCAGTTCAGTGAAAGGAGCCCCGGCCACGATTTGTCTTCCTCGAATTTACTTAGGGCATTCCGACTCTTGTTCCACGCTGGTTAAAACTCATCGAGTGTGACGGAAAACGCGTTGTACGCTACTAGAGACAGGTCTTTGATCCTTGCCACTTCCCCCGGTTTCTAATCCTGGAAAACCTTCGGCGAGATCCCGAGACGATTTTCGAGTCCATCGCGTATCAAAGTAATTTGACACGAAGAGTGAGAAATTGGTGGTGGTTGACTCGACGAACAACGGCACACGACGCTCTCGAGGAGAGCGCAATTAAACGGAATAATTGAATAACGAGGGATTTAATAAGGGATGCAGCCGGATTTGACGGTGGGAGGGGGAGGGGTGCGGTCAATTCGAAATAAAGGAAATTAAGCGAGCGCTTTTAAGTACGCGGCGCTCCGGCAATTGGCGCTGACCGCAAGCATGTAGATTGCACCGAGAAAGTTTTAATGACGCACAGACATCAACCGAGCGTGGAGTTATGCAAACGAATAAAAGAGCCGGTAGCACGTAAGCAACGTCCTTACGGAACTTATCATTAAGCAGGTGATTTCTTATTGTTGGCTCGACTCGGCTCGGCACGCGACAAACCGCCTGCAACTCCGCGCTCCTCCATTCTCTCTTTTCCTACTCTACTCTACTCCACTCTACTCTTTCCGTAAACCCTGAAAAAATGAAATTGTCGCCGGAGCTTCTTGACTCCTCGACCACTAAATGCTTTTTAATTCGGCGTTTAAGCGTTCAACACCGGCCAATTAAATCCTGAAATCTCACGATCATCGTGCACGCGCAATCCGGAGTCGGAGTTTTTCCTTGATGGAGATTCAATTTGTCACTTTCAACTGGATTCACGTCTGATGACAGCTGGCTCGCAACCCCCGCGAGAGATCATCCAATTCCATGGTTGTTTATCGACCGACTTGACCGACAAAAAACTCTAATACGGTCCCTTCCCAATCGGCCTTGACGAATTGTCCTGGTTCCAGTGAAATTGTGCATTGTCTCTTCTCACGGCCACCCACCCAACCGCTGACATTTTCATCGCTACTGATTTCGGAATTGACCAGCTGACCAACGAAATATCCCTGCTGATTTCCATTAGTGCGAATCGATGAAGGAACGATGTCTTCGCGTGTCGGGGAATGGCAAAATTTCAACAAACTCCATCTCAAGTCTCAGAGACTCGAGACTCGGATGGCAAACTATAAGCGCGGGTTACAGTTAGGGGAACATTGACGTAAAGTATCATTTGCCAGCTTAATTGGTATGATCAGCAAGTCAGAGTGGCGGAAAGACACATAATTGAGGAGAATGAAAGCAATCTAGAGCTCTGGCTTAAAGTCTTCTTAACTCGGAAATTTCAAATACTTACGACTTCTCTTGAATATCTAGAAAAATTTTAGTGCTTTCTCTCTCTCTCTCTCTTTTTATGTTACTTCGCATTATATCATCCTCCAACGTATTCGAGGAATTTGAAAAGACTTAAGTAGCGAAGAAAACTTCGATTGGCATTTCTATCCTTTTGATTCAATCGCTCGATCTTTTCGTTTTTCCTTTCTTTCTTTCCCTTTTTCTTACGCACAGTCTTATGAAAACCTTGGTCTACTGCAGAGGCTAAACAAGTTATTATTGCGTAATACAGTCAACGATCCGTGATACTACAAATAGATATACCACGCACGATATTTACGCAATTTTACCAATTCATTTATATAAAGTCATTGTGCAATTCCTTTTATTCGTTTTTACGATATTTCTCGTATTTTGGAGCTTAATGAAAATCTCGTGAAAACGATTCTAAGGATGGCGTTTCGTGAAAAGACAGTTTAGCCAATTCCATGTTTGCCAAACTTTGTAATTCGCTATCTGAACCGAATCGCGGGAGTGTCTCGATATCGTTAGCAGCTGTTCATCAAGATACTTGTCGCGCACTACTTTCCTCCTTATCTGTGTCGGTACACTGTGAAACAATCAAGCAGAGAATGAATGCAGCTTTGTGATAGACTGAAAATAATCGGCTACCACATCGACGACAGAGAGAGAGAGAGAGAGAGAGAGAGAGAGAGAGAGAGAGAGAGAGAGACTGTCGTTTCATTCTTTTCAATATCATTTCTTTTACACCCGATCTAAATTCTCGGATCCTTTCATCGCAGATTCTACCAATTAATCAATTCTACAATGCCATTAGATATCCTCGGCATAAATTCATTACTCATAGCTAGTCTGATAATAATAGTATTAGAGTTGAACGTTCTTATTGCTAGAAAATACCTATATTCCTATCAACAATTCAATTTCCATTGTACTCTCTAACTGGGTAATTAATCACAGAGTTCATTAATTTTCTCGAGTCACTAATGTGAAAGCAGTAATTCTAATTGTTTTGGACAATTCTCCACTTATCCTTTAATTTTCCCTGAAAGAAAAATTACGTGCTAAATCAACCAGCGCGCATTCACCGACTCATAATCGAATTTAAATCCTTCACCACGTGATCGATCGATCGTTCGATCCGCGCGCTAGATCACGCGCCGTCGCTAGTTTTCTCTTGCTAGTGCAATAAAAATTGCACTTTTGTTTTACACTTTACTCGGTAAGATTTTCGCGTCAGTTACAGTTTTCACATGCGATTCGTAAAATGAAAATCTAGAATACATTCATAATTTTTCATTAACGGATGTTCTCTAGATGGTATCTCCCGCTTGTTTAGCAACAAGTAATTGCAGGGTAGAAAATAAATTAGGATTCGTTCTTTTTCTTATGTCCAAATCCAAGTATTAAAAGTGATTTGTTCACCGCTACGTGGCAATTAACGATTGCATTATTTACACAAAAATATTATCGCTCGAGAAGCCAATTAGATTTTCTTATCAAATTATCCTATATGCATTTGTTACACTTACACTTGATCTACTTCTCAAGGGTGACACAAAATGGCCCCGGTGTGGTAACAATTCTCAAGTTTATAATTAATGGCGCATTTAATTAATTAATTCGTTTGCATAGCGCGAGGTAGCCAGAAATAATGATCATAGTGGCAACAAATTGCGTCTTGAATGGAACGAGGCCCCAATCTCACGATCTAAAATTGTAACGATGAGAATCGACGGTCCACCACAATGAAGGAACTTACTTCCGTAAGTTCCATATTCCGTGCCCATTCATACCTTCGTAACTGGAAGAGAGCAAGGGGTACTGCAAAATCATTATGCACACACACGCTCCTAATAATAATGAAGTCCCGCGCGATAATTTCGATTGCTCGTTCAATCGTAGGCATCGCACTAATCCCCTGATAGTCCGTTATCCCTCGAACACGAGTAACAAGGACCTCCGCTAACGATTCGAAACCACGATTGAAAATACGCGATTGGTAAGAACCGCGACAAAACCAACTCGTTAATAAGTTTCTTACGCGTGTGTCTCGACATCTCGCATTGCCAGGGTTAACAATCGTATTTATTAGACGCACGGGCACGAATGTAGGTTAAAATTGCTTGATACGGTGTGTCTCTTATCCCAGCAGAGACACAATGGCGGAAAACTTTTCTCCCGGAAGGAAATGATACGTGTTACACGTTCTTTTTCAATAGATCAGGAATGCATGGATAACGTCGTTAAAGAGGTTTCATCGTTTTTATTGTTATATCCCGAACAATGCTGACTTCTCCACGGTTCGCATAGGTACTTAGCTTCGCATTTGCAAGTTCATTGTCAGGCATCGCATCGGAGCCACTCGGGCCACCGTAAAACTGATTAAAAAATAGCGTCCAGCTGTAATACTGCAAATTTCCAGCATTAATTTCACGCGACTACTCAATTAGTCCGCGCTCGCGACTGAAATTCACCGATAAACCGACAATGAATGAGTTTCGTTATAGGTTGCCCAAGGCATATTTTAACGGTATCACGCATATCAGGGATCATTTATCAGGGGGAAGACGGTTCAAGTGCAGGTGAAACCGTGCGCCAAGTGTAATATTTCGTGCGGAACGTACCTACTGTCTGCCGAGGTGCCCCGATGACGAGGATCAGCAAAATCGAGGAAAATGCAATGGCGTCCAGTGCCGCCCAGACTTTTCTCTCGTCCCGTAACATTTTCCCTCTTCACCTGTATCCTGCTTCACGCCTTGGGTCTGGGCATGTCTGAAAATAGACAGAGAGAGAGAGAGAGAGAGAGGAGTATAGATATAATTGCCGGAATATTACATTACGACTGAATCCGGGATTAAAAGCGTGTAACCGGAACGAGCGCATCTCTTGCACCGCCGTAAACTTAGCCACGCGTGTCGCGATCATCCTCAACCGCGCGCGTATCTCGTACGAACTTTATAGAATCATCCTCCTTCTAGAAGCGAAATTTCTCTTCCTCCCGAAGCCACGAACTTTCGGACCACGCAAGTCTTGAATTCTTCGGTGGACATTCGCGACTTTACATTTATGGCATCGTTAGCATCGTTAACAGCCTTCTGCTTATTATCTTTGCGCGAGTGCGTGTATTTGTGTCCCATGCGAGAGTTAATGACCACCTTTTCGAACTTACTTTTCTAAACGCGAAATGAGAAAAATTATACGCCAACGAAGTATAATCCAGAATACAATTATTAAAGCATATGAAAAGAAATTTCGTAATGCATTTAAGAAAAGTCGAGCCGGTGTCCGGCAAACTTTAAAGATCTGCGCGGTCTTTTTTGCCTTCGGCGATTTCACTTTCTTCGGTGAATCGGAACTTGAGCAAATTGCCATTATTGCCAGATTGCGACTCGAAACGATCAATTAGTTTTATATTCACTGAAAATTATTGCTTCCATTCTTACTTCATATCTCAAAGATGAAATATATTTTCTTCGCTCGTTCCCTCAATTCTTGCCAAGTTAACGGTTGACTTTTCTTTCGTCAAGAACGAGAACACTCGCCATTATTTAATGTATTAATGGAGAAATCAATTAATTTCCCATTAACGATAAATTTCTGTAAATAACAATCTTTCGTTTACTACCTTCCTCGAAAGTGTAAATTTGTTTTCTCTCTTTCTTCCTTTCTTTTTTCCCCTTCTCTTTCTTTCGTCTCGTGTCAGAGTCTCGAGCTCTAAGTAACTCGCTCGGAATAACAATTAATTTCTTACGCTCATGTTTAAATTATAACTCTGGGCCACTTTCGTAAAAATATAATTTCATAGAATTAGTATGCTGTCTTCGTAAATGGAACTTAAAATTTAAAGTTCCAATAAGTTTAAAAGCCGTGTGATAAAGGATCATAATTTTTCATAGAGTATAAACAAGTGTATAATATTTAATTATGCATAGTATAAAACACTGATAAATCACCGATCACTGATATGGTATTTTAATTATACGATACTCTCTCCCTGTGTGCCGCTAACTTGAAACTAACTTTTCTACGTTTTTACTCTTATTTTACGGTCAGAAAGATCATAAAAGAAGTAAATCATCATAAGATTATTATAATTAAAAACATAAGTATCGTTTACTTATGAATACTCATAAAGAATACTCGTATTTAAGAAAAATCTTTGTCTCTCCGTCCCTCTCCAATGTTAATGTAGCAATGGACAAAAGACAAAACTTTCGCGGAGTTTCACACTTCGTATTTCACGAGTGACTGGTACTGGCCGAGATACTAAAATAAAAGTGTATTATTGTTATCAATAATCTTAAATATTACCATGCAACAAAGGCTAGCCAAATGAATTAACCTAAATAAGTCGAAATCCGCTATATCCGCTTATAAACTATTCATTAAAGAAAAATATGATTATCAATTATGCAAATTGTGGTTAAATAATAAATTCATTTGCAATGGACACAATCTCCTCCGATCGCCCTTACGCAATACCATGAAATCTTAACATTATTACGATTTCGATTTCAATCTTATTACGACGACCGTAAAGAAGGAATTCTCCCGATTATTCGTAAACGTTTAAATGGCAACGAAATTGACGAATAAAGAGTAGAAAGTCGACTCGCGAGCCTGCACTCAGGATATCTCCTCCTATACCTATGTGGAAATGTTCCGATAAACAAATATTTGAACAAAGTTAAATCTCGAGCGTCCATAGTTTAATTTTTGTCCGGGATATCGAGAGAGAGAGAGAGAGAGAGAGAGAGAGAGAAAGGTTTCAGTTAATTAAGAAGAAACGCATTGTCACTTCTAACCATCAAGAAAGTGAACTGCGCTCTAACGTAAGCGCAGGTGATATCCGATAATTAAGATAAAGTTGGAAAACTCCGAAGCTCTCCGAGAATGAAAATCCTGGAAGATCCACCAACCTGCGGTTCAATCCATTAAAAACGCGCGGTGTCCCGTGAGAAGGTGAGAAGGCGGTTGCTCGCTAAAACGGAGACTTGGTATCACCAAATACAAGAAGAGGGACACAGCACGACACTGAGCGCACGAGTGGCGAAATTAAAGAGATAACACAGCAGAGCCTCTTATATCGTAAGAACCTTTTTCTTTTTCTCGGCTCTTCTCGCGCAAAAGTCCTGCCGAAAGCGAACTTTCGCCCAGTTTCACGTTTCACGAATGACTGGCACTCGATGGAATCCAAAGTTGCCGGTGTCCACCAGAACGTTGTAGGACATCCCCACGAGGACCCGCGGTGGTACTTCGGCAATTGTGAAAACGTGCACGCGGAGAGATTTGCCGAGTTCACCTACTCCGCGACAGCGCGGAAGGAATGGCAAAGTGTTAGCGCACCTGGACAGGTATAGGTGAATTATCCCTACCCCTCCCCCTCCCACGGACAAGGAGGATTGTCGTCCTTTCGCTTTCAGCGGCCACTGACCACGCCGCTTGCTTGCTTGCTTGCATAGACGGCAAAGATCCGTGCAGTTCCGTACCTTCTTACTCCCAACATCGCGCGCCACTTCCTCGGATTTCCCGCTCAAACTTCGGAAACGATACGCTCGAACTCCTCCTTAAGGCGATCCCGTAGAGGTGACTCGCTAGGCAACACCTGATTTTTCCACGACGATCAATTTTCCCGTCGTCGTCGTCGTCGTCGCTTTCTCGGTTTTAATCGACTCGATCGCTTCGAATAATTCACAATCGAACCTCCCTCCGATGGAGCAACCAAACTTTTCCTTTCAACGCTGGCCATAGATTTCCTCGTTCATCGATTTCATCGTTCTCACGCCGTCTCTCCTTTTTCTCCTATTTTCGTTTCATTTCATTTCGTCTCGTCTCGTCTTTTGCAACGACGCTAACCAACCAACGCGCCAAGACTCTGTTCCCGCCTATCTGAAATGTAAAAATTCTATGCACTCTCGCTCTGTACGAACGAATGTCCTGGTTAACTTTGCCCGAGCACCTCTATCGTGCACACATGAATGAGAAAGTCAGCCGTGAAATATAGGCGTCATTCATACGTGTATAGCGCAGCACGCAGTGTGTGTTGAGTTTTCTCAAAGTCTACGCGCTCGATCCCTCCGCTAAGTTTTCTCCACTGACCTTCCTCAAGAGAGTACTCGTTCGAGAACCGTTCCAAACTCAATGGAGTACGCCAAGGAGTTCCAGACCTTGGATGAATTTTCAGAAAATTCCATTTTTATGCAGCACCCAAGATTTTCTTAAAATGTTTCTCCATCAAATTTATTCTAGCTTTTTGACAATTTCTTCCATGAAAATCACTGGATTTAAACTATGACCTACATTTCTAAGGTGAGTTATCTACCATGAAATGCAAGTATATCCAGTTTTCCGATTCTCGTTAAGCTCCGCATCGTTGTGTAACACGCAGGATGCAACGAGAAGAAAAAAGAAAAAGAGGAAAGAATGAAACAAAAAAAATGAAGCACTGGCATAAATTATAAAAGTAATATGCTCGGATCGCCGCGGCACAGTTACATCTGTGGAGATGGATAAAAACTCTCGAAGCAATTAAGATAAGTGAAAGTATTTGAAAATACGTGGCATAAACGCGCGGATAAAACGATTACGGATCACTTGACGCTAAGGAGTCATGGCGACCAAAGTGCAATAAACGCAAGGACAGCATGTTGATCTAATTTTATGCTTAACGAGTTCTATCATTAAAGCCAGCAATCCGTTCACACATATCGGGAGAGAGAAAGAGAGAGAGAGAGAGAGAGAGAGAGGGGAGGGAGAGAGGGAGAGACTGTTCCTTCCAACAGAGCTGAAATTCTACTGGAATGCTCGGCGATCCAGATGTTGAGGAGAGGACAGGGGCGGTAGTAGCAGAGTGACAAGCCGTATGAAAAATACATGATAGAACGTATGCAACTCTCCGTGCGCGCCACTCGAAAAGAAAAAGAAATACTTTCGTACGCTGCATATTCTAAACTTCACGTTCGCGCGTTTCACCTAAAACAATCGACTTTCCTCGATTGCTTTACTTTCGCGACATTTAAATTTGGCCAAGGCCATCGCGATTAGCATGATTCTCAAATAAATCCTCCGAAGCAGTCACATGTTTATTAACGTCCTCCTTGAAATTCCAGCAGCCACACACTCCGCGCGTGCGAGAGTCCATGTGCATCGGGGCAGGGGCGATCGGTTTCTCATCCAGCGCTTGGAGCTGGAAGTGCTTTAGCCTTTCGTACGATAATTGATCGGGAGCAGTCAGAATCGATCAATCGGCGCATCCATCATGGGAACTTTTCCATTCTGTGATTTCAATAACTATTCATCGCAAACAAACTTTCAATCGGATGCCATAATATCACGGCGCAAAACGAGACCGCTCGGCCAGGAGGAATAGATTTCTCCAAACTGTCGAAGAATCTATTTGCTTCTGTAATAAACTTTGCACAATTGATGCAAAATAGTTTCGTCGCGCGCGGGGACGTTTGCATGACATTATCGAGCATGCTAAAAGACAGAAAGTTTCGTCGTTGTACTTTCGTTCTAGACGAGCCTGCCAACGTTGATGATAGACCGCCAGAAGATGAACAAACTACGGCATAAGTAGCAATTACCTACACTAGTTTGCCTTGCAAATTGTGGGAAGTAAAACATACAAGTGTCAAACCAAAGAAAAACATAAAAGATGGCGAACAGTTGTATAATTTTTACGTAGAGGCGAATTCCCACAATTTAGAAGAGTAACGACCTATTAAGCGAAGAATGTTGTTAGCTCGCGCGTCGTCGTCGTCGTCGTCGTCGTCGTCGTCGTCGTCGTCGTCGTCGTCGTCGTCGTGTCCTTACCGCGAGTGCAAAATACACTTATTATTGGAGACATTACGCAAACGGCCGAAGAAACTCGGCGGAACATTGATAACCGGACCAAGATGAACCGCGCGAGATAATCTCCCCTCGGCCATGTTTCTTTCATTTGGGAGATGTTCCGAATTCTGACAAATGATCCGGTTCTTCCTCAAATGACTAAACAATAACGAAAAAGTAATCCACCCCAATGGCGCACCGTCATGCAGAAGGATCAACAATTTTCTCCGGCTTTTCTTCCACTCGGTTTTTCTCCTTTGCTCGCTTGACTTTAAACCGAACAAGTAGCAGCAGCAGCAGCAGACGAGGAATTGCACGGAGGGAGATACACTGATAAATGAATGCTCGTTCTGCAATACTCCAAGGATAAAAGGACCGATTCAACGCAAAATGGGATAACGATGCTTCTGCCTTCGAATCAACGTTACCCCCTCCTTCTGGTCCGAGAGTCATTGCGGAATGACTCCATCAAAACCAATTAGGGTTCGGAAGGGAACTAATTGCGACGTAAAATGGCAATGCGTCGGGGTTTGTGGTAGCGACGTTAACGTCGATGTGGTCGTGGCAACGACGACAACGGTAGCATCACGGTACGGATACATCCGGTGTTCACCCGGATCAATGAGTCTGGCGCCCCCAAATCTCAGCGAACGAAAGTGAAAATCCTATTCGGGGCTGGTGCTTAAAAGCGAGGCTAGCACAAGGCGTCTCGACGAAACAGCCACCACCACCACCACCACCCACATCCAACATACACGTTGAGGATCCTTGCCAAGAATCCGTCAAGAAGCGGAAGTATTTTCTCAACTTTTCGACAACCACTCATATCTATAACTCTTTCCTGTTTCACGCTCGTTAGTTCCTATAGAAAGTCTTAAACTGCGCAAAAAGCTCTCTGACAGCTACGAAGGAAATTCGATGACTCGAACGATTTCAGTTTACGGGGGAGGTCCGATCCGCCGATCGCCCGGATACAGCGACACTTTTCGTCCGACGTTTCAGCGAGTCCGCGAGGATCTTCATCGTGTACGAGATCCTCGCTAAGGAGGAAACTGAGGAGGGAGATATTTTTCAAGGATGACGAGTGATTCGAGTAAGTTCAAGTACAAGCGACTCCGCTAAGTCCCGGTAGGCTCTCCCTCGGGTCTCTCCCGCGTCTCTCGGAGTTTCGCTCGTTCTCTTCTCCTCCTGTCTTATTCATTGTTCCTCTCGGATCAGTATTGAGCAGTCTTATATTAAGAATTGGAGCAGCGGCGTCACGGCGTAAAAGCGCATTGTTCAAACTGAGGAATTGTAATGACGCGGCGAAGTGCACTCGACCCCCTTTGTCGCCATGTTAGACCGTCGACTCGCGCTCCCCTCAACAATGCCACCCTCCAAACAAGTCATTTGTCACACGACGCTCTCTTTAGCCCGTTCATACTCCTCCTATGAACACGCAATTTTCATTTATCGCTACATCGATTTGCCCATCTCTCGAAATCTACGGGGGGGAAAAAAAACTCACCCTCTTCCGAGACGTCGAAACGCGGGACAAAAACACTTGTGCTTGCCATTTTATTTGCCATAATTGGACGCGTCGAGACGTCGAGAAATTTTATTCGATGGTTGATTGGAACGCGACGAATCCTCGAAACGCGTTACAAGGATACCGACCACGCTGTCGGAGGACCACAGCAATTTTAGCTCAGCGCCGTTAGGAGGGTTTAATCTACTTTAAATCGCGACGGATACGTAAATCTGTTGCGCAAAATAAATGAAGTGATTCGATGGTTCGTTTCTTCCTCGTTTCCTCTCTTTTTCTCCCACGTCTGTTCTTTTTTTTGGTTTTTTTTTTCGTTTTCTCTTTACAAGCGATGCTCAAAATTGCGGAATCGTCGCGGGGACGATAAATTTTATTAAACACCATGATAAACCGCGGTGTAAATGTCAGTAATCTGTTATGTATTGTATTCGTGTAACCAAAGGGAGTACCGTTGGAGATATTAGTGCACGTGTATTTTATCCTATCCATTACTTTTACCGTTATTCCGGTGTAAAAAAAAAAACGTTGTAATTTACGAGAGACTCATTTGTACAAAAAAGAGCTAATCGCGGTAAACATTATTTTTACGAGGATCTTATTAAAAGTGTGAGCCCCGCTGATGCCATCTTCCGCCAACTTGTCACTTTTACCAAGTCGTTAAAGCTCGCGGAGAGGGCGGGGAAGAATATACGCGATAAAGGTTTTTGCGCGCGTTTCGAGTGATTGTTAGGTGCAAGTGCACCGGATTCTTAGTTAGTCATTCAGGAACGACAACCGCGCGTATGGACCTTCCGCGCCAAACTGTCGCAAGAAACCTAGCTATATTCCTCGGTCAAGGTAACGAAATCCAGAACTCCCCGCTATCGAGACAGTATTTACTTGCCAGTCGTACTTAAATAAATCCCACTACTTAACGTAATTTATCGCAAATGAATATTGTAAAAAATCGCTTAAGATAATAAGCCGTTAAATGCTCGCTCACTTAAACGGTAGAAAGCACGCTAATGCAAAATTAAAATTGGTGGCTGTACACCATCGCATCGGTGTCGCAAGAACCTCATGGCGAAATATCAGCCTAATTTTTTTCCACTCCATTCCGCGGCGCGCGGATTGCACAAATCTTACGGCAAATATTCGTTAAACAATCAGCGCGTTCTTAGAACATGGACTTTTCCCGCGGTCCAGCAAGAAACGCTAATTTCTTTGTCAACGTTGCAGCTTCGCGAGAGTAATTGACCGAAGGTAAACAGATAAACGTATCTTGGCCCAGTGTCGATTACATTATATAATCAATTAAAGCACAGCAGCCTCGACTCCGAGGCTTTTTCACGCGGACGACTCTCCCTCCCCCGGTATTGGAGTTCCGGGATTACGGAGTTTTAGGAAGGAACGTCTTAATTTCGCCCATGGCGCGTGTCGAAACGAGCCGCATTGTACACGAGGACATTGTCGACGTGTCCCGATTTACATTTTGGCAAGAAACACTTGAGCCGAGAGAGAGAGAGAGAGAGAGAGACGACGGCTCGGGAGATTAATCGCGAATTCAAGGACCAAATTAATTCGACTCCTCGAAGCGTCGCTAATCGGGAACCATCGATCTCCTCCAATCCCGTTTTCCTTCCCGTCGCTCCCGCATAAGCCTCTCGGCTGTTCCCATTGAATTAACTCGGCGACGCTCGCGCCCTTGCGAAATCTCGCGCGTTTTATCGCCAGTTTTCCAGTATCTCTCGGATGAGCACCGCTCGGATCTGCGTCGGCGAAAACATCGAAAAATCCAGTCGAATAGAGAGCTCTTGTAACCGATCTCATTCGTCGTCCATTTTCCCTCTCGGACTCCTAATTATTCCTAATTATTCGCCTTTCCATCACGTGCTTAAAACCGATCGAACGCTGGCGCGCTCCTTCGCTTCTCAGATCAGCTCCCAGAAATGGGATCTTTCAACCGCGCCTATTATTATAATTGTTCACGCTTTTCCCTACTCACGGCTATCGCCTATCGATGAAAACTCGGTTTCACTCGCTGAACGCGCTCAATCTTTCATTTCCGGTGGTCTCCTCTTCCCGCTTCGTTTTCCAATGGTTTAACGCGCGCGTTTCAACATTGTTAGGATCTCCGAGGAAAACGGCCCGGCTAATTATTCGCACTTTTCCAGGATAGGTGTTGCGCGCCCTGCTAGCGTTAGCGCAATCGTTTTGCTTGGTTCATCAACATGGGAGCATATAGAAATTGCTAGAAAGCTACGGGGACTTTCGATGTCGAGAACGTCGTTCGCACGTGGTGGTAGCAGCAGCAGCAGCAGCAGCAGCAGCAGCAGCAGCAGCACCGGGAGTAGTAGCAGCCAGCACCGCGTGACGAAGTCGTGTTTCGACCAAGCTGATGAATCTTCCGATTGCTGAGAGAGTGCAGTAATATTAATTGGCAAGAAACTTCCGCTCTTGCCGACTAACTTTCGTTCTTACTCGCATTTCCGGTCGCCGCGCCAAGTCGACTCGGCGGGTATCGCTTATCAGGGTCATCGAGAATCATCAGGAGCCACCTCACCCACCTCGGGATAGCTACTGAAATTCCCGCGATAGGTCCCTCGAGCGATCAATCGCAAACAACGCGTTCCGCATCTTGGAATTTATGCGAGTTAGGAAATTTACATCTCAATGGTTCCGCGCCCTGATCAATTGTTTTTCGCGCGATGATCACCGCCGTCGAGTTAACGGCGTCCAATATATTCTCGATACTGCGCGCGGAATCTACTACATTGCGCTCTTCACTGCCACGACCTTGCCCTCCTTCGCGAAAGCGATTCCAAACTGAACGTTTCGCGCTTAACTCGCGCACGGCTGGAAACTGCAGCAGACAGCTCTCTGGCTAGCATGCGATGCACCACCTCCGCTCGCTCTTCTAGGCAGAAGAATTTCATGTTCCGCCACAAGCCAAATCGCCTACCGCCGACTTCTCAGATCTGAAGCAGCCTTCACGGACCACGCACCCACCCCCCTTCCGAATTCTCTCCTTTCCGCCCGGGAAAGCTCCGGATAGAAATTGCAAATAACCATTATTTTTCCTGTCCCTCCGGACAGTCTTGCTTAATTACGTTTCATGCTTTTCCGAAGCCAACCATTCCGCTTCCAGAGCGTGGGAGGGTTGGAAATAATTGTTTTCTTTCCGAAGCTCGCTATGAAATTCGGCCAAAGTCCGAAATAATCAGACCGTGAAGGAAACGGCTCGCTCCGGGCTCTTGGCTATTTCGCGTTAAATTGGTAAGCCATTCTCGTCGGCGCGAAAACTCACCAGGGTGAGGGGGAGAGAGGAGACACTTTTTCCCAATGATCGTCGGAAGCTCGTAATTAGAAAATCCAGCTGGGAAGACGCGACTCGCCGAGTCGCGATCCCCCGCCCCCTCCCTGTACACGGGAACGTGCCAAGGAAAATATGAAGTGGCGGAGACACAAATCAATCGGAATTTCTCAGAGACGAGCGCGGAAAAGCGAATACATTCCCAGGAAAGAATTCGGACGAGACGTTTCCCCGTTCGAGTTCTGGCAGATGCGCGGGGGTGAACAACGGGATTGATATTGGTAACAACACAGCAACGAAGTAAGTTTCCCCGCTAGAATTTACGAGGGATCGTGAGTTGCGTAGCCGAACAGTCTCCGGGCATCGGCACATGCCTCGCGCACTTTAAAATCCATCGAAAGCGGACGAAAGTGCTCGTCACCCCATGCCAGTTTTTCACTTTTCCACTTCTGCGCGCGTTTCGAGCAGCAATAAGGAGATTCTCATGCTTATAGTTCGCTCGGACCCACTCGACTATGCTCGCTCCACTTTTTCTACTCCGATGCATTCGCAAAATTCCTCCCCGCAATCGATGCACACAGTCGATTCTTCTCATTCCAGACACGAGTGGCTCCGCCGCGAAATGGGGGATGCTGATTTTCATAGGATACATTTATTCGGATCAGGCTCCCAGGCGGGTGGAGGAAAGCGTCCTCCGGGGGTGGCGCGGGTAAGCTTTGCCGGGGAAACGGAATCTCCGGACACGTGTATCGCGCGCGTCTTGTACCACCGTCGATTTCTCGGAGAATAAAAATTCAATGCTCTCCCAAAAACCTGGAGTAGCGACTCTTTCTCTGGAGTAGATGCATCGAGGAGATGCTACACATTCCTCGCGAGGAAAACAATAACGTCATAGTCTGATACCTCGGAGCAATCGAGCAAATCTTTCGAAGAAATTGACTGTCCGGCCAAAAGAAATGCATCGGATTACTTTCTACAACCGTTATGTTCGCGCAGTTAAGCTAAATTGCGTGTTAATGCTCGCGGAAGGTACCGAACTTGACCCAGTGGAATCATTCGCGAGAGGGAACATCCTTCCAAGGGAAAACAATATCGTTATAGCCCAATAGTCGAGGAACGAAGCAAGGAGAGCTCCCGAGAAAATGATTCGCATTCATCCTAGGACGATCTGGTCCAATAACGCGAAGAGATCAAACGACGCATACGGGAGAATCGAAGCTGTGGTGGTGGCAGTTTGCGATTGCTGGATCGGAAACCACTGGAACATCCTAGAGACTGGGAGGGGTGAGGGGGATGGGGAGGGTGATGGCACGCTCGAACAACCATACTGGAATATGCTGTAACAAGTACCGTGTTTCGATGGATCGCAAAACCAACGATAAGATACACTTCCTTCAACCGCGAGGTATCGTTCGCGGTTATAATTTACATTAGAAGAAAGGAGGAAAAAAATGAACTCGAACGTAACAATTATTCTTATCTTCGCCAGAATAGCGACAAAATCGAATTATCGCGGTGTCGATCGGTAAACTGTTAGCTTAGTGGTACAAGGGACCATTCCTCGGCTACGGCTCCTATTCACGAGTATTAATTTATCACTCGAAAATCGATAGAGGTATGCTTCGCATCGCCTCTGCATATCCTCCAACGTGCATAAAACTCGCGAAACGAACGAAAAGTACGTCGGTATTCCTACTGGCATAAGTTAATTCCGTAACAGTATCGTTATCCGCGCGATATAAAATAGTTATTTCCGATCGATTCATTCGAGAGCTCGTTTCCTAATTCCAGAGGAATTAAAAGACCCAGAGATACTTAAGAGCCAGCTCTCCTCTACTTTCCGATATTAAAACGAAAGAATTTTCTTCCCTCAAAATCCCGCCCACCCCGCGGCAACGCGTCGCCCACCGAGACCAGTTTGCTCAAACGTTCCTTCGAAACGAAGATCTTTGGGAGAAACAGACAAAAATACACGTACACACACGCGCGCGCGCGAAACGAGGGCTCGATCTAGATTTCCAGTTCGGACACTTGAAATTCAAAGCGGCGCTTCAACGCTTGATCGCCCATGGAATAAAGAGATCCCATCCGATGCTTTGGCTTTTGCGTCTTTTTTCACAGGATCGCAAATCGCCGACCGCTCCAGCCTTGTAACCCGCTTTCAAACTTTATTAGCAAACTAGTCTTGCTCGAGTTTTCACTGACTCACCACCGATTCCGTTGTATCCTCCAAACGCGAGCCGGAGAATCGCTGAAAAGTTTTCAAAATATTTCACAGGATTTTCACAGGAGCGCAAATCTCGCGCGACGCGAGATCTATTCGTCGACGCTTTGGCCCTTCGGCTTTGAATAAATTATTTCAGACGTACCCCGACAAATCGATGAACAATCGGACGCGCTTCAGCATTCTCTCATCATCCTAGAGCGAAACGGTCTTTGCCGGACGCAGGAGGACGCAGGATGGACGATATGGACTCCAGTTTCACTGGGAATTCTTCAAAGTCCCTCTCTATGGGAACTCCTCGAGTTGAACGCACTCTCCCCCTTTCCTTTCGCTCGCTCGCTCGCTCGTACGCGCGTACTTTATTGCTCCTCGCAGAAGCTAGTAGTAGGCGCAGAGACGACGGGCTGGCTTCTTCCTACCCGCTCCTTACCGAGGCCGGCCGTGCACTGTTTCTCGAGTGTACTTAGAATCGTGCTCACCTGGCCAGCGTGAATCCGCTCGCGGCAGATGAGTCTTGTTCCTTCCGGGTTCTGCGATCCATGCGATCGCGGAACCTCTTACCTCTCCTTACTTACCTCCTACCACGTCTCGGCAAACTCCACGAGTCAAGCATTCTACTACGCCACACTCTACCTACGATTCCTTCTCCAAACTCTCCGCGTAGAATTGCCTCGAGATCCATGCAAGATCCGGATAATGCCGATCTTCCGAACATTCCTGCAAAATTCTTCATCCGAATATCATGGACATTCTCTCGTCGCGTGTCCGTCTCTTTCGCTCTTCCTCGCTTATTTTCTTTGTCGCACGCTCGCTCACCGACCGATACTTCTTCCAGCTATGGCGAACATCTCGTACCCTGTGACACATCATCTTCCAGCCGATCCGTACCGCGTCTTCTTTGCGACACGCGTCGCCCAGAGTACACCAGAGTACCAAAGTTCCGTAGGATTCTCTTCCTCCCGTCGCGATCTTGCCGGACGGCCTCGATTGATCTCCGTTTTGCCAAGTACGAGGCTCGAGATATCGAGGAGAGACTGCACAAATCTCAGGCGGTGATTACTGTGATTTTATGGTGAATCTAGGTGCGGAGGTTTCGATCCTGTTGGCGATTATCAAACGCTAAAACGCGTGAAAGGGAAAGGAACCCACCCAGTCTGACATTTTCGTTGGTCAATTAACGTAAAAAATTATCGAATGTACGCGCGATAAAGTAGAAACTAGTTCTTGAATATGTGCATTAAAAAGTGCTTATCTGGTTTCATCGTTTTGCATACTACCGTACTACCCCGTACGGTTCGTACATTACCGGCTCGATAGTTATATGCGCGCTGCCGTATAAGAAACCATGTCCTTGCAATAGTACCAAGCCAGTAGAATGCCTCGCTAAACGGTACTCGAATAATTGACATGTAAATAGTTTAATCGATAATGTTTTAAAAAACGTAAAACTTATCTTCGAGTATGAGAAACTTGAAAAATACATTACAACTTTCTTCTTATCGGGCTCTCTTAAAATTTTTGCGATGGAGCATATATAGCCGAAATCAAGATAATTCTCTCGAGATCCTTCATTTCAAGTTTTCTTTCTGCATATTGAGCACATACTGCAGAACTTTTCAGGAAACTTTCATTGTAAGTTTACTGGAAAGGTAAGAGAGTCTTGTGATTTATTAGTTCTTCATGGAGAACTATATGGACAAAGGAGATCCATAAACGGAAAGAGTAGTCAACGTTTCATTTTTGCGATGCATCTTATCCAGAATCATCAGCAAACGAAATGACAATAGGTGTTTAACGTGGAAATCGGGTTAACGAAAGGAACAGATCTTAAATGGCAAAAGAACTACGACTGTTGTACGGCATTTATTCTTCATTTGGATCATTCTTTAACATTTCCAAATCTTTCCGCAAACAACGATCATTCGTGTGTAAAAGAAATTATGCTTCTCACTTAATGCAAATATTGTACGGATCCTCCAATATGTATCGTTTTTTTAGTGTAACTTTAATACAATCAAATGTGATTGATGGATAAATTGACTTATACGCGTTAATCAATAGAGCATAATGAATATTAGATAATTTTAATAACACGATTGCTTAAATTATTATTAAATTTGTCAACAGTTTGACAGAATTCTAACTTATCTGCCAGAGAGAGAGAGAGAGAGAAAGTCAGGATCCTTGAATTTTACTTAACATGCGTTGGTAATTTAAATATATGTGCTAAGCTCTAAATGTTGAATTGACAGACGTCAAAAACAGCACCTACTGTATCGACCTTTTGAGATTACCAAAACTGTCTGTTTGGACGAAAGGCCGAAAGATGGCTCGATCAAGAGGCCTACCATAATCACCATAAAATATGTTTTATCGACATAATGTTACTAGAAAGAGTTAATTCATAAAGCTTACATTAGTGGCGCTTCAATCGTCTCCAAAAAAGTCTCATGGGCTTTATTGAAGCATTTTATATTTTTTTGTATTATATTGGAAATAATTTGTAAACAAATTTATTTAAATTTAATAAATAAATTTTCAAATAATTCATCAGTATCTTATTAATTTTTATATTATTATTTTTTAATTATATAAGTCATAGGTTTTCCCAAAAATCAGCAATTAAATTATATTCCAATGTATGTCAATGTATTTTCTTAAATTTGCACAGTGCCTTCGATACTAATCATTTTTTTATTACATAACTTTCAATATTGGTGTAAAGATTTTGTAATATTGATCTTTCATCAAATCTAGTTTTTTAAGTAGAGTAATATAAATATTAGATAGTAAGATGGTAAGGCTTATTGAATATATATTTTTTCACTCATAATATGCCTATATATAAATAATTAATTACATTTAAATTAGATCGTAGACAGCATTATTAAGCAGTTTTGTGCAAGTAACAAAATTGTAATTCGAAATACAATAAAAATAATGTCATCTAAATATAATTCAGGTAAAGCTGATCAATTTTCTTGAAATTGCTAACAGTTACTATATTTATTATTAAATGAAATAATTTTCTAGTGCCTGTTAGGAAAGTAAGCACAGATGCCGAAGATATTGTCCTCCTTAAAACAGTATATATTATATAATTATCTTTATTTTATTCATTAAATAAAAGCATTTTTTTAAATTATTTAATTGCTGCATATGTTACAGATTAATGATAAAGGTTTGATAACATTAAATAGACCAAAAGCGTTAAATTCTTTAAATACTTCAATGGTGAGGAAAATTTATTCAGCATTGAAAGAGTGGGAAAACACTAAAAATTTAGTAATAGTAGAGGGTACAGGGAAGGCTTTTTGTGCTGGTGGAGATGTTAAATCTCTTACGCTTGCTGTAATAGAGTCAAATGGTTCTGGAGCAAGTTTAGGACAAGAATTTTTTAGAGAAGAATATATGTATGTTTAAAGCAAATATATAATTCTAGATTTATTTAATTAATATGTAATATTTCAATAGACTGAATCATTATATTGGAAATTACAAAAAACCATACATCGCTTTAATAAATGGAATAACTATGGGAGGTGGTGTAGGACTTTCTGTACATGGCAAATATAGAGTTGCAACAGAAAATACATTATTTGCTATGCCTGAAACGGCAATAGGTTTATTCCCAGATGTTGGAGGAACGTATTTCTTACCTCGGTTAGAAAATAATCTTGGCTACTTTTTAGGTCTCACAGGTCACAGATTGAAAGGTAATTCTTAGTATAATTAGTAGCATATATAAGCTTTATAAACAATTCAACTTAAATATATTTTAAAGGCATTGATGTTCTGCTTGCTGGTATTGCAACGCACTATGTACCATCGGAAAGAATTCCTGAATTGAAGGATGCACTATTTAAATCAAATATTAATGAAATTGATACAATTTTGAAACAATACCAACCAAATATAAGTCAAGACTTTAGTTTAAAACCACATTTAGCACAAATAGAAAAATGTTTTTCTGCCGCATCTATTGAAGAAATAATTGTAAGATTGAAAGAGGATGGTTCAGAATGGTCATGTAAAGTTATTAGTACATTATTAAAAATGTCACCAACCTCTCTGAAAGTTTCTAAAAAGGCGCTTGATCTTGGAAGAAAATTAGATTTAGCAGAATGCTTAAAAATGGAATATAGATTAGGAAATGCTGCTTTAAAAAAAGATAGTGATTTTATTGAAGGTATATTAATAATATTAATGTTAATCAAGTATACATTTTATTTTTTAATAATTTCATATTTATACAGGTGTTAGAGCTCTTCTCATTGACAAAGACCAGAGTCCAAAGTGGAAACCAAAAGCTTTAGAAGAAGTTACAGATGAATATATAAATCAAAAATTTATACCTCTTCCATCCAAAAATGAATTATTAATATCAAAATTATGAATGCCTTGAAGAAATCATTATCAATAATATAATTGTTCATATGAAATATTTGTTTTATACGATTTTTTATTGAATAAAATATATACTTTGTTTTAGAAAGGACTTTAGTAATCACAAAATCTACAAAATAATTTACTTTATTTGCATAAAATAAAGATAAAATTATTACAATTACTTACAATTATAAAAAAATAAAAAAACTATTTCATTTTGATTTTTAAATCGGAAGTTTTGCGAAGTGAAAGATGTATTATATGAAAGGACATTTTTTTTCGGCAGATTTTGAAAATCGCCACTGATGCACTTCAGCCACCCTTGTGTAAAAAAAATATATATAAGCAATATTTAAATATTTTTAATATAACACCAATTAAAATCAAAGCATGATAAACAATTTACTCCATAACTAACAATTTCACTGCATAAAACAGATTTAGTAATTTCACCCTTATTCCTTACTTTATATAATTTTAATTGTACCCAAGTATATTTAATTAGGTTATGTTAATTAATAGTACCGGTGAAAGGATCAAGTGTAGTAATAATTTTTTTTTATTACATAGAATTCCTCTCAATCACAAAGAAGTGAAAATGACTTTCCCTTAATATTATCAATATATTCCTTCCAACAACACTTAATAATATTATTAAACTGTTCATTTTTCCTATGAATTTTGAAAAATTTGTTTTTATGCGATATATACTTTTTAGTGTTCCCTGTCAATAGAAACATCCCTTTTTAAGATAATAATTTATGCCTATTTGCAAATCTAGTAAAGTATATGATAAAGTACTACAAACAAATTTCTATAAATAATGCATTGATAATGAACCAAAATGAGCAAGCTATGATACAAAATTCTTTGGGTCTGTCTCGTTTGTCAATACAAATAAAAAAAATAAGTCTACAAAACAGTTATAGTTCTTAAATAGTTTATTTGTTTCGTTTATCAAAATGTTTCATCATTCTTCCATATGTTGCGAGTTTCGTATTGCATAATTCGCAAAATGATAGGTATTCAAGTCCCCATTAAACTTGAACAGTTCTTAGTAAGTTGATGTTTCAAAGAGTAATGATAAAAAGTTTTTGAGATCCTATCACTTGCTAATTACAATGTTTTCAGGATTACTTTTGCCTTCTTACTGGCTCTGTCTTCAATATATTACTGCAATTGCTTTGAGACACTGTTCTTTTCCTACTGCTCACTATACGTAAAAGGTAATACCTGGCTGGTATTAACATCATTATCCATTTTGAACAGAGGAAAAAGAAAGATAATGAAATGATGGAAATCGGAGTGAATTATTACTTCTGTTCAGTCAATGTACTGCGCAAGCCAACGGAAACCTTCTCCATAACCTTGCCTCTTTAACACTGAGCACATGAAAAGTTCCAATGGACGGCCTGCAATTTCGCTTCGTGCAATTTTACCCTATACAAATTAAATTTATATGAAGTCTAAATATACCAAAATTTATATAAACTTAGATATTTATGCAATAATAAAATTACCTTCCCAGTCGTCTGGCCGTAGAGATTGAAAAAATGTCTAAGTTCATCCTCAGATGCTGCATTTGGTTTATCAATCTTGTTACCAAGTACAAGAACAGGACATGAGCTAAGTTGTTCATCTGTCAATAGTGCATCTAACTCAGCCCTTGATTCTACTAGTCTTGATCTGTCACTGGCATCAACGAGGAAAACTATGGCATCTACTGCTGGAAAGTAATCCTTCCATACACGACGAGCTAAAATTATTAATATATAAATAAAGATTTTCTTTCTTATATTTCACACACATTAAATAATATTTTGTATGTTCTACAAATGTGTTCCAACACGTAGTTTTGAAATGAGTGTTCTTTGCCAAATGCTAAGATTAGTAAAATCAAACACAACAGAGATCAGTAGAAGTTATATATAGTATTTTCCCCATTATTGACAAACTATATAACCTGATTTAATTTAATAAAATATTCTTTACATACCTTGAGTATGGCCTCCAAGATCGAAAGTGGTAAACCTCATGTTCCCAATAGACAATTCTTCAGATGCTAAAGAAAACATTAATTATTTTAGAAAAATATTCAAATATAAAAATATCAATCATAAAATAAGAGGTATTAACTTGGATGTAATGTAGGCACATGTTGAGCTAATCGATCATCCTTGAGCATGTGGAGTAGCGTAGTTTTTCCTGCATTATCCAATCCCAAAAATAAGAGCTTGCCACTCTTTTTCCATAGCCCTATTAAAGAAAATCAATATAATTTAATCTTATCTTTATTCACAATATTTAGCATAAAACATAAGTAATGCAAATCCATAATAAGTTTAATATAAGTAACCATTTATTAAAAATTATAAGCTATTGTTTTTTATGAATTACATAATCATTCTCTGATAAAATATTGATGACAACAATGCCAGTAGCTTTTCTTTTAAAACATTAATATATTTGTATATATTGATATATTGTAATAAAATTGAGAAACTTACCAAGATAATTTAAAACTCCAGCAAACCAATCCCAAATAAACATATTTATAATGTATGAATAAATTGAATAATAAGAATAGATTCACTTAACGGTAATTCACTGATGACTCTGCAACAAATCTGTAAGAAAAGAGATATGCATGATCATTGATTACAAATGTGAGTAATTTTATACGATTCACTTATAAAGATACGAGCTATACTGTAATACATTGTATTTGATTGATAATAATAAAACTGTGATCAGAGAGCAAGGATACTCCAATTAGTTTTTAATATTGCAATGACTTAAATAAAAATTGTCAAAATTCAATCATACACTTCTAGTAGATCCTCCATATGATCAATTAAATGATTATAGAATTATACCAGATGAACTCACCAAATCTTACACTAATACAATAACTGAACTTGATCTGTACCGATCACAATCACAAACCCATAAAGTTGATGACGAGTAAATATATTGTTTGCATTTTAATGCAACTTAAAAAGAGTTAAATACAATATTGACATACCCAATGTGAAAAAATGTGCGAGAACTGCTGAAGACGGAGAAAAGTGTTTTTCCTCTTACGAAAAACGCACTTTAAGCGAGCCTAGTTGGCTGGCAGTTGGCACTGGTGACGTCTACTTCCGGTAGCCATAATGTTCGAATAGTGCTGTATCATAAAACGCGGCATACGAAATTATCTTCATTCCAAAAGGTCCTCGTCGAGCAAATATTTACATTTTCCTGTTGTCTCTCGATCAGATATCTCATTTTTCGACACAATTATAGAAAGAAGATTTTTCTCACCAATTAATCAAGTTATCTTAATTATAAACTTCTAACATTTATCTGTCAAATAAAAAGAAGAAAAGTTAAGCAAAACACTTTCTTTTCTTGAGATCTTCAAATTTTTTTTTATATTAACATTATTTTCTAATCCTTATCTATTTAAGTACATGGTACAAAGATTTATGTATGATTTGGCAAAATAGCTTTAATAAAGTCTTTTGTAAATAACCTACTATCTTATTTTCTTTACATCTGACCTCAAAATATTTAATGAGCTATTTATCTTTGATTATTTTTTTACCTAAAAGCACCTTGAATCCCTTGCAAATAATTAATCATTAAGGCCCAAATGATTACAAATAAAAATTATATATCTTACACAAAAGTAGTACAGAATTTTTAATCGATTTTGACTAAAAATTTAATATAAACATTGTTTAAAACCCCAAAGGAATTTATGATATTGTGTGATTATAGGCTTAAAATAGCAAACTGTATTATCGCGAAGACACGTGACGCATTAATCTTCAAGTTACCGCACTTTATAAAGGCAGAAGGGGCTTACTTTTACAGTTCAACTAAGAACAAAACTTATTGCAAAATGTCTAAACTTGTGATTCCTTCTATCAAATACACTAAGGTCTATTGAAGCTATCTGATTTATCTAAAGTCAAATATTTACATAATTTACATTATGTCATATTATTTACGTTACCTATTAAATAATGAATTTTGTTATAGCTGTTTATCAACAACGAATTTGTTGATGCAGTAAGTGGTAAAACTTTCGAAGTCATAGATCCAGCAACTGGCAATGTGTTAGCTCGTATATCTGAAGGGGATAAGGTATTTCATATTGTTTTTGTATACAACAATAATTATTTCTTTCATTACAATGTAATGTTTAGGCTGATGTCGATAAAGCTGTTGCTGCAGCAACAAAAGCTTTCTCTAGAGGCTCAGTATGGAACACTATAACTCCTTCTGAAAGAAGCAAACTTATGCACAAGGTAGATTGATATTTAAATATTGAGATTAAGGCTGAATCTTTTTACATTACTAAAAAGATTTATTCTTAATTGAAGTTTGCAGATCTTCTACTTGAGCATCGTGATTACCTTGCAGCTCTTGAAACTGCTGATAATGGAAAAACATTTTCCAATGCTCAAGGTGATGTAATTGCAAGTGTAGAAACTATTAGATATTATGCTGGATGGTGTGATAAGATTCATGGAAATACAATTCATGATGGTATGATTCTTAGTAAAAAGCATAGGGGAACCTTAGATAATTCTTAGAAAAAATCTAACATGATCATAATCTATATTTAATAGATCCCAAATATGTGTCTTTCACACGTAAAGAGCCTATTGGTGTTGTTGGACAAATTATTCCATGGAATTATCCTCTTTTAATGTTAGCTTGGAAATGGGGTCCAGCACTTGCAGCAGGATGCACCATTATTTTAAAGCCAGCAGAACAAACACCTTTAACTGCTTTAGTTGCTGCATCTTTGATTAAAGAAGCTGGATTTCCACCAGGAGTCATTAATGTCATTCCTGGATATGGTCCAACAGCAGGGGCTGCAATAGCCGAGCACCCTGATATACGTAAAGTTGCTTTTACAGGATCCACAGAAGTAATTATTTCTTATATAGCAATATATTTATATAAATGCAAAAATATTACAAATTTACATTTAGGTAGGACGTATTGTTTTGGAATCTGCTGCAAAAAGCAATCTTAAACGGGTTGGCTTGGAGCTTGGTGGAAAAAGTCCTTTGGTTATATTTGATGATTGTGATGGTAGTTTTATAAACATTAGTATTTATACAATGCGCTCTTCTAAGAGATAAATAAATATTGATAATTTTTTAGTTAAGAAAGCTGCAGAAATTGCCCATAATGCAATTTTTGCCAATCATGGACAGAATTGTTGTGCTGGTTCACGTACGTTCGTTCAATCTGGAATTTATGATGAATTTGTAAAACATGCTAAAGAATTAGCTAGTCAAATTCAAGTTGGGGATCCTTTTAATTCTACTACACAACAGGGACCACAAATTGATCAAGCTATGCTTGATAAAGTGATTGGGCTCATTAATTCTGGAAAGCAAGAAGGCGCAGTAGTTGAAGTAGGAGGAGAAAGATTTGGTACAAAAGGATATTTTGTGAAAGTAAGTTAGTGCAATGCATTTCACTCAAGTAATTAGCTTTAACTTTCGATTTGTATTTATTTTCAAGCCTACTGTTTTTTCAAACGTTGATGATAATATGAGAATCGCTAAAGAAGAAATTTTTGGACCAGTTCAATCCATTTTGAAATTTAAAACTATGGATGAAGTAATCGAACGAGCAAATAAAACAAATTATGGCCTTGCTGCTGGAATAATCACAAAGGATATCGATAAAGCATTATTATTTGCAAAATCTGTCGAAGCCGGAAGTGTATGGTATGTGAATATAGAGAGATATAGTACTTCGCATTTGTTATATATATATAATTTTTTTTTCATTACATATATTAGGGTAAATTGTTATGATGCTATAACACCAGCAAGACCATTTGGTGGTTTTAAAAACTCTGGAATAGGACGTGAATTGTATGTATTCTTAAATGAAATATCAATAAAATTAAACTTGTTTAATATAAATATTTTTAGGGGTGAGGATGGCTTAGAGGAATATCTCGAAGTAAAAACAGTGTCTATTAAGATTGGAATATAAGCATCTCTACAATTAATACATATTTCTTATAAAAAAAAATTATTTTTATGTTCTTAAATATTATACTTGTATTTTTTTTTATTCATTAATATAAATAAAGCTTACCAATGAAATGAATATCTTTTATTATGTTCACACACGCACACACATAGTTAACAAAGTTTTAAAAAATTTTAAATAGGATGTAAAAATGAAAACAAAAGAATTTCTAAAAAAGCAATGATTATTTTATTCAGCAAAATTTCTTATGATTTACAAAAATTTGCCAATGATAAAATGCGATTATTTACAATAATGATGTTTGCGTAAATAAATTAATATTCGTTAATATAATTTTCATTAACGTACATATATCGCATTAACTTTGACGAAAAAATAATGCTATTTTCTTAATATCGTTAGAAAGATCTACCTTATATCACTAAAGAAAATAAATACTATCGAAACTCTGATACAGAGTAAATTTACATCGATTAAAGCGCGTCATTAAAATTTATGTGATTTCACAAACGTAGTGAATGCTACGAAATCTAAATTATCAAAAATGGTCTGACGTTTTTGTTAATTTCTAAAATTAAAAGAAAAATATATTGGCAAGAGCGAATAACTTTTTAAAGCTATTACTAGCATTTCTCAATTATATGACAAAGACAACAAAATATTCAAAAAAGAATATGGTTCAAAATGTCTTCAAGCTTGTCCTTTTCTCCTAACATAGATGGTGAAAAGTTACACACATTGACAAAATTACAAAAATTATCTATAAAAATCAGATTACTGGTAATGTAAAAACTAAAGCAGATCATATGTTTGAGAGTAAAACAGACAAGTCTGATTTTTCTATCGAAAGAATCACAATAATTTCGATTAATTACTTTCCTAATTTTTCTCGAGATCATTATACGTACGCGTATAAAGCGAATACACAAGAATCTCATATTTTAGGACTCCCTGATTTATCGAAAATATAGTACTCGACATTATATTTTCTATTCAGAGATCATTGAACTCTATCGTAAAAAATCCAAGAGTTTTTTAACCCTAAACAATTCTGAACCAAATCCAAAGGGTGATCAGACCATTTAGCAAATCATTAGCAAGACTCGAAAAGAATAAGAGCTAATAAAATTATGGATAGTCTCTAAATCTTAGATAACACACAATTTGCTAGCAAGATAATGAAGGTGAAGAGCGGTACACGCCATGGTGAGCATGTTGCCCATAGCTATGGACACGTGGACACGTCGAAATGCAGAATGAATTATTAAATAATGAGGGCAGTGTTTCAAAGGTCCAGGATTATGGCGTCCAACTTCATTTCCAACACCAGCTGCCCTTTCAAGATTATTCTTTTGCACGATCAACTTCAGCAAAGGGGGTGTTAGATATAAACGAATGAGCAACTCTAGGAAGAAGGCACCGGACATGCCAACGACCTGAAAAATAGATATAAATAATTTAATAAAAAGGCCTAAAAAAAGACTTCCTCCTCACTCCTCCAATTTAAATATTCACCTGAATCGTTATTTCCATATCCCATGTATAGGCTGGATGATGCTTTACAAAAATTAACAAGGTGACCAAGCTTAGGCACGCGTTAATTGTAAAGTATCTAGGAAACAGAACTCGTTGCACTTCGCCAAATGTGTGTCTTGGTAAAGCGAAGTACAAGGAGAGACCTGTGACGGGCAAAAGGTATCGGATTAGAAAAAATGCTGCTATTTTAGATGAGAGAGAGAGAGAGATACAAAAAAGTGGTCCTTGCCTACCTGAGACAAAAGTCATCCAAACTTGAGCACCAAGATGCATAATAAAAGATGCGAGGTAAATGAAGGATGCTGTCCTTGAATGTGGATTGCCGGGCATTGGAACTTTATCCGTAGTTGGAACCAGGGCGGATGTAACGCATAGGACGGCAGCGATCATGATCACATGCGCCGGTTGTGCCGTATGAAATAGAATTCTGCAACAAATATAAAAATCACCCATTAATAAAATTCCACTTAACAGAAGAAACTCTTAATTTATTTATAGCATCTGTCTTCGCTCTAGGTTCTTAATCCTTGAAATGTATCGATCTATGATTGGTCGCAAAATAAAAAATCTTCAGCTTTTTCTTTCATTTTTTCAAAGAAGCTGAAAAACATGTGCCAATATTTGCTTTGAATTTACATGGTATCTTGACGCCATTTTACGTAAGAATTTCACTCGAATGTTTGAACTGAGAATTATCAGACCAAGAGTTACGTTTCGAAACTTTATTATCATTATCAGTGTAGATCAGTGAGAGAACATTCTTCTCTATTTGACGCAGGTGCAAAAACTAATTAGTTAAGAAATATACGCTACTTTTTGCACGCGTCTATTAGGCGCTATAAGAACTAAAATAAATAGTTCACGATACGACGAAGAACGTGGAAAACGATTATAAATAAATTAAGCAGCGTAGATAAGTTGAACTGCCTATTAATAGAAGCAGCTTTAGATAGTGAGCAAAATTAGAATTTACGAGAATCATCCATTTCGATTCCGATCGAATGACATAATAAGGAACCCTATCTTCGCGGCATCATTAGCCAAGACTCGATATTGATGCTTTATCGTTAGAATTGCATTGCTCGACAATATTTTCGGATTCTCTTCTCTTCGATTTTCCAAATTTCTAAAATGATGATAGAATGGACAATTGAGTGTAGCGCAACGAAGAGCAAATATACTTTTGCTCGAACGATCAAGGTTAACGAAATCATCTTTCAAAGTGATTCGACGAAAAGAGTCAAGAGACCGAAGAAGGGACCGAAAGAAGCACATGGTCGAAATTTGTATAATTTATATCGATAAGCCGATTATAAGATAAGTTGGAAGGAATTTAATGGGGGTCAAAGTCTCTCTCCGAATGGAAAAGATGAATAGGTAAAAGCTGTATGCAGGTCGGTGCAGCTAGCGCGGTGGTTTATCGAAGAGTGAACGTGCGAGATGGCACGCAGCAAGTCGCTAGATCGCACGAGGGACAGACGAGCAATCGCATTCCAGCTTAAAACATCGATCAACCTTGCTAGGTGTGCGTGCATACCTGCCACCGCATTTCTATGCACGTTCCTCGAGTTTTTAAACTCCTGTCACCCCTTATAACACGTTAAAACCCATTCTTCTGCAGGACACACCCTTAAGATGAACCCAAAATTTTCTCTGTCTCTGTCTCTCTCTCTCTCTCTCTCTCGGCTAATCTTTACACTTTTTCGAAAATCTCTCTTGAAAAAGAAAAAGCTTTTAAGGCATTAGAAGAATTAGAAAATAAGATGAAAGACAGAAGGAGGCGTTGATTGCGTCATTAATTTCTTTCGATAAGATATGCAGAAATCCTCGTTGAATCAGCTGTTTTCCGTAAAGTGCAAGCCTTAAGTTATATAGTCCGGTATCGCTGGCAGAAATGCATTTAAGCGATAACCTATATCGAACACATGACGAATCAGCGAACAATGACCCTCCGAAAAGAATCTTCCTTTTTTCCTGCACCTTAACCGAGTCTGACAATCGACTTAAGTAATCGGTCCAAAGTCTCAACAACTTCTTCACTTGGACATATCAAACGAAATTAATTGAGTCCTCAAGAAGCAGATGCATGAAATCAAGAAAAAGAAACAATAGGAATCATTGATCTTCGTAGCAGATAGTACTATCGATTTATAAAATGATTCATCGAGGAAATCTGACTCAATATTAACAGAAAAGCAGGAAATTTATTAAATTTCACAAAGTATGAAAATCAAGTTATTTAATGTTCAAGATGGTTGAATGAATTCTTTTAATCATGACCCCACGACCCGTCTCGTGGTTTCTTCACTTTATCGCTGTGTAACTCAATAGAAACATAAATGCCTCTGACGAGGGGATGATTTTTATACGAAAGAGGCCAGTTCTTGCTAATCCTGTAGTTGGCCTTAGCTATTCGGAGAAAGTTCGTGTCTACGCCATAGTTACTGAGAAATAATAAGCGGTAGCCTTCTTCGACATTCCCAAGAAGGAGAAGAGGAACCTTTAGTGCCATTATTGAGAACGTGACGAACTTCGCGTTGCTCTTTCCGTAATACTCAAAAGTTATCTAAAAGGCACTTGGGGCATCTACAGAGAGAACATTTTGCTAACTATATGTGTAAATCCTCTCGTATCTTTCTACATTAATCTTTTCGAGATACGAGAACTTTGGAAATTTTCATAAAATTTGTATTTCTTTCACCCCTAGAAAGACTAGATCAAATCGCGACGCCTCAAAAAAAAATTCTCTCGTTTTGTTTAAACATCTTCATTTGCCGAAAAACTGGAATATCAAGAGTTCCCCGATTAAAATTATATTCCATTAGGATGATCCTATCAGACTTATGAATTTGTTAAATTGAATTTAATGAGTTTTCATAAATTTATTAATTTAATCCCAGCTTTGTTAAAGGTCGTTAACTTATCTGCCATCGGTCTATTTCAGATATTGTCTCTTATGATTATTGGCGCATTTTGTTTGACTTTTGCTTTAATCTATTTGTGCGATATCGGAATTTTCCTTCGGACTGATAATGGGATGAAAAATATTGTCTTCATTTTCAGGTCACGATTAAAAAAGCGTGGAAAATAATGTGATTTGGTTAGTGAAGCCACTCGATTAAAGTCTCGTTAATTCCTGTCTCCTTATCGGGCTAATTAATTGATATTTAGGGAGATTAAATTTGGTGAATCTTAAGCATCTTAAATCCTGCATTTAGATATTTTTTTTTTTTAGAAAAAAAGAATTATCCCGAAAAATCAAACTGAAGAGCAAGCGTCACTGAAAAAGAAAGCAAATGGCTAGAATCGAAGATGCTAGCTGCTCGATTAATTTTCCATGAGGATAGACGAAGGCTTTTTTGCGAAAGGGCTCGTCAATGGGGAAATCCTCAAAACCTCGCATCCTGCCGCCATTTTGATTCTCTGTAAAATGGTTTTTGATTGATCACGACATTTCCGAGCAAAGATCGAGTTGCAAAATTGATAAAAATCTTCGTTTCGCATGCAGTCGGATCGTAAATCAAAATTCGGGACGTGCCCACCGTCAAACGAAGCCGCTCCGGGCCAAAATTATGCATGCGTGTGGCGTACGTGTGTTAAATGGATTGAGAGAAAGAGGCACATGCAAATTAACCCGAAATACTTTGCGGAGCTTGAAAGCACGAAGGAAAAAAATATTTAACAAGAATTAGACGGGTCAAACACGTGAAAAACAACTTCGGAAGGCAATTCTATTTATTGCATTTTTAACAAACAAAAGTTTTAACAAGGTGAGATGAGCGAATTGACAAAAAAAAAACAGCATACATATTAATGAGAATCGAGGCAGAGAATATAGAATATGAATATTTTTCTAACTTTAACCACTTCTAGCCAAGTGGCGACCCAAATACTGAAATCATAAAGCAATAAAATTGAATTCGAAAATGATCTCACGGATGCCTGCACTTAGCTTTAGTGGTGCAGTTAAATAACAGATGCTACGTGTCTACGTAACAAATTGGAGCAACACGTAATCATTGCAAATCTCTCAATGCTATTCCCGCCACTCATCTCAATAATTTTTCTCAATAAAGGCCATCAGCATAGTCGCAAAGACGAAGAGAAGGAACCAGGAGTCTTTCATAAAAGAGCCACGACATTAATTTTCATTAAGAAGCATTCTTTTGCGTAACGATCAGTTACGTAACGAGGATAAGAAAAGAAATTAAAAGAAAAGCGGCTACTCTTATGGGAAGAGCCCAAGTTAGTTTCGGTAGGAAGAGTGATATTTCTGGAAAATTCTCACACGTGTCTCTTTCGTAATAGTGTCTAAATTAAGAACCCGGAGGGATCTACGTAATTTTTCTAAGAAATTAATTACAGTCGACAAAATAAATGTGATTCCAGTTAAGATTTGATAGAAACTGGCGAACTTGACTCTTATGGACGAGGTCCAATAATATAAGTGGTAGCACGTGAGGAAGTTTAGATTGTAGACATCTGAATCAGTTTGAACATTCTCTCTCTATCTCTCTCTCTCTCTCTCAAATACACACGCACATACTATAATCAGCTAGGGCGTGTATCGAATAATAATCAAATGTGTCTACTCCGCGTCTGGCTTTTATAGAAACAGATTGGTCAAGCAAACTTTGGCTAACTTAATTATTATACTTTTCTGTGAGTTTTCAAGCAATTATTTTCGTACGACGAAAACCATAAAACAAACATAAAACATTGGATGAGCTACTTTTTTTTAAGAAAGAAATTCAAGGTACGACAGCTAATAGAAATTACCCCCCCGTGGAGAAGTCACGAAACGTTTAAACGCAGTCTCTCGAGTCTTTTTCTCTCTTTTAACGCCAAGCTCGCCTTGATTCCCCTTCTTCTCATCGCACACAAAATTAAAAGTCGGCATTATCAAATAATTTGACCGTGACGTGACCGTAATCACGGCGAAATTCAAGAGTCACGATCGAGTTCGTGCCGTTAATAGCAGGCAAATCGTTCTTAACAACTTTTTAATCGAGTGTCCGACGATTTTACGAGGCGCCGTGGGCTCTGCACTTTTGACGCCGCCATTTTTGTTTCATTGCGTTTCTATTAAGTTTAAAATTAAGCTATTAAAACGAGCCGATCGATCCTACTGACGTCGGTCGCTTAATTGGGATCAATGGATGGAACCGAATGAAGACGTTTCTCTCAATTTCTCAAATTGCTAGGTGAATTCTCAGACTGCTCCATACATTTTAAACAATGCGCGTACATGCTCCGTCGGCAGAACCGTGGATTAATAATCCTGACTTTGTTGTAAAGATTTGCAAGGAGGTCAAGGTAATCTCACTTTTTTAGTGGAAAAAGAAAGCCATCGGGAACGAATAAATTTCTTTCCACGGGCAATTAATGTTTGCGCGATTTACGAGTATGTTCGAAGGTGATAAAACTCTTTAGCCACCATGTAACGCGTGTCGCATGGTTTAAGTCCTGGAAATCGTGGGCGTAACTCGAGGCCCGTAAATCTTACGAAATGTTGCCGTTCCTTAGCTAGAGGCAAGCGAGAGCAAGTACATAGGTATACACGGCTAAGCCTAAACCAGACAGACACAGAAAGTTTTCGATTACATTTCTCATATCCGTTGTCAAAAAATTTCTCTCGAGCATATTTCACTCTTGTACAAGCTACGGGATTAAAAAATAATCGAACGAGCAAGAAAAGTCTGATTGCACTTTTTTCATTGCTCGAATGCATTTGTCTGATGCAATATTTCCAAGTCCCCGGCAACTTCCACTTCTGATACTTTGATATCATTTGGATATTTCGATGGTATTTAGATACCCGAGGAGATCCGATGCTAATCTTTGAGATTTCCCCTCAAGATCCAAATCTCTCACTCTCTCTTTCTATATATATATCTCCTTGTTCTATAGGAAAACTTCAATCAAGCTTCAAGGAAAAGTAAAGATACGCTAAATGTTAATTTTTCGATAGATTTAATTGAAAACTTTAGGACTCGAGCAGATTGGTGTCTGATTTCGTCTGGTACTTGGCTCGCATCAGCACCGGAGAACATTGAAAGAGTAAGAACCTGGAGGTCACGTGATATTAAAACGTGTCGGATGAAATTTGCATGTGAAATAGAAGCCGATGCTGTTACATGAATAGGAACCAATAAACCAATGCAAAGTACGAAAGGTATACATAGAATTACGGGTCGTTGCTCGGTTCTCACCACATCGTTACTTCAAATATCACTCGCCTCATTATATTATTACGAAGCTATTATAATTTTGCTTCATTCGCTATATATATGGCATTTTATTAATTCTTTCAAACCCTGCGGTGATATCTCGCCTCGCCTCGTCTCGTCTCGTCTCGCTTCGCATCGCATCGCATATGTCGTCCACCGTATTAACGCGTACATTTGCGTGCAAATATTAAAAGTTTAATCACTGGACGAATATAAGATGTTTATCCCGATATATTTTTACTCGACGTCTATGCGTTTCGTTTCGTGCAAACGATCCGTATTCTCGATTAGGGGGGGCACCTTGTCACCGACAGAGAAAAAGAGAAGGACGCGCTAAAATCTTATTATTACTCGATTTTTCAAAGAAACTCATTACGTAAGTTTGAAAGATATTTATTTCTCTGAATTTTTCGACTACGTCAGAAGGATTTTACGTCACAGAGTCACGCGAATCTCGATTCGAAATAACGTTATCTCGGATCGCGAGTGGATCAGCCGGTGGTGGTGCGTCAAGCGACGAAGGTTCCACGGCGAAAAACCTGTCACTCGTAAAATCGCAAAATCGTAAAATTGCCGAGCAGACTAACGCGCAAAGGAATTCGACTTTATTCCGCAAAGAAAATTTCTCCTTATTGCAAATAATTTGGCAGAATTTTGGGGGTTCGAGAGATTTTCGAGAGGAAAATCGATGACAACTGGCGGTAGAAGGAGCAGGGTTGGGGGAGGAGGGGCGTAAGACTTACTTGAAGATTTTCGTCTGTTGCATGGACTCGTAGTACCTCTGCAGGGTGGCCAAAAGGGCACTGTACTTGATGGTACTGAGAGTGAGAAGGTCGCTGGCCAAATCAGGAATGTAGATCGCGTCCATTTTCCTGCGTTCTTCGACCTCGGCCAGCTCCTTGCTGACCATCTCATCGTGAAGTTTAATGTATTTTTCCTTCACGCGAAGCAACTTGCTGTCCGGCTGTGCAAGAGGCTCTCCCTGATTAGCTAATGTACGCACGCACATGTTGTCGACTTTATTCTCTTTTCCCTGACTTTCCTTTTTCTCCTCCGACAGGAACCAGCTGTTTCTTCCAGTAGCGGGAGACTCTCCCTCCAAATGGAAAAATTCTAGTCTTATTCCCTCAGTCTCTGACTCCAGAGATCTTTAACCAAATTAACTGGTTTTTCGTCGAATCGAAATTGGACGCTGATCGGATGTCCCGTTTCTAATCGCGGATCCAACTTGGTCTCGCGACGTCTTTCGCGAGCAAATGGGACGGATCCTCGCTCGGTTTGACCAGATTCGACAAATAAGTTCAGCTGTTTCTATCGATTTCTTCCTCGGGAGTCAAGTGTTCCCCGGGTGTAAGCCAGCTTTATAAAACAAATATCGAGTATGTGCGATCGGAGATTAGATTTTTTTTCTACCAGACTATCCGAAAGCAGGTTCTACGCTCTAATACTGTCGCACTTTTTCCTTCGAGTCCAGGTTTTTCGCCGGAAGTCGGATTGCGAACGGAAGCAAGCTTGTCGATCGCGAGCCGATTTCTTGAACCGTGAAGCACAACTTGGAGCCTCAACACCGACGACAAATTTTCTCGATGGTCGAGTTGGTTTTGCAGGAACAACCGGAAGTGCGAGTGGAAAGGCTCATTTTTCTATGGTGGCGAAGGCGATGGTGGCGATTACGGCGACGTCCTCTTCGATACTCGGTTAGCGGATTCGGAAGGAGAGCCAGCGAATTCTTCAATCGTGCACGTGACGATTTCGAAAGCTCTTCGTTTTAGAAGGTGAAAGGCCGATTGGGAATTTAAGATTCGTACTGAGCGAGCGTTAGCCACGAAATGCGGCGGGTTCGACTTGCGTTGGACTTTTATAGCGGCACCTCCGGCGGTAGCCAATCGGGAGTCCCTCGGGCCATGCCGGTGCGGGAGGACCCTGGCATCTGCATCTGCGACCAGATCGCTGATCCTCTACCCGTGTCACTTTCCGACAGTCGAACCTTAAACCTTTGCCCACGTTTCCCTCGCAATCGTTTCTACCTAATCGATCTCGCGACGCGCCGATCATCATTAAACGTCCTCCAACGTCCAAAGACCAATGCGTTTTTTCTCGCACATCCTCATCGAAATCCCAACTAATTTCCCATACTTTGCGGCACTCGCGTCAATGCGCCCCGAGAGTACCTCACGGGGAATTCATCCTGGAATTCCCCCTGTGCGAGATCCTTTTCATCCTTCTCATCCTTTTTGCTCATAACCATTTGGCGGGGGCCAACTTCGCGAGTTCAGACTTCTTGAAAGATCATCGTCTCTCCCTCTCTCTGTCTCTCTATCTCTCCCTCTCGCGCTTCCCTTCAGCCTCGAATATTTTAATTGTTCGAAGCATTAATCTTTTCGATTGGACTCGGGAGTTTTTGAGCTCGACGAGTCTACGAGAACAACGCTCGAACAACAACCCTAAATATCTTATTTGGTTGGTTGCTGCCGATCCCCTTCGGACTTCCCGATCTGCCTGCAATTTTTTGCTCGGACGTTCCTAAACTTGGGATTTGATTTCCTTCTAATTACTATATTTCTTATTCCGGCCCATTTTTTCGTCACTGAAAGAAATTGAGTGAAATGGGATGGTAATGAAATTCAACGAGGCTTTAGAAAAGCAAATGATTCTGGACAATTCACGACGTTTGACATGTTGCGTGGAATTTTGTCGTGCACATTCTGCTGCAAAGCCATTGAATTTTTGGAACCTAATGTCTTTTAATTAAGGGAATTTCAGAGTACTGCATAAACTGCATCATTAAGCTTAAAAAATTCAAGACACGTTTAGTTCACAAACTTGTTATACACACTTTGTATTCAAACTTCAGACCTCCGGACGTCATATCGTACAAAATTTCATCTATTTCTGGGAAAAATCCCATGCGAAGTATTATGGAAAAATTTTGAGCATACTTGGCATTCATTTTTTTTCTCTCTTCTTCCAGAATTGCAGTAAGAAAGATCCTAATAACAAAACAGAAGCGAGGGTAAAAGAAGCGAGGGTAGTCTACTCTAAAAAAGAGGCGTGTTCTCAATTTTAAGATTTTTCAATTTACTTGCATTTCATGTAAAATTAATATACGAGTGCGCGCAAACAGCGGAAGCCCAATTTTTCCTGTATAAATAAACGCGTTGGACGAGAATCATTACCGATTGACTGTTTGATGTTTCCGTTGACCGTTTTGCTCGTGCCGTAAAATTACTCCATACAATCTTATTCCCCCGCAAGAAACTAAATTATCTTACTATCAAAATATAGCCAAGAGAGGGGTCTTCCTGGATCATCGCATTAAACACATGTGAAATCACATTATGTAATTCCAAATGGAATATCAGTAAAAACCACTTGCCATGTTTATCAAGGCATTGAATATCCAGAATTATCCAGTGTTCAACATGTTTCTTCCTTTAGATAACTAATTTTTGCGTATATGTAAAATTTTTCAATATTAGTAAAATACCCGCATTACTATCAGGATTATAAAACGTTCTATCTCAAAAGTCCTTCAGCATAATCTACATTGATGATAGATCAATGAGGAGTTATCTTTGATAAAAAATCTTAGAGAAAAGGAAACGATTAAATTTATATAAAAAAGTCTATTTTTAAATATTTCCATCTTTTTATCTCGTATCGTATTATTTCTCTCCGCTCTCTGTTTCTCTCTCTCCCTCTCTCACTCTCTTGTTCCAGACAAGACTTCAATAATGTTTCTATTTTAACTCCCTTAAACTAATTAGCGATAAATTATTCATGATTGAAACTGCGTCTTCGTCTACTTTAGTAATTTATCGATGAAAGTTATCAAAGATTATCGCATTTCACTGTCATGAAACGAGGTCATTCCCCCTATCGTTGATAGATAACGTTAATTAAATTTTCATCGTGACAATTGCTAGACATTATACTACAATTAATAAAATAATTCAAAGCCGAAATTCGACCGATCGTTATCCTAATGAGGCCTTAGATCCTTTATCGGATAATCCCTAAAAAATATTATGATCGGAATTAAGCTTGACCTAATATTCTAAATGCAAGTCCACCCACGCAACAACTTAATCGATATTAGTCGGTCAGAATTGCAACTCTAAAGTGCGACTTCTAAGATAGTCCGCAGTAGCTGACATTAGACAAATGGAGGAACTGGACGCGAGTCTAAAGACGAAACTTTTATCAATTGCCAATCAGAGGAAATTTAGTTAAATTGACTTTGCGGAAGTGAAGTTACGCATTAAGTTCGGGGTCCTCAACCTTTATTAGATTCGAGTCTTGTTCCGGGGATTTCTAAGATTCTGTTACCCATTCCTCATCTTCTTCCACCCTTCATTGCTCATAATGAAAGCAATTGGAAAATTTTACAGTGGCTTTCGAGTGTCGCAAAAAGACGCAATACCTGAAGATTTTACCAAAGTCGAAGTAAACACTCTTATGAGAGGTGATATGAGCAATCTTTGTAAACCTTCCGAGACTTCACCTTCTTTTATCATTAATTTAATGCATCGAAAATGAACAAATGATCAATTATATAACTGGAATTTGCTAGAATTTATATTAATATACACATTTACTAGCACATTGCATTTAATGGTCTAAATAAATCCTGAACTCTTTATTTCCCTCCACATTTCTTAATTAGATCAAAGCTTTCTGTAGATTATAATTGTAAAGAAAGAAAAGTCTTTGAGCGTTGCAATTCAAAGCCGGAACTGTCCGGTTCCCACCTTAAGCATTCTGGACAGATTTATTAGATCTAATGGTATTAAAGTCAACGCACTGACTTCATCTACGCACTGTCATCATAAAATCAACGCAGAAGCTGTCGACCGCTTTGCCAAACTTCAAGCGGTCGTTACGTCTATTTATATCTAGTCATGGTTCACTGACGCAACCGAGATCTTCCATATGGGAAGAAAACCTTGTTTTGCCTCTTCTGTGGAATTTCAGATTGCAGAAATATCTGACTAAACGTATATCGATATTAACCTACTAAAATTATGAGGTTTCATTAATTTAAATAATTGAGAATGCATTTTTTTAAAATGTTTACTGTCTGTAAATTTATTTTCGAGTTTATACATGGTTTACTACATGAAATCACATTTAGTTTTGAAACTACATTTAAATTTAGGACAATGATGAAAAAAAGTAACATATACAAATAAACTATTAATAGTATGACCACGTGTACTTAACTAGCAGTAACTTAAAAAAAAATGTGAAAAAAAAAAAATGAAAAATTTTTAACTTTGATCCATTATATTTGCTTCGTTTACATTATTGCCGCAGCAGTCCTTTTGGATCACTTCGAAGAGTGGCCGCAGCTCTGGTGTCGTTTTTACTTGTGTCACAAATTCAGATAACGATGGATTTTTATCTGAAAATAAGAGATTTATCGAATTATTCCGGTCATTAATTTAAAAAAAGAATAAGAGCCTTACCAGCATCCGGAATCGTCAGTAGAGCTGCGACAGCCCTTAGCGCAGATCGTTTTAATTCATCTTGTTTTTCATATTCTTGTTTCACTGCATTTGCTTTCACTTTCATCGTACATGTACTTTTTAGTGGCTCCACTAATCGTTCAAGTCCTAAAAACAGAAAGAATAATTAAATAATATTCATTCTTTCTATTAATAAGCGACAACGTTAATTCGATACTTACTTTGTAAAACTGCAGTTGGACAAAGTTGTGCAAGACGAGCGGTCATGAGATACGTAAGCATTTTAATATCATAGTGATCCCTAAGGCCATTTTCTACATGATTCAAAAATTCAAATACATCCAATCGATCTAAACAAGAGTCAAGTAAAGTGTACATGCATTCAAAAGCAGCTTTTCTTAAGTCTAGGCCATCATCCACAGTATGTTTGAATGGACCCATCTCCACTTCCCTTATAAGCTCTTTCTGTTTAAATAAATTCAAAGACAGAATTAATCATCCATCGAGATGTATATACTCTCTGATATTTTCAATTACATTTATTGATTTCTCATAATTACCTTTATTTTAGTTTCTGCATAAAGATGCGGTAGCACAGAATCTAGTAAATCTCGTATAAGCATTGGTTTGTTGTGTGCTGCCGAATTAAAAGCAACAAGAGCTACTCTTCTCACATTCAGATCAGGGTCTTCCAGAGCTACCAAGAAATTACCCATGCATTGTTTCAACATAGAGTCAATTGGTTGAGGCTGCAGAAATTAGTCAATGAATACAAACAAATTAAATATAATTGATAATTTATAGTCTTATATCCCTTACTTGATCGGAAATGGTAAATTTAATAGCTGTGACAGTGGTAGTTCTCATTAAAGCAGATGGAGATTTTAAAGACTCCTGAAGTTTTGGTAAAAGAGTTACAGGATCTATTAGACTGAGTTTTCCAAGACATTCCGCGACAACATTCCGTGTACCTTCCTCGATGCACTCACAGTGCCTATATAAAAGCATCCAGATTGAAGGCACGAATTGTTGTAAATGTGTAACACCTGATGGACTACTAGATTGGCATGTAATTATCTGTAATTGAAAATTAATTTATTATCCTTTACTTTAAATTCTTAGTTATTAACATGAAACTGACCTCTTTCAAAGAATGCAATAACAAATATTGACGTTTCGGCTGGGTTTCTATATTTTTCAAAATAAAAGGCAAATACTCAGTAAGATTTCCAACCGCTAAATTTCCTAATGTGTAGCTAGCCGCCGATTTTACTTCTTCCGAATGAGATGCAAAAGAATTTAAAATGATGAATTTGAGAGAACTGATTTCACTAAGATCACTATAAAATTAGACAAACACCATTACAACACAATACCACTTTAATAAATCTAGTAAAATATCATCGTTTATATTTAACTTACACATGCTTGCCAATCTCCCCAATAACTAATAATGCAAAAACATGTTGTGCATCATTTTGCGGGTTTTGAACGTCTCCCAAAAATTGACCAACTACAGCTTTAGCTTCTTCAGGCTTTGTGGTAGTTAAAGCAGCTGCACATTTGGCAAGGGAATGGTACGCTTGCTTGTGAAGCACAGATTGAGTCACAGGCGCTATTATCATAGATAAAAGAGCGCGATAATTCAATCCTGGAATATCTGCTTGAACCAGAGCTTGGAAAAAGTCTAGCATCGAAGTTAATGCTACACCTTGAAGAAGCGGCGATTTTACAAGTACCAATATTTCAGGAAGGATATTATCAGAGACTCTTGTTAACGCAGCTGGGTGTAATTTTGCAATTGTCGTAAGAAGATTAAGCGTTAGCTGGGCAATATGCAAGTCAGTCTCGTATAATAACGGCGGAAGTTCTGTGGTCACCTAGAATTAAATATACTTATAAATATTAATACAACTTTACCTTTTGTAAAGTCTTTGATATTCTTTCGATTTTACCTTGTCCAATAATTCTGCATGTAAGACAGCACTATAATTGCGTACAAGTGTATCTAATAAAGGTAACGAGCATAATTTTAAAGCTCGTTGATTCTTCCTTAAAAATGATCCAAGGATTGGAATTGCTTCTTCCTAAATATTTAATTAATTATTAAATTGACTTGCAAAATTACAGTTTTCAGAGCTTAATGTATTTACCATTATTGGTTCAAGATCAACTCGCAATGGAGACGCGGCTATAGTTGTCAATGCTTTAACAGTTGTGAGTCGTGTAATTTCATTGCGTAACCTGTCTAAGAAAATAGGAAGACAAACTTCTAGTTCGTCCTTTAAAACATCGCCGAAATGAGCTAAAATCTGACCCATACAAGATATAGCTCTTTCCTTTACTTCTTGATCAATGTCTGCTGTTTTAAGCCTTGTTAATGTACAGTGATAAATGTTACTATACAATGAAGTGAAATCCCATTCACAAGTTTTATCTGAAAATCAATTCCATCTATAAGTATCCTCTTACACTTATTAAACTGATATACGCTTTAATTATCTCAATTATACTGACTATGTGGTCTAATAACTTGAACCAATTGTTGAAGAACAAGCAATGCTTCAGCTGTTATTTTATAAAATGGATCTCCAACAGCAGCTATAATCGGTGGTGCTAAAATTGTCATATGAGGATAAAACGCTTCTGGTTGATGCGTTACAAGAAGAATGTGAACAAAAGCCAATGTATCAATTTTCATATTTGATGAAGAGTTTTTATCTCGAAGGGAATATTGTATTCCAGGAATTAATGCTGGAATATGATTAGTTAAAGCACCGGGTAAAACGATAACTAATTCCTTGAGCAGGGCAAAGCAATCTTGTCGAGTTTTAATACTTTTTTCTTTCATTTGCTTATGCACAGCTTTTACAACTAAAGGTACTTGCTGTTGTAACAAAGAAATCGGACCTTCCTCATCTTCCATTGAGTCTGGATCAAGTGTTATACCAGTGGTTGGCCTTGTTTGTCTTAGTAAAGCAATGTAAGCATGGAAAATGTCAGATTTTACATTTTCTTCTCTTTCTTTAAATCTAGAAATGAGTGCCGGAGATACACCTTTGTACAATTCTGGCAACAGTTCTCTTCTACTAGAAACTACAGCTTCTAAACATTTAGCTGCCGCCCGTCGAACCTTCCAACTCATGTCATCATCATCAGAATACTCATCTTCTCCATCTTCTTCGCCATATTCTTCCGTTTCCATCGCACCATCATCTGCCGATTCATTTGCATCATCGTCGTAATTGTAATTTGGGTCATAAGTAATGTATACCAAACATATTTTTATAATCTAAAATAATTTCACAAATTATTGAAATAAATACATATTTAAAATAATTACTATAACACATTTAAAATTTTCTTTCTTATACCTTCGATATGTGAGGTGTAATTTCCTTAGGACATCTATAAACGAAAGATTCAAATGCTTGTAGGCAATATTCTCTTAATTCATCATCATTTTCATCACTGTATTCTACGATTAATGGCATAACTCTTTCTATCTGCTCTCCAAATCGATGACCCGCCTGTCGACTACACAATAAAATTATTAAAGCTTGTAAGTTAAAGTTAAATATTAAACTTAAAGTTAATCTTACTAACCAGATTGAGGCTATACATTGTATATAGGTTCTTATAACACTTTTGGAAGTTTGAGTAGAAAGACCTTCCAAAAGATGATCAATAAGTTTATTATACAAATAACTGTTGCTTGATGTTAGTAAATGGCTTAATGCCACAATAGTACGTTTTCGAACAGCTTGTCTTGGAGAAGATAACTGAGGAAGTAATGTAGCTAAAATGATAGAATGAAATGTTACTAAGACACCTCCGAATCTAGATAACAAGTCAGCAACAATATCCAATGCTTCAAGTTGTACAGAAACATCTTTTTCCTGAAGAAAATAAATACTTATATGTATATGTATATATATATCTAACCATCATAAATATATATGTGAAATTAAAATCATTTTATTATTACCTTTTCAATAGCACTGCATAATCGTCCTGTTATACGTTTGCACACATTAGCAACTAGAACATTAGATCCTAATGGAAGTTCTGAAATTACAGTCTTCAAACCAATACTCGAAATATCTCTTAATTGCTCTTTAAAGGAAACCATATTTGTACATAATGCATCCACGATAGTCTCAACTTGATATTCTTTAACTTTATTGACCAATGGCCCCAAACTAATAGATAATAAATCACTTTAATAGTATTCAAAAAGTAAATATATTTTAAAAGATATTTAATTTATATTTTACCATTTAACAGCAAGGTTTTGTACTTCTCCATTTTTATCTTCTAATAATTTAAGAAGCATTTTTACAACTTTGCGTTCTGAATCATCATCTAATTTTATACTGTCCTTCTGTAGTTCACTCATTAAATCATTAGTTGCCATAAATCTAAAATCTTTGTCAGTCGATGTCATCTATAAGAAATAGTTTTTTTAGATAATTTAATAAACAATTAATTTATTAACATTTTATAAAATGTAATTCACAGTGTTTGCTTAATTCTACATCATGAATATACATAAATTTTGAAAAATTTCTGAAATGGAAATTACTAAGGGATTCTATCTTCAAAGCACATTTTACAAAGAAAGAAAAGTAGAACTGTAGCATCAGTATGTATAAAACAAGGTTATGTATAAATAAATATCATTACATGTTTTTTGTAATTCAAACTATTATCGTAAAAAATAAATATATAATAGAATAAGCAAGTATCAAGTTACAAATAACAAAGATCTAATTACCTTTTCTAGCAAGTTCGCTATTTGATAAGATACACTAGCCATGATTGAAATTGTTGCACAGCCGGTATCAAATATTAATTTGGAGAACTCAGAAAAGTTGAAATAAAATAAAAGAAAATTATGAATTCCCTTTCATTCGTATAATGCTAAATACTTCTTTTATTAAATTTCTTGACAAAATATCTTTTATTCAATTTCCACTGTCGGCAGCATCTCAGAACTAACAGAACTACTCGATTTTGACGGGATTAAGCGTTCTTAAACTACTCTGTTATGATGTTAACCATCCAAACAAAAAAATTCCAATCCAAGCACTGTTCTAGGTTCATAAGCAATATCAAATTTTAGTCAAGAAATAAACATAATAGCTTAATAAAATGCAAAATGCAAAATAAGATGAATAAAGAATAAAGAATACTAAAAATTTATAATCATTTATAGTCTCTTCTCACAATTTACGAAGTTCAAATTTTTATTGGTTGTGGAATACATATATTCCAGACTATCGATGATATTTAATAATGTATTCTGTACAAATATTATATTCATTAAATGTTATGTTGTCATAACAGTGATAAGAAAAATAAATAAATAATTGATAAAAAAGAATAATTCGTATAAGTAAGTTGAGTATATACACATTGAATAATTTGCTGATATTTTATCTCTTTCTCTCTCTCTCTCTCTCTCTCTCTGTCTCTCTGAGCTCTCTCCCAAGGTTTCTTAATACTTTACAAAAAATTCTCATCCAACATAGGATACTAAAGGAAGGACAAGTCTTTACAAATAAAATTTTATTTTATTAGATTATAAAAATATAAAATGTTTCTTGTTTAAAGTAATAGTCTTTCTCACATATCTAACTACTTTATATTTATCTTATCAAGTAATTAAAACTTATAAAACTAAAAACTATTACAAAAAAAATTATAATTATTCATAAATAAAGATACACCTAGATAGAAAGCAATCATGGAACTGTTTACTCTTTGAGTAAAGTTACAATGAAGTCATATATATATACACAAAAAACAAAAGTTATTAAGTATTTTTTTATTCAGTCTTATTATCTTCTTTTTCTTCATTTTCTTCTTCCTCTTCTTCTGAATGTTCAGATTCATATAACATTTTATCTTCTTCCTATTCATAAGAAAGAATTTGTTAATCATTATAATAATATTTTTAGTAATTAACATTAAATGATATATTTTACTTTTGAAGATGAGGCTTCAGTCCCCTCAGATATTTCTGTCTTAGCATTCTGATTAAAAAAATTAGTAATTGGTTTCTGCCAATCCGGAGTTTCTCTTGGATGATATGGATTTCCTCCAGAGTAACTTTTACCTTTAAAAACATTAATAATAAAACAGCTATCTCTGAAATAACAAAAGAACATTTTTATTTACAAATTACCTTTAGCACTACCAGACTTTTTTGGTGTGTTTACTGCTACTTTTCTTGGTGCTTTACTTCCAGCAGCTATAAAGTATCGTATTAATAAAAAATATAGTTAAAAACTATTAAAATTCTTAAAATATTTTTTTAAATGTATGTATACAAACACTCACCCTTCACAGAAACTCGATCTGCCTTTGTTCGCACCATGTTCTTTACTTCGTATTTTGAAATAAGCCCTTAAAATAGAAATTTTATAGAAAACCCTTCAAAGCGATTAATATTTGATTAAGGAGTTTTCAATGTTGTTTATTTGTATTTCTGTAGTTTTAACTTCAATGAACTGAAACGAATTCTAACCAAATTTTAAACACTGTCAAATACAGTAATACCAACTATGACACTTAGCATCTTTTTCTTTAGTGTTTACTACACATTTTATATAAAAAAAAAAGTACTAATAATAGATTACAGATAAATGATATTAATTTTCGAATATACGAATAAAATGATTTCCTTTTATTTTGGCGATTAAATTCATTAATTAAATGTGCAAGTTTCTTATCAAGAAAAATAGCCTGCCATTAATGAGTTGGTTGTTTATCATCTATATTACAGCTATCCTTGGTGTTAATTTTATGCCGGTCGCAACACAAATGCCAAGTGTCAGTTGAAAACAACAGAACTTTCGCGTGAATATAGTAAGGAGTACTTACTGAAAACTAGAACTGAAAATATGTCAAATACAAAACATTTATCAACAGGTATGTAAAGTTATAAAAATAACTTGTTTTTTTTAAAGAGTTATAAATTATAAATATCAATTGATGTAAAGTAACAATAGAGTTTCATTTACTGAATAGGATCTGTAGCTCCAGCTCTAGTTCCTGGAAAATTACGTTTATACAGTATGAGATTTTGTCCCTATGCACAAAGAGTTCATCTTGTTCTCGATGCTAAACAAATTCCGTAAATTTTTATTTTATTTATTAATTATTAAGAAGCAATAACATTTGGAAGTAACCACATTTTATCACTATGATGCAATATTTTATTTTAGATATGATGTCACCTATATAAATTTGACCAATAAGCCAGAATGGCTATTGGAAAAAAATCCCCTTGGGAAAGTTCCCTGTATAGAGTTTGAAAATGGTGAAACTTTGTATGAGAGTATTGTTCTAGCAGATTATTTAGATGAAGCATATCCACAAAACAAGTTGCATCCAACTGATCCCTTGTCAAAAGCAAAAGACAAGCTGTTATTGGATAGATTTAATAGCGTCATTACATCTATGTACAAGGTAAAATTACTTTGAGATAGTTAAATGTTTAAGCAGTCCTGATTCAATCTATATTTTTTAACTATTGTTTCAGCTGTACTTAGAGCCATCACGTGATTCATTCGAAGAAGCTTTGTTAGGTTTAGAAATTTTTGATCGAGAATTAGCTAAGAGGGGAACACCTTTCTTTGGAGGAAATAAGCCTGGCATGTTGGATTTCATGATTTGGCCATGGTGTGAGAGATCGGACATTATTCGTATTTTACGTGGCGAGCAATATGTAATTCCTAGGGAACGCTTTATTCGATTGGTAAGTGGCTAACATATGTTTAAAATATTCAAATTGATAATCGTTAATTTTTTTTTGTTATTTTAAGATGGAATGGAGAGCTGCTATGAAAGATAATCAAGCAGTCAAAGTTAGTTACTTAGAACCAGAGATGCATGCTAAATACATGCAAAGTAGATTAGTTGGAACTCCACAATATGACTTTCTTGTTAATTCGTAAAAACTTTAAATTATAAGAAAATATTTTTTATCGTTCAAGCATTTACTTAAACATGTTACTTCTTAAAATTTTATGATTCAACATGTTAACTTACTACACTAAAACATATATTAGAGTATAAAGAGAGTAAAACAATAAGAAATATTTATATAATACCTGTTTATACAAAGTGTTAATAGTGTTATATTTTAATAGTATTATTCTGCTACATGGCTAAATGTTTTCAGTTTATAAGTTTATATAAAACTGATTATTGATTACATTAAAAATATTACAGAGAATGTAATAATATAAAAAGTTAATGGTGCGTATCACTTTAAAATGATTTATGTTGTTTGTACTTGAAATTAAATACTGACTAGTAATAAAATCATAAAATATCTACAAAAGAAATAAAATTTATTCATCATCCCTATCAGAAACAATTTTTCAGCTAGTAAGTTCCGTTACACGTTGTTGCAAAGTATAATGCATTGTCTCTGTGCTCATTAGAACAGTAATACGCTAAAAACAGGTGAAGTACTTGTAAATTTTTCCGCTTGATGCGCTGCAAGACATGTTAAGTTAATTTTCTAACAGGTATTAGAAAACAGGTTGCTCCAAGAGTGGCGCCCTCTTTTATAACGGTATACTTTCCTAAGGATGATTTTTGATCAAGGAATAAGAAATGTATGTTTCGAAAAGAAAATAAGTCGTATTGTAAAATATTATTGAAAATTATATTTTCAAAACTTCAATCTGACAGTTAGCGAATATTAGTAAACAAATTTATTTCATTTTTGTACCACAAACAGCAGCATCGGGGTGACCTACAAACTTATATCAATTTACGCCAAGAAAGCTCACTTGCATTTTCGGTTGTAAAATTGATAGGTATATTTTTCATCCAGCTAGGTTTAAGAAAGTATAATTCTGATTTGTTGTGATCCAAATATGGTAAGCAATTAATACATTCAGTACAAGAACACATGAAATAGGACATAAACATAAAGAAAGTTAACATCAGAGCTATCACCAAAATGAGTGATATTGGATCGTCATTATTATAAGAATCTTTTTCCAATATTTTTTTTTGTTGCAATTTTTGTAATTTTTCAAGACTTTTTTCAAACATTTTTCTTATTTCCAATATTTCTTCTTCTATAGCTTCCTTTGAATCATCAGTTTCGATATTGGCCTCGACTTTATTTTTTGCCAAGAAGAGTCTTCGTAAAGAAATATTAATCACCCTAGCAAACTTACGCTATAAAAAAGACTACACATATAAGTAACCGAGGAATTATAGTTTTTAAACAATTAAACTGTCTTGATTACCTTCGTCCTGTTGTTGCTCATCATTGTTAAAAAATATTCCTGTTATTTAGTTAAGGATATAAACTTGTTCCTCAAACGTGTATGTATGTACACATGTGTGCAGTTTTCCTCAAATTAATCCAAACAAAGCATTTTTCTAAATACTGTACGCTATAATCTTCCCAGACAAACTATGACCGCGCTTGTGTAATGTGATTTTCATCTATTTCGTTCCCCACCATTTTAGAGTCGTCGCTAGTGACATCTGTCACCCCGTACCAATTAAGAATTCAAAAGATGTTATATTTCCATTTCTTTTGTGTTTAGTTACTTCGACTGTTATAACTAATAATTGTATTTCATTGGCAGATTTGCATTACGAATAAATCACGCATATGCAGAGTGCCTAGACATCGTCTTCAAGAATCGGGGATCTAGATCATCGCAGCCGGTCCTGCCTCTTCAATCGGTAGGAGGAACTAACAGAAGAAGGTCGCACTGCGCACGCGCGAAAATAATCCGCTAACGGAACTGTACTACAAAATTTTTGAAAACTGTCGACCAAAAAAAAGTTCACTCAGAAGGGTCTTCAAGGGTCCGTTATTTCCCTCAACACTTGGCGCTGCTTCAACGAACTGATAAAGGTGAGAAGCCCTTCGGCAAATTTATCCCTATAGTTGTAATTTTTCCAATTAAAAGCAGTTATCCGTTTTACTCTTATTCACAAAAACGTTGAGGATTTTGGTCAACCCTTCGAGTATCTCGATCATATTCGTAAGAGTATCTCCTGAAAAACTCGAAGAGAACTTTTACACGGAATCGACGACCACCGCGGGGCTACACCTCTCACTTACCCTTTGCGACGCAACAACAACCCTTTTCACTACCCGGTTAAGAGTCATCTCGTGGAGCGCAACGCACTCATCCAATGTTGATATCAATCGTTCAACGTACTCCCAACGCGATAGCCATCGGATGATCAGAGTGGAATTGGAACAGATTTTCCAGATCTTCGTGGTTATCGCGTGTCAAGATTACGAGTCGTACAAAGAATCTCATGCGTGAACCGTACACCGGTCTATCGTAACCATTTATCGCACGTGTACACGACCAGCAGTGTCGTCGACATCAACGAGAGGACACATACGTAATACGCATTAAAAAACATACGTTACGATAGTCTCTGGTACAGGTATACCGCGAAGTAAGAAGATAGCGGTGTGGTAATAGGAGGAGAAGGGTAGAAAGATAAAAATGTGGCAACGAAGGGTAGAGCGTACGATGATGGGTGGAGGAACAGGGGAGGTGGGTGCGAACTATTATAGAGCTGGAAGGAATAGGAGGAGGATGAGAGAGGGTTGAAAAGAGAAGAGCAGCACGGGCGTTGATTGGTAGCAGAATCGATTAGCCGAGCCCAGCTAAACCTCCGGCACCGCGGCAGGTTCGGTGATGCCACGAATTTCCCGAATGGGGGTTTCCCGTTGGGGCGGGTCCGGACCCGGGGAATACCTCGGGCTTCTCCATGGCAACCCGACCAATTCGCCAACCGCCGACAACCAAGGCATGACCTACCGTGAGTTCCTCTGCTCATTTTTTTCCCATCTCATTTTCCCTTTCCTCCGCACCTTCTCTCTTTTCTTTTTCCATCCTCTCTTCCCTCTTACCTCAGCTCTTCCATCCTACTCTCTTCGTACAGTTTTTGGACTCCCTCCCTCCCTTCCCACCCCTTACACGAGGCCTCTTCTCTACGCAAGCACGCACGCATGCACGCACGCACGACGCTAGGACTATGTGTCTGTTTCTATGTGTGTGTGTGCACGTTCAATATGTGTATATACATAGAACTAGGAACCACATTGATTTTGCCGACGACTGATACAACTCCGTCGGCACGTTTAATTAGAACATGGCGACTTTAATACAAGCGCACGACAACAAGAACAACAACAGCGCTCCCCCTCTTTCTCACATTTGTATTCTTTTTTCTCTCACGCACACTACGCATTCTTCTCGCCCGCTCTCTCTCTTTTTTTCTCCAACCCTCCAACCCCCCTCTCGACACACACCTTTTCCCTTTTTTCCCCGATTTTCCACTCTCGATTCTCTCTCAAGATTGATACTGTTTTTCTCTTGCTGTTCGAGGGGGTCGCTTATCTACCTAACCTAACGCGGTCTACACTAGTGTCAAACATCCCTTTTCTTTCATCTTTCATCTTTCATCCATCATCTCATCACGCTTCTCATAGAGACGTTGTCGTTTTATCGCTCTTATTATTATTCTTATTTTCGTTCGAATTCCATGCACACACCATAATATCACTCGCACCCCCATTCATAAACATGGCTTACATACATGCACGTACAATTTTCTCCTTTTAGCTTTGGTTTGCCGTATCATTCTCGCTAACTAAGCTAAATTCTCTACACGCCTACGTTACACATGAAAACACCCTATCTACATGAGTGTCCTCCGACGTACCATCCAACCGGGCCGGAAACTATCTGCCAGTTAATCGTCATTTCCGGCTCTAAATTTGATTTTGGCGCAATTCGATGGCTCCCCGGAGGACCGTGCTCTAATCGTTAAAGTAACTCTAGGTATGCTTACGTTTACGAGTGGTATGGTACAGTATTACGACCGAAGGAGCTTCTTCCTTTAACAGAGGTATACCTTTATCAGGGTAGATGGCCAAGACACTACGATTTCTCCGACGAGAGAGAGAGAGAGAGATCACGCAAAAGCTCTAAATTCTTCGTTTCAGTCGGATCTCGTTTTAGCGACTTACCCCTTTTTCAGTACAGATAGAAACACCGTAGGTCCCGTTCGATCATAGAGGAATTCGTATCTCGATGTATACATATATGCATATGTGTGTATGTATGTAAAAATTAGCCTCGAGAAATTAATCGGTCTCATTGAATTTCATGAAATTTTACACGTTGACCTACAGCTCGCCCCTATCTACACCTGCATAATACGACAAATAAGTTAAAAGATCGAGTTTATGATACACGCGTCGTTGACTTTAATTTCAATTCGGGGTTGGTTACATTTTACATACGAATTTATAAAATATCCCTCAGTTTCTCAATCGTAATTTGACACTTCCGCTGTATCGCGCGCTTCTTCTTTGAGCCAAATAAAAAAAAAAAAAAAAAAAAAAAAAACAGTTACAGTTCCAAATGCATTCTACATTTTACGGAAAATACATCTTATTTGCGCTCATCGGACATCCTAAATATTATTGTATCGCGTCGACTTTATTATCTAGATCGTATCCAAACCCGAGTTAATTTTGTCTCAGAGTAGCGGCGGCGCATCTCCGTCGGTGGAGAGCGTCGGTTCGATACAAAGAGCAAAACTTTTCGTAAACAGGATAATTCTTCGGTACAACCTATTTTTCGTGAAATGGCCAAGTTGCGAGAAAATAAGGGTTTCGCGGGAGAACATTGCAATAAACAGAGAGAGCGTTGTCGCACATCTATAACCGAGTGGTGGTGGTGGTGGTGATGGTGGAGGTGACGGCAGGGAGAAACAATCTTGAAAAACAAAGTGACTCGTCCGGATTCGAAGACTCACCCTGTACTAATGCATTATCGTTTATGTACAACGTTCTTACAATTATTACGACCGCGCATCGTAGAACGAGAGTTCGTGGAATCCGTCTGTGGTGGCCCCGTTCTACTCACGTGGGACAGAAAATAATTGGTCACTGCTTATTTTATTAACCGCTTCGGTACTGCGTCTCTAGAATGGCACTTTGTGGGAGTATGGCACACTCTTGTAAAAACAACAGTACCATTTAGTTGAAACGCCCGAGTATGTTCGCGTGTACGCGTGTCTGCGTGTGAGTATGTATGTATGCGTGTCTCTGTGGATCCCGTTAATCTATATTCACTGTCCACGATCAATTAACATGAAAATGACAATTATCTTACCACGCTAGAAGTCAATGTAAAATGGTCGCGAAGGTTTTAGGTCTTTTGTCGAGTGCCCGATCTTGATATGTCGTTCGTCGCGTTACTCGCGCGCGCGCGCGCGTGTATTGGAAAATCTTTTGAAAAATCCTCTCCTCTTCCCTACCTCGCGAAAGGGAACAACAACGAGAGAAACGAGAGAAGGAATACAAAAGCTTTCGAAAAACCTTCGGTCCTCCGTTTCAGCAAAAGGGATAAAAATACTTTTATACTCCCATTATTACAGATTTACGGCGCGCGCGGCAGTTCGGCCGTTCATTTCTCGTGAACATTGAATATTTGCTACTTGCCTCGTTCATTTGTGGCACTTTCAAACTTATATAAATGAAGAAACTTGTGCGTGTACCTAAACGTGTCCCAGGAACGGGTAACGGGTAGCGATGACGGGTAATAATGATGTTGCCGTTGATATTGCGGATGCTGAGTTTGAGGACCGTTTCGTGCAAAACTTCCGCAAAGGTAAATCAATAGCGCCACTGCAATGTCACCGAGTGGTTTTGTACTTGAAAAGCAAGTTCAACCGGTGGTAAGGGGGGAGGGAAGGGGTTGGAGGAACGTCAAGTTCCAGAGAGACGCGAGGCGCGTTTCTCCGATGGAAAACGGAGCAGCAAACCACCAGGGATGTTCGATCGTTCGGTCAAAAGAGAACGAAACGAGACGGAACGAGGAAATTGGGGGGATGCGGTCCTGCAAGAAGAGGGCCCTCAAAAAAAGCAGAAACGGCTTCCACGCGATTTCGTAGGCGGGGAATGGCCCGGTCTCGTAGCATCGAAGGCCATCGTAGTAGCATCGGTGATCTCAGAGCTATCCATCCGGGAGACGAGATAGGGTTCGCGGCTCGTGGCTACCGGAAGTCAATGGGGGAGTCTAACGCGGTGCACCCAGGGCACCCCAGTGTTCGGCAGAGGGTCATGCGTAGTGCGGATACGTGCCGAGGTGTGGCGGCACGTGTCCAGAGGCCGTATGGTGTCCCGCGTAGAGATTCGCCCCAGGACTGGTAGACCAATAACTGGACGCCGACTGGAAAAGGCCGCCCGGAACGGAAACCGATACCGACGCCGCCGGCGGTGGCATCAAATTCAATTTTGCATGCCCGTATCCAGACATGAACAGCTCGCTCTGGTACTTGTACGCCGCTGGATCCGCCGTTGCTGGCTGCGTCGCCGCTGCGAGCCCTTGGAAATCGAACTTGTACGCGTACCTCTTCCCATGAACCTTCGTCATGATATTCTTGTCGTAGTAGTACCTGCAACAATAATCCAGAAATCTCCCTTAACGCGGGGGTTGCTCCTTCTGGTCTGCCCGAGAAACGCGGTAACTAATCGGATTTCCAGTCTAACGGGAGAGAGAGGGAGAGCAATCGCGTTGCGATAAGTACGCAGCTGCGAAAAAAAGGCAATCTAGACGCTCGCAGCAATTATGACGGACGATAGGCTAGCGTTAAATGGAAAAGCCCGTTAACAGGTAGACATTGGTGTTTCAATGGAAAAGAGAGAACGCGTTGGAGAGACGGAGAAGAGGAAGAGAGGGGCGGAATGAGAGAGTAAATTCAGTCGATAGTAGACAGCAGTATCGCATTGGTGGAGAGTCTTTTAGGGGGTTGGTGGGGGTGGATGGGGGGCGAGAGGAGAAATTTCAATCAGAGCAAACCAGACCGACGGCAGAGGCGGCTATTATTTTTCGATCAGATCCGCTGATTATATTACGCGACTGCTCGCTTTTTGCCCTTGCTCCTCTCGTCCATCGAACTTTTAGGCCACGAGAGAGAGAGAGAGAGAGAGAGAGGGAGAGAGAGAGAGGGAGAGAGAGAGAGGGAGAGAGAGTTTCTGTAAATTCCGATTCCATCAACGCGCTAACAGCGCTAATGCCGTTGCTACCGCAGTGAAATCGAATTTGCTCGACTCTCGCTAACATTTCATTAGTCATCGATAGTACGCTAACATCGCGCGGTACGACTCAATGGTACTTGAGGAAGAAAGAAAGGAAGCAGTTTGGTACTTCCCCGATCTGATCACCTATCGTTTTCTCTCTCAAGGACCCTCGAGTTCCTTGGGATCTGCCTAATACCTAATAGCTCTTGACGCGCTATGACGGACTTGATATTTTTTTTTTTTTTTTCTTTTGAAAGAACAGAAAGAAGAACTTACCTCAAAGCTCTCGACAGTTTATCGTAATTCATGTTAGGCTTGGACTTTCTTTCACCCCAGCGTCTTGCGACCTCGTCGGGATCCGTCAACTTAAATTCGCCATTGTTCCCCTCCCACGTAATGCATGCCGCATTACTGGAATCTGATAGAAGCTCGAGCAGAAATTGCCAAAGCTGTATTTGACCGGAACCTGAGCTTGCGAGGCGACTACTCGTCGCTCCAAACATTTGGTACGGGTCTGCAAACAATCCAATAACGACAGAATTAGATTCGTCAGAAAACTCCGCTGTATTTCAATGCCGTCCATTTTTCTCTATTACGCCTCAGAAATTACACAGGGCACATTTCCGCTTAAGAATCATCCTTGGTCTTACCTTATCGGCATCGGCAAACGTCAACAGTGATTTTCTAATCGAGCGGATAGCGAGCATAAATGAAAAGTACAGCGCGACGAAGAAACTTTTGTTCCTCGGAGGGGGGTAGCGGCGAGAGCAAAGGGTAACGGGTGAGGGTAATATTCATTTGGAGTGCAGGTAAGCGGAAAGAAAAACGATTGGTCGTTTCGCAGGGTGCATATGTTAGGGGAAAACAATGCAAAAAGGAGGGATGGAAAATGGGAAAAGCGTGGGCGGTGTAAATTTTATTTTCGCTCGCGGGGAAGACGGATGTAATTTTTACGCTTTCTCCTGGAGCATATACCTATCCATTACACGCTTGTTTCCCCGTGCCTTCCTCCCTCCCTCCCCCCTCCCCCATCGCTCTTTAAAAGCCTTACAATGCGTCATCATCGTTGCTCGCGCTATGCACGAACTTCGAGGACCCTACAAACGTACAAAAGGGTATAATCGCAACCCTACAATAGAATAGAGTTCGTTTGGATCATAATAATTTCAATCGGAACTACGTTGCCAACGAATTTTTCCTCCTCGAGCCTTTTCACTCTGGCCTCCTCTCCACGAGACCTCGGGACTCTTAAACGCATCGAACCTTCACGCTTTTGCAGTCCGAGGAAATTCGGGGAGAACGACTTTCGAATGGAAGTTGTAAAATTTCCATTTCCCTGGCAATTTATTGTCTTCGCATTACTCCCTTGATCACCAACGAGCGAACGAGCGAACGACGAACGAAAGAATTCTTCTGCGGAGTAACAGGCTTTTCCTTCCTAGTTCGGGATCCCTCGTTGAACAGATAAATGGGTGTGCCGGCCCCTTCCCATTATTAACTTGTAAGTGAATTACTGTTCTATCGAAAGGCGATCACTACACGCATTCGAGGGATTCACCGATTCACGAAGGGACCTTTGAGGTCCGACAATTCTCAGTCCTGCCCCATCATAGTCATTTCTCCTGATAATCGCTTCAACATTATTTCTTTATGCCAGTTGTCTTAGACGAGCCGCCGCCGCCGCCGCCGCCTATCATCGAACTTTGATTTTTGTTTTGTTTTTTTTTTCCCAGAAAAAACGAGTCGGGCGTGGTCGATCGAAAATCCAAACTTAGCCGATCTAAGCGGTAACAGAGCTTGAACTTCACAAAAATATCTACCTACTACATACCAGGCTGCCTGAGATGCGTGTGAGCATCCAATGCTGATTTGGACAAGCTGCTTCCGTACCCTGGAACAGAAAGGTCTGCAATGAAAGATGGCGTCCACGTCTGAGGAACGAGGTCGTTAATAAGATGCCGGGGTGTCTCCTCGTTAATTATCTCGCTCGTCGCGAGATCGTCTTTGACTCCTCGGAGCGTGGAGTTGCTGTTCGAGAAAAAGCATTGGACAGGCGGAACAAAAATACCGCTGTGGGGTGCTGCAGATGAAAAAGAAGCTCGGTCGAGCGTTAGAATCCGTTAGAGAGGATTTCCGTGTAAGCAAACACGGAGCGAGTGCTCTGCTATACGATTCTCCCCACTTTCCTTGGAAATTTCGTCGGACCGCCACCTTATCGCCGCAGCGGCGGCGGCGGCGGCGTTTCCTCGATTTCCTCATGCAACGCGCGCGCGTGACCCTCCGCAGGGAATCGGAGGAAAAAAAGGAAAAGTGCGAGTGGCCGAGGCCCAGCGGTCACGTTTCGCACGAGTGTGCAATCTGTTTAAGGCACAATGCCCCTTAATTTCGCTTCGTTACAGCCAATCTCTTCTGGATTCCGCGAGAACCATTCCGAATTCTCACCGTAATATTTTTCGTCCTCCTGCCGTCGATACCCGAGAGAAAAGAATTGCCTCAAATTGCTCGAAACGCTTTTGAACGAGGAGACCGTCGTTTTGCAACGTGTCTCGATGATGATGATGATGATGACGATGATTCCTTTTTAATTTCAAGGGTGCGACCGAAGAGGAAGGGGGTGGGTGGCGTCAGCAGGGTACGAGAGGGGAAAGTATAGTAAAATTTGCAGGAGAGTAATCCAAAGTTATCCCGCTGTGAGGCGACAATGCCGCTTATCCTCCGGGGCGTTACGCGTTAGCCTTATCGTGGCGTTGAAGTTTGCTCTGGCACGGGTGCCCGCGGCTACGCTGATTGCGGAGTCCACCCTTCGTGAGAAGGGGAGGGGGGGAGCTACCCCAGAACATCCTGCGCTCTGTGTCCCAATCAAAGACGAAATCAAATTGCTTAACACGCCGGACACCAACTGCTACTTAAGCCTGTGGCATCTGTACCCCAACCCCTTCGACATTCCAATGATTTTCCAAATAGCGCGGCCTTGAACTTTGATTCTCGAAAATACTCTTCAGACTGCGATTGACGCGTTGCGCGACGATCGGTAGAGTTCGATAACTGGAGGTTTTCGAACAAGTGTGAATAACGAAGCTTGAAAGCTTTAAGAATGGGGCTACACGGGTGATTTGAAGGAAAACAGAAGAGAGGGAGGGAGGACGAGAAAGAGAGAGAGAGAGAGAGTAAAATCAGCTGAACTTTTGATAGGTGAAATCACGCGTCAGGCGGAATCGGCGTGTGCCCATTGTCGCCGGTATCCGAGCATTCACGGACAATTACATGGGGGAGGGGTAATCCCGTTAGGAAGCATGCATCCTTCCCGAGGGAGGATCAAAGGACCCACCATTCCGAGCTGTTGCACTCTTTCCATGCTAGAGATGCTACTTAACTTAGGCAAAAGGGGGAAACCTTCCCAAGACTCGAAAACTTTCCAAAGTTTTCTTCTTCGCTGTTTCCCCGAAGAAATTGACTTTCCCTCGAATGTAACGTTATCCTAATCTTTGTAAAAACGAGACTCTCCAAATCCTCGGAAGCTGCCGGGATCGATGAGATTCCTATGGGGAAAACCTAAATCGACGACGCGCACTGACCAGAGCGTAAGAACAAAGCGACCGATCTTCCTCGGTGCGACGCGAAACGATCGGCGAGCAAAGAGGGGTTGAGTTTAAAGAACGAACAATCCGACGATTTCGCTTAAGCAGAATCACGTGAGTCATAATCGGGTACGGGGCGCCTACTCGTTTTGGGCGCTAGTCTATTCCGAGTATAAATCACGCTATGCTGGCACGCGTCGCAAAGCGGTGCGTAATAATGAGCAAGTGGCCATAGCACGCGACCCTCGACCTTTTTCGAGTGTGAGAAAAGGTAAAGGAAATTATTCAATTTTAATTGAACCGAGCCAATCTCTTCCAATAAGAAGAAGAGGAAAAAAACCCCGAGGAAAATACGAGGAGAGATCGAAGGGTCGGGAGATTCCAGAAAAATTTCGATAATTCGAGATTACAGCGAATGGTCGTCCACGAATGTTCACTTTTCTCTTCTGCTGATTTTCGCATACGTAAATCCGGTGGCACAAATGTGCTGGTCACGCGCCGTTTCCCAGTGACTTGTTGCCCATGATCCGTATCCCCCTCCCCCCATATTCCCGGGACCCGAATCACCATAGTCCATGCGACCCCACGGGAACGTCGACTGGAACCCTACGACTTCCGGTTCCTCCCTCCTCTACCCCTCGTTCCTCCAACGGTGATTTCAATTTTACGTCGTTCCAGCTTGTACGCTCCAGCGAAAAACGGGGACCGATCGTCGGATCGACGGATTCTTCCGAACGACGCGGAACGAAGGCTTCGGGGCCGTCGTAAAGATGGAAGGCCTTGTGGTCAATTCGCACGGAAGGAACCGGAAGTAAAGACTTTATTGCGGGCTAATCGGCAGGTATTAATCTGAATTCGAGTGGCGGCTAATAATTCGCGAGTTATCCGGAGGGAGATCTGACGAGGGAATTTCTCGGAGCGTATGAAATTGAACAAGGACGATGAAGGAACACGCGAACATATTGGGGGGGTCCGCAGACGAGTCAAAGTCGGAGTCGGAGTCCAAGTCCCAGTGGCAGCTCGTATTATGTCTTCGGTAGTACATACACGGCCACGTGCCTATGCGTGACACGTTCACGCTTGGCTGCGTGCGCTCGACTCCCCCATATCGGCTGGCATTCATCTCTGATTTCTTGCTAGGGTGCAGGGATTGCGTTTCCACTTTAACCCAACGTCGCTCAACGCGTTGACCGTTCCAGTCTCGCAGCTGAGATCAAACCGTCCAACCCCGACGTGCTTTAAAAACAAGCCCCATGAATGATAAGCTCGAAGGAGAACGTGGAAAAACAGAGAGAGAGAGAGAGAGAGAGAGAGAGAGAGAGAGAGAGAGACCGAGAGTTTTCTTCTTCTCCAACCCCGTCCCATTGCCGGAAATTCGAAATGTCCCCGTTTCGCGAAAATTCCTCCTCGATTAGGAAAACGAGCCGAGTGCCGGCTGAAAATTCCTCCTCCCCCGTCAACGGTACGAATTCGAGCACGGGGTTGCTTTTCCCACGAGCTATTCATCAAGTTTACTCACGCGAAAACACTATTATTTTGTCATTAATTTTATTTCGCGCGATAACCGCCATTTTTGCGCCAAGGTGAATTTCCGAAGAAACCTTACTTTTATCACGTTTACTTTAGATTAGGAGAAGCTTTGCATAAGCCGCCGCGCAACCAGCTCCTACCCCCCACGTATTATTAAGGTATATCGAGTAAAACGTAAAGAGAGTTCCTTTGCAAATTTCAGTTATGCCGGGGGATTTTGAAATGGTAAATTGAGGGAAGAGGAGGAAGAAAGAGGTAGAAGGAAAATAGTTGTCCGTATTGGTGGTGGTGGTGGAAGACTTTTTCCACTCCCTAGCGAGTGTTGCGTGACTTCCTGACCCGAGTCGGAGTGAGCTGACCGAGGTACGACCCCCGTGCCCGGGGCAACCCTAACCTCCCTATGATAATTACCTACTCCGACACGGCGCGTGCCTTGGCAGCTCGCTCACCCACCAAATCACCTTAGACCTACCCGTACCCGTGACTATCGCACCAACCGACGCCATACTAACGATCGAGACGCCCTCGCCTCTACTACTTTTATACCTCACTCTTGTATTACCACTTTCTTCCTTCCACCATTTCCTTCCTTCCTTCCTTCCTTCCTTCCTTCCTTCCTTCCTTCCTTCCTTCCTCCGCAATTTCCTTCCCTCTACACGTACACGCTTCCATTTATTCTCCTTCCATCATCAATTTCTTCCCTTTCTCCCCTCAATGTCTGCTTTTCGAAATCTTCCGCGTCCTTGAGCTTTCTTGGTGGTAGTTTTTTTTCTTTACTCAAAAAGTCCCTTTAAAACGAAGACAATGTTGCCAGGGTCATGTACACGCACGCACACATACGAATCCGGGCAGCCTCGAGCGAGAGTCAGTGGCGATGACAGGGACGCGCTACCTTTGACTCAGTCAGTTTACACCGAGTGGCATAACACAAAAAGCAGAGAGAACGTCACTGTCACTGCGAGGTTCATGAAATTACGTGCCAACGCGTGCTAACCTGGGGCACTTTGTGGCTCCCTTGCCCCGTGAAATTGAAATTACAAGCGCTGCTCTCTTTGCCGTGCCACCTCCGCCGGATTAGACTCCACGCGCACGCTTTGTTCTTGCTTAATTTCCGATTTTGGAGCTCTGCGCGATCCTTCTCAAAATACCCAACAACATTTTAGCTTTGCATTGACCCCTCTAATCCAGAAAAATGCGGCGCGCTCGCACACTTCCCTGCAATAATTTTCCATTTCGCGAGAAACATTTTCCCTCAAAGAAGCTGGAATATTGAATTCAACCCACACCCCATCAATTTGTTCGTATTTCTGCAAAATTTACAAGCGCTGACCCGGAAAGCTTTTGTGTAGGAAAATTAACTTCTAATTAACGTCGCGTTCAAAATTGCGTTTGAGCGGGTAGAATCAGGGGAGGAAGAGGGGGAGGCGAGGGTGTTTTGACGCTATTGCTAGAAACTGGTAGCCGTGGGCTGACGTTGATGTCGTAGCGTAAATTCGACAGCCGTTTATAACAAGATGCCCGCGGGCAGATCCTCTGATCTCGCCGGGATGATTGTGCCGTGTGGCGTTGTCGCCGCAACGCGGGGGTGGCGATGTGGGTGGTTGGGATAGCCAGGGTGGTTAGAGATGGTTTGAGCTGGTTTCGGATAGTTGGGATGGCTGGATGTAGTTGGAGGTAGTTGGGCATAGTTCAGGGAGGGGTGGTGACACTACCTTTCACGAGGAGAGAGAAGGGGGAGAGAGAGTGAGAGAGAGAGACGATGATTGCTCCGACTCCGTTGGATGTTGGATGTAGAAAATCTAGAGGTGGTGGATGTAGAAGTTTACAGGTTGGGGGTGACAGGGAGTATTGTAGGTGTGGGGGTGGTGGTGGATGTCGGAGTTTGCAGGTTCGGGGGTGGCAGGGGGTGGGGCCAGCTCTTGTTGCCGTTCGGTCTCCTCGTACAACCCCCGGAGCCAACCTCCCAACCCCCCACGACTCCCTCAACCCCCTCAACCCCCTTCGTCCTTCTCGACGACAAAGGGGCCGCGGTTCAACGCGCCACAAAGCGCCGGGACGCCTGCCTCACACGCCACCACACCACACGAAGACACGCACACGCAGAGATACCAATGAAGAAAATCTACCGACACATGCTTCGAGCAATGCACTGACATCCAACTCTACACGCATGAGAGAAATTCACCAACGCGCGCACGCGCGCACGCACGCACGCACGCACGTACGCACACTCGACACTCGCACAGGAGGCACAAGCACACCTACACAGAAAACACACTGATACGGAACAGCGGCTGCTCGAACAATTCGATTCTGCGATGCGTGAACTCACAGAACCCTCGGAGGTGCTCGAAAACCACTGGAATTTACAGCCAATCACAACGCGATACCCCGAAGAGGAAATTTTCGAAATTCCCTCAAAAACTTGCAAGAGCCATCGAGAGGTAATTCGATAATACTTGAAAAGCTTTTACCAAGCATCCTGTTTTTAATGGAAAGACAGAAAAACGCGTGATAAAAGCTCTTCGTTAATAGGCAAGTTAACTTCTTACCCTGGCTTGGAGCAGGTGACGTGGCGTGGCTCCAGCCCCCCTTGTACGAGCTGCTGGCATCTGAAATGAAAAAAAAAAGAAAAATTACGAAATTACTTCAGCACACTCGCACCCCTTTCGTAGAAACTTGAAATATTCGTCGACTTTGCGCGAGTGGACGATACTCGTGTAAATGTGGATTTTATAATCCTCGATCTAAATGTGAATACATTAATGTAACCTCTCCACGACCGGTTGTCTTCAATTATGATTAGATGAATACTTCCGTCGCTTACGTAATTTGCACATGAATAATAAAACGATTGGATGCATCAAAGAAAGAAAGAGAGAGAGAGAGAGAGAGAGAGAGAGAGAGAGAGAGAGAGAGAGCGTGGATTTATGAATGTGCTATTCCTATTTTGGCGATTCGCCTCCTCTAATTGGCGATCTGGAAAGTTTCGGCGGGACGTTGATCGTAGATGGGAAGAACCGAGGATTTCGTGAAAACGTGAAAGTCTCTTGGTTCCCAGTACCGCCGGCAGCAGTGTTTGCAGACAGATATATTTTCATTTGGCAGTTATTGGCACGAGGGTGGCCCACGTGTGTACATATGTACGTAGTACGTCACACTGCAGAGAAACTTCGTCTTTCTGAGCAAACAACTACTTAGGCGTACATGGTCACCCAATCTTTCCTTCTCGCTGTCCCCTTCATTTGATCTTCTGCCCACTGTCCATTAATAAAGCCTCGGATTTCATATTCCCGATCTACGTCGAGGGACTATTTTCCTTAATCGAGACCCACCATCACCATCACCACCACCATCACCACCAACGTCATCATCATCATCACTACCATCACCACTTGTATTTCATCCAAGGACCTTGAACCTCAAAGGGAGGGACTTTGCAGTTTCTTTTTTGCCAAACACCTGCGAGAAGTGGCAGGATTTCCTAGATCCTAAATCAAAGTGGATCCTTGAAACTTTTGGTAAGAGCAAAATACAAACCAGCGAACAGCATGGAGAGATTAGTGAATGCGGTTGTACGTGGCAGCTCGGTGGTGCCGCTGCTTTTGAGGTCCAGCATGGCGAAGCTGGTTCCTCGGAAGTTCCAGGCCTCCTCTTCGTCAGGGTAGGTTTCCTCTGTTATCGTCCAGAAGAACCAAATCGATCAAGAGAATATTTTGGCTACGGAAGGACGCGGGCATATCAAACCCGAGTCATCCAGCCCCGCCGGGGGCAAACGGGCCAAGGACACGCACTATGCAAAGCGAAGGGGTACGACGACGGTCGGAGGAACAGGCAGGTGGCAGTGGTCCCGGTTGGACCGATTGGATCTACGACTTCTTAATCTTTATCTCTATCCTTATCCTTATTTTATCTTTGGATAAGAACCACCGCGAGGGAGCTCTTCTCCTAGGAGGAAGAGAACTTAGGATCGAATCAAATGAACTTGTTCCCTCGGATAAGAAGGTAACAACTGACGCACCAAACTACTCGCGTGGGAATAAGCGCAAAGTGTTCTGTTCGAGAATGAGTAGCGCAATCCGAAGAAGGGAAGGAGGAAGAGGAAGAAGAAGAAGAAGAAGAGGAAAAGTCTCGATTGAGTCACCCTCTTCTCACGGTGGTTGAAGAGGAGACCGACGATGGCACAAGTACAACTATCTACCGAAGGAACTGCTGTCAACGCGGAAGTTGAATTGTCTTTTGGGGGATCCGCGGAGAAAGTCGCTGAGGGCACTAGCGCAATTGGCTCGAGGGTTGATGATTTCGAGAATGAAAACAGTGTGTTCTGCAGGACTGAGGCCCCGTTCTGCGCGAGAATCACATCGAACATCCTGCGAGTCCGTTCGGATTGACACTGATGATAGTTCTGGAACTAAGAAGATGGTGTCCCATGGAGGGGATTGGCGAATCGGGTCCGCCCACGTTCAGGGTTGGTTGCAACCCTCCAACAAAGCCCAACCCCTATCGCTATGCATCGACACCCCTACAACCTCCAACCTCAATAAACTCCACGCCTGCGCATCTTGCAGGACTTCAGGCTGCAGGAGTCAATCGGATTTTGCAGGCCTCCTCGACATGGAGACACGACATGTCAAGCGGAATCACTATTTACTGTTAATCTCGAGAGAACTTGTCTGCGAAAGTGGAGATACTTAGGCTGACGCATTGTTTTTCCAACATTGTAAACTATTGCTCTCTCTCTCTCTCTCACTTTCTCTCATTCCAAGTACCCTTGCAATAGCTCCGAAACCGTATGATAATTTGCAAGGGAATCTGATAAAAGAAAAATGAAGGAAAGAAAGATTATTCTTTATTTGAAAGGGATCTACTACACTCGTGCGTATTTACCGTACTCGTGTATCCTAATCATTTTTCCTATCGCTTTGCATTTCTATCATTAGACGGAACGATTGTTTGTCCAATTATGATGGTGTCACGTCGAAGAGATTTGTCGAAATGTTAAAAAACAGCAAAAGTTCTTCGAGGACACTCACAATCGTCTTTTTGCCATTCTAAAATCTCGAGTTCTTTGTTTCTTCCCGTGCAATTTTTCGGTAGCTAGTTTCGCAAAAGGCGCCTGCGCAGGTAGAGACCGAACCGGACACCCGGGCTATCACCGGGTTTCCGGGCTGGCTTGTCCTGCTGGTCACCGCAACACGTCGCCCCGAAGTGCCGGGGCTGTTTCATTCCGCCGGATCCGAACTTACCGACTCGCGCCGTGACGTCAGCGACGGTAACGACGTAGCATCGACCCCCTTCCGAATCCACCCTTTCCCACCCCCCAGCTATCGTGCGGAGAATACTAGGAATGCATTAGAACTCGGGTGCAGCTCAGGAATTTTCCGACAAGCCACTAACTGCGATTACCATTGCCGGCGGCATCAACTTTCCTTCCTCCAACTTCCGCTTCTAATTAAGCGGTATTGACCACGCGAAACTTTGCGAAACTTTACACACCGAAGCACGGCTCATCCCCCTCGATTACCTCGTGTTCTCGATTTAAGGAAGGAAACCGACGTAAAAATGACGCAAGCAGCCGAACGAGCAAACAGCTCGCCAAGGAAATCGATGATGGCCGTACTCGATACGGAGAAAGATATTTATCGCCGGTGATAATCGAAGCAACTAGTCGCGTAATTAAGATAGCCTCACGGTCCACGAAATCTGGCAGATTTTATGCAAATGCCAAACCGGTAGACATTATATCGCGGAAACCAGGGATAATCGCAGCGAAATACAAATTATACCACCGCAGCGCCGAATCCCGTGCTCTCGCGCATAATTATTGCCACTGGACGATGCAAATATTGACACCCTGAACGATATTCATTCACGCTGCACATTTGCTCGTTCAGCGATTCAGCGTGGAAAACAGAAGTTTTACGATGGCCGGCCAAAGTAAAATTATTACTCGGTGCTCTGACGTTAATAAATTTACGACATGCTCTCGACGTTCATAAATATCCAGCGGCACATCCAGTTTTCACTGAAATTCCTACTGAAATTTTTAACGAGGGGAAATGACAAGTTTCCAAAAAAAGTTTGTCCCACATCGATGAAGAGCGATAGAGAAGGAGAAGCGAGAGGAGGGGGCGAGGGGGTGGAAGAAAAGGAACCCTTTACCTATCACGAGAGTAGGTCGGAGTAACCGAAAGTGGCTAGAGCACCGTATCCCGTTCGAAAATGCCTCGATTCGATGTTTATGCCCGTGATTCACGCTAGCGGCTAAGACTATGCGTGAATTTACGCACACACTCGCGGGGAAAGTATCGCTTGAAAGATGGGAACCCCCCGCTGATAGGAAGGCACGCGTACGACACGCGACCAAGTACGCCCGGCAGCGCATTTAACGCGCGATCGCTCTCGAGTGCTCGCGTGCACTACTGGACCCCCAACCCCCTCCATCTCCAGGGGATGACGATGGCTCCTCCACCCCGAGAGTCTCGATGCTGCATAAACTTTATACGCGAGATGCTCATTTTTCCTCTTTTAAAGGACATTCTTTTCAGAGATCGCTTCTTAGTTAGGGGTTCGATCTTTGTTCAATCACCGGGGTTGCTCTCCCTGTGAAAAGTTTCCAGGCAAAACTTGGGATGCCTCGCGAATAGGCTACCACCACCTCTCGAATTCCTATTGTTTACAGGCGAGATTTTGCGTTCGTCGCGTTGCATCGCTGACAAAAACTTGGAGAGATTTTTATTGGGTAGTTTCATTGTACACATGATGCGGAACTGCACGCTCAAACACATTAAATGTATTATGCCCAGCCATGCGGAATAGAAGGCAGCATAAAAGTCGAACCTGAAGAAAATCGAGAAACGAAATTCCCTTCCGATTTATCCGCGATAAATCACATTTGATTTTCACGGCGTAGAATCGATGAGTTCCTTTCAGTCCTCGCACAGGGAGAAGAAGAGAATGGAGCGCGAGACGAAGAATTGAATAAATCGAAACACGATAATGTCACCTTTCAGAAATGACGAATAAATTAAATCATTTCTCAAGAGATAAAATCGATTTCACAATTTCCCTCGGGTTTATTAGTTTTCCTCATCAAATTACCCGCAGTTCTGCGTGGAAAAAGTGGACTCCGTTAAACAGAAATTATTTCATCCCATATACAATCGCGTCTGCCCCGATCTAGCGTTTCCCCGCTTTAAATCCGGAAGCGAATTTCCGATTTCGCCCGTTCCTCCCCTCCCCCTCCCATTATTCTCGCTTGTCCTATTCCTGATTTTGCCTTGAAAATATTTTCGCTGATGCGGTGAATGGGGATATGCGCTTGATCAAGAGGGACGCGTGTGGGACGGGGTGTGGGGGTCAAGCCCGAGAACGGCTAGAGGTTTGGCACACTGGGTCCCCGAAGTCCTGGAGGAGCTCGCGTGTCGTGATTCTCCGCGTATTATCTCGAGCCGCAGTTGCCTAGGCAATTCTCTGGTTAGGAGCATCATTGTACGATACTAAACGCCACGGGGTGGCTATTGTACGCGAGAGACGCATACTTGTGTGGATAGAGGGGGTGCACTTACACCCACAAACTACCCCTTCCTGAGTCCGTAACACGATAAGGACCATGTCACTTTGTTACGTTTCGGGGGTCGCTTAAGTGCGCAATGATACATATCTCCTCCGCGCCCGTACCAGATAATTCTTCTCTTTCAATTTGTACAATATGCTAGGTTCGAGGTACAACCCCCATCGCCATGTCTACCGAACAATGCTATCCGCGTTCTCCCGATAAGAACCAAAAGATACCCAACGCTCGAACAACTAACCCAAAAATCACCTTGATCGTTCGTTCCTGCTGCGATATCTCCCGTAAATCTCGATGAAATATCCGAAATCCAAAACTCGTCGAATCCCACCGACTTACCACGCTCGCGTAACCCTGACGTGGTGCAACAACAACGCTGCCACGGTGCTGCTTCTCTCGCGAAACTGTTTCTCGCGCAAGGTTTTAAAGTGGACGTTTGAAAGTTTCTCGCCCTTGCGGCACATCGCGTTTCAATGGCATGTTTGCTAATCTGCGCGTGACAGTGGCACAAAACCTTTCGCTTTAGGTATTCAAGAGGTTAAGGCGGTGGTGGTGGTGGTGGTGGTAGGACTCTCTTTCGTTATGGAGGAAAAGATGCGCGAAAGCGGCATAATGAGCCGCGGCAGATTTCTCGACTTTTTGTACGAGAGGAGGTCGTGTCGTCGCATTACGCGGGGTCAAACGATGGAATAGGATAGGACAGGACGAAAGGGAGAAGGAGAGTTTCTCGATGGAATTTCAGGATTATCGCGAGAGGGGCAGAGATAGAGAGAGAGAGGGAGGAGGTATCGCGCGCGTTGTTCCGGTTAAAGAAAGAGATTCTTGAGCGCTGTAAATCCGACTGGCCGCAAAGTAGATTTGTAGCGGAGAGACAGTGGAGTGGTACGAGAGAGGGTGCAATCGCGTAGAGAGAAAAGCAAAAGCCATTAATTACGTTACGGAAGAACGCAGTCGCTAGCTCAAACAAAGGCCCGCGTGCGCAGCCCCTAAAGTTCGCAGCGCGTATGTGCCATTCGTGCACGCTTCATATATTCAGCCTAATTATCGCAGATTTGCATATCTCTAGACTCGCTGGACCGAATGGCTTCGCACTTTTGTTCGTTTGCCAAACGGACGTCCGCTCGCTGCCTGAATTTCCAAAGATGACGCAAACATCTCGATGAATACGCTCGGGGCGAAATTTATGCGCGAAAACACTTGGTTTCCGCCGCCATCTTGGCTGCTCCGGGACTATCTCGCGCGAATGCCAATGCCACTTTTGGTTCTTTCTACTGGCAAATCTCGGCGATGTACGGGGGGAGGGTGCTCCTCCCGAGCACGGGCAAGCGAGCGCGAACGCTTCTTCCAGCCGCGTGACATTTGGAAATTGCGGAAAATCCACTTTTACCGAAAATCATTTCCTGTTAATTAGAGGAGGTTCATTTGATAAAGTTGCTAAATATTGCTTCGGCGGTATTTTGGCCAGAAGCAGGGTGTAAAGGTGGCGCGAAGGGGGTAGATAGGAAAACGGGGAAACGGGGAAAGAGGGGCCGGTCAGAGGGTGGGCGGGGGGTACAGTGCACAGGCATCCGCGCGCTCATTTCCGTTTTACGGCCGTCGAGGGGGTTGAAAAGGGGGCGCTAACTCGCGAGATATTAATTCCGTGTTACCGCTAGGAGGGTTGCAGGGGCGAAAATACGTGACGAGGGGAAAACCACCCCTTCCCAAGGCGGGAGCAACCCTCGGGAGTGGGGGCGTTACAAATCGCAGATTAGCCATACTTAACTCGACTTGCGCAGTCAAACAGTTAATCAATAAACGATTATTTACATCGTATGCCCACAACTGACCGACACCGCCGGCCACGATTAGCCCGCTCTGAGAATTCAATTCTCGATATTGCGCCTATCCTGCTCAGAGTATCCTCGATCCTGCAGACATTGGCCTATCCGCGTTTCGGCTCTCCCAAGACAATCGCGAGATTTCAGATCGCTCCGATCCTCGAGGAAGAATCTTCCGCCGACTGGGAGGACTCTCTCTCTCGCTGAAAACCGGAAATGTGGCCAGTTTTCAGGCAAAAATTTCACCCTCGATCCCTGCGCGCGACGGATACAAAGATTAAGAGTTTCAAGTATGAAAGTAGCCAAGGGTCGCAACGCTCGGAGGTGGTGCCCGATGCTGTTGGTCGACGAAGAAATACGAGGGACCCGGAGACCGGAAGTGTAGCTCTAATTAATGCATAGGACGAAAGACCCCTGTGTGCATGCACGCGCGCGCGCGCCTGTGTGACAAGGGATGAAAATACGAGTAGAAGTAACGGTAAAAAGTGTGTTTGCAAAGATTGGACGAGAGAGAGAGAGAGAGAGAGAGGAGAACGAAGGATGGTGGTGGTGGTGGTAGTGGAGGGTAAGGAAGATGGCAAGGATCCTGACGTGGGTCGTCGACGATTCCGTGGCTGCCGCGGTAGCGGGAACCAGTGGCCATGGTGGCCCCATGCTAGTGTCGGCGATGGCTTGGTAACAAACGGCGGTGGTATAGCGAGGTGGAGTGGTGTGGGTTGGCGTGGGGTGGTTTCGGGTGGTTTGGGGTGGTAGCTGGATGACTGGCGGCGGAAGCGTCGTCATGGCGACGCATCGATCAGCCGCCGCCACGCGAATCGAGTCGGCCAGAGTCGAAGCCCTACGTCACATAACGCCGCATCACATCACGTCGCATCACGTCGCATAGCTTCACGCAGAAACTTTACGCGTTCGCTGCTTCGTGAATAAAAACAGAAGGCTATTTCCCATGTAGTCCAATCACCACCACCGCAACCATCACCATCACCACCACCAACACCAACACCAACACCAACACCAATAGCAATGCTGCCGCACAGTCGTAAAACCAAGTAACTCCGAACCATTGGCCATTGGCCATTGGTCGAGTGGATTCCATTGATTCCACTTGTTTAAGAAATATCAACCCGGAAGAAAAAAAAAAAAACTGGCGACTTTGCAGTCTGCAAAAAACAGTCCTGGGGGAGGAAGTCAAAGAAATGGTTATAGCATTAACCCCACTCCGCGCGTTAAGGAAGCTAAGAGTCGAGGTCAGGGTTTTCTTTGAGGAACCTTCTCAATGAGCACTGCGTGCTCCAGGAACGTTCATTTCCTCGTTGTATTACGTCGTGTCGCTTGTAACAGCCACGGTGATTGCTTCCTCGTTAATCACGTCTGCTTAACCAATTATGAAAAAAGTCCCGTGGAAAATCTCTGCTCGATCAAAAGCGAGGAGAGCAAGAGACTGGTAGGATATACTAGTCTTCGGCATTGTCCCTGAACCAGCCGAGGGTAGAGACGCTTAAGAGAGAAATCGAAGATTCAAACGATAGCATGGTTTTTGTGAAGAAACCAATATTGCTGATAGAGGGGGCGCGTTTGAAAAAGTATCAAGAGCATCTGTATAAAATTTCCTGTTACATAAAATGAGAAGTAGAGTGCGAATGTGCGCGCGGTCGATCTTCAGTCACCAAAAGTAGCAACCCTTGTAGTCGTCATCTCACAATTGGTATTGCCTGGCCTGCCAGTTTTGAGCTTGAGCTGAATACCACTGATTGTCCTCCGCTCTCCACCCTCTCAGCCCTATCTCTCTCACCATGTGCCATTTGTTCCATTCGCGTTTCCCTCGCTCTCTCGCTCTCTCTCTCTCTCTCTCTCTCTCTCTCTCTCCCTCTCCCTCTCTCGCCTCTCTTTTCCCTCTTTCTTAATTTATTTTCCTTTGTTCCTTCTCTTCACTCTGCAATGTTTTCTCGCTTCTTCCTATCCACCCCAAATATCTTATTCCTTCTCTTTAAACTCCTGTCCTCTTCCAAATGCTTCCCTTCTTCGTCTAGCTTCGATCTTCCCCTCTTTCTCCGTCTCTCTCTAGACGGTCGCTCATAGCATGGCCCTCCCCCCTCCATCGCATACCCTCTACTCTAGCGCACTCCACTCTGTTCCACCCGAAGCGGCCACCCCTGGCAGCACCCTCCTCGATGCCGTGCTACTACTACCCACTCCACGATAATGATGGCAATCAGACCCTCAGAAAGGATTTCAGGAAATTCTCTCGCCTTTTTGTCGGCGGCCGGGACGGCGGCGGACGCCGCAAACACCGATCGTCGTAGTCTTCCATCCCCGAACCTATCCCTTTTCTCACCATCTTCATCCCCCTCCGCGCACAGGGTGCATCGCTTCCCTGTCTCGCGAAAAACCGATAGTACTCGAAGAGGAACGCTTCGTTTCTCTATTAAATCAAAATGACTAATGCCGGCATTGTTAACGATATCCGCCGCCGACACCGCCGTCGATGCCACCACCGTCATCAATGATCGCGTCGCTGCGACACCAAAAAGCGAGCGAGCGATCGTGAAATCGGCCCGTAATCGCGTTGACATCGGTTTTTAGCGACAATGGGGCCACTAAAAGCGTGCCACTGTAATCGATGACTTGCAAGTGGGACTATCGAGATACCGGAGAACATAGCGCGAAGGCGTGTGTGAGATTTCTTAAGCGAAACGCTAGAGGTCGCTTCCAGATCCATTAGTCCGGAAAGAAGAGGGTTTCCTGCCGTGACATAAAGGAAAAGGTGAACTGCGAGGGAGTTGTGCGAGCGTGATCTGTTGCTCACGCTGCGGTGCACGTCGACAATATTGACTGGGAGCCAAGAAAGGCTACTACGAGGGGCTGGTTTCCCTTCCGCCGAATCCCCAGTCACTCCTTCATTGACGGAACATTAAGCACACACGATAACGCATGATTAACTGGCTAATGACTTTCTTCTATGCTGGCCCTCCTCCCCCCTAACGAGGACCCTTCACGACTTTTGCAGATTCATTGCCGTACGATCAAAATCGATCCTTATTAGGCGTGATGCCTCCTCCCATATTGCACCGATGTTCCTCGTCGTTGAACAGCTGATTCATTTTATCGCGTCTTTGCGAAAAATCAGTTATCCCGAGGATGACGATGACGATGACGATGGGGATAATGCCGAACTTGAATCTGCATCGGAAGTTCGCAGGATTCCGAGGAATTTTTACAATTCTTCCGATCGAGATTTTGGAAGTCATCGAGAATGATCGATGTTTTTCGGATTTGCGGGAGAAGATTTTTCAGGGGTCTTTGGGGGGAGGGGGGGAGGAGGTATGGAAAAATTAATGGTGTTGAAGCACGTTGTTCCTGGTGAGAAACAACGAGAATGCAAGATACTGCCATCTACCCAAAGGTCGTCGAAACACCCTGGAGCTTTACCCATGCCCATAAGTCGGTTTTAGTATTGATCTATACCACTCGGGCGAAAATTGCAGGACCCGAAACACGACCTTACCGGAGAGAATAGCCTTGACGACCCTTCTCAACCGATAAATGCTACCCTATTTATTATCCTACGAGCGCTCTCGTATCGCCAAACTACATTTTCCATAAATTTTCAAAACTCGAACCCTTTCGGCTCCTCCCATGGTAATTCCCTCCCGACGACGACAATTTCGAGTTTCAAAGCTCTAATCATGTTCCAAGGAAATTGTTTTTTTTTTCTTTTTTCTTCTTTTTCCGTACCTCCGGAGCTTGACGACGCGACGCGACTCAAGCATCAGGGAGAAGATCGCAGCAACAAAAGGAGGTCGAGGAAACACGACTGCGGGAAGTCTACGAGGCCCGCGCGAACCTTATAGAGTCGCAAGAGATTTGATCTGGAAGGCGCAAAATGAAGTCAGCGAGTGGCGCGATGAGCCGCCGCCCTCTCGAGCCATCGGATCGGGCCACTGCCGGGATTGGCGTCCAGAAAAAAGTGTAGCCATTAGCGCGCGTTGTACTTGGGCATTCGATCAACACTGGGAATGAGCGAGCGTGTGTTAGCGGGAGATTTTCGTCGAGTCACGAGGGTATAACTTTTCTTCTTTCTACGGCCCATCCGGGACTGCTGCCCACCTCCCCTTTTCGCACGATAGCGGCACACAGCGTGCAGCAGTTAGTAACTTAACGAGGTTATTTCACGACGCTGGTGGGTGGACCATAGGTCGCGCGAGGATGAATAATGATTCGCTCGTAGGGTCGGCACGGCCGACCTGCTGCCACTATCGTCCTGCTTACGCCAGAGAATTGCGGAAGAGGACGCGGTTGCCGCGGAATACTTGAGCAAGACAAAAAATTCTCCGACAAAACCTGACAAAACCCTCGCAACGTTCGATTCTCGATATTGGAGAGAACGTTTGGAACACTCTCGACAGACCAGCGTGGGAGTAGTTAGCCTCGAGCTTTAGAATGAAACCCGCCAACCGTATTCACGACGGGCGACGGCCGACGAACGACGAACGACGGGCGACGGGCGACGGGGAACGTGTTACGGAAAATAAATGGTGAAATGCAAATATACCGAGTCATTTGTAAGTTGCAAAGGGTGTATAACAAGAAGAAGAAGAAGAAATACAGAGAGAGGAGATAAGGAAGAAAGAGGCGAGGAAGAGGAGATTGGATGGAGAAAGGAAGAGAGGGGGAGAGAGAGAGAGAGAGAGAGAGAGAGAGAAGATGACACGAGAGATAAAGCGAATGAGAAAGATACAGAGACGAATTGGGAAGATAAGAGGCCGGAGCGGGCTTTGTTGCAAAGCGCAATAATTGCACGGGAGGGTGTATGGGGTTCTTGTATGGGGTTCGTGCTGGTGGCTGCGGCCCCTCCCCACCCCTCCTCGTTCCTTTTTCAGCTCGTGGCAGCACGCGCCGGAAGCGGAACCGAGAGTCGTGTGTCCCCGCCGTTCCCGAGCGGAACTATCATGATTAGTCACGGGCTTTGCAAAGAGCCACACGACTCGTAGGAACCAAAGACATAACTCGCCGTAGTCAGTCGGAATACCGATCGGCTCACCCGACCTGAACGCCCTCTCCACTGACACGAGAAAAACTTGCGAACAGTGGGAAAAATTCTCCGCCGAAGCTCGAGCGATCCGCCGATCGATTCACCGATCTCGTGTAATTATCAAATTTTATCCTCGGAAGTCTGAGATATCCCTGAGGGAGACTCCTTCCTTCCTCTTGCGCGAGCGTCAACACACGGATCTCGTGCGTTATGCGGGTGGATTGTAAAAGAGAGAGAGAGAGAGAGGGGGAGGAAAGCTCATCGAATATTCCCGCGGCGGGATCTCAAGCGGAAATCCGGGGTCATCTCCGCGCGGACCCTCTTGCCGTGGATTTCTTTAATTTATTTTCCTCCATTTTTTTTCGATGGAGACAGTAACTACCGAGGGTTGTACTCGGTGATCTGGCAGCTGGTATTCCGTCATCCGCAGTGCTTTTGACCATGTACGAAGCGAACTGGTGGTGGTTGCGCATTTGTGTGGGTGGTGGCGGCAACGGAAGCGAGGGGGCGCGCAAAGGTTCCCGGATGAAGGGCAAAAGGGATCACGACGAGCAAGGAGCCGGAGGCTAGGAAAAAGCATTGCCGAGGGTGTTCGAGACCCATAACCACCCCCCGGGTTAACCGATACCGGCAATTATCAACGCGTCGCTGATACCGTTAGCAGCTTCTCCTTTCCTTCGCGATACTCGCCGTACAAAGAAGATTGATCCACGACTGCTCTTAGCCCTGCTCACGCTCCGATTAAATCTCTCTTTGCCATCTCGGAGAGAAATTCGCCTCTTTTAATTGCGACGCTCGCGAGGATACTCCGCGCTTTCCGCGATTCGCTCGAAAACGAAGATCGAGGAATTTATTTGAAACGTCGAGTGTAAAATAGCCGCCGCCACCGACGACGACGACGACGACGACGCTCTCCGGGGGATTGTGGACGCAAACGTATCGACACGTGTGTCACTTCGTCTGGTTCAACATCAATTACCCAAGCAAACAAGTTATCAGGGCACTGTTACGATGGACATTAAATACATGCAACTGATCCGCCACGGTGACACAATGCTCGATAACCACCTCCGAAAATCAAGATATCGGGTTGCACTGTTTGCGATAGACCGCGATGTCTAATATTAGAGCCAATGTGCACGGAGGTGCCTCGCGCCTCGGGGAATGCACCCTTATTGAAAGTAGTGCGCCTTCCAGAGACGCGGCGGAAGGACTTCCAGCGCGTCGAGGTGTCGGATAAAAATGGACTTCTGGAAATGCGAGTGTACATCGGGGGTGTTTTCCAAGACACTATCGAACCCTCGCAAATCCAACAAGCATCGAATGGGGAGAGCAGTTAGGGCGTGGCTCGTGTGCCACCCCAGACACCAACCACTTTCAGTGATACAAGGCTAAACATGCTCCGAATAGTTTTTCTTCTAACTGGATAATGGGAGCACATGCCGCGAGTACAAATTGTTTCAGAACCCACGTCCGCGTTCGAGCACCGTTATTATTCGCAAACTGAATATTCATTGCTCTCGCGAGCAATATCTCGCTAATATCGCCCCCGAGACGAGCGCGTCGTTTTGTGTTTGCGCGATAAAGATATTCCCCGCGCGGCAAAAATTTAGACCAGCCGCTCGATTTTCTAGAGAGTTGTCCAGAGGAAGCGCGCTTCCTCCTCGTCGAATGTAGGAAAAAGGCTCTTCTCGGATACTTTTGCGGATAATAATAATAATAAACAAGACTTCTACGAGGAAACTTTTAAATAATTCTTTGCTATCTACTTCGGGGTAGCTTTAAAAGCATCCAATCACGGACCAGTGAACGCGCATAAGTGCAGGTGTGTGGAAGGCGATTCTGATTTAAGATGTGCGAGTAGTCATGCGTTCTGGGGTTGGAGAAGATGAAGCGAGGCGAAGTAGGAAAACGGTGGCGAGCTGAAAGGAAGGAGGAGGGACGCGGAGGGGGTGAAGGGGAGACGAAGAAGCAAGCAGCAGAAAAGACGAAAAGTAAGGGGAGAAAAATGAAAAGACGGAGAAGACAACTGGAGGAAAAGTGGATAAAACATACAAGATGAAGGGATAGGAAGCAGGTGATAAAGAGAAACCAAGAGGGTTGGAAGTAAGAATGATAGCGGATAGAAAATGAAAAGAGACGATCAAAGTTCCGTCCGAGGGTAGAGAAGATGGAGAATGCAAGGTGAAGAGAGACCAAGATGGTTGAAAGCAAGGACAAGAAATATGAGATAGATAGAGAGAGAGAGAGAGAGAGAGGGAGCAAGAGGTTCGGGATGAAGGGGATAAGAGATGGAAGATGAAGAGAAACGAGCGAAGAGGGTTTTTAGGGAGGGAGGATAAGAGATAGCAGATAGGGTGTGGAGGGATGCGGCGCATCCAGCAGGATCCAGGAAGGGAAGGAGGTGATTCGCGGGGCGGTCGGTCGTCATGGATACGCTCCCGGCTAACTCCGAACCCCTCGTAACATCAAGAGAGGAGAGGAGAGGAGAGATCCTTCCCCTCTCTTCTCTCTCCTCTCTGCACTCTCTGCCGCCATCATCGACCCACCATCTTGCCGTAAACCTGCCGAGCGTACCTCATCGAAACTTTGAGAGCTTTGCTTTTGTACTCGTTTCTCCTCTTTTGATTCTTCCTCGTCTCTCTCTCTCTCTCTCTCTCTCTTCCCCTTTTTATCCTTTTTTCTTTCATTTGGGTTTTATTCAGTTTTCCCGGGAAACCGCGGTATTCCGAGTGAAATAATATTCTTCGTCATATCCGAAACTCGAAGCGCCTTTTGGAAATATATCTATTTTTTATTGAATTTTATTACACATTCAAGAGTCCGAAAAGGAAAAACTGGAACAAGTATCGATGCCAATGGAATTTCGGAATGAATGGAGAAACTCCAGAGAGTTTTTATAACGTCGAACGAACGAAATATAAGTGAAAGGAGAGAATCTGGCAAATATGAAAATGGCAGTCGCGCATGATCTAGCGCGCACCTCGAAAAAGGGCGAGAGCGAGAGAAATGTTGATGCAATCGTTAATAGAAGGAGAGACGAAACAAACGCTTTATGATAAATCGGTAAAATCTGGAAGAGGATATTGGTGCGGTCATGGCGAGTTTTGCTCGGTTGGCAGCCCTTTCGTTACAGCCTCTCCCCTTCCATCCCTTTCCATCCCCGCGTCTCGTCGCGGAGGCGTGGGCGGTAGATAACGTGATTTACGCTACCTCGGGTAATTAATGTCCCGAGCGACCGGCGTTTTAAAAAAACAATCGGAAATCGACGAGAAGCCAGAAAAGCAACAGCCAGCCGCGCCGGTATCGCACTCGGCAACCGCTGACAAATTACCACCCCGATTCTTTCCCTTTTCCCTTCTCCGCGATAGTCCGATGACACGCGTATTTCGCACCTTAAGTTTCTACTGGAAATCCGGAAGAGATTCCACGCGATCCCCGACTTTCCCGCTGCCAAGCCGAGAAGAACTCGCCTCGCTTCCGTCGTCCACAAAACCACTCTCTCCCTATGGATGGGGACGGAGCGCTACGACGCATCGTTCGTTAAAACTCGCGCAAAAATCGACGATCGGGATATCGCGGGGGGAGTCTCGAAAAGTGCTGGAAAACGAGTCCGGTGACGCCATTGCATCGTGACGAGCGATTATGCCGCAACCTTGCATCATTAACGCTAAACGAAATAAACGTCTCGCATTAAGCAGTTGCGGGGGTAATGGAACGAAGGTTTCATTTAACTCGCAACACGTCACGGAAATGGTGCGCAAAGGTCATTAACCGATCGCGCGCGCGATAACCGGAAATGCAAGAAGAAGAAGAAGAAGAAGATGTTGGTGCGTGTGGTCTCCGTCGTACCTGGCCAGGATAAAATTGAAGATCGAAGCGGAGGACTCACCTGTGATGGATGCGCTCGGCGAAATGGCAGAAGAGTTGGCGCGAGGGGGTGGGGAGAAGGCACCTGCGAGGTATCCTCCACGGTCGACGAGGGCTTGTTTGGCCTTATCGACGCTCTCCTTCAGCCGTTGAAAGGTGCTACCGCAGGTCAAGCCGCGGTACGGCCAGTTTTCCTGCTTGACGCCGCTCGTCGCCGCACTCACCCCCGCCGCCACCGCCGCGGCTCCGGCCCCGGATGCTCCCTTTAATTCGAGCGCACCTGCGTACGAACAGCTGGCGCTATCGTACATCACCAAAGAGCCCCTGCAAACACACAAAACAAATCGCTTCGATCAGTCCTTCGAGAAACCGACTTTAACTCTGCTTCCACTCTCCTCCCTTCCCCTTCCGCTTCCGCTTCCACTTCCTCTTCCTCCCACCTTCCACTTTCACTTCCATGCCACATCCTTGATTTACCAGCGGACAAACTCGAGCGAAATCCCTTGGGCATTTCGCGAATTCTTCGTATTGAACGGACGCGACTGGTAGCGCCGTAGTACGAGCGGAATATAATAGGGAGGAAGCGGATTGGCAAACGTACGGTATCCGTTTGCATAATTAACATACGTGCGCAACACTAATGGTAGTAAACGGAATCCGTTGTATCAGGTGTAACAAAACAACGTGCAAACATTCCCCGGAATGATCTCGTCTGATTCGCACCACCCGCGCCGCGGAGGAATCGGGGCGTCGTTCTACTGTCCATTTTGCGGCCTCGCATGAACACAAATCAAAACTTCTCTCTCCCTCTCTCTCTTAACATACCAGTCCCACCGACCCTCTCGTTACTCCGGCTTTCTCTCTCGGATGGCAAAACTCTTTGGAAATGCCCGGGGCCGTTTCTGGCGAACGATAAAATCCAGGCGAACCTCGCAACACGCTGGAAACCTTAATCGATTCGTCGTTGTAAGTTACGGCATATATCGTAAATCCGATTTACATTTTATCGATGCGGCCTCGATCTTATCACGCTCATCATAACTCGAGAAGTGATAGTGACTTTGCGAATCGCGTTAGAATTTTCATGAGATCCCCAGATAAGCCATTATTGCAAAGTGAAGCTTGAAATGTGAAACAAGACACACCGCTCGCAATACGGTCGATCACCGATTTTCCACTTTCGTCGTCGTCGTCGACGTCGTCGTCCTCGGCGCATCGTCGCTCGACGATTCCCGTTCCAACGGTGGTGACGGTGGTGGTGGTTTTGGTGATGATGATGATGATTCGCTTTTTACATTTGTCCTTTTGCAAGACCCCCGACGAGGATCGCGCGGCTCCCGCAAATTGGAGCACGAAACGCGAAACGAGAGACTCCGACGCAACGATTGCTACCGATTATTAGAGATTGTCACGTGGCCAGCACTTCCGGTTAATCTGTAAAATCTACCGTTTCCTCCTTGCGCATGCATTACATAAATTATTTTTCATTCGACCGTGGTTCGTCAGGCCGCGCGTCGACAGCGCGCGCGCTCGTTTTCGTCAGAACGACGGTCCGGAGCGATTTCGTCGACGGACGCTTACCTGCGCGATGGCTTCCAGTTGATTCGGTGTAAACTCGGCGGCTGGCAGCTGAGAACTTCATCCGACGCTAATTACGATCGCCGCGCGGTGCTCCGACGAGGGTCGACGACGACGACGACGACGACGACGACGAGGAGGAGCCGCCCAAGATCTACCGATGCTATCGGCAAATCTGTGCGAAAACATTCAGAATCATAGATCGCAGCGACGCTCGTGTCTCCCCGGATACGCGGAGCGTATTGAGGTCAATTCCATCACAAAACTGTTATCACAGTCACGGCATGCCGCTGCCCGAACTGCACGTTATTGCAATAATGGAAGAAATAACTCTATCGCCGCTCGACACAGGACCAAAAATTCCCCCGCGCCTCCGTGTAGATTATCCACGTTCATCGGAAATTCACTCTCAAAATTGACACCCCTGAACAGCCAGAGTCTCACCACCGGTACTTCACCCTTTTCCCCGTTTCTTTTCATTCACCAGAGCGCGCGCGCGCGCCTCTTCCTTCAATTATACCGAATCAACGGCAGCACACTCGGAACGCCCGTAATTAGAAAATCAGATTCAATTCGTCGTTCGTTCGACCATTGCGCACTCTTCGAAGCTGAAGTCGCTGCTGCACTCTCCTGCTTCTTCGCGCACAACGCAACTTCTTCCCAGGTCCGAGGAAGCACGGGAGAGATCTTGCGAGGAACAAGACGAACCAGAAGAGCAAGGAGAATCGTACCACCGACGAATCTCGAGCTGTCACCAACGCGACACTTTGAACAACGCATCCAAGCAGAGGTTTGGAGGATATCCAGAGAAAGAGAGAGAGAGAGAGAGAGAGAGAGAGAGAGATCCCGTTGAAAATTAATCAAGGCGATTGCTCGAGAGGAAAGCGGGGAGGAGGAGGGGCGGAGTAGAGGAAGTTCCAGAGGCGAGAGACGTTCGCCGCAGGAATCGCGGGAGAAGAGGAGCGACGGGATAGACGCGCGTTGATGAAAACGGAGAGATATCGAGAGTTGGGCCCTGGATAAAGAAGAAGGTACTCCGGGCAGGTTGTCTCGCGCAACTGCGACTAGCGTGGCGCGGGCGCGGGCAGCAAATTGCCTGCTTCCGGGCCTCATTACATCACTCTGTTACTCTGTTAAAGCTCGCCGGAAGCCCCTCTGCCTACCTCGTCTAAACTCTCTCGTATATATATCTACGTACGACATACGCGTACACGCACACACACACATACACCATTCAAATGCACTCTCGCAGCCAATATAACCGTGAAGCTCTCCTCCACTCGCTACGATCGCGAAGCATCGACACCTCATCGCGGTGTATCCGTCGTATCGTCTCTCTCTCTCTCTCTCTCTCTCTCTCTCTTTTTGTTTTTCTCTCTCATCGATTCCTCGCCAATCCTCGAAATTCACCTAGAAGAACACTCACCTCCCGCTCCTCCACGAAACGAACCTAACCTGACGAAGCGATGCGTCGCAACCGGACCACCACCACCACCTCCACCACCACCATCGGTCGACGAGATCGAACGGAATCTCTGGAGATCAATCGCGTCGGTTCCTACAACCAATTCCTACAACGTACTCGCTTCCGTACGTGTGCGGCTTCTGATTTCCGCTATCCGACTTCCCACTTCCGACTTCCGCTTTCCGGATGAACGCTTTTCGAAGAGTTCGATATTTCCATCTCCATCCGCTTTGCCGGTACCGGAGGAGCGGGTTCCGAGGCGGTGAGACGCGAAAGAGAAGCTTGTTTGTCCGGGTCTAATTAGACGCATCGATCAAGGCGAGTGATAAATTTCCCAGGGTTTTTCAACGGAAACCATAAAGAATCTCTCTTTTGCATACACTGTATATCTTGGCAATAGGAAACGCTAACGCTCCATTTTAAGCTGCGTAGTTTATCACACGCGTAAGCATACGTAATACCGCCGCGCTACCACGGCGAGCGTGGCGGAGGTCTCTTGGAAAAAAAAAGTTGTTGGTCGCGTATCGCAGAGTTCCCATTAGTCGGGGTAAAGCCACCGCTACCGCAGGCCGCCACTTCCATCGCCCTCCTCTCTTCGTCCTCTTCGTCAATTTTCGCGCGAGAGGGTCGCATTTTATTTTCCGTCGAATCGGATTTGAATCTTACTCACCTGGAACACGGGGACCAGCTTGGCGCGTCTTATCCAGCACTGTCGGAGGTCCAGGAGAGGCCACGGGGAGGTAGAACCACTCGAGGAGATTCAGTTCCTCCACTTCCTTACCGGAGCGTAACAACGAGGGACGACGAGGCACATCGAAGCGAGCGACGGTTGCGAAGTTGCACGTATATCACACGACGTTTTACTTCGCAAAAGCGAGCGACTCGCCGCAAAATCACTCGGCTACTTTGGATCCGTCGATGGGAACGCGCGGAGTCTCGCGATCAAAAGCGTCGCCGGGTCCAAGTCGAGGACTACCCGAACTCGCGGGGTAGACGGAACCAGAGAGCGACGACGCACCACCACCACCACCGGGTAACAACGCGCGATTTTCCCGGAGACTTTCGGGGCCGGACAGTCCGGGGGGGGGGGGGGAGAGGGACCACCTCCTCCTGCTCTTCCGCCCTTCCGCCGTTTTCTTCCAGAGGCCGCGCGAGATTGGCGGACTGGATCACTCTCGACCACTTCCGCTTCGGATCGCTGTAAGATTCGTCCTTGAAAGCACTGGCGGCTCTTGCCAAGCGAGTACCACCGAGCACCGGGCGTAGGAGGATTAACTGCCGAAGCGGCAGATCGGAGTTTGTGAGCGCGTGGACCACCGTGGCGGACTCGCGCCGGACGCACATTTGGCAGAGAGCGGCGTTATCAGTCGCGCGGCGACGATTGGCTGTATCGGAGCCTGCGCCGGTCTGGCAGAAACCCCCCAAGGGGGAGGAAGCACCCCCACTGGCTCCTTAGAGGCGGGATCATCCACAGGGTGGATCTCTCTACTCCCGAACGCGACACGCACGCCTGCCAACCCTTACCTTCCCTCCCCTATCCTCTCCCTCTCTTCCCTTCCCTTCCCTTACCTCGTCGTCCCATCCTTTTCTCGCCCCAACCCCTTTCTCTCTCGCTCCAACCGACTGTATTTTTTTCACCTCTTCCTAGACTACCCTGTTGTCTTCCATCACGTGACCTTAAGTGTTTTTCTTCGTTCACTCGTACTCTTACCGCGGAACGCGGACCTTCTTCTTCTGCTGCTGCTGCTTCATCTCCTCCTCCTCCTCCTCCTCCTCCTCCTCCACCTCTCACCGCTGCTGTTTCAGGGTTCGCGCAATCGAGAGGCAGAGTTTTCAGCGAATGACTCCCTCGACATCAGCAGCGTTCCGTGGGTCATGAACGAGGCGAGCGAAATAATCATGTTCCTCTTGTCCGATAGAATTATCGGCTGTCAAGCTGCGTTCGCGGAGAGCTCCCGATCTCGCATTGGTTAACGAATCCGACGATAACGTTATCGTTCCAGTAATCTTGATACGCGTGAATATACGCGAGTGGGGTCCGGACCGCCGCACATGGAAGTCGTACCCTGCTGGCACGTGACTCCCATGTCGCGCCTTCGTTATTGCTGCACTAGATCAGATAGCTCGCTTACACTGCATGCGGACACTTTTATACGTGTGAACTCACACGAAACATGACCATGCAAGCTGATCGCCCGTTGCATTCAATTATAGAATTCATTAGTTTTTCTCATTTGCATCGACGCTCCCCCTCCCCGAGAGAAGTCCCTTATCCAGAACCGGCATCGCCGAAGTGGGGACTTTTCACGGTAGCAGCCGCGACACCCCGTGCGCGATCCTTCGTCGACTTCGCTTCTCCCGTGCGATACTCGCGAATTTATTAACGCACCACCGCTCCCACAGTCCGAATTGTATTTCCGGCGCAAAGTGCACGGCGGAATGGATTTCCAGAGGTACCCCGGTGGTGGTGGTGGTGGTGCTGCTGCTGCTGCTGCTGCTGCTGGTGGATGATCGCTCGAGAAATTTATGGAAAGGTTGTCGCAACGGGGAGGAGGAGAGGGGAGGAAGCTGAAAAATAAATCTGAGAAAAAGCAGCGTCCAGTTTGGAGCCGAGATTCAGAGGGAGGAGGAGGAGGAGGAGGTTACCACCCCCATAGGAGCTGGGCTGTTTAGAGGGTTCAAAGGGTCACTTAATTCTTCGACGAAGAGATTAAACGAGACGAATCTATCGAGTTTAACGAGGCCTCGTGAATTTAAACTAGGCGTTTCCTGCACGTATCGCGGGAGGTTGGATTCAGGGGGTTTTTTCAACACCTTTGATCGATAATGCCATTGCAAACACCCTGTATGTGCTCGGTTAATGTTAATAGCAGAAGCTGCCCTGGCTGTAGAGAGAAGGGAGGGGTGGGTTGCCCCTCGCCGGTGAGTTAGAGTTTCCTGAGGCTTTCCTCGCATCCACCCCCACCACCGCTAGACACCCTCATCGGCTAAAGTCCTCCTTACTTAATGCCGAGGCCAGGAAATACCAAAACCCGTCTCTCCGTTAACTTCCTTATTTACATTTTTACTCGGGAACTTCGGAGGAGCGAGTTCCTCCTCCTCCTCCTCCTCCTCATCCTCATCCTCCTCCGACGTTCAAACACGAGCGCTATTAAAAGCGAAGAGTCGAATCAATTTCTCAGGACTCTCGTCGATGGGAGAGCTATGGGGATTTTATGCAAAAACCAGCCTGGCAGAGTTCTTCCTCCTTGCGAAACTGCAGTGCGAGAGAGACCCGCTTAACGGGTTAATTCGTTACAATTAGGCCAAGAGCCCAAAAGTGGCGTGAGGCGAGACGGAGAAAGAGATTAAGGGTTGGGAGGGTATCACCGCACCCTGCTATTAATATCAGTTAACGATCCGATATGATCGCCTGTCTATAGTGTACACTCCATAACTGTCCGCCGCTGGTGGGTTCCATTCATGGGCTCGAAACTTTCATCGCCCTTCTCGCCCAACCATCATTAGGGCCTCTGAGTCATAGCGAAAATCTGCCAAACTCCTTTCAACTCGTTTCTCGGCCACTTACTCCCATAGACACCCTCCCCGTCGCTCGTCTCACGCGAGGAAATATCACGACGACGCGCGTCCAGGGCTGTCAGGATCAGGATCAGGATCAGGATCTCTTGGGCCAATCTCGAGGTTCTTCCCGAGAAGGGTTTCCCGAGATTCAAAGTTCCTCGACGATGGTCGCAGGCCAAGTTCCAGGGATTTTGCGGTTAGTGACGGGGGGACCGAAGGGGTGGGGGCACGGTGTTTTCAGGGTTTATATCGGCCGCGCTTCGCCTCATCTACAAGTCAATCAGGCTCGCGTGCCAGCTGCTCGTGAAGGCTGGTCTACACGTAAGTAGGTAAGTTGGTGCTGGCCACGTTCTACGTTTTACCTTCTACGTCCACCTGCGGCCAGCCACTCCGGCAAGTATGCAAGTATAATGACCCAGTGCATATTTGACCGCTTACGGAAGTCCGTATGGCGAGGCTCGTTTCCAGCTCACGAGCCGGATCCTCGCTAACATCGGCGTCAGATAGAAAAGCCGAGGCTGTGCAAACCCGATAAATCTGGATTTTCAGGAACAACGCCGAACACGGGAGACACCTCCGGAGAATCGGAACGACCGATCGAGTCGCTCGGGATTTAGGGGGCTCCCCGTTCCTAATAGCGGCGGACGCGTGATTGCCGCTTCGACCTTTAACACCTGGCCGAGCGGCATCGTAAAATTTAATGGCGATAAAAATGCTCGCTAATGACGTTTCGTATAAAGGTTAATCTCGCAGAGTGGTCTACTTCATAAATCAATGGCCGATTTCCAAATTCAAGCGAGGTTAATCAAAATCGATGTTAATCCCATTAATTGCGCGAATAAATTCGCCTCTGCGCGCGCGCGCGCGCACGAGAGGGAGAGACTAATTATCAGCTAAAAGCGAAAAGGGGTGAGATTATAACGATTTCATTAAAACGCCGCGTTAACGAAGGAATTTCATTTTTCTTTGAAAGTTTGCCGTGATTCTCCCTCCGGTGTTTAACGCGTGAACCCCGCGCTGCTCCCCTTCACCCCTGACTCGAGTAACGGGGTGTTATCTAGTTAATTAATCGTCGCCGACGGCAGTAGCCGAATAACGGCGAAATTCCCGCTGCGAACTGTAACGAGACTCGAAAGTGCAAGCAATTCGCCTTATCCCTCCTCGTTAACGCGAAATTTTAATTACCTCATCGAACAAATCACCCAACTGATTTGTATCCTGTCACTAGCCAGAGATTATCGGTCGCCTTGATAAACGCGGCACTGCTACGCTCGTTCTGATCGAGCCCAAAGAGGAGCTAAATAGATTTTCCGATTCAATCGGCCGCCCGATACGATCTCCCGTCCGGAAGCGATCCTGAACTTGAGTCGCGACCGAGTGGTCATCATCGGTAAAAGCATTTCAGGAGATTGCGCCCCGATATCACAAATTTCATATCACTCCGGTCAATTTCCAAATTACAACAGGCTTCTCCCTATTGCCGCGGACAACCGCATTTTTATTATACGCGCGACATCGTCGAAAGTCAAAAAGGCAGAGAGAGAGAGAGAGAGAGAGATTTGAAGTTTCGTTCTTATCGGCACTTGGCGCATAGGGTGTTGTCGAACCTTACGGGGTTGTTTTATCTCGAGGTCGCGAGTATCTTTGGCTGGCAAGGTAGTTCGGGGGAATCCTGTGAAAAGTTCGAATTACCGATCGAGTTCGCTGACTCGGGGGGGTTGCTACTGTCGGAAGATACGTCGTGAAAAGCCTGGAGAAAACTCGGCGATACCGATGAGGGGGCGGAGGGTGTCCGAAGAGGGAGTCTCGAAGAGTCGTTGGTCGCAGCGCCCCCTGATGCGGGGTAGTATTGATTTGATGGCGCGTAGTACGCGCAGGGTGGTGAAATTTGCAGGCGCCATCACGCTGGCCACCGTGAACGCGAAAAGCGCGTCCAGGTAGTGCCCACATCGCCGAAAAGATGGTCATGATGGCTAGCATGGACGACCACGAGCACAAAGTCGTCCTGGAGTTCTGCCACCTGCTCGAGAAAAGCAAGCAACTGTTCAACGGACTGCGCGAACTACCCCAATATGGACACAGGCAGTGGCAGGGCTATTTTGGGCGCACCTTTGACATCTACACGAAACTTTGGAAATTCCAGCAGCAACACAGGTAGGCTCAGAATTCGTTCTTTTACAACAGTCACCGACTCTCTCCCTCTCTCCCTTCCTCTCTCTCTCTCTCAACCAAATTCCAAAAACATCCCCCGGCCCCCGCGACTGACGTTTCTCTCGTCTCGTCTCGCTTCCTCATGTTCGCCCACTACCATCACCACCACCACCACCACCACCACCACCGTGTACCACCGACCACCACGTTTCATCTGTCATCCTTGGATCAAGGATCGACTCTCCTGTCACTTTCCTCCGTGGATCCCCACGATGTCTCGATATCTCGATGCGTCGATGTCTCGATCCCTGATTCCCGATCGGGCGAATTCCAAATCCACCCCTCGGGAATTCGCCGATCCCTAAAATCCTTCCGGTGACAGAACTGGAAGTTTCTACGACGTCTTCGTCGAATCTCCCTGAAATCTTTCGGGAATGGTACGCGAGAGTTTGACATTTGGTAAACAGCTTGACCATCGGCTCCCATCGCTCCTGGACTATAGTCTCGTCAGCCGCGGCGAGTACTCCATTATCGTTATCCATCTCGGTCACCATAAACGGGGACGAAGAACATTTCGTTTGTGTTTTGAAACCCTCGAACATCGTACCACGTGACCAAATCCTCGTGGATCACAACTACCGCAGACAGCAGTCCCTCCCTCGTTTTCTCCTGCCCTTCTCTTCTCTTCACCCTCCCCTACTCCTCCTCCCCCTACCTCCCTCTCGCTTCCTCCTTCCTTCTTCCTGCTCCTCACCATCACCCTCGTGTTCAACCCAAACTCTTCGCGATACACCCAAAACCCCCTCCCAACGAGACCTTCGCCGCAGACGTCCTACGATTCCTGAGGGCGCGCAAGGTCATGATTCCCATCGCTGAAATTCGGGAAATCTTTTCCAGGGCGATACTGGACACGAAGTATGGCCTGAAGAGATGGCAGATCGGCGAAATAGCGTCGAAGATCGGGCAGCTCTACTATCACTACTACCTTCGCACGAGCGAGACCAGTTACCTCCACGAGGCCTATTCCTTCTACGCGGCCATCCGGGGTCGCGCCTACTACAGCCGGGCCGCCAAGGAGGACCGCAGCGACCTGATGGTAAAGAAGCTCAGGTACTACGCCCGTTTCATCGTGGTCTGCCTGCTGCTCAATCGGATGAAGCTCGTGCGGGAGCTCGTGCAAGAACTCGACGCCCAGGTCGCGGACTACACCAGCACCTACGAACCCGATGATCAGGTCGAGTGGAACCTCGTGCTGGACGAGATCAAGGCCTTCGTCAAGGCCGAGTCTGCCGTGGCCATCCTGCACACCGACGCGAGCCCGGTGGTCCTGTCGCACAGGTTGGACGCCACCACGTGTCCCCCCGTCGAACGTTCTCCACCCATGTGCCTCTCTCTTCAAGAGATCCTGATAGTCGGCAACTGCTCCGACCAGGTGAAATTCAGTGAGTTGTCGATGGACATGTTCCGCATGCTGCAGACCCTCGAAAGGGAGACCAGAGATAATCCCAATCACTTGCACGATACCTCCCCTGCCGGAAGGATGCCCTTCAGACCCGGACATTACCCTGCAGCCGAGAACGGAGCACCCAAGAGGGACAACCCTCACAAGTATCTTCTGTACAAGCCAACGTACAGCCAGGTTCAGGTGTTCCTAGCCAGCGGATTCAAAGAACTGCCTGCCAACGGCGCCTTACTCCTATACCTGTCAGCCGATGGATGCTTCTGCTCCGTCGATCATCCCGAAGAAAGTGAGAATCTTTTGTCTTTGTCTTCTTAGCTCTTAGTTAAAAAAAAAAAAGAAACAAAAAAACTCGTAATAAAATTCGTCTCTCGAGCACATTTCTGATAATCGATCGACGCGGTAGGATTCCGCTGTATTTATTACGCAAATCAGGTACATTTATGGTTTGGTCGGAATCGCGCGGCGTGGATGCTTCCTATGAAAAATACAAGTTTTATGTACCGAGAGCAACAAGTGACGCATCGCGAGTAAAACGGAGGAATTGGAAGAATTATGATCCGCATAAAAATCAATGGCCCAATTCTCTTCTCTCCACTATCTTTAAATGAAAGGCTATTCTTCGGGCAGTGATACAGGTCAACCATGTGAGAAACCCATTTATTTTCGTAATTCTGGCGTCACAACTATTTGCCGATATTCATGCACCAAATACGTCCTTAAAAATTTCTGCATGCAGTCGCAATCCCCCAGAGTGATATCTTCCTTCGGCATTTTGCACGGAAGGGACAGGAGAGGGGGGGGGGGTAGACAACACGGTTCACGTGGAAATACGAATTATTTTTTCCTGCGTCATCGGCCAGAAATTGATTAGCCATCTAAAAACGCGTCATTTCATTCCCGATGAGACCGATTGTCACGAGATTGCACCGACCTTAACTATTTCCATCCAGAAAATGCTGGCCTGATTCAGGCAAGCGGTTTCCGTTCACGGAATTATGCATTTATCGAGTTTTCGCGAATTTACCCTGTCTTTGTTGCACATACCCGTGTTCTTTTTTTCTTCTTTTTTTTTTTTATGGTTTTTCACCATCAACGAAGCTCCGCCGAATAAAACGTAAAACCGCGAACTCGACAATTTTAAGGCTTCGGTGACCGAAATCAGGGCGATGGGGCATGAACCGGAAGTGCATCGTCTTCCGCGACCAAAACGAATTATCCACTCGACGAAGTTGAAGAACGGTAGCTTCTCGCTCGGTTTGATCAATCACCGATCCCGCTTGGTTCCATCGGTGGCGGATCGCTCGAGGACGCGGTAAAAACCACTCGCGATGTGTATCGAGCGACAAAACTCCCATAACGCATCCACCATTATGAATTGTTTACGCCCGAGGGTAAAGCACGCGAGCAGTCGCCTCCTTCGCGACTTGCATCCGCCGCGAGAGAAGAGAGGAAAATTCTTGGCAAGAGTTCAAGATTTGCGCCTGGAAGGGCTATAGCTGAGAGGCGGGGGTGAGAATTTTTCATGAAAAATCGAGTAAACGGAACAGAACCGCGCGTTGTTGGCCAGGTGAAAAATTCATGGAACCAGTGGAAAGCATTAATTTGTTGGCGGTTAACCTCGCTCTGGCATCCTGGAAGAATCGGGAACTTGTTGCACGCGCACCCGTTGAGATCGCCCGATGTTGATGAGTTTTTATCTTTTGCAGTGGGATACGACATGGGGGGAGTGTCCACGAGCAGCAAACGCGAAGCGGATCACGCGAAGAGGCCAACCGGGTCGAAGGAGCCGCACTGCCTGTACCCGGGTGACCTCTATCCATTCACGAGGAAGCCTCTCTTCGTGGTGGTGGATTCGGAGAACAGTTACGTGTTCCAGCAGATCCCACGCTACTTCGGACAGCCGCTGCTGGTGCTGATGTCCCCACAGGATACGCCCCCGAACTTGAGGGAACTTCGGCATGGTGGAAGTCTCTTCACCCTCTTCCTCCACGCACCCCTCGCCGCCTTTTGCCTTATCTGCAACGTCAGAACCATCACCGTTCACCATTGGGAGCGCAGCCAACGTTACGTCGAGCGATTCCTCGTCGAGGCCAGTCAGCTCGTTCTCAGATCTCGATGTGGTGAGCAACTTCCTCAACTTTCGGCTAGAGAAACGAACCCCCCGTCCTCTTCGCTACTTACTCCATCACCCTAACCGCGACCTTCTCTCGCGACTGCCTCTCGAGCAACGAAAGCTCCTCTTTCCCTCTCTGACTTTATTCAATGTTTTTATCGCGCTCTGGCTTTTTTTTGCCTCCTATCTTCCGTCTCGTTAAAGTCCCTCGGGACACGTGTGCGCGTGTGCGAAAAATCTCCTTTCCTTTCCTTTCGAGAATAAAGACGCGGAGAGTCCAAGTGCACGCGTGTTTATCACCGGTCTAGCGATCTTCCCTTCTTCCCTTTTACGTGGGGCTTCTTAGCGCGCGACAAAGGGTACTCTCCCTTTCTTGATTAGTGTCGCGTGAGTTGTGAAACTTGAAAGAAAAAGCTCCTGCCTGGCATTTCTTTCAGGAGGAGAAGCTTCCACGCGACCCCAAAATCCACGGCGCACGTGGAAGCAGTAAAATATGAGTGCTCGCGTAAATTCTGGTCTCAGTTTCTTTCTCCAAATCGTTTGTCTCCTTCTTACTGTATTTTCTTTATTTTTTTTTTTTTTTTGTTTTCTCTCGCCTTCCTAATACGCGAGATACGCGCGAAAACCTTGACTCAATGGATCTGTTCATTTTTCAGATAGTAGCATACTGCAGTTCTTCGGAGATGACTTTTTGCGTTTGCTACTAGTCCGTTATATATTTTGCGATGTGGTGCTGCACCTCCATCGCTCATTCAGGGGTCGACACCAGCGTCCTCGGTCTCATCCGCCGTTGCCCGAGCCCGAAGTCCTGCAAAGCATGGTTCTTTATAATCTGATCCTCGACTTGGCGGCCTGTCTGGATACACGCGATTATTTCCCGGAGAGCAACGAGCTGGCCTGACCCAGGCATCTACCCTGTCCGGCCCCCAACACCGCATCCCTCCTACCATCGTACAACCACGATTACGATTATGATTACTGTAATTACAATTGCAACAATAAAATCGCTACGCTCAGATCTCACTAGCCAATCCCCGGAAATGCACAGTCCTTTTCGGACGCGGTAAAAATTCAATGTCTCGCTTGGAAAATGACTTCTTGAAATGCGAATTCTAAAGATCTTCTTCGTGTGTCGTATTTTTTATTGTTATATTTTATTTATATTTTGTTATATTTATTTGGTTATTGAGTTTTTTTTCTTTTGTTATTTAATTTATCTCCAAGTTCGCGCAAGCTATGATTACGTTATAATTAGTTTGGATATAAGTGATTTAGGTATAATCGGTATAATGCTATTGTTAGCTTTTTCCGTGATTGGCTTTCACTCACCACGTTTACATATAGCTCGTGGTTCGACCAATGAATGTTCATTGCTACTGGCTTTTACTACTTATTAGACGCTGCTAAGATACTTCCAATCACACTCCAATTTCAAGGTGTTTTTCTTCAAATTGGACTTTTAGCAAGAAGTGAATTTTCGCCTCCGCTCATGAAATGACGTGGACTCGTCGACGCGCATCCTAGCAGCGTCTGATATTTTTTCAACTGCTAATATCGATAGTAGATATACTTCTCAATATATGCTCTAATGAAGTATTTATAAAATTGTAAATTCGAGGTAATTTCGATGAGATTGGTTTCACACTTGCTAAAAAGAAAAAAGGAAAAAAATCGATATTATTTTTATAGAAATTAACCAATAACCAATTGGCGTAATAACTATCGGTGCGAAACTTGTGGAAACATTGAAAATTTCGAATTATCCTTATAAGACTTGAAATAATTGTGTTTAGATAAGGGCAATGATATATGTAACGAAGAAATAAAAAGTCTATTTTTAGATACATGAAATATTCCGAAAAAAAAGAATTACGGCTATATTGACGTCTAAAAGCTTAACTCTTAATAAGTAGCTTTCTTTCCTCCTTGACCCTTTATTATTAATTTCGACTTTTTACTGTTGACTTGCACAGATTAAATTTTTGGCCGCCTCTGTTTCTTCACTTAACCGCAATCGATCAAGGCTCACCCACGCTTCTCCCGCGCTGTGTCTACTAACGTCAGAGAACCCGTGTATTTATAAACAAAATCTGGAGCGCTCGGAGGAAGTCCCATCAGCATCGAGAAGACGCTCGGGAGTCGTCCGGGCGGGAAAAGTATTGGAAAGTAGCAGAGAGCCAAAAAGAAGAGATTCAAAATGGATATGTACGTTCCTCGGGAAATATTTAGAGGAGAAGACTATTACGGGGGAAAGAAGACGCGAAGAACGCGAAGAACGCGAAGAACCGAGGTCCTGCGAAACCTTTCACCAAGAAAGATGTTCTCGTAGGGGCAACGCGCCGAAGAAAAATTCCTCGGGTTGATGAATCTAAAAGATTCAGCGCAGTAGGACGATCGTGAAAAATCGAGAGAAACCAAGTGACGAAGAAGTGAAGTGAAAATTTGATACGCTTGTAGAAGACGATAGGAAGATTTGCAACCACCGGAGAAGAACTGCGAAACAAAGATAAAACTTGATAATCATTTTATTGAAAAAGCATTAGTAGTATAAAAAAAGAAAAAAAAGAAACTCGACTATACCAATGTGACACTGCTCGGTATGCCTAAGCGTGCGTTATCAGTAAATTTTCAATTAAACTATTGAAATCATCTTATCAGTCGATATATCACGTAAACTGAGATTTCCGGTGAGGTATTCTTTATCTGCGAATATAAGACACAAATATTTTTATATAATTGTAAATACTCGACAGTTGTCGAAGAAAATATATTGAGCATGCTTTAGAGAAAAATTATCAGCAACGCTCATTTCGAGTTCGCTGAAAATTGAATAAGAATTATAAAGCTCATTAACATACAAGTATATTTTCATTGATTCCACTCGTTTGTATCGTAGTTTTCAATTTTGTTCGAAAGCTTTTCACTGCTTTCAGAACTGATTATTCCTCCTTGGTACTCGAGAAGATACAATTTTCAAATTGGCATGTGATCTAATTGTTATAGTAGCGAAAACTCAAAGTATTTCAAAGTTTTCGTTCGACAAACAAACTTTATCTACTATACTTTTCTCTTCATTTCATGCCATCTATATGCCTTGACAATAACAAAAATTATTGCAAATGTTGAATTTAATGTTTATTAGTACAATTATAAGAAATATGTGCGGAGATATGTACACTTATTAAATAGTGTTTATTACAAAAAGGAGTAGCCATATTTGGCTATTGGTCTCTTAATGGACATTTAATAATGTTATTGGTTATCAAATTTATCCAAAACAATTATTACATAGCTTCCTTCACGTTAGAAGGTATTATGCATTACTTATTTTAATTCAAACTCAAATGTTACTATAAAAATATATTTCCTTATTTAAATAAAAAATAATATATATATGTATATATACATACATATTTATATTATATATCAGAATGAGAAATAATATAAAAGCTGACCATATATATATATATATATATATATATATATATATATGAGAAGTGCAGCAAAACTATTACGAGAAACCTGCATGAATATTTTGTTACAACAATCTGATTTAAACGATTAGTTTTATCGATAGAAAGTAAGAATTCTAATGTTTGAGAAAGAAAAGTACGATAGTTTTGCTACATTCTCGATTTACAGGAAAACAAAAAAAATGATATATTCTCCTCTTAACGTAAAATATATGAAAATTTATTATTTCTCTCTTTAGGGTCCTTCGTTGTGAAAGAAAAATCCTAAAATTTTAAAAAATTACGCTCAGGACTGAATGCATGAAAAAAAAAAAAATTCACTGAAAAACTTAGCATGCACGTGTTCTAATGTGCTAATTCGTTTTCAGCCATTTCCAAGAAAGTAGCGGACTTGCTTGGTTTTTCGATTCTAATATAAATCTAATTAAGAAAATAATATTATCCAACTCTAATGAATATATACCACGTACAGGGAGAGCTATATATTTATTACTCTGTAATAAACACACTATATTCTGTAATAAATGACTAAGCTACGACTGCTACATTTGTTGCTTGTATCTGAAAAGAACCTTGCTGTCCCTGTACGTTTCCTAACTTGCCAGATGAGAAACACAAGAAATACTTTTTATTTATAAAAAACAAAAAAACAATATATTTAACATATTTCTCGAACTATGCATTAAAACTGTCATTCTTCCCCTGTGTCGATCCATCGAGAGCGCTGAATTTATTTTTTGTTTGCGTCGCCGATGAGAAATTCTCGGGTCGTCGTAAACGCATCAAGACCCATTCATAAATATCGGCTCCTTCCTCGGCAAATAATTATTTCCGGAAAAACAAGCGTGCTTTTCCTTTTTTCCTCCCCATGCATTAGCGGAAAATAAACGACAGCTAATATCCAGTTTTTGGCACGCGGCGAAATAGCCGGAAATAGCGACTTGGGCTATTTCTGCAAATTACCAAAACTGGGTTAACGACACAACGAGTGGGAAAGGTAAAACTAAAAAATTCCTTCGTATAAAAACGGCCATTAGACAGTGCCATCGATACTATGCGTTCATAGTTTATTTCCGTTTAGCGCTGCTTATAACCTGTGCCAAAGACGCCTTGCACTGAAAGTGAAGAAAATAGTCCACCACGTCGAAGAAAGAACGAAGCGTGCGTGGCATCTGATAAATGAAATTCCCTCCGGATTTGCAACCTGGGGAAAAGAAAAGAAACGAAAAACACACGCGCGCGCACATTTTCACTCGTAAGCGAGTATGCGTTTTCCGACGAAACGTCAAGTGCGATTATCTCGAAAAAATCGCTCGGAACCAGAAAACCTTTTGAGAATCTGCCTTTGAAATTAGCGAATGGGGGAAATTGAGGAGAAATGGTGAAATTCGATTTTTCAGCGTTGACTGAAAGTATCTGGAAATATCTTCAATTGTGTTGGACACAGGTGAGTGTCCTCAGAAGATCGCCCGGTATAGACGGTGGTCAAATGAAAAGCTACTATAAATAATTCGATTGGTCTCGACACTCTCAGTCTCTGGGCCCTCAGCCCGGCGAGTTGGAGCCAACTGCTGCTCCTTAGCGGTTCCTCGGGGTTTCCTCTTCTTCTCTTCTTCTCCATCCACCTGTGAATCTTCAGTGAGTGTGCTAAAACCCTTCTTGTCAAACTTCCCACTCGACAACTTTCTATGAGAAAATTCTCAAAAAATATCACTTTCGTTACTTGGGGAAACCATTGGACCCCCCACCCCTCTGTCACTCTCTCTCTCTCTCTCTCTTCCTCGCAAAAATTGAAGAAATGTAGAAAAACCAAAATTTCGCGCAAGGTCCTTGAACATCAACCAAGATACTCGGTACAGTTACGAGGGACTTGATAAGCTATTCGAGCATGTTTGATAATCGTGTTAATTTCTCCTCTATTAGCCGGACGAAGATCTGGTACGCGGTTTAACTTGACGAACCGTCGTCGGGTCGTATCGTCATTAAGGTCCAAATCGGCGAGGAAGAGAAGCGGCAGGTGTAGAATTGCGAAGTTCCCGGAATGGTTTTCGATCCTACGGAGTCTGAGCTTGCGCGTTGCAGTTGTCGCTGATGCAAGTGCTGTAGCTAAAGTAAAAGAGGAGGAACGGAGAAGAGAAAAGAGAGAGCGCTAAGTCGAGTCCAGAGTAGCTTCTGCCGCAAGGCATCATGCGGTGCGTGGGGTAACGTGGCAAAGAGGACAAGGACGAGTCAGGAGGGCACAAGGACGGGCCGAAGTGAACCACAGCCCGAGCAGAGAAGTCGAGTGGAGAGGTTGGGAAGTTGGGGAAGTTGGGGAAGCTGGGGAAGCTGGGGAAGCTGGGGGAGCTGGGGAAGCCGAGGAGTCGGAGGGGAAGGCCTGAGGAGCCAGGGAGACGCTACGAGCTGGAGATAGAAGCCGCAACGTGGGCTCCGCGGGGAAAAGCCGGTGGGGATGGAGTCCGAGCTACGGGGAGGACGTACCTCCCGAGCCTCCTCCACGTCCAGTCTAGAGGTCCGGTGCGGGTGTCAGTACTACCAGAGCGACTCGCTTTTACCGGAACGCCGTGCTCTCACCAGTAGGCCGTCGTCCAGGGCGATGATGCGACCGGCCACGGAAAGATGCAGGTCAGTAGCGAAATTTTCGGTTTATCGAAATCGACTGCTAGGGAGAGACTTTGGTAATCGCGTACCTACACCATCGCCAACACCAAAATCGCACCCTTACGAGGTTGATTCCTAAATGGACCTTTGCTCGAACCCTTTGCTCATCTTCCACGTAGCTTCTCGAGCAACGTCTCGCGATGACTCTGGAGAATGACTCTAGAAGGCGGCGGTAGTCATGGAAATTTATCGCGAGTGCTCCCGCCATCCAATGTCCTTGAACGAGTTGGAGACTTTTGATCCCCGTGGCCTTCGAAGGGCTATTCAGCCGCGTCGGTGGTCGGTAGTCGGTTAGGGTAGTAGTCGCGACACGGTGGGTATGGGTTACGTGAACTCGGACGTGTTGCGGAGTACCGCAGCTATTTAAGGTTTGCCCGGCTGGCTATAGATAGAAACCTAGGTCAGCTCCCGGCTCTCCGAGTGTCGCCTCCTCTTCGTGTCGAGGAAGACACGTCAGATCCGCGAATGCACCGCGTCGGAACGCCGCAATGGCGGCTGGCATCTCGACAATTGGCCAGGGCGCTCTCGCACTCCCTACGGGAGAGGGGGCAGTTTGCAGCTTCCGAAGCAACGGCGGACTTTGCTTCGCGCTAGAACCTCCGCGAGGAATGCGACGGTAGGAATGACGACGACGACGACGACGACGACGAGACACGTGACAACAGAAAACGTAACTTTGAAATGAGAAGAAACAGGTCTTCACCAGGGGTCTCGGGTTCTGAACAGGACGTTTCTGTTTTCTGTGGGTTTAGCGAGCACGAGTACGAGCCGATCGGTGCCCCGAGGATGGCGCAGGTGGCACCGGTGGTTCGCATCACCGACACCGACGTAGCGCCCGTCGCGGATAGCGACGAGAGCGTCGACGGGCATCGCAGACCAAACGAGGACGTTCTGCCCGATGGCGACATCATCCTTCCTCTCGATGGCCGCATCGAGGATAGCGCCATGGAAGGCCGGGAACTCGGCGAGAACGGCGACACCTCCGCGGAGGAATCCGCACAAAACTTCCAGGACCAGATCGAGGGACGCTTCCTCGACGTTGTCGGTACCACCACCACCACCCCCGGTGCCAACACCCAGTCCAGAACGACCGACCTCGAGCTCGACACCAGTCAGGTAATCGCGGACTTTTATAAATAACAGCGTCAATCACGAGAGCACACCCTCTTGTTAACAACTACCACGTCAATAAACATCGATCGCGGACCTCTAATATCTCGCGACGACTCCGTAACTTGCGTCAGAAGTTGGCGAGGGGCCAGAATTCTTTCGCGGTGACAAATGCCGCTTGGAGACCCCACGTGACGACGAGCTGTTTGTCCCGCTCGGTTTAATGGACTTTATTTTTACGATCGCAGGTAGACTCGAAGAAGCTGGAGGTGCCTCCCCAGCAATGCGGGGCACGAGGTTTGCCGCAGAAGATACGAAACCAGGCGGTGAAATTGCGCTTCCGACTTCAGAGATTGCGCCGGCCCGCAACTGCCACGACCTCCTCCGAGAAGCGACAGCAAAGCTCCGCCGCGAGAGCGGACAAGCCGAAGGCGGAGAAGAAGAAGCCCAGCAGGATGGACAGAATAAGGTCGTCCCTGCCGGACAGGCCGAGGTTCAGTTTGCCGGAGAAGTCAAAGTTCCACTTGCCCGCGAGATCGAAATTCCACTTGCCGGACCGCTCGAAGATACACCTGCCGGAGAGACCGAAGTTCAACATCAAGAGGCCCAACTTGAAGCTTCCCGGCTCGCTCGCGCACCCCAAGAAGGCCCCGTCCTTGAGGGAGCAGCAGAAGCAAAGGTCGACCGAATCCAACGCGGGCTCCCGCGGCAACATATTCGATTTCGCGACGGTCCCTCGTATATTCGGCAAGAGGTTCAAGGCCGGCGCCGACGAGTACGCGACCTCTTCGCCGAAGGACTCCCGTGCCCAGTCGGCGGAAAGTGCCACGCTACCGCGCACCGCCAAGAAGAAGTCGCTGAGCGCCAGATGGGCCGAGCGATTTGCCGGAACTGCGGGAATCGGCGACGACGAGAACGTCGTCCCCGCCGAACGAGTTCACCCCTGGAGGCACCCCTCGCTGGAGGAGCCCAGATTATCCATCAGGATGGAGGAGGAGGTGATCGTCGCTACCAGAGACTTCCCTTGGAGCGAAAACCAGAGGGACCTTCGTCATCACCACCACCAACAACAACAACAACAACAACCTCCGCAACGCATAGTGGAGGAAATCAGATACATGGAGTACGAGCAGGACTCGGGGGAGATGTCCGACAGACAGGTGCCCTCGCGATCGGAGGACGAGTCCAAGCGAGAGGAAGACTCCTACGATCATCGGTACAACGAACATGGCGTGAGGGACGAGTATGTTATAGCCAGGGGGAAGCTACCAACGAAAGAGGGCGAATGGGAGTCCGACGAGATCATAGCGGCCCAGGTCGTCATCAGGCCAATGCAGAGATCCATGAGCGACCAGGTGGTCAGGGACTCCGAGGTGGACAGGTACGACGGCTCCTTCCCACCCGTGGACCCCAGAAGGTTCGGCCAACGGAAGGTGGGCTCCGAGGAGGAGGAGGAGGTGGACTACGAGGAGGAAGAACCGGAGTCGTCGTTTCATTCGGACAAGGAGATACAACAGTCCAGCGGCAGCTCGGTCGACAGGCGTCGTCACGGCTACGTGGAAGAGGTGGACTTTGACGAGTTCTTCGTCAAGGACGTCAAGGCTGTCAGCGAGGACGAGCTGAACTTGGAGAAGTACCTGGCGACCGAGATCAAGCAAGCTTTCATATCGGAGTCGTCCTTCGCCGATGACAATGTCCTGGCGTCGCCGCCGAAGCGGCCGGCGAGAAAGAGGATCTTGAGAAAACGAAGGGAGGGCTCCGCGGACTCCTACGACACGACCGACGCCGTTGTCCCGGTCAGGCCGAAGAGGGAGAGGGTGACCCGGCGCAGCGTCGACTCGACCGGCGACTTGCCCTCGGAGGAGACCAACAGCTCGAGACACCGCGTCATCTACCAGGCCGAGGTCCAGATCGGGGAACCTTCGCCGGGAGAACCTCTGGACGACATCATCGTCGTGAAGCCCGCCCGGAGAAAGTCCAGTTCGTCCTTGAGAAGCCAATCTCAGCCGGACGAGGCGATCGTACCGCGATCCCCGACGCCTTGCCCGCCGCCGTCCCCCCTTCCCGCCGCGTTCGCACCCTCGCCGCCTGTCGTGCCCAAACGCAAGAAGCGTCTCAAGCAAGCTGCCAGCGCGACCTTGAATCGACAGTCGGAAGACATTTCGCTGAATGGATTTCCGGACGAGCCGAGGAGCGACGACCTCCGTCACTCGGGGGGGGAGGAGGAGGAGGAGGAGGAGGGAGCTATGGAACCGATCGGCCTTGAGAGGAACGTGTCGCGATTCGCCGATGACGAGGACTACATCAGTCCCGAGCCATTGCCGCCGAAGAGAAGATCCAGATCCCGAACGGCTTCCATGCCGCCCGACGAGGATCGTACATCGCGTGGCGCGGAATCGCTGCCGGAAGTGGAGTTTATCGAGGATATTCCCATGGACACCGTGGACACCACCGTGGACCTCGCGCAACTGGACCCTGCGGGATACGCCACCGTCGACAAGCCCGTCGACAAGTCGCCCAGGCCCTCCCCTCCGCGGAGACGGCGTCGCAAATTTTTCACTTCCCCGAGGCAGAAGCCGCCGAAGAGACCCACGCGCGCTTACAGTACGCTCGGTCCCGTCAAGTCGAAGGAGGCGGAGAACATTCTGTTCTCCGACTCGGGGATCGAGGAGATGCAGACGTCCTACGCTCAAATAGACTCCGAGAGCGAGGAACCCAGGGATCTCAGGAGCGGGGAGATTCTCAGCAAGATTCAAGGTCGTCCGTTGCCGGCACCACCGAGGCCTCCCAGGAGTCGCAAGGACAGATCGCCGGCGAGGCAGGAGTCGCCGGCACGGCCGGTGACGGAGATCGCGACCGGAACACAGACCGATCCTCTGCCGGACGACATGATCATAGAGGAGGAGATCACCCAGGGGAAGCTGGTCATGTCACCGTCCAGGTCTGGCTCGCAGATACTCATATCGCAGGAGAGAATACCCACTCCCGTGTTACGGTCCACGCCGCCGGTTCCCCCTCTACCTCTCACCTCTCACTTTCTTCTCCATAGGCGCGAAGACGCCGACCTTGAGAGAGAATCTCTCACGTCCTTTGAAAGGACTCCGTCTCCGGCTCGAGAAGAGACGCGAGGGGTGCGAATCGCACCCGACGAACCGCCACCACCCCCGCACCCCGGCAGGTATCCGCCGGCTTTGCAGAGCGACGAACCCGTGAGGATCGCCAGTCTCGAGGTTGGCGATCTCAAGGTCGACAGATTGAGCGTGTCCCAGTTGGACGCGCACAGGATCACGGCGTCCGAGGTGGACGCCATGATAATCGCCACGTCCGAGTTACGCGCGGTAGGAAGCACGGTGGAAAGTGCCCTTTCGAATTCTCTGCTGAGGGAATTGATAGCTATAAGGAGCCATTTGGAAAATCCAGTCGCCACGACGACGAACGGCGAGAGCCGCGTGCCTCCGAGTCAAGAACCCCGAGCGAAGGGGGGAAACGAGGGAAGCGAAGGGTCCGTCGATGTCGAAGAAGGGAGAGAGGTCCGGAGAGACGGACCGGAGGGATCGTTTCGGGTGGAGGGACAAACGGAGAAGAAGGGAGAGGAAGCACCGGGTAAGATAGACGAAGAGAAGAAAGGAGAGAAGTCGATAGAGGAGGAGAGGATTGTCGAAGAGCCTATCGAACCTTCCGCGGCAAAGCGAGAAGAAGAAGAAGAAGAAGAAGAGGATGATGATGATGATGATGATGATGATGATGATGATGATAAGAAAACGTCACTGGACGTTCCCTCACAGTCTACATTAACCGTGAGTGCGATACCTCCTTCAGACCACGAAGTAAAACCACCCCATAGCATTCTTCCCGTACCCGAAGCAACTTTCAGTCAATTTCCAGTGATGGAGCCCCAAGTGGACCAAACACTGACTTCGTCGACAGACTCGAGGAGAGACGCGTCACCAGCGGACGATTCCTCGGACGATCAAGAGAAGCAAGCTAGAGGAAGATCGGAATCTAGGTCCAGGTCTAATTCGCCTAGCAGGCGAGTCAGACAAACGGCGTCTCCGGTGAGATCACTGCCACCAGTAATTTCGGTAACACCGGACACTGCTGACGACAGTACACAATTCAGTCACTCCTCGGAAGCCAAACCCCAACGCGCGGTTATCTCGTACACTCACGAAATTCATCCATCCGAAAGACTGGCACAAGCCAGATCCACTACCGAGCCTGTGCCTGTGTCCGTGCCTTCATCGATCAGCTTTCCCACTACCGATGGGACACATTTCATTGCTTTCCCAGCCTCGCAAATTCCGGCCCATTTTCTATCACTGACCGCATCTTCGAGTTTAGACCAAGATCCTAGTATAACGGAGTCCACGCAACAGCTACTTCGTGCTTTTAGAATCACTGGCACGAAGGCCATGAGACACTTCCTGGGATACGTCGCTAACAGATTAGATTCCGAAGACTCAAGAGAGAAGATCAGAGAGGTCGAGATTGCCCTTTGTGCCTTACTGCTCCTTATTGCGGGCATGCTGATACTCTGCTTTGGAAGTCCACGAACTGTAAACTACTACTACCACTGGGACTACTTTAATCCACCTCAGTAATAACTTCTTCCACATTTTTATCTTGACAGCGCACCTCCATGAGAATTCTAGCGTGAAAAACTCTGTCGAAAGTTCTTGTCCATTTGCTCTGCGAATTTCTCAACCATTTTGGATCACGCGCGTCTCACGGGTGTCTCGAGAATATCAATGATCGTGCTCTGTTAAGATACGCACGCTATTGTCCCGATCACAACAACCATGTCACGCAAGAAAATTTGTTATTCTTCAACATTGTTTTATATAATAATACGTTTCTATGACTACTCTTGATAACTCTGTTTGCATATACCACTACCCTGACCATCGATTGCCCTATTGCAAATTTTATAATAATAATATTAACTTGAAGCAAAACTGTCAAGTTGACACCTGGTGTGGTATGACTCTTATTCTTACGTTTTTATCCTTAGTTTTCTCAAAATTTTAGTTTGTTTTACTCTATTTCTTTGACTTTTTTTCACAACTTGTCCATTGATAAACTGAAAAGGTAAGTGTCCATGCACTTTTTATGTCACTCGTGTAAAATTACATTTTACATTTGAATATATTTTTATTACAAAAATATGTACACGCGTTTCATACATAGCTCGCTATAAATTTTATACAATGATCTTTAAAAACTATTTACAAAATCTTCTTACTTATATATGTTCCAAACATGTAAAGTAAATATTTCTATTGAAATAAATCTTCTTCGTAGACTTTTAGTTCACGTTTATCTTTATGTGCGCTTTTTTGAGAATAATTTGCAGCAATTGGCGACCACATGGTAGAAGTTACTGCATCTGTACTAGTGTCTATCACTGGCTGTCTCCTAGCCAATGATACTTTCAATTGAGTAGTAGAAACCATACTTCCATCCATCTCATTAATTGCTCGTTCAGCTGCATCAGGTTTGTCAAAGGTTACAAAGCCACGACTAAAAAATCAAACATTCCATTAATGTAAAACAGACACCAAACATAACAAATAGATGGAAAAATTTACTTCTTTTCGGTTTCCATGGAAATATTGATAATATTCCCAAATGTTTGAAAATGCTTTTTTAAAAAATCCTCTGTAACTTTATACCCACATACAAAAATAGTATTACCAGCTTTAGGTTTTATATCTGATTTCAATACTGACTGTTTGTCAGTGGTAGACCTATCTTCCGTATCTTGGGCACTGACAAAACTATCGTACAAATCCTTTACTCTTGGTCTTACTGTCTCAGTTTCCTCTTCTTCCATTTGCGTTGCAGAAAATGGCTGATACGAACTAACTGTTTTCTCTGTGCTATTTAATTTTCGTTCTAAACCACGAGGTCTTTTAAATGACTGCTCAGGTCTCTTAGGTGTTTTAGGTGCTGTGATAACACCAGATTTTATCAACTTTTTAGCCACCTCACGCGCATCTCTCGCTTCTGTCGGTCTTTTCGGTGCTTGCTGTACACGTTCATTTTCTTGCTTAGGTGCCTTCAGATCTTGCAATGCTTTTTTCTTTAAGTAAAACAAGTTTTTTGAAATTATAAAATAAGAAAATAAGATAGAGTTTCCGTAAAACGAAAGACTTGCAATAAAACATTGAAAACATAACCTGAAAATCTCAATCAAAACAATACTAACCTTTCTTTTAAGTTTATTGTATTTCGCCTGCAGCATTAACTCCTCTTCCGTCAAATTTGAAGGAAAATGTAAATACACCATGTTCTGCATGTAATTTTACTGATAATATGATAGAATCATACAATCAATGATGGATCATTGCCTAAACGCGTCGATGTGAAAACATCCAATAACACTGACTTTTTTACCGACTGTACACCTTGGCACAATTCAAACATTACCTAGAGAGAAAACTATATAGAAAAAAAAAAGTAAAGAATATTTTCCAGAAGAGGGAAATGACTCCGAATTCGAAAATCGTTATAAGCTATACTGGAAAAAAAGAGGATTCTCAAAAATCGATAAGATTTTCCAAATACAATTGGAGAACCAACGAATCATTTCGTTCAATTCAATTCAGTTAAGTTACTTATAGGATAATTAATAGAAAAAAAAAGCTCTCTCGAAATAACAACACGATTCTAATTAATATTTCTTTTTTTCTACGTTTCTATTTATTATGAAAATATAATACAAAACATCCTATGTTGTATTACATAGATAACAATGCTCAATTAACGTTTTTTCCCTTTTGTCTTGTAACGTTACCATTCGACACTTCAAGAAGCGCATCGAAAAAGGTAAAGTTGTTTTCTTTCTCTGAATAAAAGGCCTGATATACAGATTGTGTCTGCAGACAAGGCGTCATACAGCAGATACAGACTGAAGAAGAGAATCAAACTGTCTTTACAGAAACATCCGTTTGGCAAAACGGAAGTGGGAGAAAGAGTTACTTATTTCGCATATCTGTGCATAATTGGAGTTTTGTATTAGCGCTAGTTTACAAATAATACAAATGTATGTAAATATCGTTATAATATATTAGTTTCTCTTTTAGCGAGAAAGAAGCTTAAAGCTAAATCGTCTAGCGTCACTATCGTTTTCACACCATGCTAATACTAATCGTAAGTGTGTTCCGGGTGGTACCCGTGATCAGCTGCAGCGTCGTCGGAAAAGAAAACTTTGACGAAAATTTAAAGGTACAGATCTATGAGAATTCCAAAGAGAAACGTAGTAATGGTAATAGTATTAATAGTAGTAATAGTAGTAGTAGTAGTAGTAGTAGTAGTAGTAGTAGTAGTAGTAGTAGTAGTAGTAGTAGTAGTAGTAGTAGTAGTAGTAGTAGTAGTAGTAGCAGTAGTAGTAGTAGTAGTAGTAGTAGTAGTAGCAGTAGTAGTAGTAGGAGTAGTAGTAGTAGTTGTAGTTGTTGTTGTTGTTGTTGTTGTTGCAGTAGTAGCAGAAAACAGAGATTTAACACGTATGAGCGAGCGTCTTTTAAAAGATAATACACTTTCGAAGAATATAACGTTTCACATATCTAGCGAACTGTCCTATAATCTCTAAATTCCTGTTCAACCATTTACTATTCAGCGTTTAAATTACCTTAACATCGTGTGAATTCAACTATCATGAAAAATAATGCTTTTGTTTGTTCGAAGGTGAAAACCATTAGTAATCGGCAGTGTCGAATCGAAGGAAGGAAAAGCTTAGAGAATTTTCATCGGAGAGAAGAGAATACCTTTGGGATTTTGCTGCTGAATGTTCGAATAGTAAATGGATAAAGATTTTACCTGACAAAACTCGACGTTCTCACACATAAATCAATCCAATATTCATTGTTTAATATTAAGTAGAAAAATATGAAACAACGTGCTATCGTCACTCATAAATATGTTTTTCCGCGTATCAATTTAGTCTGTCACAGGCACCGAGTGAAACACATGAGCAATCTACGATAATTCTATATCACTACTTCTTAATGTTATTTCATTTTTCAGATCGTTTAGTGCGTTCGAAGTTATGTTGCTCGACAAGTAATGGAGCTTTACGAAATTCAAGAAGTACCATTACACATTGCGAACGCCATCCTTCTTTTTTGAAGCACAAGCCCCGTGCAAAAGCATTTTCTCCATCGACAACAATATGAGAAATCAAATTCCATTCGGATTTATACAAAAATATCGTTGTTTCCGTTCTCTCCTTCGCAACGCGTAACGGAGCTTCCCTGAAATTTCTGAAATTAACGATACACGAGGCGAGGCCCTGAAGAAAGTGAAATGTAATGATTCGTGGATTAGAACTGGATTATATAGTTGCAATCGCTATTGCTGCCAGAAGAACATGACAGAATATACTCCGATTTCTCGTTAAAATGCATTACATTTGACTTGATGTCAATAATTATACCAGCAAAACTGGTCGAACTACGCAATTACAATGTCGGCTACGTGAATGCTAAGTACAATAAGTACTACGATTAGTATAAGATAATGACATAGATAGTATTTATGTAAGTGTATCTATGTAAAGCGTGTCTAATGTATATCGTGTTAATGTCAAAATGCTCGCACGCGCGCATGTGATAAATATGTGTACACGTGTTTAAGCTTTAACATGTAACGTGTGTGATGTATGTATGCTTGTTTAATATAATATTTACCTTCAGTATCTTTAATTGTTAATTAGCTTTTACTTCTATATTGCTCTTTGTATTGCTTCGGCGGCAGTATAGCCCTACGTAGTCATGCAAGGTATATTTTCTTCGTATTTTCTTCGATATAATAATGATAATGATAATAATCATAATAATCATAATAATTGTTATAACCGCAGCCATAACCATAGTAATCGTAATTTACCATTGTTCCTCTAAGGGACTCTAAAGGGGGGTCTCTTTCCCTGTCACTCTCTCTCTCTCTCTCTCTCTCTCACACCCTCTCTCCCTCTCTCCCTCTCTCCTCCTCTCTCGTACATATTAGTAGTACGTATCGTAAGTGCAAGGGATTAATCGCATCTTCTATCTTAGTCCCGACCTCTTTTCGTCGGTAACACCATCTCAACATATCTCTATAAATATAGTTAACTTCGTATTTTGCGTGTACTGCACTCTGAAGTAAAAGCTATAAAATATGGATACCTGCGATCTTTATTATTTCTCCTCCATCCCCATAAGGATTCTCTACAACGAAACCATATTCCTCTTTCTGCCCAATTCTATACTTCAATCTCTTCTTTTCTCCCTATTTTTTTTTTTTTACTTTGTCATTACACACGCGCGCGCATACACACACACACTCACACGCTTTCTCGCCTGTTTATCCAATATTTTCGCCCACCTCATTCTTCTCTCGTCAAACTAAAGTCTGATATATGTATTTTTATGCACATACTCTTATGTGTGTTTGTGTAAATATATATATACACATATATTTGTTTGTTTATATTATTTTTCATTTATACAATAATAATTATTTGCATATATATAATTGTGTATATATATGTATATGTATATGTATATATATGTATATATATATATATATATTTTATTTTCATATAACCAAGTGGTGTTTTTGTCATACTCTATCGTATTACATTACCTTACAAAAGCTGTCGCTATTATATTTATACCTATCATAAAGTTTAGACTGACTGACTACTGTAACTTACAGGCGGTTATTGCGGCTTTAAATTTAACTGTAAGAGTAATTAGTTAATTCTGCAATACTAATTACCGTAAATTTAATAATTAAGATTAAAAATTGATCGGCTTATTATAATTATCGGTCGCCTGCCTTTTACTGGCAACGCGACCGGCTACGTCGTTATTGCTTTTGAATACCCCGGCTTCCTTGGGACATCCAATTCGAACAATATCCTGCAAATATCAGTCGTAGAGACGAAGTGACAGATGGGTGCGGAATTCTCAGAATGGGGATATCACAATTCATACAATATCGATAATAAATCTGTATTAAGGTTTGCCTTATATGTATATCACATCTTCTTGATCTTTTTCTGTTTTTTTGTTCAGTTTCTTTTTACAACCCCTCACCCTCTCACTCTTTCTCCTATAACATTCTCAACAGCACAAGTACTTAAAAGCATTCATATAACATCCATCGAACATTCGATGAATCTTTTCTCTTAGTCTTCCCTCGGATATTTCCCAAATATCATATGTTTTTAAAGTTACGTCACAGAACTCGCAGTTCTCTTTTTTTTTCTTTTTTGTTCCTTCTCTCTCAATACATTTTATTTTCTGTCTTTATTTTTCCGGTGGCATTTAGGCACTGGCCTCGAATGATTCTTCGTTTTAGTCGCGTTTGCATCTGACACATAATCGTTAACAGCTGCTGCACACCTGATGGAATTAGTATAATTCGATACCAGCACGGGAAACAATACGAGCGAATGAACTTAAAATTTCGGATTCTAATTGAATTAAATACTGGGGATTTTGAATCTGCGGTTAAAATGCAAAACAAAAAAATTGTACGTTTTCTTATTTTTATCTGTCAAATGCAAAGACTCGTGTATGATTGCGTAATTCTCTCGTCGAAATCGATAATGCCAAGAGTAACACCCTGCTCAATTGCAACAAGCTCAGCGTGAGACCCATAAGCTTCTTATTCGGAAGTGCAAATATCCCCGTTAGTTACATTTCCAGAAATTTCTCATTGCAGTGACTGCAGTTACCGATAGTTAGAAATCGGTGCCTTTATTCGGCTCTCGTGTAGGATCATGCAATTAATTACAATCTGTGATTGCGTTTACACTTATCACCCTTTGTAATCTTATTTCAAGCCTTCTTCTTATCGTTGGTTTTAATGTTAGTAATAGACATATTTTCAATTGCCATATGATATTGCTTTTGTTTGCCATTTGATCTCGGTTGGTAATTGACACACTGTCCCTATTCTTCAATCACGATTTAAGTTTCTATTTTAAATAATATACTGATGGGTAGGCACTTTTATCTTATTTATTTTCATTCGTCTTTAAAAGACATATGCTCTCTTCACTTTCCGAACTGTCCATCATTTCATCGTTTACATTTATGCCCATTTCCTTCGCAATAAAAAAGAAACGTAATTCGACCACTTTTTTCAATAAAGTTACTTCGAGAATTCATCGATTCCTCTTCAACTGTTTATCAGTTTTAGTTTTCAGTGATTCAAACAGCTTTGCTTTCGAATATGGTACATATGGTCACAGAATAAAAGTTGATAGTATCTGGTAATTAACCAACGAGTACAGCTGCCATTTTGCTGGGACGTAACAGGCGTTTGTACTTTATAAAGATGACGGAGACGCTTGAAAGAGTTTATCAAGCTTCATCGCATACGAATGCTCTTAGTGTAATTAAGATTCCTGATCTTGTCTATGCAATGAAAATTGCGTAAAGATTGACACCCTAATTGAAAAGTGACATGCGAGAAAGAATCGATAATTAATTGCATTTGCCAATAACGCTCTATCATACATAAAAAATTTGAAGCTACACACACACACACACATATATATATATATATATATATATATATATATATATATATATATATATGTATATATATATATATATGTATATATGTATATACAAATTGAACAACATTATTTATCGAGGAGTTAAATAATTTTTATAATTATTGCTCGCACATCACTTCTCCCCGCTTTCGTTTACGAATTATTGCTGTAATTTATCATTTTTTCGGATTATATAAAAGATCAGCTTAACAAGCTTATCTGTTCACAACGTTAATTCCAATAGATTCCAATAAATTTGTCGTATTACTCGTAACAACGAAGATTTTGCGTTAATAAGTACCAATAAATCATATCGATTGACTACATTTTGTGTTTGTACTTGAGTTGATAACATTTCGATGGCTGATACGAATGGTACATTTTGAGATAAGAAAATTATGGATAGTATGAGAAACTTGTTGGTCGCGCTACATCAAAATTGTTCTCTGCCTCTGTGCAAAGCGAATATGCATTGTACTAATAAATAATAGGTATGCAAATGGTCACGCGAGAGTGCGCAAATAATTTCATATTTATTATGCAGAAAATCATTGCCCATTATCCGTTGATTAAAAATGTCGAAAATAAAAACTAGTTCCGCTCTCATGCGAATTGGAAGGATTACCGTACTCTCTTTTCGCAACGGGCATTGATAGCTTTGGATAATTGCTGTCGCTGCAAATGACAACAGCCAGTATTTGTTTTCGATAATTGGAGTATTGGATGGAGAGGTGAGTAGAGAATGGATCATACGCGAGAGTCGAGGGTGAAATCGTAGCTTGTTAACTGGCAACATACGGCGCCAGAGTACGCAGAACGAAGCCAGAACTTTTATAAGCTAGGGATCTCTCGACTCGACAGATTTTTCTTTGTTTAGCCCAATTCATGCTAGCACGCGATAAGCCTAGGAAGAGAGAGTAGAAATTTTGCAGGATTCAATCACTCCGAGTTTCTCATCCTCTTCGCCAATTCGCATCCAATAAATAATTCCAAATGTCGCTCATTCCTATCAACCATCTTGTTAATTTACGAATTGACACGAACTTTTCGTTTCCGGTAATTGATCAATCGCCACTAACCATACGAATATTCAGAATATATGTATTTCAGATAACACACGGAGAGACCTATTATAGCAATTGATTTCCGCCAGTGCGACCATATGTGTAATATAATCTCCTATATATTTTACATTGTTGGATTTGAGCATTTCAATTAAATTTCCCCTCGGAAATTACGGTGAACGCTTCGCGATCTTTCGTCGAATCGGGCTTTAACAGTACAAACACGAGAAATTAGGTAAGACATCAAGAGCATTGCTATAACACTTCATACAGGTCTTTCCGAAATTTACTAAGTTAATACACACTGAATTATATTATACAGTAATACATAAGTTTTTATTTTCGAATATTGCTTTTCTTCGACTGCCGAAGACTGCTCGCAGTTCTGCCGGTCATTGTATATTTGTCAAACAGATGGTATTCGTAAAAAATACTCGCATTTTGCCTTTTTTATATTTCGCCGAAATAATTGCTAACAGTTATAAGAACAGTGAGAAAATATCGTACATCCAACAGTAGTAGTAGTAGTAGTAGTAGTAGTAGTAGTAGTAGTAATGGTACATCGATAGGTTTTTTTCGCCAATGCTGAACGCTAATATTGCAAATTGTTCTTCTTGATCAACGTGTAACAAGAATCTCTCTGTCGATCGTCGGTAATTTTGTACATTATTCTCATCAACGAATGCTCACTCGAGAGAAAAGGTGTAAGTTCTCTCAGGTATTACGCAACTTACGAAATTATCAATGCAACGCACTAATTGATTTTGCCGATCGAAAAAGTATCTGCATTTTTTTAAGTTCTCAGCCCCATGGTCCAAGATCATAAGTAATTTGGTAAATCTCAATAAATATATCAGAAATAATCGCTCGATCTGTTCGTCAATCTGACAAAATCCTCTCCTTTAACGTTACTTAAGTTTTTTTTTTTTTTTTTTTTCTTCTTTATATTCATTGCAACCATCGTCGTTACATGATAGTTTTAACAGCGAGTACGATCGTAACCTTTAGAGGATTCCGGGTAATATTATTATATTCTAGTCACGCTATAGATAATTGATGTAAACTCCTGTTAAATCGCATACGGTGCATTGGGGCAGGAATCGTGTCAAATTGCGCTTGCATTTAACACGTACCGACGCGGTGACATTTTATGAGGGAATAATGTTCACGAGTGGAAAATCGTATTTCCCATTATATATGTATAAGCTCTCTCAACGCAAAAATCCTTGATTTAAAAGCTGCTGCTCGTAAAGCCATTTCAAAGAACGTTTTCAGAAGAAAGCGCATTTTCGATACCCGGATCGTTGAAACGAGTTTTTCAATCGCGCCAATTTGTATTTCCCCACGAGTGAAAGGATGATCTCGAAGAAGAAGATGAACTTCTCGATGACGAAAGATTCTTTTTTTTTTTTCTTTTTCACCCCAGAAATAAAATAACACTCGTGTGAATTACTCCTCCCTCCCCCCCCCCCCTCCATTCCAACCCAGCCCTTCACGTATATTCCACGCACAGTAGTAGTAGTAGTAGTAGTAGTAGTAGTAGTAGTAGTCCCTGGTAGTTCCCCTAAGTATCTGCTATAAAAACCGGCAAACTTTCACATGGGAAAAGCAGGAAATTATTTTATCAGCGATGTCTTGGAGAAACTTGGAAGTATACAGAGGCTACTTCCTAGAAGAAAAATCGGAAAATGGGAAATCTTACGTCGAGTGTGTGGGAACTTGTGAGCGTATCTCACTAAAACGAGACTGCGTCTCGAACGGAACGATCTTTACACCGATATTTATCGAATATTGGTCCGACTGGGAACCCAGTTCTTGCCAGTATAAGTTTACCTATAATAGTTTACTTCGTTTCCGCACTTATACGTTATTACTCTTAAATGCTTGTTTCTTCGTAAAGTCACTACTTCGTTACTACTACTCTTAATATCTTTACATCATTTATGTTTGTCAATTATGTACAATACGCAAACGAGGAAATGAGGAAATAACTTCGGTACTAAGAATATTCGTTTAATAACTCTCGGTAGTGTGTTTTTCGCGATTCTCGAATTTTTCCTATTGATAGAAAACAATATATGTATATAGATTCATGCTATCGTTCTCCCTACCAAGAGCTTTACATTGGTGTTTTTTTTATTTGGTTTACTTTTTACTATTAAGTTTATCGTAGCTATTATGCATATATGTATATTATACATATGTTAATAATAATGTGCGCGTTCGGATATCGGATATATCTATTTTTTGTTCGTCAAGAAATCTTTAAACTTGTTCGTCATTTCTCGTTTGACAAGAAAGAAACGCCATCTGGCTTAACAATAAAAAGTCATTGGAGTTGAAAAACCTTATATAGCGAAACTATCGTTCTTTGGGAAAAGTTCGCTTGCTTTTAACATTAGTTTAATAAAAAATATACCACGATATCTCCAAAATTTCTTCCAATCCCTCGATTTGTATTCGCGCGTTTTCTATAAAAATACAACAAATCACTTGCTACCAAATTAAATCTTGAATCACTTGCTATTTTATATTTTTTTTGTTTTTGTTTTTAAATAGTACCGTACTTATACCCAACGCATTAATAATTATTTATTTCCATTATTCTAAAATTAGAGAGTACTTAATTCTCCTCTCAGTTTAACTCTACACGAATGAAATAGCGCTAAGAAATAATGTGAGAAATGGAATTTATAAAACTTTCCTTTAGAGGAATAACTTTTCGCACAATTTGCTGCACACCGTCAATAGATTATGGTTTTTTTTTCTTCTTCGTTTTTTAAGTAAAATAATAAGAAAAGTAACTGGAGAAGTGCTATATATTAAAAACCAAACTCTTAAAGTTTTATTGCCATGTATTTATAAAAATACTTGTTTCTGAAATATCCTTATAACATACTTTGTCCCATATTGCTGAAAAAGAGACACCTAAAAAGTCAACTAGATCAGCCAGGATTAATAAACACGCGTGTTTAACAAATAATTCCGTATTTGAACGTATTCCCTAAAATGGTTATGTTTCACGATCTTTAATCCCCAAAAATTTTATCGACTATTGAATGCTTTAAGTACATAATGAGCAAATTCACAAGTTTGCGGAAACCGAAATTTATCACGTTACTATTATATTTTCAGGGTTCGTATGCTAATAATGAGTATTTGTTCTTTACTTAACGCTAATACTATAGTTCGTTGAACACATTGTTCTCTAAGTGTGGTGCATTTTAAAATATTTTATTTTATCGACGGACAAAACTTTCTGCTCAGAGTCAAGGGAAAAAAGAAGCTCAAAAATTGATTCTCATACTTTTCTCAAATTCTTCAAATTGAATTCACTCTAATTGGAGAAAGAAATACATCACGGCCAAACGAAACGTTTTCACTGGTATCAAATTTGCTCCCGTAAATATTAAATCTCAATATCATATCATGAATATTTATTAATCATTTAAGCAATGATCTCTCTTAGTCTTATGCTCGCTCGTTAAATAATTTGCTGGAAAAGTTTTGGTTAAAATAATTGTTAGAATTCTTCTTCAATATGAATCACTAATCGGAAAAATTTATCATAAAAATCTGTCCACGATAATTGAAATTAGCCCGATGGTATTTTTTTAGTAACTTTTCCAAAGTTCTCTTGGAGTTTGTTGAAATTTTGCGGGACGGCATTGGAGTCCACGTTTTACGTGTTCCCATGAACCAAATCAATTAAGCAAATTCTCTTACGCTACATATTACGCATGACAATTAATGGATCTACTTGGCATATTACATCCTTGGGCTTTCCAAGTATTTTTAATTGCAAGTACATCACACATTTGAATTGAGATATAATCGTAGCAAACGAGTAATATTTTCATTACTAATTCTTAATAGTAAAATGTGCCTTCTCATTGTTATACTATAATCTCTTGGTTTTTAATTTATATGCATGAATCTACTGCAGTAATTAAACACTAAAATTAGAATGAGATTAACGCGAGCATTTCAGGAGATATACGACGAGTTCAGGTTAAGTGTCTTTTCGGTGAAATACCATTTTGGAATTAATTCTTTTTTTTTTCGTTTCATCTTTTAATTAAATAGTAAATTCCTATGAAATAGCGCACACAATACATACGTATGATACACACACGTCAGTGCAAAGAATCTCGAAAAATCATACATGTTGCTACGGACTATTCCCTATTTTGTAAAAAAATAAGGAAACCCTATGAATGTTTTTACGCAATCCTGTCGAATGGCTCGAAATGCGGAACTTTTAAGGCAATTCTTCTAATCTATTATAAACCAGTCGCCATTATGCACTTTTCTCATCCTCTTCGCCTCCTTTGAGTCCCATTATGTGTATTTACAAGTTCAAGTAGCTCTATGAACGGAATCCGGAGGAAATTGTTTAACATTTAAATTCGTTAAATAGACGAAAAGAGGTTGGCTTGAGAGAAAAAGGGAAAATTTTAGCTTGAAAATCGACTCAACTAAAAATAGGGACAGACAGTATAATCGTTGAAATTGGGGAAAATGATGAAACGCTGCGTAAAAATTTTTCGCGCTGCTATCTCAAATCTTAAAATTATTTTACGTACTTTAACTTTACGTTTATAGCAAATTTTGTGTATATTATAACCTTAATGTATTATTAATTATATATAAATATTGTGTGTTGGGTTTTATCTTAGTTAAGTTATTAATTGAAAAGGATTCGATCGAATTTCGTAACTTAGCTCTATCTACGATTCGTGTTTGGCAACTAACCACTTGAAAATATTTCCCGAACAATTTCATCACTTCCCCCGCAAAGTGCATGTGTGCTACGATACAGAGTAATATTGCATCTCTAATTATATAGATAGTTTAAAGACGATGTCAGATTAGTATAGTGTTTGTTAAGTCTAGAGCCATAAATATTATTATTATACGGTATTAGTAGGAGTAGTAGCGTTTTAATAGTAGTGCTAGCAATAGTATTAGCAGCAGTATATAATCATAGTAATAGTAATAGTATAAGGTAATAGTATTAGTAATAGTATAGTAATAGTAATAGATATAGTGAAGATACGCAATTAAGTTTTTTCTTTAAGTAGAATCGCATGCGAAAGGGAGAATATAAGGATTCGCCTAAATCGAAGCAGGAAAGTCGAAATAGTTCATTGTGATAGAAGAGAAAGTTCTCATAGTTGATAAAAAAAGAAACTCAGAATCGCTAGTCACCATAAGGAAAAATCCATTATCCGCTTCCTCGCCGTCTCTTGTAATTGTACTAATTCCTATATATTGCTAGAGAGAGATTTGTAAGAATTATTTATCTAGTGGAGAATACGCGGTTTTTATGTCAAAATAATCTCGGTATTTTGATTCGTGGATTTGAAGAAGGTTTTGGCATAAAATTACTTATACTCTGTGATCGAAACATCGTACAAGAATCTTATTTGAGATTTTATTGAGAATTGGCCCTTTTTTCAGTTTACTGTGAATTTTATTATGAATCATATTAAATGAAATAATAAAAGCTCAGCAACTCGAAAGTGAAACGAGAAGCAAAATTAAGCAAGTGTCTTATTCTGTAGGCACAAAAGCTGAAATTCTCAGTAGTTTTTCATGTTTACAGATATTTTCGCGAAGTAATAGCGGGCTATATATATATACAGAAAAACGTTCATGAAAAATCTCTCCAAATTTCGAATAATCTCTAATGGTAATTATTTTACCTTTTGCATCTATTCCTCAATAAATATACCAACAAATTTCACTTTATTCTTCTATATTTTGTACACACTTTTTTTGAGCACCTCCAATTGCAAATAACTTGAAATTTTTGTAGCTTTGAGCTTTAATTTTGTTAGTTCACTTTATTCGCATTTAGTAGATTCGAGGACAGAACATTTCCAGAATATTTCTGGAACCAATTGTAGGATTTGTCGAATCAAATGAAAAAAGAAAAAAAAAAAAAAAAAAAAAAAACAGAGAGAGAGAGAAAAACCAGTTGAATAGAATTCTCTAAATTGTTTCACATCGACCTTAAAAAGATTAATGGAAAAACTTAAATGAACATTCTTTACACAGCTTCCTCCTTACTATAAAATATCCATTGTTCCTTTAAATAGATCAAAAAATGTCTAATTAATATTCAGGCACGAAATCTCTAAGCAATAAATTTTGCAATATTTGCTAAGTTAATAACTTTTGTATAAATAAATTGTTTCCCATCGTTGTATGCGGTTCGTTGCACAAGTACAAAGACACATTAAAATTAGAAAGAAGTGAAAATATAAAGAAAAAAACAAGTCGGCTGAAAAAAAGGTTTCGAATCACAATAATTTAATAATAAATATTAGAACTAATAATCACACCAATTACAACAATTAAAATAATATCTAGTATACACACATATATATAATGACTCTCTTTTTTTTGACGATATAATATGATAATAATAACACCAAAAATAAAAAATGCAATCGACGATAATAAAAGAAAATATAATACCGTTAACAATGAAAATAATTATGTTTTAATAAATAAATGAATAAATAAATAAATAAGTAAAATACACGTTTTGTTTTCTCTTCATTGTTCAACCTGTGACTAGACTTTCTGACTAGACTTTGTGACTAGAAGCCTTTCAATTGTTAGCAGGAGCAAAATGCTACAAATTTTACGTAGGACCACGCATTTTAGGGCAATCGACTGCATCGTTCCAACAACGTTCAAAGCATTTACAATAATGAAATAATTCGCACAGATTGAAACAACGAATACGGCAATAGTGCCAAAAGGACAATAGATTCAAACGAATCGATCGCGACTAATTAATAAAATGACCAATATCAACTATTCACTGGAAATAAAGTCATTGAAAAAAAGAACATCATCTCGCAGCACGGGGGTGTATGTATATTAAATATATATAAGTATATACTTTTCGTTGTATTCTATGAGAATAAATTAATATTGCTTAATGTTTATTGCTTTACGATCTGATACGAAAATCGCACGGCCTATTTGTGCAGTTTCACTAAATTAATCCGTTAATAGGCTAGCCGAAGCTATTTACATTCAAAAGCTGCTGCTTCTAACAGGACCAAAAACTTCCCTCACCATTGAGGATCTTTCCATTGGCTATTTGCTTTTGATCTCGACGCTATTTATCCGTTATTGTGCATGCACGTGGAAATTATTGGCGACAATTGCTAGAAAAGAAATCAGGATCGCCGTGTTTAACGATACTCTCCGGTTGCTTCTTTGAGTTTGAAAGCTTCAATGATCTTCGTATTTCTCGCACCCTTCGTCCTTCGCGTGTCCTATCGAGTTTCCACCGATTCCATTCTCCGTTCTCCGATTCTTGCGACTCTCCCGCGCGACTGCCTCGTTTCTGTCGGTAAATGAATTCTGATGACGGGAAGAAAGTCGATTCTTTCGAATTAATCTCTCAAGACCCTATAACCAGCCAGGCTCTTCCTCCTCCTCCTTGTTTGATCAACCCCTAGCGCACTGTGTGGGCTTCTACGGCACATTCCGGCTTGCCACATCCACCTGAATATATTGGCAGAAAACTAATAGTTCAAAGTTCCAAATTCACTATAACTTCAAACGCCTGGCTCTGAAAGCATTTATTGTAGCATGTAACAAAATCAACTCGAGAACTAAGTAACGAGACTTAGAAGCGTATGCGCGTACTTTCGTGAACTTTATAAGCCTCGACCTCCTCCTTCCACCCCCTCCCTCGTCTCCACTCCTATCCATCGAAACTTTCAAATTAAATGAATTTTATAATGGGCCGCTGGAGATTCTCACATGAAAAAATGGATGCCACTCTCCTCTACCACCGATGCATTTTGGAGGAAAAAATATTTTTGCAACCTCTCTCTCTCTCTCTCTCTCCTTCTCTCCCTCGACAACTTTCGACATATCGATATACAACTTGGCCTGTGGCTTGTCAAATCAAAAATTACCATTACAGAATCTCAGAGGCGAAACCAACCGATAGGACAGTGTACCGGATCGAAGGGTGCGAGCGATGATCGACATTTCCTGCTGAAAAAGATTTTTAAATTTTCCCGTAACTCTCGATGTTCTATATATGTATGTATGTATAATTATGTAATTCGTTGTGTCGAAACATTGCTTTGACCGTACACGTCATTGTTATATCGCTTCTATAAAATATTATATAACAATATTATACGCATCTATTACTTGAATTTGCTCTAAGTATGCAAGTGTGTGTTTTGTTTGTCTGCTTGTTCGTTTATTCGTTTGTCTATGTATTATTATGCGTAGAGATTTATGCATCTATAAGTGTGTAGTATGTGTCCGCAAGTAGTACGCATGTATTTATCATCTGTATGCAAATGCAACTACCTTTTTATGCATCGGCGCTCGTCGCACGCTTCCAAACATTACGCACCTGTCTAATCTTATAAGCGCGTGGTCGAAAAAATAGGACGCCAACGAAAAACCACAGCTGGTCCTACTGTAATAGTCATAAATCCCGACCGCCATTTATCAATAGCGTCACTCGGCCCACCAACACCGTTTCGTTTCTCCCATTTCTGCAATGTATCATTTTTTCATGGTGCGAAAGCTCCGGAGTGAAATTCCATGGGGCACCAAATCCATGGGTGATTTAGGATTGGCGCGTGAGCTATACTACCCGTACACGAGAAACGATTAAATCCTGCCTGAGATCTATTCTACCACGACGCTCGTGTCCTTCGACATAACCATATTATTCCCAACCATTTATGCTCTATTACAGTAGGTCCGCATGTACCACTGATTCCATTAGGGCATAAGCTGATGCGCAGATACCTAAATACATAATGTCTTATCAAATGTATTCATCGTACATGAGCTTGTGCCAAGCCGCGCGATAATATCAATTTGTTAATCGTTCTTCCAGCCATCGGTCGCGAGTGACGTTGGTCACTCGCGACCCGATCATGGATCATGGATCATGCCGTCGATGATCCATGCACGCTTAGACACCCTCGGCTCGAATCGTGGACGCGCGGCGGTATCGGCACGAGTCGAATGGCAGAATCGTTCGCGCGGTCCTATTTTTTGCTCGTTTTTTTTTTCTTTTCATTTTGATGACTCGGTACCGACGCTACTCGTTACTTCGAGCGAATATCTGAAGATCGGCCACGGAAAGATCGGATCACTGCGAAGCCTCGTTGTCAATGAAATCTCGCTGGAATTATCTAAATTCCTTGCTTGGGTATTAATCCTTGAAAATTTAGGCAGCTAAGAATCGATAAATAATGTCTCGATAACGAGTGGTTGAGACTAGAACCATACGCACTAGCACAAATATACTATATATAATATATATATAAATAATATAATATATCATAATATTAATATATATATAGATATACTCGACTAGACTGACTAGACTGCAGTATGGACGTCAATGTTCGACGTGTTTGGACTTAACATTACTGGACGTTTTTATTAATATAAGAGATAATTAATAATCATCAATCCTCTCTTTGTCTCTACTGGCACTTTTCTACTTATAATCTACCGGCAAACCTTGCTTTCTCCCATTTTCCTTAAGGTAAGTGGGGTGTGTGTGTAAGGCCCACCTAAGAATATTTACCCTATAAAACGTGTGGATTAACGAATACGAATGATCACGAACCTTTACCACTTCATTTTTTCTCATGTGGAGAGGAAAAGAGAGAGAGAGAGAGAGAAAGAGAGAGAGAGAGGGACCTTTTATCAATAATAGTCTTGGTTAAATAAGTGGTGGTAGAAGGTCCAAAGCGAGTCTTTCTGGAAAAGATCGACTTCTCGTTTCCTCTCCTCTCCTCTCCTCCCCTCTCCTCTCCTCTCCTCTTCTCTCCTCTCCTCTCCTCTCCTCTCCTCTCCTCTCCTCTTCCGTTGACTTTTCATGGACTTCCCTTGGATCTTTCGCTTTTGGTCTTTAGAGCCTACACTGGACTTTGACGTTCTCGTTGACTTCCAAGGCTCGCTCTACAAACCTTTGGCCATCCACCAACACCCTCACCGAGGTCCACGCACACAGACCAGAGAGATCCAAGGAACCAAAAGGATTCCAGCATTCGCGAGATCCGTTTCGAAGCTCAGAGATCTCGGGAGGATTTCATCGAGAGTCGGTAGCTCTCGTCGACTACGCGTGTCCTAGGATTAGGTTCCACTATCGATTGGGCCCGGTCTACCCCACTTACCTCGCTTGCTACACTCCGGCAGTTCGCTAGCTCTCCCTGGGTACGTTCAAGATCGCAGAGCTGTCGAACTGCCTGAGTTTTTCGTTTGCGCAGCTCTGCTACAAGCCTCTGTTCGAGTTAGGCTGTTGTGCCGCCGCGAGACTCGGTTGCTTTTGCAGTTGCTGCTGCTGCTGCTGCTGCTGCTGCTTCTGTAGCTGTTGCATCTCGTCCTCGCGGAGACAGGCGGACTCGAGGTGCTTATTGAGGTACGATTTGAGGGCGAAGGTCTTGCGACACCTCGAGCACTCATAGTTCTTATCGGCCGAGTGCGTTTGCATATGGGCACGGAGGTTGGACCTGTCCGCGAATGCTTTGCCGCAGTGCGCACAGCCATAAGGCTTCTCGCCGGTATGGCTACGCAGGTGACCTTGCAACAGCCAAGGTCGAGAGAACATTTTACCGCAAACGCCGCAGCTGTGGGCCAGCTTGTGCGTCAACACGTGCATGGCCAAAGCAGGCATACTGACGTAGGCCTTACCACAGTGGATGCACTTCTTCGCGGACTGCGAGTCCAGGCTTCGGTGCGTCTGCTTGTGCCGGGACAGGTTCGAGGAAGTCGCGTACTGCTTACCACACTCGGTGCAAGTGAACTTGGGTCGATCGGATTGACCCGATGCCTCCTTCTCCGGCGTCGCTGCGCTGCTGCTGCTGGTGGCACCGCTCCGACGCTTGGAACGACCGTCGGACACGAAAAACGCCTCGTACGTGTAGGCTACCGTCTTGTTGCTCCCGCTGTTGCTGTTGCTTCCCCCGTTGCTACTGCGCAACAAACCCGTTCATTTATTAAAGCACTTGCTCACCCTCGTTCTCGGACATGCCTCGAGAATCAACCCCGCGAAAAACGTCGACCCATCTCCTTTAAATCATCTAGCTCTCTGCCTCTTCCACCCCACCCCACCCCACCCCACCACCCTTCCTTTAAAATCAACTGTAATTGGATATCGGAGTTATCAACTTAAACTTGTACGCGAGGAAGGAAAAATACGGGAGGTAATAAGAACGGACGGTAATTGTTAGCGAGACACCTGTTAAGAGAAAAGCTTGAGGAAAAGGTCATAGGTGAGCCGTGTCGCGGATGTCGCAAGTAACGGAAAACCCTGGAGAAGAAGGACAATGTAATTAATGAAGTTGAAGCAAACGGCGCCCAGCATTTAGGAGCGAAATTACGATCTCGAGTGGAATCCAATCCTCCGCGCTCGGTTGCGCGCCGATGCGGAGGCTTCGGCGTCTTTGGTGAAATTTCAGAAAAAGCAACGTACAACGGCGTAATTTAGCAAAGTGCAACGATGGTTGTTCGCGGCAAAGTTTCTTAGCCTCGTTCAATTAAAAAAGAAAGAAAAGAAAAAAAACTATTGGAATGAACCGATTAACCCAAGGGGTATAGCTGCATAGATAATCCTCGTGGAAATCGATCGCGTGCAGGAACTACGCGAATCTCTACAATTTCACGCGGAACGTACAATTCATCCCCTGTGTGTCATAGGTAATTAGAAACAGGCAAGCCGCCTGACTATAACCCGATGCACACGCACTCGAGCCAATTCCCGTCAATGAGAAGCGCAAAAAGCGTTCGGTCGGTCTAGCTAAACCGTACGCGTAAAAGAGGAAAAATACGAGTCGACGGAACGACCCTTTACCCATGCACGCACACGCACACGCGTTCTTTTCGTCAACCATAGGTATCGTTTTTACGTTTGTCGCGCGCTGCTACTACTCACCATTCTCTGGCAGAGGTGCAAGAAGCCGAAGATCCCTCAGCGGTGGCTGGTGACTGAGGTTGCTGCTGGTTCTGTTCTTGCTGGTGAGGCGAAGTTTGGCTGGTCGGCGCTGGGACGGGCACGAGCACGGAGATGGGCATAGGCTGGGTGTTCTGAACAGGTTGCAGCTGGGTAACGGGTGCAGCAGGTGGCAGTAGCGGAGGAGGCGACAATGTGTGTATGAAAACCGAGTGGGTCGGGGCTGCCGGACTCGCGCTCAAGTCCAAAATCGCCTGTGCGGCCGAAAGGTCCTCCTCTGCGGCAGTCCTGACCTCCGAGGTTGGTTGCAGGCTGTAGGGTCTGTAAATGTCCTTCTTCTTGGGTGGCAGAGAGAGCGCGGTGCCGGTGCTGGTAAAGCACATCGAGAGGCTCTTCCTCGGGGGCAAATTCACCGTTGAGGATCCTGTGGATGGTGTCGTCGACGTTGTCGAGTTGGATGCTGTGTTCTGTTGATGACCCGAGGCCGCTACAACGACTTGCAATTCCGGACCGGATGGAGCTGCCGGGGGTGGCGGAGATGGCACGAGTGGACGCGCCAATTCCGCCGCAGACCGCAGTGTCGCGTATTTCGGTGGTTCGTCGTGATTTAGCCATGTCTCGTGCGTGTAACCTGCGAACACGTTCCATCATTACTATTTTTTATCAGCGCTCGAGAACAATTTAGCTGCTAGACGATTAGATAAAACTATCGCGCGTTCATCGCGCTACCAACGCACTACTCCAGTAGATTCGGACAACCTCTCGCGTTTTCCAATATCTTTCACATTTGGTAAATTCCACCAGGGCAAGCTTCAATTGCACTCTCTCTCTCTCTCTCTCTCTACTCGCATCAAAGTTTCGGATAAACCACGAATGTTCTCATTATGCGTATAAGTCAATTTAGAAACTGTGCCAACTTGCACGCGCAACTATTCTATGGTTCATCTATTTAATATTACGTAACACTTTGGATATTTGCTCGGATTAAATAAATTAAGATTTGGATGTTTGATATTTTAGAGAATTCTGCGTTATTTCATTGGAAATAAATTGTTTGAACATCGCTATAGAGCTATGATCACCTGTACGGTGCATCGTTTGCCCTAAAATCGATTTCTGCATCAAGCTGTTGCGCAATGCATGCTCTGTTTTCTTTGCCTTTAACAACATGTGTATATGTGTGTATGACTGTGTATGAGAGAGAGAAAGAGAATGTGTGTATGTATGTTTGTACATATAAGGAAATGGAAAGAAAAAATGAGTTTCCGAAATGCATTTACGGTGACACGACATTATGGCCAACTTAACGAGACATGCCTATAAATTCTGATGGATTGTCTTGCCGATAGAGCTTGCACCTTTAATGGATTAGACAAAATTCACATCGTGGAAAAGCTTTTTTTTTTTTCTCAAACCAATAAGATATATCGAAAGTTTAGAAACATGGGGCGTGGTCTTCCTAACATAGACATCTCTTAGAAGAGAAAATCTAACAACGTCGGTTTCCGTAACCATAAAAGAACGGTCCTAAACTTTTAATGCCCCAGCCATTTTGTCGTATTTAATCAAGAACGAAAGTTAGCGGTAAGTCAGTCGGTAAGTAGCAAATAAGACAAATAAAAGTAAAGCAACGGCTTTAAAGTTTGATCGTACTCTCAGAACAAATGTTGTCGTTGTTTCAACGTCGTCGTCGATACGACGTTACCCGACGACCAAAGCATGGCGAGAGTCTGCGGTTCCTGCAGTCAACCAGGATAGGGTTCGAGGCATCAAAAAAAAAAGGAAAAAAAAAAAAAAAAAAAAAAAGAGGGAAAAGTAGCTGATAGGAATCGAAGATTTTGCGAAACAGTACGCGACGTACCATGATAGTAAAGAGCACCGGAAGCATTGAGAGGTGGAGGACTCGGTGCAGTGGCACCAGCGGTGGGGCTATGCGGACTCCAACAAGTCTGTTGATGTTCGATTTGTCGGTTATCGGTGTCTCCGACGACATCGATCTCCTCCTCCTCGGGTTCGTGTCTGTGTTGCCTTTTCTCGATCACCACCGAGGGCGCCTGCTGTTGCATCTCCAGGCCATCAGCGAGCAGATGCTCGTCCACGAAACTCGGCTGATCCTCCTGTTGATCGTCTACCCGGTCCGGCCATGGATAGGCCTTCCACTTCTTGGCCATGAGGCACCGCGGCATAATTACGTAGTCCCCGATCGCAATGGCCGCCGTCAGAGTCGTCGTTGACGTCGAGGTTCCTTCGGCCACTCACCTCGCAACAAGTCTGAACACCTTGCGACGATAAACTCGTAGGGGGTTCAGAGCTCGATGATAACGCGCGATGATCGTCACCGCTCAACGACTCTATGCTAGAGCGAATCGGTCGAGCTGGATCGACGTCAATGACATCGATGACATCGATGGCATCGACGACATTGACGACCACAACGACGACGACAACGACGACGACGACGACAGCGGCAGCAACGGACCCGCACCTGACGATTTTCAGAACTGACTCCCAATCGCTAAAACCACCACCCACCACCACCACCACCACCACCACCAAGTGCTCGTCGTCGTCGTCGACCCACCGGCGTCTCCGTCGCGCTCGACGTCCGCTACCCAGCACCGGCTTGTGCCAAGTGAAGAAAAGCCCCTGCGATTCCACGGGAGCTGCCAGCTGCAGCTTTAACGTTTTCCTGCCTGCTACCGTGCCTGAGAACCTATTCTGCAACCTCGTCATCGGCGCGGCGAGGGCAGCTCCTTCATCCGATGCACCACCACCACCACCATGCCAGATATTCTCTTCGGATGTTCCTCGATGAAAAACTTTCTTCTCCTTTTTCTTACGCTTTTCCTACTTTTACCGTGATTCTCCTCCTCCACCTCCGCCTCCTTCTCCTCCTCTTCCTCCTCCTCCTTCTTCTTCTTTTTCTTCTTCTTCTCCTTCTCTCTTTCCACCCCCTAAACTATCCACTCGAACTTCACCGAACTATCGCTGCTTCTTCTTTCCCAGATTCTTCCTCTTCTTCTCGGTCGGTGGTCGTTGATTTTTGGTTGTTGGCGTTGGCGTTGGTGTTGTTGTTGTTGTTGTTGTTGTTGTCGTTGTTGTTGTTATTATCGTTGTCGTTGTCGTTGTTATCGTTGTTAATATCGTTATTATCAGCGCTATTCCCCGAACCACGACGAGCCCCGCTACGGACACCCCATAAGCGACTTCTCCCGATATTACCCTTATTTCCCGATCGGTCGGTGCGTGCGTTTAGTTTGTTCTTGCTCGCTGTCTCTGCCCGAGCAAATTGATCGAGCCTCTGCCCTTGCTTCTGCCCATTTATCCCTCCGTTCGGCTCGGTCGCACCCTCTTCAGTTCCACCAGCAACTGCCGCCAATGTCGACTGGTCTCTCCAGCCACGATGGGACGCGATACGACACGACACGACACGACACGACACGAAGATTCACTCGGGGTTGGAGTGTTTTTTCCTGCGCCCTCCTTCGATTCTTTTTCGAGAATCCATCCCTTCGCGGCGGCTCCTCCTCCTCCTCCTCCTGCTGCTGCACTCCAAACCAACCCTCTCTGTCCCTCCTTTAACGCTTGCTCCCTTCCCGACCGTTACTTTCCAACGGTTTACCTCACTTGCAGCAACAACTCCATCCCCTATTTGGTTCCGCTCGTGCCCGTTCTTTGCCGTAGTGTCGCTGATGCCGGAGGATCTCATACGGGGGTGCCGTCTGCGTAGCTTTAGGGTGTTGCTTCCCTCCGTTTGCTCCCTCTGTTCACGCTACTCGCTCGCTCTCTTCTCTTCTCTTCTCTTTGCTTCTCTTCGCTTCTCTTCGCTTCGCTTCTCTTTCCTCCGCTAATGCTTGCTTCTCGATTCCTGCGCAGACCACCCCGCAATTAAGGGGTGGCCGACACACACACGCGTGCGCCCATTCCCATCCAGTGGCGTAAATACCGGGCTCCAATATCCAGCCGATGCCACTGCAAAACGAGGAGCCTCGACGACACAAGGGTTGTCCAGAATACCCTCCGCAGTTAACGCTCCGACGAAAATCAGAGGATTTTCCAAATGTCGAGAGTTCGCTGTAACGGGGCAACGGGGAAAGGGCGAAAGGGCGAAAGGGAAAAGGGGAAACGAGACTTCCGGTTAAAATAACACGATGAGGAGCATCGCGAAGAGCAACCCTGTGCCAAAACAGAATTATGCCTCGAACCACTCGATCGTGGCGAGGTATGATCAATGAAACTCTTGCCCCATTTCCTGCTATGCACCACGATCGACGATTCATTCTTTGAAATTGTTGGCTTCCCAACGAAAATAACTCGACGAACAATGTTATCGGGCCAATTATAAGCGCAGTCGACTCGATGCCTTTAGATAAATACGACAAATTTGATAGATCGCCTACGTGGACTCCTCGCTAGTTGAAAAAGTATGTCGTAATCGCGTGGATTCGGTAGAGAGTTCCGTTAGTGGATTACGAGTTTGTCGTTACACGTAGAAAACTGGGCTGGATTGAAGAATTTGCCCCTTTCACGCAGAAAATTTCCTGCATTATACTAATATCCAATTCACCGGTTTAAAGCGTTGGTGACATGGATGTAGTACGGCCTAGCATTAAGGTGAGAAGGTACGTATGTACATCTACCCTTGTAGAAAAGGGAGAGAAGGAGGATATTGCACAAGAGCGAATTCATGGCGTGCGGCATAAAGAAGTAGAGAAAAAGTGAGGGGAAAGTTGTCGCACATGCGCCAACAGTCTGTATCGATCCAACGTCCGGGCAACACCTGGTAGCGCCCACGTGTCATGTTAGGGTGGCACCGACCTCATAACCAGACTCCTATCCAATCTCCATATCGAATATCTTGCCCTTTCCTAACCTACGACTCTTTTAACTCCATTAACTAATCGTCGCACGCATTAACTTATTTGCTTGTACGATTCGTTTAAACTCTTCTTTTTTTTTAATCCCGCCCTCGTTAGACAACCTTGATCATTCAGTCAAACAATTGTATTTTTAATATTTATTCATTTATTTTAGCGAATATTTTCTTACAAATACTTTTAACAATACAATACTCCCTAATAGAGGGGAGAGGGGTGTCATTTCTAATGCAAATATAGTCAAACCAATGAAAGAAAACAAATATATCAGTTTTCTTATATTTGGATGTAATCTTAAAAGACATTGTTCTACAAAATTAAGGTGTCAGTATTACAACAAATCTCTTAATGTTGGTTTCACTGTAGAACGTCTGTCGACCTGGTAATTATTATTTCTATTGAATTCTTTACCGGGGTTTCTTTGGCCACCTTCTCCTCGCTCTTTCACTGATCTCGTTCTATTAGATTCAATTGGTAGCTCGAGACGTTCCAACAATTTCTAGAAAATTTATAACATTGCGTTAGTACGAGTATAAACAGTATACATGTTTTATATTAAAGTATTAATAATCTTACGGTTCCAACTATGTAATCGTTCATCTTTAATTGATTTAACGTCACTACGACTTCATGATCGGCGGGTAACTGTTCCGCTGCAATTACCTCTTCAAGTTTGTTTATCTGTAATAAAGTTTACCACAATTTAAATCTGTAAAACTTAATTAAACAATCAGCATGCGCAAAGTATAGAATGTCAAAAGCTTACCACATCAACAAAGTATAACTCTTTGCCATTATACTGATTTTGATAAGACATAGCTTCTTTAAATAATAAAGTAATTTCTGTAAATCGTTTCAATTCTGCATAAACTAGTAGCCTGACATTTCTAACATCAATGTATCTGGCCATTCTTATTGCTGAAATTATTTCTAAAGCCACATCAGGCTTATTCTGATTCAATGCTAACATTGCAAAGTAAGTAAGGGACCTTCTTGGCAACTGATTTATTCCCAAAGAATTAAACTTTTTATACACTTTAATTATAGAATCAAATGCTTCTTTTGTATTCTAAAAGAACAAAAATCATACATTAGTTCTCTCTCTCTCTCTCTCTCTCTCTTTCTCTTTAACTATTATGTATCAATTACCTCTTTATACATTCCATAAGCATATATAGTAAATTCACTATATGGGAAATTAGACCAATTTTGAGTCTCTTCTATTAAATTTTCATATAAAGTTCTTATATCCTCAAATTTATTATGTTTCAATAACAGTTCGTACAAAACTTGTCTTGATGTACTTTGATCAAAGAAAGTTTTAAGTTCTGGATCTGAGTAAGCTTTAAGAGCATGCTCTGGCTGATTCAAATAATAATATGTTCTCATAACAACAGGTCCAAAGACAAAAGTACCAAACCTTAATTCTTTATTTTGAGAATTAAACTTCTTTATCATAGTATGAATTAATTCCAAGTCATCAGGATTATTTTTTGCTAAATGCAACATGGCTTTCAAGTCTTCTGTAAAGATCATATTTCCATCTCCAACACAAACCTCCTTCATCTTATCTCTAAATGTATCAGCTACATTTTCAAACTGCTTATTTATATGAAATCTTACATTTTCATAGGTAGGAATACCTAACGAAGCTTCAGAGTAAATTGATCTGCTTGCTGTGTAATAAAAAAATTAAATATCAATACATATAATTCAAATTTATTTAGTTTTATAAAATAAAAAAAATGAATGATAAATTGTTTTTAAACAAAAAGTAATTTTTTCCAAAATTCAAGTATAGTATTAGAAATTAAGAGATTTCTTAGGTACTTAAATTTCTTAAAGTTACCTAATAATCTTATTAAAAAGTGAAAATTTATAAACTGCACAAGTTGTAGGAAATAATAAGAGGTTAGAATGACTAAGATATACCATTTAGAATATTATTCTTTACAACACTGTTGATGACTCCCGGATTTATGCGGAAAAGTAATCTTAGACTTCCAGCCATGGTTTAAAGTATAATTCACTTAAATATATTATTTAAAATTTGTTGTATTTCTATATAGTATCACGCTTAAACTGAACGAGTGCGCCTAGTTCTCTATACGATAACCCAAAAGGAAGTTGAAATCCCTTTCTCTATATTCTTGACCGGAAAAGAAGAGAAATAGTTGAAACAGTTGATTTACGTTCATAGAATCATTATAAAGAACATAGATATCCATCTGTATGAAGAGAAAGCGGAGCATATTTAAAATGAAAAGTAGGAAATTGTTTTATCATTATAGGTTGAATTGTCGATAAGAAAGAAGCACTCTATCAACAGTTGTATCGAAGGAGATCGCTAAATTTCCATTAGAAACAACTGGTACCGGTTGTATTTTGCGCATGCACAATTTAATAATTATTATAACAGCGTTTCGGAATAAAAGCATGTCTACATTTTGATACTCCATGCTTCAATTTTACACATGTAGTGAGCTTGGTAAGAGAGATAAAGTTGTGTTCTTTTAAGTTAAAAGAAAAAAGGAGGACGAGTTAAAAACATTGCTAGAAGAGTCTTTAATATGAAACGTCGTCAGAAAGATTTTGGATTTGTGGCAACTTCACATAGAAGTAGTATACTGTAGATACAGGAGAGTTAGTCTAACATTGTAAGTGTTTGAACAGCCATTTTATAATTTCGAAATATTTTGCATGTATTAATCATAATTGAAATGTAATATTTGTCATCCTCTTCTTTCCGTACAAACGAGTACTGTCATAATGACGTATTAATAGTTTTCTCATTTAAATGTCAATGTAGACTGAAACTTCATGTATAACTTCCTCATCTGGAACAAAAAGTGCATTCCAATCTTCTGACTATAATGGCTTCAGTTTTCAATTCCGGTCAATTTTACCTTTAAATGCATTAAAAAAGAGAACCGCATGGCCTCAAAAAACTAGTTTCACATTTTCTTATATAACTGGAATTCCACTTTTTTTAATATCACCAAAATATCCTTTCACAAATCTAGGTTCTATTATAACCATTCACCCTTTTCCTCTCTCTTTCTCTCTTTCGTTCGTTCGCTCACTCGTTCTCGCTCTCTCTCTCTCTCTCTCTCTCTCTCTCTCTCTCTCTCTCTCTCTCTCTCTGTCTGTCTCTCTCTTCCTCTCTCTTCCTTTCTCTCCCTCATCTTTTTAACAATATAAATAAACAGTTTACTTTTTATATTTAAATCAGTTATATTTCTGCAAACTTTATTTCTATCTACATTGTGTGGTTTATTCCAACATGCAATGCTTTTATGTTTCATCTTGCAGACACATTTTGCTTTTTATTTTATTAACATTTAAAACGTATACTTATTAAGATTTGTCACAAAATTTGGAAAACACGTTTTGGAAAGATATTTGATATGGCCTGTGTGCATATAATGGAATCGATGAATTTTTTATGGGCCTGGCTGATCATAGTAATATAAATAGCTTGCTATTTTTATTTTTGAATGTTCATGTATAGAGTTATTTATAAAGATACACCATTTTTGTTGAAATTTGATAAAATTATTCAAATATTATTAACAGTAAAAAGAAATCTGAGATCCACACAATCTCAGATTTATTTAATTTATAATTTAAATGTAGATTTAGACTTACATATTGTATTATTATTTTTCTCATATGTAAGTTTATCTTACTATACATTTTAAAATACGTATTAAGTAATTAATGTATGTCAAAATTATAAGAAAATCCAGTTAAAGCGATAGTTTATATAATGTATAAAAAAAATGTAATGTGTGTGGAACAGGAAGGATTGGCCTGAAGAAGAGCACCATTTTCCAAGTCTTGGTTTAGGTGTTCTAAATATAGGTTCAGCCTCTATATTCTGTTCTGTGTCTTGCTACACACAGCAGTATTCTACTCTGTTGCATAGACACTATTTATTTTCTACTTTCAGTATGGCATAAAGCCAAGTTTTATACCTAAAAACTGTGGATAGATTACCAATAATTATTTGTTCATAGTAGCCACATAGTTACGATATTGTAAAAAGTATTATTTACTCCTGTTTAAAAATACTTTTGTTTAGCCAAAAGCCTTATCAAATTTCTACACGCAGTAAACTTTGGTATGTAATAATAGCGATAAACTATATAATATCTATGGATTAAACTGTTTTCCAAATTTTATAAAAACATTCAATTCTATTAAAGTTTTATGTTTAGTTAAAATTGTATTCGTATCAATTGAATAATAAGCTTGTAAATTAAAAAATAAATCCAGTACACAATCTTTTTTCTCAATAAGTTTTGCATTTCACAGTACAGTATACCTCGATCAATGGCCATTAAAAAATAAGTCTATTTGATCCTTACCTTTATTTCTTTTGCCACAGTTTTCTTATTTTATTGTCATAATTTTTAAAAAGTACATCATTTTGCATATGTAGTTATTTTTTTAATAATTAGATATATTGCACACAATTCCTATTAAAATAATTTATGAACAAAGTATGTTTTTACCTTAGACCATGGTGTGTAATGAAACATATGTAGTTTATGCATTGGGTCACAATGATGGACTTAATGAAAGACGTTGTTTTACATTAAGTGCTGGTGCACGTATTAAGGAACTTTATAATTATATTGAAAAATATTTCAACATTCAAGCTAATACTTTTAAATTATATTTACTAATGGCATTTGAAAGAAAGGTTAGTGACAGCATAATGGCATTTGTCACAAACATTTTTAGATTAAGACTTCAACATATTATTGTACTTACATTTATTTGAACAATATTATTTTTTCTCAAATGTAGATCGACTTATCCGAGTTAAAAGACAAGAGAATGTCAGAAGTTGATGCGGATGTATCTTTAAATTCTGAAAGAAATAGAACTAAAAAAATTATATTAGTAAAAAATTGTGTTAGCGATTCAATGCAATCAAAAAAAGAAGTTGTTCAATCAGAAATTATGGTAAACGTTTGCCCTGAAGGAAACAGAAAAAAGAGATTTAAAAAGAAACCATTGAAAGTAGATGATGTAAATGATGTGCTCTCAGATTCTGAGGATAACAATAAAACAAAAGTAGAAGATGAATTTGCCCCCGAAAAATATTTTAATAAGGAAACACTATACAAACCAAAAAAGTTAGATGATGAAGTATTTGAATACAGTAATAATTCTTACTTATTTGATGGTTATAGGCGTCTTTTCAACAGTGAAAAATACTATAATACAGATAAACATTATGAAAAACCAGAAATAGGTATGTATATAAGTTGAAGCAAAACTATTTTAATACGTGTAAATGTGAATGTATAATATATTTTTAATATTTAAGGTTACGTGGGTTTAGTTAATCAAGCAATGACTTGTTATCTAAATAGTCTTCTTCAAGCATTATTTATGACACCAGAATTTAGAAATGCTTTATATAATTGGGAATATGTGGAAGGTTCAGAAAAAGATGAAGCAAATAGCATACCATATCAATTGCAGAAATTATTTCTTAATTTACAGGTAACACTACTAAATTGAATTTTTCACACAATTAACTTGTGAAGCACTGAAATCTATTTATTTTAATTTATATGCAGACATCTGCAAAATCTGCAGTGGAAACTACAGCCTTAACTAAAAGTTTTGGATGGGACTCTACAGAAGCTTGGCAACAACATGATATACAAGAACTATGTAGAGTAATGTTTGATGCATTAGAACAAAAATTTAAAAATACAGAGCAAGCAGATTTAATTAATAGACTTTATGAAGGTAAATTTGATTATTATCTACATATATACAGTGGATTCTACAGTATAAACTGGATTCATTTTTTTCTTGTTTCTTTTCACTTAGGAACTATGATTGACTATGTTAAGTGTTTTGAATGTGGCACAGTAAAATCAAGAGAAGATACTTTTCTTGATATCCCTTTACCACTTCGGCCATTTGGTAGTAATGTAGCATATAGTAGTGTGGTAAGATTTTACTTAATGCTACAGAAGTATATGTAGAATCTAATATAAATAATATATTCTAAATAATGCTTCTTTTATAGGAAGAAGCAATGAATGCATTTGTTCAACCTGAAACTTTAGAAGGAAATAATCAATATCATTGTGAGAAGTGTAATAAAAAATGTAATGCGCACAAAGGATTAAGATTTAATAAATTTCCTTACCTTCTAACGTTACATCTTAAAAGATTTGATTTTGATTATAACACTTTTCACAGAATTAAGTTAAACGATAAGTAAGTTTAAACGAACCAAATATTTACACTATGGATTTTATTAATTTAAATAATGACATTTTACTTAAACAATCAAACGTTTGTTTTTGCGTTACGTAAATATGATCTTTTTTGCAGAGTCACGTTTCCGGACATTTTAAATTTAAATTCATTTATCACGCCAACAAATCAAGATTCACCTCAAAGCGAGGAAGACATTGGCGTGCGTGTGAAGTGTGATGATAGTTCAACAACTGATAGCGGTACTTTAGATGACGAATGCCTGCCGTGTGACAACAGTCTTACAAATAATAATCATTCAACAAATCATGATGGGGATGAAGATGAAGGTAAGACTATTGTCGCACAGGCATTTGTTGAAACCATTTTCAGAATTGTTAGAAGATATGTATGGTTAACTCCAGGTATAGATATATACAATGGCCCGTCAACTTCCAGTTGTGGTTCACTTCAAGAAAATCATGAAAACGAGAAGGATCGAGATCGAAATAAACAGGGGCCATATATATATGAATTATTTTCTATCATGATTCACAGTGGTAGCGCTAGTGGAGGTCATTACTACGCTTATATTAAAGATTTCAGGACTCAAGAATGGCTGTGCTTCAATGATCAAAGTGTTACTGAGGTAATGGGTGGAATACTTTTAATTCTCCTAGCATAATTCGTTCGAATTATTTTTTAACATACATCAATAATGATTTTAGATAACACATGATGATATACAAAAAACATTTGGTGGTGGTCCATCAAGGGCATACTTCAGTGGAGCCTACAGTACAAGTACTAACGCATATATGCTCATGTATAGGCAAATTGATCCAAATAGAAATGCTCTTCCTATGCAAACTCAAGATTTTCCACCACACATTCAAGTATAATCTCTTTCTTAATTCAATTACTAACTAACATTTTGTAATTGTTTTGTCAAATTTGTGAATTCCTCTATAGGAACTCTTGAAAAAAATGAAAGAAAACGAAGATATTGACCGAACTCGAAAAAAGCACACACAATTACCAAGATTGGAAATATTTTGTCATCATCCGGTAGAAGATAAATTAAGTAGTATAAAATTGTATATAGTGCCAAGTGAAACATTGGCTGAAACCACTGAAGAAGCTTACAAGAAATTTAATCTTGAAAGTGTTGTAAGCTTGGACCAGTGTCGTTTAGTGGCTTATGATTTTACTCAAAATTTCATTGAGTACAGCTTCGATGGGATGGAAGAGGAATTAATGTGTGGTATTGCTGAGGATGTAAATTATTTCCTATTAGAGATTCGTCGAAAAGATAAAAAGTTTGAAAATTATCCACCAGGTGGTACGTAAATTAATTTGATAGGCTTACAAAAGTTTACTTAAATATGAACTAATTTATCTAATCGGAACGAATATTTTCAGGTGTCATGACGAAAGTATTCGTTGTAGATATTCTTAAGAAAGAAATTATCAATGGGCCATTAATTATAAGAGGTGGTTTATCGCAAACAATAAAAGAATACAAAGAGAATATAGGGAAAATTATCAATATGGATCCTAAACAGATGAAATTAGTTTTACAAACATATGGATCGGAAACAAAAATAATAGAAAAGGACGATAATACACTTGAGTCTGGAATACTTAGTTGTGATCATATATTTGTATCAACTTCTTACGACACGGACGTTAATAAGCCACCTTCAGAATCGATTTTATTTCAAATTGCAGATAATTTTAGAAATATGGTATTATTATATACAAAATTACCTGAAGTCACTAAAGGTAAAAGATATATGTATATAAATGTACGTATCACGAAATTATAGAATCGTATAATTAAAGTATTGAATTTTTATAGAAATTTTAGAAGATTTAAGTATACCATCCTTAGAAGAAAATTGTAAAGATAATGAGAAACCAGTTAAAAGTAGCCCATCCACACTATGTACGAATGAGTCACATAAAGAAGCATCTCTCAAGCCTAGTTTACCCCAAGCTAACCAAAATAATGTAGCCTCGAATAAGGAAAGTAAAGGGACCGACGATGAGTCTAATAGAAATTTAAGTCCACAGTTAGGAGAAACCGAAGAATGGAATACACCGGAGCAAAGCAATAGTGAAGATAGTAGTCTGAACGATAGTGATAAAACCCTTGTTGGAGATGTTCCAGAAGACGAGGATTTTATGACATATTTATTAACAGCTCCGGCGGAAAATTCACGCGTTAAGGTTACGAATAAGATTGAAGTTGAAGATTGGGATAATTCTTGGGACGATGACTCGCAATACTATTTTCATGCTACAAAATGTACAGACTTTAATCAACGACGTATGTACATTTTAGAAAATTTTAAATATTTATTTTATTTGGCCACATGTTACGTGTCACATACAAAATTTACTAAGTTATGTAAATTCTATTTTTAGTTTACACCGTATTCGTAGATAGAAGAATGCGATTGAGTACATTTAAGAAAAAACTAGAGCCTTTCGTTGGAGTGCCTGCAGATTATTTTAAAGTTCTGAAGTGTAGATTACTTCAATCTTTCGAAGGCGGTGAAACTGAATGCAGTAACTTAACAGAACCACTGGACTACGATCAAGGCACCAAAATTACTATAAAACTTGGTCGAGCATTGCGTGATGGTGAATTTAAAGTAAAATTATATCAGTTGCTCACAGATTTTTCAGAGGTTTGTACAAAAAAAGATTGAACTTAACCCTTTTAGGCGTTATTCATTATTTGACACTAAAAGGGTTAATTTTATATATATATATATACATACTTATTCCAATCTGGCAATCAATTATTTAACAAATTATATTTAATTTTTGTTTATTAGCCCTTCTTTTCATTTTTGTGTGAATGGATTCTCTCGGAAGGCAAGAATGTAGGTGAAGCAAAGAAAGAAATTTTGGCAGAAATAAAAAAGAAATTTGACATTAATATACCGTTTGAACGATGTCGATTAAGGAAAAAAAATTGTAAAACACCTTCAAAAGTATTTTCAAACGATCAAATCTTTAAAGAGGCTTTGTTTGATTTTTCATATGAGATGATTATACAAGAGTTACCTGATAAAGAAGTAGTTACCAGTTTCTTCGATATGCTCCTCTTCGTCAGGAAATGGTCTCCTGCCGAAATGCAACTTGGTCCTTTCCAAGAAATAGTTTTAGATTTTCCAACTAGAGATAAACTAAAAATAAAAGTAATTTCTTATTTTCATAAGACTAGAAGAAATTATTTTGTAACACGTTTAACAAGAACGATTCTAATGATTCTGTTTTAGTTATCTCAATTGTCGAGTATACCGGAAGAATTCTTAGAAGTAGCAAAAACTAGAGGCAGTTTTCCATGCAGTATATCGGTGTTCATGATTCGAGATGAATTAACTTGGGTTAGTGTAGAGGAGTTCATGCAAGCACATAATTCATGGCTCGAAGATGGTGCAGTCATTTTGTACAGGTATTACTAAAGTATTATTAATATTTTTAGTTAACTTAATTACTTTTACGTCTTTGTTTGTAAAAATAGCTTAATGTAGAAGACTAATAATAGAAAACATAATTTTGATATCTGGCATTATTCCAATAAGTGCCAGGATATTATTATAACTTTAAAATTGAACAGTTTTATTTTTAATTCTGCTGATATCTTAAAAGTTAAATAAATATATTTCTGTGTATTTTATATTTTAATTTCAAAATGAATTCTTTGTGTTAGGGATAAAAGGGAAAAGTTGAAAGAAATGAGCGATGATGAAGTTAAAATGATGGTTCTCAAAGAATGCACACGTATAAGTGGCCTAATGCAAGTTTCGTCAACGTCAAATTACAGTCCACGACGAGAAAGAGCACTTAAAATACATTTGGATACTAAATGATCATCTTGTGAAAGCACATTCACTGTGTGTGTGTGTGTAATCAAATGCTAAGTTGGAATGTGCAAAATGTCTTGTACTATAAATTGCAAAAATCAAGCTAGAAAGAAGTGAAAGCCATTAAGAGACAAGTCCAACCTAGTAGATTTTGATGAGTTTACATGGGGATCTTCCTAATAAAATGGTCTTTAGAACCAGTTTAAAGATTTGAACTTCCTTTAAGTTTTTGAAGCGTTGCACATTACCAATAGATTTTCAATTTCCACTGACTTTCATAATTTTTGAAAGTGTTGCAATTTCTATGAAATATAGAATTCTACATTTCGTTTCATAAATAAAATCAGTGATGTGAAATAATAAAAAAATTTGTGAATATGAAATATAGAATAATTACCGAATTTGTATAATCATTAGTTTATTTTATTGTTCTTCAGTGATATATAGTTTCTTCTGACTATGAAGTAATAGAAGAAGCAGAATAATAATTGTAATTATTTACACAGTTATTTATAAAACACAACAAATTTTATAAATCCATCAAATATTTTTTTGTATCTGATAGCTTTGTGTTTGTTGCCTGCACAGATGTAATGTAAAGTGAAGAAGTAACTCTTAAAAAGGTATTTTTGGATGTTGCATTCTTGAGAGAAAAAGAAAATCTCTGAAAAAAATTGTTTAATCATGATACAACGAAAAGATTAACCCTTTTAATACCACAATTAAATTTACATTGTATTTATTTATATGATTAATCCACTTGTTTTTACTTCTTTCAATATGTAAGATGGTAATTTTAAACTAATTGAAGTCTGCATCATGATTTATTCTCTCTACCCACTACTCTACTACTACTACTATTAATATTATTATTATTTAAACATGATGTTTGACTTTGCATCCTATTAGTGTATATAACTACAAAAAACTTAGAAACTCCTTATAAATTAAATTTTAGATTTTATTCAAAATTACTTTGTTTTTCTAATTTACATATTTTTTAAGTAGCAAAATTATTTTGTATGTAACATGATATAATAATTGTATTATAATGCAGGTAAATTTTGCATTTATCATCACAGTTAGCATTTTTTTATAAGTATAAAATACTAAAATAAATGGTACTGAAAGGGTTAAAAAGAAAATCATTAATGCTTACTTTTTCAAAAGTGTGTAATGAACTTTATATAAATAATGTTTTCTTCGATTGCCAACAATGAAATAAAAAAATTGAATTTTAACATTTAACGAATAATACCTTAATCCTGCGGATATCGTAAACTCATTTATACTCATTCGATTAATACACGCAAAAAAGTAAATCTTAATCTTTCTTTTCATTATTAAAAACTGAGGAACCTGAGATACCATGTGGATAAACATTAGCTATCGATGTAAAAACCTCACAACTAATACTTGTCAACAATTTGTAATACAAATTAGATTTCAGTAATATTAAAAAACAAATTTTCCATGTATCTGCAACTTCCAATAACTAAAAGCATTTTTTCTGAGGACTTGATTGCTTCTATACTTCGTTTAAATATATAATCTCATTGTTGGCTACTTTTGCTTATATAAAATTCTTAATAATGTTATTCGTCTCGTGTTATTCTTAACTTTATCAAAAAGGAATTAAATTATGAGCTTCTGTTTGATATAAAGTAAGCCTCATCGATGAAATTATATCAATCATTTTCATACATTTTTTTCATCAATTTTATGTACTAAAGAACGACTTGTATATATTGTAATTTTCGCATAAATATTTTCACTTGAGCTTATTCAAATAAACTATGTAATTTAATAAACGTGTATTGACTTTTAACAAGCCATTATGTTTTCTTCATTATGTTATTTTTTAAAAATTAAAAAATGAGGAAGTGCATGAGATGAGAGGCGTTTAATAATACAATTGATAATTGTTTTTTAAGTCTCTATCAGGTAAGTATTGAGTTTTATCTATTTTTGTTCAGAATGTCCGAAAATTGAACATTTATTTGAGGGTTGGTTCCTGACACCATTAGGAACATCCCTTCAAAAAAAGGTCAAATCCGTCAATTTCCAGACACCCTGTATCATGTTAGATAAATATAGATATATAAATGATGGGGGAAGAATGCTCGTAGCGACACCTGAACTAAAATTCGTCGATGTAACTAAGCAGTTGGAACAAAACTTTTCATACAAGTGGTTAAGTCCTGCAAATAATGCAAATGTCTTTTAATCAATTTTCTTTATTACATAATCCTGAAACTGTTAAATTTGTCTATTTATTGGATTGAAATGTATCAGTATGAGTGGTACGAGGAAGAAGGTTAATCATCGAGCATTGTTTAAAAAACGAACACAAATTGATGACAATGAAGAATTGTCTTATACTGTTATTATTTCAGCGAGAAAGAATGGAATCTTAAACCTTTCATCGAAAGGATTGTTTTCGGGTATAAAACTAGTTCATTAAAATGACATAAATGTAGCTTTCGTGATAGAACTGAGAAAAATGCACGTTTTAATATTTATGTGTCATGTCATATTGCCATTTTTCCAAATATTTATTTCAGATTAAGTTTGTTGTTTTTTATACGGAATTTACTACACATATAAATATTGTATACTTCTCTTCCATTTATGCATGTTAATGTACTCATTTAAGAGCATTGTGATATTCATTTTAAAAATAAATACTTTTTATTTAAAATCACTACCATTTTATTATTTATCCTCATGAAGCTTTAAATGCACGATCATCCAGCAAGCATTTGAAAATATTGAAACCAGTTGTATGCACTTGGTCGCACAGAAAATTTCTTAAATTGCTTTAAAATTCTAGAGGTAGTGTATACATTGAAGGGACTTTATCTATTATAATATGAAAAACATATTATACACAGAGATTGATATGTTTTTTACTATTATAAATAAATTTTACAGTTCCTAAAAAGGTATGGAGTATAAATGAATTAACACAGGAAGAAATCAAAAACATTAATTTAGAACTCGATTATGATCATAAAAATGAGCGTTGGTGGGAACAAGAGTTGTTAAGAACACTAGACTTAAGTTCAAATAGTATATCTAAAATTGAACCTGAAATAGAGGAATTATCTGAACTAATAACACTCGATGTAAGATAATTAATAAATTTGGATGGTTTGCACTATATTAAGATTAAATACAAAAAAGTATTTTACCCACAGTTACACGATAACAACTTAGAAGCCTTACCAACACAAATTGGAAACTTGTATAAATTAAAGAAATTAGACCTATCATCTAATAAGTTAAAAAATTTACCAAAGGAATTTTATAATTTGTCAGAACTCCGAGAACTTTACGTTAAAAATAATATTCTAACAGAACTAAATCCTGGTATTGGAGATTTAGTTATGCTGATAAATCTGGTAATACTTTATAAGAGAAAAATTTTACTGATAAACTTAAATATATATGTATATATATAAAATATCTATTTTTCTATAGGATATATCTTACAATAATTTAAAAGAGTTGCCAATAGGAATGGGATATCTTGTAAGATTACTTTCCTTAAATGTTAGCCATAATCAATTAGTAGAATTGCCACCAGATATTATGAGTATGAGAGGTATGTCTGACTTCTCATAATGTAATTATGTTAGGAAAGCCTACATATTTCAATATTATTTATTATTCTATATATTTTTAATACAGCTTTACAAAAGTTAGATGCTAGTTCTAATCTTCTAGAAATTGTGCCAGCTTTAAGCGAATTACGTAAGATAGAAAGTATTATGTTGCATATAAATAAAATAACAGATATTCCTGATGTATCTGGTTGCAATATGTTAAAAGAAATTCACTTGACAAATAATAATATTAAGGTATGTATGAGAAAACACATAAAATTATATGTGATTAGAGACATTTTTTAATTTAAATTAAAAAATTTACTTTTATTAGAAGATAAATACTGAATACTTGGAAGGGCTAGGATCATTACAAATTTTAACTTTGGGTCACAACAAGATTGAAGAAATTCCTGAAGAGATGTTAAAATTAATAAATATGGAGTTCTTTGATTTATCATATAATAGAATAACGTTGTATGTATAAACAAAACTTGAATGCTCAAGATATCCAAAATTTGATATATACTTTAGATTTCTAATTTTAATATTTTTAGAATACCAGATTTCATCAGTATATTGCCAAAATTAAAAAAATTTTCAATAGAAGGAAACAATATTAAAAATATTAGAAATGATATAATAAGATGTGGTACGACAAGAATTTTGAAGCATTTAAGACAAAGTGTAAATAATATAAATGTAAATGCACCAGAATATATGCAATCGGAAAATAATAAATTTCCAGATAAGTATGTGAATATATATGTATAAGAACATTTTTTCAGAGTTAAATAAAGTTTTATAAGATACCTTTTGTTATAGATACATGATGACAAGTACAAAATTATTAAGTTTAGTTAACAGAGGCCTAATATCAGTACCTGAAGAAGTTATTGAAAATGCAGCAGCTGCTCAAGTAACTACAATTGATATCAGCAGTAATAAATTAACAGAGCTGCCTGATATATTTTCTCTAATTAATACTGTAGTTGATTTTAAATTAAGCTCTAATTTATTAAACAATATGCCAGATTGGATTGGTGAAAAATATAAGTATTTACAAGTTTTAGACATTAGCAAAAATCATATGATTTCACTCCCAATGAGTATTGGAATGTTAAAAGACTTAAAAGAAATTGATATATCATATAATAGGTATTAAACATTTTATTGACGATTTACTGATTGCTTTACACATTAAATGTTAAATAATAAAATAATTTCTATCTAGATTTACTAACGTGCCAGAAAGTTTATACAATATTGAAAATTTAGAAATAATTATTGCAAATGATAATCAAATTTCTAATATCGATGTAGTTTTATTAACGAAATTAAAAAGACTTGCAATATTAAACCTTTCTAATAATAATATCGGATACGTGCCACCGGAGTTGGGTAATTTAACAAATCTTATGTAAGTATAATGATAGTTAAATTCATAAAACATTCATGTGAAATTATGAAAAATATATATAAATCTTTGTTTTTCACAGAACCTTAAGATTATCTGGAAATTCTTTTAAACAACCACGGCAAGCAATTTTAACGAAAGATACTTCAGAAATACTTGAATATCTTCGTAATCGAATCCCAATGAAAAATTAAAAAGAAATAATATTAAATATTAATTTATATTAACCCTGTTAGAATGTATATGTTTTAATAAATTAATCATATTTAATAAATATATAAGTTATTTATTGTATATATGTTCGATCATCGCGAATCTCCTATTTGAATATAAATCAAGTTTAAATCGCGCGTCAAATTTAAAATGATAACAAAAAAACAAGAGGAGAATGAGCGTTCATATGTTTTTATTTACAAAATAATTATTAATTTATTAATTATAGTATTAATATCAAATTGATCGGAATTACAGGTACGTAAAAGAATTAAAAACTGATTAATAATAATAAAAATAATTATATATAATATTAAAATTATCAGTAGAGCTGAAGAGATTACTTCATGCTGACATTGAACAATAGAGAAACATAAGACTGTTTATAGACGTTTGTAGAACCGACTACTGAGAAGATTGCCTTCATACTAAAAATTAAAAGGTAAGTGGATTTTACAAGTTTTTATTAAATGAAACTATAAAAAATACTCTTGTGTACATCAAATAATTGAAGAAGTATTATAAGTAAAGGGAATCTAGACATAAAATCTATTTGTTTAGAATAAATGACGCATTTTATGTGTGAAAACTAGTGAAAATACTTTTTATATTAGTTTGTAGGTGAAGATCTATTACTTCATCAAATTTACTGTTCTTTAAATATGAATACTTGCAAAGGAAAAGGATATTCATTAAATAATGAGCCTAAATTAATTGAATCATTACAAGAAGAATTCAATGATAAATTGTCTATTGATAAAATAGATATTATAAACTATGATTATCCTGAGAAATCAAAAGATGAATCAAACTTATTAAGTGAAACTGAATTAGAAGAAATACAGTTACAGCTACAAAATTTAAGCTGCCCATTTACATGGGAAATAGAACAGGGTGTAATCTCATATTATAAAAACTCTGCTAATCATGATTCAGATTATGAATTAAATGAACTTATACCATTGCAAAGTTTAATTTGCTTAATCGTAATTGCTTATGAAAAATTCATTAATTCCAATGTAGATGCTTCTAAAAAAAATTTTGACGAAGCTGTTAAAATATATCGAAAGTTTGAAAGTATGCATGAAATGCAGTATATGATAAGAGTTCTTCAACATTTATTGCAAGCTTCTAAATGTTTTTTCCTATATGGATTAAACAACTTTAAAGAATTGAAACTTTTATTACAACATATTGTTAATAAAGACGAATTTAATAGTAAAGAATCAGGTGCATTAAGTGGATGTATAGCTACTGCGTTAGGAATGTTTCATGCAACTTATTTAGATGATATTTCCAAATATCTGAAAGAGGCAATTAAAAATGATTTTGACAATGCTCTGTGGCATTTAACGAAAGCTAAAATACTTCGCTTTAAAAGAAGAAATATTAATATAAGAACCAGACCGGGAGATGAAGAACAAGAAGAATTTACTCTTGCTTATAATTTATCTAAAAATCCTGTTTTTGGAGTATATATTGCAAGATTAATGCGTGAATTAATACCTACATTAAGAACTGACTCTTTAAACAGTTATGAGCAACAATTGATTAATCTTTATGATGAAATATTTCTACTTTCACAAAATAACCACAGAGTATTATTAATATTAGCTTTGGGTTATATTAGCATCAGAACTCAGAATAAAGGTGATTCTGCAAAAAAAGCTCTTGATTTAGTAAAACAGATTGTTCCACAGAACCCAATGTATTATCATTATCAAGCTAAATATATGCAGAAATTTGGAACCAAAGAGGTATTATAATTTTCATTAATAATGGATTTAATAATGAAAGTAAATTTATTATTATCATTCAAATAATGATACTTTTTTGTGTAGGATGTATTATATTATTTTCAAAAAGCAATTGAGAAATATAACTTTCCTGCTGAAGTTGAATATGTTCAATACATTTGGAGAACAAATAGGAGTGAAGCACTGAAACACTTAGAATCAATGGTTCCAAAGTACGAGCTGTATCAAGAGAATTATCAAAATGTATTGCTGAAATTAGCAGCAGCATATTATACCATTAACGAACCTAAAAAAGCTACAGAAAGTTTTCTTAAAGCAATAAAGGTAGATCCTGAAAATGATATATTAAAGGTCTGTAAAAATTATAATTTTAGATGTATCCTTAACTTATAATAATTAATGTATACAAATATATATACATATAACTTATTAATATATTATGTATGATTTAATTTCAGAAACGTTTTAATTATTTAGACTTAAGTACTGTTAATTATAAAAATGGAATATATGGATTTTTAAGATATAAATTCCTTCCTGATACTAAACGATATAATACCAATGATTTTGACTTTCGTGAAACTTGTAATAGCTTATCAAAACTGGTATGTAAGTATGGAAATAGCGTTTTTCAAAACAATCCGACTACCAAGTAAATCCATGCTTACAAATTATAATCTACTTTTCCATCTTAATTATATAATTTTTAATATATAATTTAAGTGTTCAAGTTCATTATGTTTAATTTTCGTATAAAAATTTGTCAGAAAACTTTAGTTTTTTAAGTTAGTAAATTTATTACATAAGAAGTTTATATATATTTTTTCTATATATGTATATTTAATAAATAAAAAAGTAATGACTATGACTATATAATTTAAGAGTTTTCTTTTCTTATTTACCAATTGTTGTAATTGCAAGTTTGAATTGGTACGTATTTGGTTCAAGTGTAGTTCGATTTGTTCATTTAAATAGCAATACTCTCAAAATTTTACGAACTTAATCGAAACTACTGTTAATTGTTAAGTCGCTATCATGTAGATATCCTCCTGATAGCAAAGTTGTATAGTACATTAAAGAATTTTAACTTGCCTATCTCAGGTAAGTTATTGAGAAATAGTGACATCTATGATATAATCGTGAATATTCAAGTATATACTGCGAAAATGAAGGCATTATAGTTCATGCATTTACCGAAAAATAACAGCGCTAGGATCTCATTGTGTATACTTTTATTGTCTATGATTCTAAAACAGACCTGTATAACCTAAATAGTTTAGTTTTTAAATGTAAAGTTAAGTAGGATTATTGCATTTTTGTCAAAAAGTGTTTGTAACGTAAAGAAATATGGATTTTCAAAATCGACCTGGAGGAAAAACTGGAGGTGGAGGCGTTGCTTCCTGGTCGGAAAGCAATCGAGATCGTCGAGAACGTCTTCGTCAGCTAGCATTGGAAACTATTGATTTAAATAAAGATCCGTATTTTATGAAAAATCATTTAGGCTCCTATGAATGTAAATTATGTTTGACTCTGCATAATAATGAAGGAAGCTATTTGGCTCATACTCAGGGAAAAAAACATCAAGCTAATCTAGCTAGGAGGGCAGCAAAGGAAGCTAAAGAAGCTCCTCAAACACTTGCTCCTGAAAAACCTAGAGTCGAACCAAAGAAATTTGTAAAAATTGGAAGGCCTGGTTACAGAGTGACGAAACAAAGAGATCCTGAGTCTGGACAACAGAGTTTATTATTTCAAGTCGACTATCCAGAAGTAGCTGATAACGTTATTCCAAGACACAGGTTTATGTCAGCGTATGAACAACGAGTAGAACCCCCAGACCGTAAATGGCAGTATTTATTATTTGCTGCTGAACCATACGAGACAATAGCTTTCAAGGTAATTATATTATGTAAATATTACTTGTTTTACTATTTATCTATACATTCATAATATTATAATCCTGTAGGTACCAAGCAGAGAAGTTGAAAAAGCTGAAGGTAAATTTTGGACTCATTGGAACAAGGACACGAAACAATTTTTCTTGCAATTTGCATTCAAGAATGAAAAACCTTCAATTGGTAAAGTCCCACCACCTCCAGTTTCCTTAATAAGATCTGGATTAGGACCAACTATGGTACCTGTACCACCGCCTCCTCCTAGAGCTCCAATTTTTAATCCTGTTCCACCTCCACCTGCTCTTTTAGCAACAGGCATGCAAATACCACCACCACCTCCACACTTAGCTTAAATTAAGTAATTTGCAAAAACCTTTCTTTGTAATTTATACTTAAAATAATTGTATTTTATATTATATTTGTAAACACTTATAATTAAATTTTAAGAATAAAGAAAATATAAATAAAACGATTGATTTCTCTTATTTTTTTTTTAAATTTTTATTGAAAATTTTCATACATTTTCTTAAATCTAAATTCACCACCTAGAAAAAGAAAAGCTATCATTATTAAACTGCATATGTAGATTTAATAGTATTACTTATTTCTGTTAAATTTTTAGAATCAGAAATGAACATTCTACACGATTTGAAGTGTTGTACGCACTATTAAGTCCGCCCGTTCATATATCATCATTAATTAAATAAGAATCTTCTATAAATAATTATTTTATTAACATGATGTACATACCATCATTTTCACGCACTCAGGACACAAGCACCACCAACTGCTTTAATTTTATCTTCAGCCAGCTTACTGAAGAATTTTGCCTTTACAATAACTGGTTGTTTGGGAAGCCTGCCTTTTCCCAAAAGTTTATAATAACCCTGTACAATAAATCAAGTGAATTACTTAATACAATCTAAAAAAAATAAAACCAAAAAATTAAAAGACCAATAAAAGAATCTTACCGCTTTTACCAAATCGATAACTGGTGCCTTTTCTTGGTTATCTTTGTATTTTAACCTAGTCTGCTCAGAAACCAGGGTCCACAACTTATCAAGATTCAAGGCTGGACACCATTTGGTATTTCGCCTTAGATGATAATTTCTCATACCCAACTATAAGTATACAAAGAAAATATTAATTTATTTGCTAGAGCTAGAGACTTATTTAACTTTAACTGTTTAAGTAAATGCTCTTATTACTTTTCCAAAGTATCCAGGATGGTACTTGTCGAAGTTGATTCTGTGATGGTGCATACCACCAGCATTACCTCGACCACCAGGATGCTTCCTGTGCTTTCCTAAAAAGAAAATCAATTTAATTTTATAATACCACTCGTAAAAATAAGCAAATATGTAAAATATTTTGTTTGTATTTCATGCAACACAAAACACGCGACCTAATCAATTGAAGCTTACCGATACGGCCATGTCCATGGCTGACATGTCCACGAAGCTTCCTGGTCTTTTTCTTATGTGTAGACTTAATATGAAAAGAAAAATAAAGATTAATATAATTGTAACTTTGAAAAATCAATTATACACGATAAATCTTTCAGGACACAGAATGAAGGTTATGTGTTCCGAAGCCATTATTGGCTGAAGTAAAATACTCCAATTAAAATAAAATATAATTCACTCGTAGGAATATATTAATTAAATAATTATTAAATATTTATGCAAAATAAAAAGTGGATGTTTAAGATTTACTTAGATTATTTTAGCAGAAAATGCAACATCAACACTCACCATCACGATTGCTAGTAAAAGAAAGAATCGTGCATTAGAGTGTCGTCTTATCCAAGATTTTGAAACATGCGAGTTTCCATGAACGCACCATACTTAATTCACCTTTTCATGAAACTATGACCTACTCTCTAAAGTCAAATATATTAATAGACTATTTTTAATTTAGTGTCATATATTATAGGATATTTAATAATTAATAAAATATTATGCTACAATGAATTATTAAAGTCTTTAAAAAATACATACAATTTTAATCTTTTACTATACCATCACATCTCTTATTTACTACTTATGCGCCATCTAAGATTTAGCGATCTGCCAAACTACAGAAAATCACACATATTTTTGGAAGTGAAAACACCTTGTGTCCTTAGGCTGTAAGCAAAATGCAGGAATCACAACCGAAAAAAGGCAAAAAAGGTAATTTATATATCTAAGTAATTTAAATATTGCAGTAAAATTATTTATAAGTATAAATTATCTGAACTATATGCCTGTTTTTTGATCAAATTAAATTTCAAATTCTAATCTCCGATGTGGCAAATATCGTCTGCTCTCACTTAACCTCAACATTATTAACAGCATCTGTTTCTATCTTTAAATTAAATTTGTCATATCATTTAAAAAATTGGAGCATTTATATTGACGACAGTAATTCTTATATTTTGTTAATAAGGTGGAATTTTTTGATATTTAATTATTTAAAAATGTTATACTATTATATAAGTAATTGTAAATATTTGTTTTTTTAGCCAGGAGAAAGCGAAATGATAGTGATGAGGACATTGAGAAAGTCCTAGCAGAATTAGAGCTTGAATATTCTGGACAGAAAGATGAGGTAAAGGAACCTAGTGTCAAAGAAGAAGTTGTACAAAAAGTCAGTGATGAAGAAGAAAAAACTAAAAAGAAAGGAAAAAATAAACAAAAAGCAGATAAAACTAAAGCAGAAGTTTTAACAGAAGACGAAATACAAGAGGAAGAAGGATTCAAGAAAAAGGGAAAAAATAAACAGAAGAATAAGGCAGAAGCAATAGTAGATAATGAGTTTAATGAAGATGAAGATATTCATAAAAAAAAGGGGAAAAATAAGCAAAAGAGTAAATCAGAAATAGTATTGGATAATGAAGTTGATGAAGAGGAAGAAATTCCTAAAAAAAAGGGAAAAAATAAGCAGAAGAATAAATCAGAAATAATATTGGATAATGAATTTGATGAAGAAGAAGAAAGTTCTAAAAAGAAGGGAAAAAATAAGCAGAAGAATAAATCAGAAATAATAGTGGATGATGAATTTGATGAAGAAGAAGAAAGTTCTAAAAAGAAAGGAAAAAATAAGCAGAAGAATAAATCAGAAATAATAGTGGATGATGAATTTGATGAAGAAGAAGAAAGTTCCAAAAAGAAGGGAAAAAATAAGCAGAAGAATAAATCAGAAATAATAGTGGATGATGAATTTGATGAAGAAGAAGAAAGTTCCAAAAAGAAGGGAAAAAATAAGCAGAAGAATAAATCAGAAATAATAGTGGATGATGAATTTGATGAAGAAGAAGAAAGTTCCAAAAAGAAGGGAAAAAATAAGCAGAAGAATAAATCAGAAATAATAGTGGATGATGAATTTGATGAAGAAGAAGAAAGTTCCAAAAAGAAGGGAAAAAATAAGCAGAAGAATAAATCAGAAATAATATTGGATGATGAATTTGATGAAGAAGAAGAAAGTTCTAAAAAGAAGGGGAAAAATAAACAAAAGAGTAAATCAGAAATAATATTGGATGATGAATTTGATGAAGAAGAAGAAAGTTCTAAAAAGAAGGGGAAAAATAAACAGAAAAATAAATCAGAAATAGTATTGGATGAAGAAGTTGATGAAGAAGAAGAAAGTTTTAAGAAAAAAGACAAAAATAAGCAAAAAAATAAGCCAGATACAGTGCTAGATGATGAAGAAGAAGAGGAAGAAGATATTAAAAAGAAGAAGAAGGAGAAGAACAAAAATAATGTAGTTGATGATACATTTGATGATGAATTTGAAGGTAGTACTGTTAAAACTGCAGCGCAAAAGAAAAAGGAAAAAAAAGAAAGGGAGAAGCAAAAGAAGCTTGCACTGAAAAAAGCGGTATGTAATTGATTTTTTTAAATAAATAAAAATAAATACTTACAACTATTATTCCTTTAGGAATTAGCTAAAAAAGGAGACATTGATGAAGTTACAAATAATTTAGCAAATGTTAAATTAGAAGAAAAAAAGGAAAAGGTAAGCAATAAGGAAAAACCAGAACCCAGTATAACAGAGCTTGAAGCTGATACAGATGATAGCAAAAAGAAAAAGAAAAAGGGAGCAGCTAAAGAAGATGTAAAAGAAAAGGAAAAAGAAAAAGGTGAGATCCTTTCTGATAAGATGTAAAAATGATAGTTTTATTTGTAAATAAATCATTTCTTAATGATATTTATAAATTAAGTTATAACACATTCATATTTATCAAACAGGAAAAGGTCCAGGAAAGAAGGCAATTGCTGCTATGCAAGAGGCCTTGAAAAAAATTAAAGAAGAAGAAGAAAAAATGAAACGTGAAGAAGAGGAAAGGTTACGTCAAGAAGAGTTAAAAGAAAAGGCTAGATTAGAACAACTTCAGCTTGAACAAGAACGTAAGGAAAGAAAAAAATTGAAGGAAAAACAGAGAAAGGAGAGATTAAAAGCTGAAGGTAAATTACTTACCACAAAGCAAAAACAAGACAGGGCTAGGGCACAAGCAATGATTGAAGCTCTCAAAGCTCGAGGTCTTGATTTACCAGATATTGGAGAAAAGAAGCCTAGACCAGGTAAAACTTTTTTTTTCTTTTCTTCTTTTTTTTAGCATCTTAGTAAAATGAAATATTTTGCAGGAACTCGTATTAAGCCAAATAAATTGAAACAACAAACTAGTACTGAAGAAAAGGATGAAAAGAAAAATGAAGCTTCTAACACAGATGCAAATAGAGTTCAATTAGAAATTGTAGATCAACAAACTAAGGATGCTGCTGATAAAAAAGAAGAAGAAGTTAAAGACTCTTGGGATGCCGAAAGCAGTCAAGATGAACATGAAGAAGGTAAGATTTAAATTGAGAATAATATTTATAAAATAAATTCATTAAACTTCAAAATTATAATGCACAAATGTAATTTGTTCAGATAAATCCGATGATACTGAAAAGAATTTAGAAGAAACGAAGGAAGCTATAATTACGCCTGTAGAAGAACCGGTAAAGGAAAGAAATGAAGATCTTTCCAAGAAAGACTCTTCAGAGAGTGTAACTGAAAGTGACAGTGGAAGTGTATCTGCATCAGATGATGAAAATGAAGATGACAGTGGGGTGGATGATAAAGTTTCGGATGGTGTTAGGAAAAAGGAGCGAGCGCAAGAAAGAATACAAAATAGAAGAATAGAAGCGGAAAAGAAGAAGTCCTTGGACAATCTACGGGCTGCTGTAATTTGTGTTTTGGGTCATGTAGATACTGGAAAAACTAAAATTCTTGACAAGTTAAGAAGAACTAATGTGCAAGATAGTGAAGCTGGTGGAATTACTCAACAAATTGGTGCAACGAACGTACCCATTGAGGCTATTCAAGAGTCCACAAAACATGTCAAAGGAGTTAGTTTATTTCTTTTTTTTTTTAGAATTTATATTAATTTAATTATGTTAATACTATTTTATTTTATTTTTTTCAGTTTGCCGATAAAAAATTCAAAATTCCTGGTCTCCTTATTATAGATACTCCCGGTCACGAATCTTTCAGCAATCTCAGAAATAGAGGTTCTTCTCTCTGTGATTTTGCAATTTTAGTTGTTGATATTATGCACGGTTTAGAGCCACAAACCATCGAAAGTATAAATTTGTTAAAAGAGAAAAAATGTCCCTTTATTGTAGCTTTAAATAAAATTGACAGGTAAGTTTTCTCATTCTACTAAATAGATCAAAGTTTTTTTTTATAACGAAAATACAATGCTTTAAAATTTTGTTTCTTCTCAGATTATATGACTGGCAAACAATGAATCGAAAGGATGTTCAAGATATCATTAAGGGTCAAGGTTCTAATACTCAACGAGAATTTGAAAAGAGATCGAAAGATGTTATAGTTCAATTTGCCGAACAGGGTTTAAATGCAGCATTGTACTATGAAAATCCCGATTCAAGAAGTTACGTTTCGTTAGTTCCTACTAGTGCCATTACGGGAGAAGGTATGGGTAATTTGTTGGCGTTGATAGTCGACGCCTGTCAAGGACCGCTGGCCAAGAGACTTATGTATAGCGAAGAGCTTCAAGCAACTGTGTTGGAAGTTAAAGCATTACCAGGACTTGGTACAACGATAGACTGCATTCTAGTCAATGGAATGCTAAGAGAAGGAGATACGATGATCGTTGCGGGTACCGATGGCCCAATTGTAACTCAAATCCGTTCCCTTCTGATGCCACAACCGCTGAAAGAACTAAGAGTAAAGGTAAAGTCAATTGCAAAACCTATCCTATGGTAATACGTGAAAAATAGAAATGAATCAGAGAGATAAAAGAATCTGTTTCTTACCAGAATGCATATATCGAGCACCGCGAAGTTAAGGCAGCACAAGGAGTAAAAATTGCAGCTAAAGACTTGGAAAAGGCAATAGCAGGTAAATATTGTGATTCATACGTATACTACGATATGTTATTAGAAGCTGTGATTTACACTTTTTTACTTTCTCCTACTCAGGTCTCAATTTGCAAGTGGCTCAGAAACCGGACGAAGTGGACATCTTGAAAGAAGAAATTGCCAGGGAACTTAGCAGCGCTTTGGGAAATATCAGACTCGTCGAACGAGGAGTTTACGTGCAAGCTTCAACCCTTGGTGCTTTGGAGGCTTTACTAGACTTTTTGATGAGCAGCAAAATACCCGTGAGCACTCTTTATTCGTTTATCTATCTATGGCCTGATCGTAGTTCATAGCGATAGTCGCACAACTAAAACATTTCAATGATATTCGATTCCAAGGGAATAATAATCCGAGGCATAATATTATGAATAAACTCCGAAGGAGCGTTTTGTAGGAATTACAATAGTGGTAGAGAGCTAAATGCAAGCTCAGTAGCGATCGGTACGAGCGTACAAGTGTACGTAAAGCGAGAGAAAGAGAGAAAACAGCAACGAACCACTTCCTTCTTAACAGTTTAGCAGGATACGGCTCATTGGTCGCGTATGATGCTTGTAGTTGTGATCCATCGTGCTATCAGCCGTTCTCTTCAGCCGAGGGCACGTCTCGATTTGTGTCTCTGGATTATCTCCCTACTAACTGTAACAAGTCCAGTGAAAATTTCTGCTTTCATCTCCTTCTACGAGCAAACAGTTCGTTTAGCGCAACCAGCCATTGCCCAAGAGAGACTACTGAAACGACAAAACAGATTGTCCAAAATAATCGCTTGAACGAATGGACTGTTTACTTAAAAATATCAAATCAATAGCTCAAATGAGAAGCATTGATGAAATCAGCCCCAAGCAATGTATAAAGTGTGACCTATTGAAAGAATAATCACACAAATATCGAGCGCAGCTTCGACCTATTAAAAGAAATCGTTATTAATTAGTCCATTCAAGAGAAGCTGTTAAATTCGAGATCAGAAAACAAATGGAACATCGGAACAGAGTCTTGGTTGTACTTGTTGTAATTTAATCAATGTTTCTTGGACGATGGATCGATTGATTCATTGAACGAATGAATGAATGAATGTTTGGACGGATGGACGGATGGGTGGATGGATGGATGGATGACTAGATGAATGGATAATGGAGAGAGCGGCTTTAATGGATATGCAACGTGATTAAAAAATATAATTTAAAGAATTAAAGAATGCCGAAGAGGAACGTATCCGCCCGAAACGGCCTTAAGCCCGTCCTTGCTCGGGTTATGAATGAACTCCCCACCGTATCGTTGGTCACGTGCTTTGTAACGTCACACACTGGCACATACAAGCGAACACACTCACGCATTTACTGGCTGAGTTGGCCTGCGACATCCATATGAGAACTTCGGGAGGGGAAGGGAAAGGGAACCTTGCACACACGAGTACACACGTGCACGTACCAAGCGATACAGAGACACGATCCAACCAATTCAAGACAAATCCTCCCAATGTTTCTCACTGATGAAGAAAAATCGCCGATAAACCTCCTTCGTAACTGAATGTCACCCTTATGGGAACTTTTCTTTCCTTTTCTCTTATTCCTCCTTTTGATAGGCGAGTCCTTGTAATCTTTGCGGAGGAGATCTGGGAGCATCGTGGGCGATTTTTAGGTAAAATTTGCTTACTCTTACGCATCTTGGTATGTATGAGAGGAACTTGGGATTTTGCGCTTACCAAAACAAGCAGAGATTGGCAAGAGGAACGTGATAGTATGTGTTGCTTGAAATACGTGACCGCCGTACAGGAAACGGCCCACACTTGGAGTGAGAGCACCGCGGGTGGACGAACGGACATGGAGGAGAGAAGCTTCGATGGTCGAGTCAGCCACGAATCTTACGCCTCTTCGATGTTTCAATGTGGACACACCCTTTCTCTCCTTATAAAAAATCCACTCGTGTAGACAATCAGGCAGATTGAATTATATCAACATTTCATTAAGTGGCTTCCAGAGAGGAGAGAGAGAGAGTGAGATTTTGCCAAAACATTCGATAAAATTCAACAAGCAGTTTCCAAAGAGGAGAAATTAGCTAGGGAGAGGAAGAGGAGGAAGAAGAGAAAGACGAGGAAAAAGGAGGAGAAGAGGAAACAGAAATCGAGTATGCATCGCAGACAGGAGTTTCGATTGTAATCCAGTAATTATAAATCGTCTCGCGTGCTACGATTTGTTCCAAGAAGGATAGCAGGTCCAGCTAGCTACTTATTCCAATCCTGCTCACTTAAACAGGACGAGGACAGGAAGACACTCCGCAAGAATCGTTAATTCAGCGACACCATTGTTCAACGATCAACGTGCTGTCATCCGATTACGCAAGTGAGACTCGATGATGATGCACCTTCGAATTAAAAACAGCGAGGAGCCCTCTCTTCAATGGAAACGAGTCAATGCTGCCAATGAAAGGACCCGTCACGATGAGCCTTATAATAACAAAGTCTCTCTGTCTCTATCTCTCTCTCTCTCTCTCTCTCTCTCTCTCTCTCTTCTTTGCTTTGCCCACTTAATGACTAAGCTCCTTCAGCAGGATGAGCTGTTAGGAATTAGGAAAACTCGTTATTTAGCCTGATCATCCTGCAGCTCCTCGTCCGGTCGACACCCAACGAACCAAACTACCAAATTACCAAACTACCGCACCCCAAACCCAGGAATTCGCCGAACAACTCGCCTCGTTGTTACATGACTTGAACTTTCGGTCAGTTCTCTCCACCTGTCGTTTGCAAATGGCGGAGCTACAGGAAACTCGGCCAACGAGAGCATTAGCAACGTTATAGCAACGACCAACGTTCCTCCTTCCATTCTCATTAGTTTCATGTCATGAACCGATTTCTGAGCGGAGTATAAGGAAGTTGAAAAATTATTAGGTATGAGTTACCGTGCACAGTGTGCATTGCACTCTGGATTTGCTACTTATCTATTCCGGCGTGCACGCCTGCGTGAACGTGAAAGGTTTATCGTTTTGCTTGCCTTACTCAAAGGCGGAAAAAGGAGGCACATCGCAATATTCCACATTGGTCGAGGCGATGCTTTCCTTTCCTCTCCTCTCCTCGCCTCGCCTCTCCTCCCGTCCATCAGGAGACTCGAGAAATACTCGCAAAAGGGAAGACGACTCTATCCGAAGGGATCGGCGAGTTTTCAGGAAGAAGCGCGGCGCGTTTCAGCGGTTGTTCCAAGACATTGATGAAACATCATTAATTAGTCAGAGGAAGGTTATAAAAGTCTGGGAGGAAGACGAAGATTAATTTTTGCGGAGGGACTTGATCTTTTGAGCCGGGGCTGGTGCCCGGGGCAGGAGAAAGAGCGGGAGGGGTCGGGGGCCGGAGGAGGAAAAGATGGCTCGTTTCCTCGCATTGTTTTTAGCGAGTGTAGCTGCGAAGGCAGCAGGCAAGCAGGCACGGATGGAGACATGGGAGCGGATGCGGGATATGCGGATACGCAAGTGCACGCTCTACCGGCTGTCTGTGTAGCAGTCCGCTGCAGCCTGCGTTTTGCCTTCCACTACCTTCCTCCACCTTCCTTCACCTTCCAACGTTTGTCTGCCTGCCTGCCTGCCTGCCTGCTCGCCGTTGCTGACTTTATCGCCCAAAGAGAAGCCAAGTTTGCCTCGTCGGAAACCACCTTGGGATCCTCCGGTGCATCTTCCGGATATGATCGTCTCTGCTCGACGGAGCTGCTCCGTCGCTGAATTCGTAGACTCGTCTTCGCGAGGAAGCTTTGGGTGGCTGTGCCGAATGCAAGGAAGGAAAGTCGAGGAAGCCGAGGAAGATGGGAGGCTTTGGAGGCACCGAGGAAGAGACGAGAGAGGAAGAAGGATAAAAACCAGCAGACGAGGGGAGACAAAAAGACGAAGAGAGAAAGAGGGGAGGAGGGGAAGAAACAGCAGATGTTTCGATGGAAAGGAGTGGCGGCTCGAACCGGAGGAAACTGAAAGGAAGGGGGCAGGAGCTTCCGGGGGGCCGCTTCCGGCATTTTAACCCAACTCGCGGGGCACAAATCCTCTTTAGCTGCTTCTCTCTCCTCGGCAGCTCCTCGCTCCGCGTCTCTCAAAGAAGGAAACACCTATTTATTACACGCCTCGCATTTATGGCGCCTGCATCCACAGCCAGCGCTTCGCTACCCAACGAAAACCGGAAGTGGAAAAAGGAAAATCCTCTCCGGTCCATGGATATTCTCGGGAACGAGATTAACCGCTCCCCCTCTTCCCTCCGACATTGAAAGAACCGCCGACCCTGCGCCGACACTGTCCAACTGAGTTTCCTGCGACGAGAACTCGTACGAGAACTCGCGATGCGAGAGGGGGGAAGCGGAGATGCCGAGGTTCTTGCTGAAATAAGTGTCTTGGTAGGAAGAGTCACCTGGACTGCGGAATGTTTCGCAGCGGAAGTCCTAAAACGTAGCTTATCTCGTTTAGTCCTGGAAGAGCGAGAGGGGGAGGAGGAGAAGGAGGTATCATCTTCCGTCGATCTTGACTCTCGGCTGACCTGTTCTCCCCCTTCCCTCCCCTCCCCTCCCCGCAGCCCGCCTACCTCAGCCCTTAAGAGCTCTTTCTCTGCTTTCAGTGAACAGGCTATCGACTCCCTGGTTATACCAGCTTGAAAATTAGCTCGTAAATACAGCTCCCATTACATAGCCAGTACCTGCGCGCGCGCAATTATCGTTACAGGCCGAGCCTCCCGATGCGGGAGCTGCCAGGATTAAGTAGCCGGCAACATCCAAGCGCGACCTTCGAAACGCGACAATCCTTCCTATTGGGAATTACTCCCGGCTAATCGATTTAGAGGCAAATCTCGTCTCTCCCGGGCAGGCGGAGAGGAAACCAAGAGAAAGAACCAAGAACCATCCTCGACGAGCCACGTGGATCACGGAGGGGGTTCTCGCGAAATTCCATAGATCCAATATGGCGCGCGCGTCCTTAACCTCTTTCCGGCCCGAGGCACGCGTCGAATTGACGCACATGGATCGCGAAAGACGCTCGTTGTTGAATCGCCGCTACGTTGCGGATGAAAAAGCGAGAAGCTCTGGCTGCTGCTTTTTGGGTCGAGATGCCGTTCGGAGATCTCGGAGGGATTTTCAGGGACTTCCGATTCTATTTCAGTCGGGGCATCTCCTCTCGAGGTCTCGGGGAAAATTGACGGATCGGGAAAGGAGGCGGAGGGTCGACCGGAGAGAAGCTACGCGAAGTCTACGGGATCCACCGGAAATCCTCCATCTTTTTTTACTCCCGAACGTATTGGGCGGAGTCCGCTAATTTCGTTGATCCGAAAGAGAATGGAAGAGGAGGATACCGATTCCCCATGAATCACGATGCTCTCTCTCTCTCTCTCTCTCTCTCTCTCTCTCTCTCTCTCTCTCTCTCTCTCTATCTCTCTCGCTCGCTCGCACGGAAAGATTAACGGAGGAAAAGTAATGGATTCCGTGGATCGCTCTATTTTCCAGCGATGCCACCTCTCGATGGGCTAATATAAACGGCCTGGGGATTCATTTCTGGGGGCAAGAATTTCATTAGACCGGATCCCCAGATGAAGAGGCGCACTTAAATATAATTTACAGCATAATAAAGCGCGGTCAATATTTCAGAACGGATGCGCTGGCCGATATCGAACGGAAATCGCTACGGCGCCTCTCAATCTTTCACGAGGAACTAAATCGGAGCCATTTTCCTATTCCGCTCTAACAACGTACTTCTCTTCCTTCCTTCATTAATGAGAGATCTCCGCTTGCTCCTTCGGAGCGAGACACCGCCGGAAAACCGACGCGGCTTTACGTCACGTCTCAATTTCGCAGAAAGCAATTTCCCGTCCCCCCTCGAGTTTTGCGGAACAATCGCGTGGATCTCGATCGCTTTCGAGAGTAAGCTTTCCGAGGATTCTTCTCTCCGATAGAAGAGGAGGGGAGGAGGAGCATAAAGTACCGACGCGGAGAAGATGATTTCTCTTATCGGAATGAGTTTGGGGAAGAGAAGGAGAGAAAAAAAAATGAGGGATCGGCTCGTGCTCCTTTCCAGTTGTTGGTGTTTGGGCTCGTGACGCGTAAACGGGGTGCGTGTATGTAGGGAGTGGGCAGAAATAACACGTGACGTATGCCGTCCGGATTCGGATTCGGATTGCGACGAGACGCGAGCGCGACACGTAAAAATAAACGGGCGCGCACCTACAAACAAGCCAGCAATGCAGCCAGCGTTAACAGCGACGGGGTCAAGCAAACCGCCATTAATCATGGCCCACCACGTGCCTATCTCTTTGCTCCCTTGGCTCTGGCTCTGGCTCTGGCTCTTGCTATTGCCATGAGTCCCTTCCTCTCACCCCCTTTCTCGCGCTATGTCTGCCCCTTTCTCGCAGGAAGTTGACACAGTATAATCCGGAAACATACACCCGACGAATCCAGTCAATATTGTTGCGTGTATGAGGAATTCGAGGGAGAGAGAGAGAGAGAGAGAGAGAGAGAAATCCCTCGATCACCGTACGCCCATGGCCACAACCCCATAAATTCAAACTCGATGTTCCCGAGGAATTCTCGAGGTTCTAGTGAAACTCGGAATTCGAGGGAGCGAGTGAAATTTAGGGACTCGTGGAATATCTACGGGAGGAGCCTATGAATTTCTCTCGGAAATGAGAACTGAAGGAAGAGCACCGGAAGAATTTGAGGAATTCCGTTGGATTAGCGAATTCCGCGAATTCAAGCGATACAGTCCAAATTACGAATTCCAAGGATACCTGGACAATTGGGAGTTAAAGGGGCTTTATAAATTTCTCAAATTGGAATTGCCAAGCGAGAATGAATTTTCTTGGGTAAAATTGTCGACGATTTGCCATGGAGGAAGAAAGAGATGGAGAGAGAAGAGAGGTCAGTTGGTACTTGCAGGACCAGTTGTGGCAGAAAAGGAGCTGAGGAAACGTTCGCGACGACGACCGACCTTCGACCCTAAGGGCCACCTTACTCAGTCATAGTATCCTTTCCCCTACACCCACTCCCCCCTTCTTTTTATCTTTCTTTCTCTCCTTCTCTCCTCTTTTCATTTCTTCCTCTAACGAGAATTCTGCTTCTCCGTTGCAGTACGCTGGAATCCGGATCGGTCCCGTTGTCAAGAAAGATGTCATGAAAGCTTCCATCATGTTGGAACACGACAGTCAGTAAGTATAAGCAGCGCCAAGCGAAATTTCTTTCTCCTTGCAAACAACTGCCCCAGGCTTCTCCGACTCGATGAAAAATCAATAAAGAATTGATTTCTCGAGTAAACCCAATTGATCTCCGATCAGCGTTGCATCCATTGTCCAAACAGTCCCAGACTGTACACGAGAACGTAATTTGTTCATTGCATAATATTCATTAATTCATGGCGAGTCTGCAGTTATATAAACAAATTGCTGCAAATTTGATTGCTAACAAGCGTGAGCTTTGTGGCAATAAGCAGTATCACCTGGATGCAGTGTTATTTGGGACACGAATAGTAGGTGTGGTTTAGTACGCTTTGGTATTTATACTGCAAAACCTATTGAATGACAATAGCGAATAATTTTTATGCTCGACCACCACCTACTTTGGTCTAGAAATTCCGCGTAAATTTATTAGACATTTTCCTTTCATTATTCTATTGCAATCTTATTCATTAGAGCTAATGGACGTTGATCGATCGATCGATCGAGCGGGCGATCGATCAATAGGGTCTTAATTTTAGATTTTGCTCGATCGAGTCACGTAGTTCGCGCGCTTCTTGCAATTTTCTAATACTAATTTCTTTGATACCGCTCGTTCGCAGGTATGCCACGATTCTGGCGTTTGACGTAAAGATCGAGAGAGACGCGCAAGAATTGGCTGATTCATTGGGTGTCAAGATCTTCCAGGCAGACATCATTTACCATCTGTTCGACAAGTTCACAGCCTACAGGGAAGAATTGAAACAACGCAAACGAGACGAGCACAAGCATATCGCCGTATTCCCCTGTAAACTAAAAATTCTGCCGCAGGTAACGCGTCCCGAAAAGTTTCGAGAGAAAAATCTGATAGCTACCGTAGGAGACGATGCTTCGCATCTAGATTAGACTAACGAGAGGAACTCTGATTGCAGTATATCTTCAACTCGAGGGACCCGATTGTCATGGGAGTCATGGTGGAAGCTGGAATCGTCAAGGAAGGGACACCAGTTTGCGTTCCCAGCAAAGATGTGAGTAAAGTTTTACACTTTATTGGCAGAAGCGTACACCGGGTGATGCGCCCGGGAGGATAAACTTGCAAAGCCCCTCTTAATTAAACCCCATGCTCGATTATCAAATTTCCCTGATCGTAAAGCAAATATCTTTATCGCCAATCGCTTAAGAAGCAACGCGATGCTATTCTTTCGTTTCTACGCGCGACGACTTGATTATTAAAATGCGAGAAAGACGTTCAGCGTAGAAGGGTGGGGGGGGGGGGGGGGAGAAAGGACTCCTGAAATTCAATTCACCGGCAAGTGAGAGCTTATAAGGTTTTGGTCGATGATCTTTCGCGTTGCACCGAAGAAAGCCGAGGCTTGAAACGAAATGCAAGAAAAGGAGCGGAGAGGAGAGGAGAGGAGAGGAAGCTTGGACCTGGAGCGTAGGTGAACTCGTTCGATGGAAACGCTTGCGATCCAGTTGGCCGATCAGCGACCGGATGTGCCTCGATTCCCGCGGCACTTCAAGAATGGAGCCAGTTTCGAGCTGAGTAGATCCAGTTAATGGTGAAATTTCCAGGCTCCACTTGTTTCTAGTCCCATCCATCGAGACCAGGCACGCGGTCCATTTCAGGAAGCCCAAATGGTTCGCTCGCTTGTCTTGTCGCGTAGGTGAACTCGTTTCGCGCGATTTTGCACGGTCCCGAGGAAGCCATTGAAAAATAGTCGCAGATTAAATAAATCCACCGGGGGTTAACGGATATAATAAATTCGATGGACGAACGAAGAAGAGACCGAGCTTCTCTTCCTCTCCAGGGATTACCTCGGGAAATCAGGAATTCATCAAGCGGAATAAATTCAAGGACGAGGGAGAGCCGTCCAAGATGAAGAGGCGATTTTGCCGCTAAACCGATTGACCGATTGAGTGCGGTCCGGGGGTAGGGTGGAGAGGAGGAAAATGAATTTTCTCCGGCGACTGATCAATTCGAGCGAGTAGAGGGGCAAACCGGAACACGCGCGCGGCTACCAAAACGCAAAATCAATTTAATCCTGGCAGGTCGCTCCGTGGTGTGGTATAACTCTCGGTGAAGAGAAAAATCAGCTGCCAATCAGAGCCCGACGCTTATCATCAGAAATAATCCGGACGTAGAAATTTTTGTTGATGTTTACGAGCAGAGTACCGGGGCGTGGGTGTATTCCGCGTGTGATTTTTGCTGCGCGGGGGGAATTTGCACGTAGCTAATCGCGTCGCGACGCCTACGGGACCAGGACCGGGACCGGGGACAGGCACGGGGGCTGGGCAACCTGTAACGCTTGCGTGCCACCACGTAAGGCGAGGCCGGAGAGACCAGCTGCTGCCCACCACTTCTTCCTACGAGAAAGAGAAAGAGAAAGAGCCTCGAGGATCGAAAATGGAGATTCGAAAATGCACCGCGCGTCGGCTTCGTTCTCCGTTCCCGTCGCAAAACGCTTCTGCAGGATCCCTCAGGAGTCTCGAGGAGTTTCGCCTAAGAGAACCAATCGTGTCTCTCCCTCCCGCCCCCCTGGTCAAGTGGATTCTCGAGAGTACTCGATGCTCGAATTCGCAGTGTCTTTCAAAGGACCCCTCGGCTCCGGTCCAGGAGTGGATCCAGGTGCTCGCGGGAGACAACAGAGGGGGAGGGGAAGGGAGAAAGAGAAGAGTTTACCTCAGCAGCAGCAGCAGCAGCAGCAGCAGGTGACCATAGGAATTGGTGGATTCCACGGCGGGGCTAGTGGAGCGGTTAAAAGTGGAAAAGTAACGAGGTGAATAGTCGGAGGGGACAGGGGGCGGGTAAGAATTCTCGCCCGCGCGTAGAAAGCAGCCCCGACCACGTACGGAGTTGGCCCACGCTCTCTCGGGTCCAGCTTCCAAGTTACGGTCTGCCCTGGTCTTTCTACCCACCCGCCACTTTGCCATCGACGTCGTTTGTCCGCTGACCCGGACGACTCCGTTTCCGCTCTTCCGAACGTCTCACTCGAGGACGAACACTAATGCATCGAGGGCCCTGAAAATTCTATGTTATCTCTCCCAGCTCTCCTCCACATTACGAAAGAGCCGTGCCAAGAGATGTTCTCGGGCTGGGCTGACTGAATAGGAGGGAGGGAGAGGAGGGACCATCCGGACCTCCTCGCACCGGTAATCTCGAGATAAACGCGTCGAGGAGAGCCGTGTCCGAGGAGCATCCGATCCTTTTAAGGTCTCCATAATGAGGAAAATCTCATCGGATGGGAGCCGAAGGGACCAAATTGGGTCCAAAGGAGGACCGAGGAAATCGTCGGCCAAAGGGCCCCCTCTCCTCTCCTCTCCACTCTTCTCTTCTCTTCTCCTATCATGGACCCAGGAAGATCCTCCCGAGCCGATTGCCGCGAATTGGGCCAGGACCGGCTGGAAACCGACTAGAAACTCCGGCTAGATCGCGTCTCCTGCTGCTCTTGGCTCCTCGAGTTTCTTTGCGCTCTCGTAGGCGGGAGCCTGATGGACGGACGACGGCCTATAATAGGACAGGCTAGAACAACAATGAGTACTTGCGAATCGGCTAGCGATGATCCCGGCCGGATGTCGTGCCTCACGAAATCCAGGTTGGCTCAGGTCGGGGCAAATGCGCTCGCTGCAACTCCCTCAATGGCCACGACCACCTGGCGTGTAGGGGCTTACGCGAAAAAACTCGGGAGATTATACGTGATGCCGCAAACGTTCCGAGCATTTTCATCCTCTGGGGGAAGAGATTTCCTTTGCCTCGGCGGGGCCTGTGGTAACCTCGCAGCAGTCAACCTTCGTCATTGGCACCGCTTCCATCACCGAACGCGCGCGGGACGCACCGTTCCTAATCGATTGGTTGCGTAACTGTTACAACTTTATTCCCAGAGAGAGAGAGAGAGGGAGAGATTGATCGGTCTCTTCTGAAAAAGATGAGTGGCGGTGCGCGCTGGCAATAAGGGTGTTGGCTACCTAGGAAACAGCGGGCGAATCCTCCGGGGGAGCGGGCAATGTTGCATCTCGTGTTTTTCAGGCGTTATTTCGAGGCGAGTGACGAATGTCCGCCGCTATCATCGTAAACCGACGCTATCGGGCTATCGTCGAGCTATCTCCATCGTTTTTTCTACGAGTCTCCTGCCCCCTCCAGCTGCTCTTTTGTGAATGGAGGAGGCGGAGGCGCATTTCCCCGGCTTCCAGGCTGCGTTATTGACGCAGCCGTTACGCAATGGCCTCGATAGCGCTTAACGCCGAGCGGAAATCCGGCGGATTCTTTCGGCCTACCGTTTTCTCGCCGTTTCTCTCCCGCTCGAGCTTCTTCCTCCGTGCCCCCCTCGCCCCTTGCTCCGCGGCTCCTCTCCCTCCAGCATTTTCCCCCGCGGAGCCCGACGTCGATGACCCGACGACGACGACGACGACGCGTATCGCGGCGATAGCACCGGATCCCCCGTCTCCGGCCATTTTCTTCGCGAATGCGCGATCAAGACTCGGCCGGTAATGCAGGACGCGCGGAGATCGTCTTAATTCGCGAGGAAGCTTCCGGCGCAGCTGTTCCGGGGCTGTTTCGAGGGCTCTTGGGGCAGGTCAATTATTTTGTTTGCTTTCGCCGGGGTGGAGGGCCAGAACAAAAGACTGTTATTGCCGATTACCGACTGGACCACTCAAGTCCAGCGTCGCCTTAATCTTCCCTCGAGATCTTCTAATCTTCCCTTCTGACTCGTATAATCGGCCGTGTCGAAAAATTGGACCTTTCGGGATCGGGGGAAATTACCTTCTCATCTTGAGCCACCGGAAACTGAAATCACTGTAATTTGCCAGCGGGGGACCAGCCGCCGGTGCTGGCTGCCGGCTCTTGTGGGAAGAAATGTCCTACTTCGCCGATCATCTGGAAATACTTATGGGGTTCCGACCTTTTTGGCCACGACGCTCCTCTCTCGTTCTCAATGTTCTATTGTAACTCGAGGGATCGTGGAAGGAGGCTTATCACGAATTATCGAGCACACGCGCGCGCGCTCGCTACGAGTACAAATACAAATACATTAGAGTTTCAGTCGTCGAATCGCCATTGATCGCAGCCACTCTCGACGATAGTGTGTTGTTGAACTTGCCACGATAAAGGGCCAACCCCTCCCCCCAGGAAACTCAGCAACGCCTAGCGCTGCTCCTCCGCTTTCCTCTCGCGCTGCTATCTCTCCTGAGGCGTGTGCGTGTTTCGCAAAAAAATTCTCACAGAGATTACGGCAGTTTCGCCATCGCTAGATCGAGGCCGAATCTTAAGGAGCAACGACACCGCGAGTCCCGATGCTAGCGCCACCTCGTCCACTCGAATTTTCACCCTCTGCTCGCGCTCGCGAGAAATTCAAGTACGCGGCGGGGATAGCGCCACGTGATATTCCCGAGAGTCACGAGGAGAACTCGTGGATAACCCAGAAATAAACCGAAAATCATTTCGACGTCCTCTCGCCCTAATAGGAACCTGCTCGTTTTTGGGGGACGCGGTCTCTCTTTTCTTTTTTTTCTTTTTCAATTAACCCGAAAGCTTCCTCCATCTGTGTTCTCCAACTCTTTCCTCGTTTCTCTCTTTCTCTCTTCCTTCCTTGCAATTTGCCGGATTGCTCGCGCAATTCCATTGATGATTATGGTAGTTAATTATTGCAATAGTTCCATGCGATACAGCGCTAATGATAATGACCCACTCTAATTAGGTGGTAATTGTCAGCGGCGGCCGGTACTTCTCGATAGCTACGATCATTTCGAGTCGAGGGAAGTTCCGTGGCATTCCCCGAGGATCCACGATCCACGATCCATGATCCGCTTGGGAAGGGATTTTCGTAAACGCGTTTTACCCACGTGGAATTCCAGTTTTGTCAATCAACTCCGTCGACTGTATATTGCGAGAATTGTGGGAGACCGGGGGGAGGAGGAGGGGGCTACGTGAATTTACATAGCAGTCGCTGCTAAAAAGGAAGGAAGAGGAAGGGGCGGGAAGAGAGGAGGAAAAGGAAAAACATTACGAGCGCTCTTCCGCCGGAAGAAGACCCACGCAGGCACACACGGACACGCGCGCGCGCGCCGATCCACGCCAACACTCCTCTAACACCCAAGAGCCTTCCCAGTTCCTGTCGACCGCGTGAAGGATCGCTCAAGCTGAATAGAGACTTCCTTTCGTATCATCAAAATGCTAAATCCCTGATGCGAAAATGTCTGCCCGACCCTAAGCGTTCTACCTTTTCTCATTCTTATATTCCTCGAGTTTTTTGAAAAAGAGAAAGAGAAAGAGAGAGAGAGAGAGAGAGAGAGAGAGAGAGAGAGAGAGCGAGAGAGAGAACCACTAACGTCGTCCGGAAAATTATCCGTGAACCGCATTCATGGAAACTACTCGGGACGGAGAAGAACACATTGCGAAGGTTGAAAATTTACCCGAACCCGCCCTTCCCCCCTCGAGGAAAAATAATTGCTGATTCTTGGTGAGGCAGGGGGAGAGAAACTCTTTCTTCTTCTCTGCTCCCGTTCCACTCGGTCTTTTTAGCGAATTTCTTGAGTTTCGCGAAAGATGTCTGGACGCGCATATGGCTTTTCCTGGGATTTTATTGGTATTTTTAAGTGGAAGAGGAGGAGGAGAAGGAGGAGAAGCCACGCAACAAGGCACGACTCGAGGAGGTCACTAAATTCGAATATAATAGGCACGCTGTTCATTGATAAAACAAAGTCATGGGTCACGTGTGACCTCATCTGCGAGATACTTCGTGGAAGAGGGTTAGGAGCATGAAAATTTCAATAGTTCCTTGTGGAAGTCTCTCCGGAGATTGTCGAAGATTTTAATTCAATGATCGTTCGAATCGATCGTCGAACAAAAGTTGAAGGAGGAAAGGGATCCTTTTCTCTACCCTTGTGAACTCGTATTTTTCTCGTCGATGTCTCTCTCGCTTTCTCTCTCTCTCTCTCTCTCTCTCTCTCTCTCTCTCTCTCTCTCTTGGTAGTAATCATTAATTTCATGCTAAACCAGCTTCTATTTTCGTGTAGTTCTTGCTACTATTTTTTTCCGGACTCCTCCGCTCTGCTTCATCTCGACAAATAATGCTCGCCTTGTTCGCTCTGCCTCTCTTTCTGATTTCCTCGCTTCCTCGGTCGTTCTTCCTGTTTTGCTCCTCCACCGTTCGTTCGCGAGTGAGCATGTGAACTATATCTCCTCCGATTACGATAGACGCCCTATCTACTTTTTTTTTTCCAGAAAACCGCATAACTTTCGAGGCCGACGAGAGACGAGCACAGCTCGCTCGGAAAATACGGCGCTCCTCTCGTTTCCACACTCCGCTTTTCTTCCGCTTGACGAATTTTCCTCAAAGAGTTCCTCGATCGTCAGCCTCGGAGAATGGGAGAGAAGTGGAGTGTGGAGGGGAGGAGGGGACGAAGGAAATTATGGTAGATAACGCGAGCCACCACAAGACCAGTTTGTATAATGAGTTTCCTTCAGGCACAATCTCTGTGTACGCAATTGTGCGATAAGGTAAAAATGAAACGGATGCCAGACGACCTTAAGGAGGGTAGAGGGTAGAGGGTAGAGGCTAGAGGCTACTAGACGTTTGCGGTATCCCGCGAGTGGGGATTTGGGCAAAGAGGAAGGAAACCGTGAAAGGGAAAATAGAGATAAAGGGACTAAAGGAAAGAGAGAGAGAGAGAGAGATAGAGAGAAAGAGAACATAATCCTCTAAGTGGGTTCGCTCGCTCATTCGCTTGGTGCCTGCGTATCTCAGCTGGGAACGTCTAGCCGCTTGATAAACGGCCGGAAGGAAGCCAGAGGCGTTTCCACGAAAGCTACGCACAGACCGGAAGGCCCAAAGGGACGGGATGTGGTCGCTAAGTAAGCATTAGATTTTTCTCTCTCTGTCTCTCTCTCTCTCTCTCTCTCTCTCTCTCCCTTCTCCTGCTAGACTCGACTTCCCTTTCCTCTCCAACCTTTACCTCTTTTCATTCAACTTCCTTTTCCTTTCATTCAATTTCCGCCCAGAATTTCCTCCTTCTCTCTTCTAGGCCTGACTTTCCGTCTCTTCTCCTTATTCTTCCGTCTTTCCGTTCAGTCTTCCTCTCCTTTCCTAAAACCGGACATCTGCTTTCGAGAAACACTGCGAGAACCACCTAGTAGTGGATACCGGATGTCGATTTCTTCGTAGAGAGAAAGAGAGAGAACAAAAATTTATCAAAGACCCTCGAGGATTTCACCAGGAATTCCCGTGAAATAGCGAGAATGGCAAAGATTCCGATAAAGAAAAAAGAGCTGGAGGAAATTCGGTAAACAAAATCTCGGCTTTTCGAGATGGACGAAAATAAAAAAGAAGTAGAAGCGGAGGAGGAGAGGAGGCAGAAGGAGAAGACTCGAATCTAGATTCGTATAAACCAACCGAGCCGATTGGCTGTTGGGCCCTCAAGCTCCTACGAACTATAAAGCTTTCTAAATCGGTACGGGATACCGAAATAGACTTCCGGTTCCCGTCTCGCGCGAGTTCTCGCCGCGTCTGCCAGCCGCTTTGCCAAAAACGAAAGCCTCTTCACCCCTTGCCCCATCCTCACCCCTTCGTCGACGAACTCCCTATTTACTTTCCCCATTCCCCACACGTCATACCTGTCTACCCGAATTTTCTTCATTCTCGTGACTCATCTTGTTATTGTCCTATAATGTCTCAACATCTTTTGCCCCGGGAGAATTCGCTGTTTTCATTGGATCTCTCCAAGTTTCCTCTCTTCCTTCTCGTCGCCCTCTATCCGCTTTTCGGTACTCCCGTATTTTCTTCTTATTTTCATCGGGTGTCCCCCTGGACACTTTTTCGCAACTCTACATTTAACTCCGCCATTTTTTTCTTGGCCCCAGCCCGGCTCTCCGCTTCCTGCCTACGCAGGGATAATTCCTTTCTTCCTCCTATCTTTCTTCTCTCTTATTACTCTTAAACACTCGAACTTTTTTTGAAAAATCTAGCGCTCGTTCCGAGCAGGCTCTACGGCGATTGGTCCCCGCTATTTACTAAACTTAGCCTCATTCAGAAAGACTAGTAAGTAAGCCGCCGACTAAACTTAGGTACCCGTTTAATGAGGCCGTCTCTCTCCCTCCCCTCATCCTCCACCTCCTCCTCCTCTCGCTTCTCTTCGAACAGACAAATAAACTCGCGGACACGCGTAAAATACAACGGGTGCTTGGTTTTCGTTCCGTGGATTTGTTTGATCGAGAAGAATTCATGCTGTTTACCCATACACACGCGCGCGCGCGCGCGCGCACGAACATCTCGCTCCCAACGAAGACCCAGCTGCTCTCCCCGGAACAATCATGAGAACCACTGACTCCACGAGTCATGAATTTCATGAAAATCCATAAATCATCGAAACGAGTCCCATCTCCTCCGTAATTAGGAAGACATTCCAGAAGAGCGTGTGGCATCGACTTCCTGAAAATGGCCGCTGCGACACCGCTCTTAACGAGATTAACAAGACCATTTCGCGTAGTTTTATCAGTTTCCGGGCAAGATCATCTTCGGAGCGGTCTTTACCGTAAAGGCCTGCCTGCGGCGGCTGGTTCGCCGGTGTTACGCTGAACTTCGCCGGGTAACTTTAGCCCGGAGAAAAGTTACAAGGGGAGTTGAGTTACCTCGCGCAGACTCCGCCATTTTCCATTTGATACCAGGCGTATCTACATCTGACATTAGGTACCGGGATTAAAACCTGCCGGAAGTCCCCGCTGGAGACTGAAACCAGTTTCAATTGATACGCTCGATGCAAGGTCAATCTTGCCGCCACGATCTGCTGGATGATACTCTTGCTCCCCGAGGGGGCAGGGGAGACCCCGCACAGGCAGTTTCTCGCGAGTCGACCAATTTTTGCACGTTGCACTTTGGTCACCGCGGACCTTATCCAAGCAGAGCATCTCCCGGGGTTATACAACATCGGCGTCAACGCGCGCGCGCGCGCGCCTCGCGGAGACTTTTCGCGAGTTCTTCGGTTGCTCCGCTCGATTGCTAGAAAGGACCGACCTTCGAATCGCGATCGCTTCGCAACAAGGTCGTCGAGGTCCTCCGCTCCGTTCCGCGGACGACAGTTTCGATTCGGTCTCTTCTGGGTTGCATTGGAATTTTCACAAGTGACCGGCTCGAGGCCCAAAACGAAGCGAAGCGAGTCCGTCGATTAAGACATTCGGGACTCGGGGGTGTCTCCGCTTCGAGGAAGGTCCAAGGTGTTAATGTGATTACCCAGGGCCAGATTCCGTTGACAACTGCTTGTCCCGAGATCAACTCCGGAGGAATTAAGCTGATTGCAGGTTAAGAGGCCTCTAATGGCTTTTTAATGGGTCGTGGAGCATTGTTGCCGAGGCTCCCCTCAATTTTTCGTCGGCGGAGGCCAGCGGAACGTCAGGATAATTTAGGCGAGCGTCCAGTCAGGATTCGAAAGCGGGTAGGGAGAGGTGGTGGGTAGCGAAGCGCGTGGGTGGCTGTCTAGGTGGACCCAGCGGGAATAGTCGAGGATTGAGAGGCGTGCAAAGATAAGAGCTTTTCCATCCTGTAGAAGCCTGGCGAGAGACCACACAATCCTACGCGATTGGTGAAACCCGTTCAAAACCACCAGGACGGACATTCTCCCGGTCGAACTTGATCGAACACGGAATTTCTCCGTCCAATCTCGAGAGACCCCCTTTTTCGAGGGCCGCTAAATGGCTTAGCTGTGTCAGGGGTTGTGGGGAGGACCGAGGTTCCGCCACTCTTTTTCCATAGGAAAGAGGCGGGATAGAATTCCATGCATATCGTTAAGATTAGGTTATAAATGGTTCCACTGGGGGGTAATGAAGCTCGATGGCGAGGGGGGACGGTCACGGAGCGGCAGGAGGGAAGTAGTCCGACTCCGGAGGGAGCAGAAGAGGCAGAGACCTGGTGGATTGGCAGGAGAAGTCCGTGGGCCGATCACTGGACAATGACCGGTCGGAAATGTCTACTTGCCTGCTTTTCTGCTTTCCTACTTTCCTCTTTTTCCCCGGAATACCCGAGACCGATATACCCACGCTCTACGCGTCCACGAGACTTTCTACCACCCCCGACCAACCCAACCCTTCTGTCCGCTATCCCCTCTTCTCTCCTTCTCGCTCTTTCGCCTCTTTTACTCTGATTAACAGATGCGTATTTAAATATAAATGTCGCGCCGAGTCTCTCCTCTACCTATATCAATAGAACGACATCCGGTAGTCCTGCGCAATCAATATTATCAGAGTTTCTTCTAATTTCGAGCAAACAGACGCAAACCGGATGCGATATTGGCTTTCGTTTCAGAGCTGATTACAATTGATATTGTCCGTGAGTCACGTAAGCCAATAGCGGTCGGTAAAGAGTATCCCCTCCTGTCCGACATATTTATTTTCGCAGACGTCCAACTGAACAAAGTGTCCATTGATTGTGGAGCAACCCACGAACAAGCTATCCGTTCATAATGATCCGATAAATGTCTCATTAAGGAGAGGAGGCATCTCCGTTTGTACGAAGAGAGCGGAAAGTCTCTCGAGTAACAAACGAATACTAATTCATCCATTGTGCGTCCTTAAACAATGATTAGTAAATTTCGAACGTACATGGAGAGCGGAGATTTCCCGTTTCCCGCTTCCCGTTTCCCGTTTCCCGTTTCCCGTCGGTAACGCGTGTCTTATACCTTACCCCACCTCACCTCGCCTTACCTTATCGCGTGGGTTGTGCGTGGCACATTCTCCTTGGAAAACAAGTCGTCTAATAAACGCGGTCCATTTAAGTGGCGCTGAAAAAATACAACGCGTGGGTGTCACTTTAGTCGATATTTAGTAGTGGGCCGCTAATGGGCCTACGGGCAACCGCCAAATTTGCACGAATTTCATCCCGGCTGAAATTGCTGGCCAACATTTAACGGCTGAATTTCTCCGGGCAAATGAGGATGTTTGTCACAATGCTGAACAATTTCTCACATTCATCACACGAAACGTCCACCACTTGTTTTATTTGATCTCGGCTCCCCTCAGCTTCCTCCCCTACTTCCTTAGGACGATCCTTGCGCGGTCTTCGTCCGATATTTGTTCCTCCTCAATTAAGGCTATCTCACGCACAATGACCAGACCTATACGCCACGTGGCTACTCCCCCACCTCCTCCTCCTCCTTCTCTTTTTACGATCAACGTATTCTACGCTTTTAATTAAATTTATCTTGTAATAACTTTAGTTTCCTCCCTCCCGTGGAAACTGGTTTAGTCTCTTCTAACTCACACGCACGCACACACTGGCCTTTCGCCAGCCAATTAAATTTATTCCAGAAAAATGAAGGGTGCGTTAACTCGAACACGCGTTTCAATGTTTATCTATCGAGGTTCTCTATTTGCATGTATAATCCACGGCACTTTACGCTGGACGGACTTAATTGATTTTCTCTTAATTATTAATTAGTGGGTTAAATGGGCTAGGTAAAATATGGGGTGTTTGGTTAAATGGCTCTGAACGTTCTAACCGAAACGATTAGATCCTAAATGTATTTTATGATGGATGTCTCTCGGTGTTTTCTCAGTGCTGTGTTTTTCCTTGTCTGTTGCTGCTGCAGCAGCAGCAGCAGCAGCGGCGGCGGCAGACTCAGGTACGACTTCCGGCCACGTTCCGTATGCATAGGCGGGTCGGATGCCCACGCGGAGAGACAGACCGACAAAAAAATTGGAAATTTCCATCCCACGAGATGCGAAATTATTGTAATTGATCATCAGCATTCCGGACCGAATTTATTCCTCCGCACATCATTTTCCTCGAGACACGTTATATCCCTGTAATTTCTACGCGGTTTTTCTCTCCTCGCACACGCAAAAACCCTGGAGGAGTCTCGCCCCAAAAGGGTTAAAAGAACGCTCTGACACACATCGGCGATTACGTAATTGGGTCGCGGTGATTAGCTAATAAATCCATTATCCGATGGCAGAAGGTAGTAATTTTAGAGAGTTAGCTGGCGCGCGCGCGCGCGCCTTACGATGGGAATCCATCGCTAATAAATCATCGGTTCACTCGCCGCTATAAATGATTCGACGCTCGAGGTTTCCGGCAGAAGCTGAAATGTCGAGAAAATATAGGCAAAATGGCGGAGAAATTTCCCGTTGAGGAATCGACTGGAATGGAATGGTGGAGTGGATTGGAGTGGAATGGCATGGCATGGCGTATCGTAGAAATGAGTGGAGTAACATAGCTATAGAGCCAGAAGGGGGAGGGGGAGGCGAATATTCAAGTGCGCGAAAGTTCCGCGTGGAATGTCGAGAGGTTTTTATAGACTTTCGTTTTTCTTCATATTTTTCAGTTCGTCGAGCTGGGTGTGGTCACCAGCATCGAGTACAATCACAAATCGGTGGACTCTGCGAGAAAAGGTCAGGAGGTCTGCGTGAAGATCGAGCCGATACCTGGCGAGGCGCCAAAGATGTTCGGCCGCCATTTTGACGAGAAGGACTTTGTCGTCAGTAAGGTAAGTCGAGTCCCATAAAAGCGAGTCAATGAAATTTTACGAACGACTTCCGGGAAGCCTGGTGGTGGTGCGGTGTCAGGTAAAGTTCCTCCTACCAGAGACCGGAAAATCACACGGGGGAAAAGAGAGCCGTTCCGGGAATCGCCGCTGGCACGTGGCTGAATCACCACCATCAGCACCAACACCAACACCACCGTTCGGTCACGTGCTCTCCCGAAGTTTCGCGCGCTTTTGCGAAACACCAGAAATTCCCGGACACTCGTCGAGCGTTTCCGTCGCTGGATGTCCTGAATCACCGCATTGCTATCGAGTCGCATTTCACTGATTCATGTCCGCCATTGCAACCAAATCGGCATTCGCCACTTCTCCGCTTACCTGGAAAAGTAGACCGCTGGAATTTGGCCTGCCTTTTCTTCCCCCCGCCCGAGAACATACCCGATAATATGTTTTTCCCTGAAACCACCCTCTCTCCCTCTCTCGGAGTCCGACCTCGAAATTCACACGCGCGCACGACGAGGGGGTGGAGGAGGAGAATTTCACGATAGAGATTGGTCGATTTTCTTATATCTGCAGTCGATACTCGTGCCACGGGCGGAAGAGCGTCAAAAGGAAGGGGATGAGAGAGGAGGAGGGGGCGAGGGTTCCGCGAAGAGCGGAAATTGACGGCGGCCGATCGCCACCGGATGTGCATCTTCCTTTTTCGATCAAGGCCTCGCATACTAAGTCGAGTTCTCGCCCAACCTCTTTTCATTCTTTGTCAATTTTATCCATCCTAATTAATGCGCCTCGCGACTGTACCACCTCTCACCCCCCCGCTGCTCATTTTCCTCTGGAAAGCCAGTAGCCCCCCGTGGCGGTAACCCACATGCTTCCCCATTTCCGGTCCTCGTTGTCGTCGTCCCTTTCCAAACATCGCTCATTTGTACCAATAACCGCGTCCAGGAAACGCGTGTCGTCCTCGCACGTTCTATGAAATTCGGTTTAGAATCGTCGAGCTGCCAGCGGACCCGCAACCCCGGCGGTAAAATCTTAAGCCACCGCCACCGCCACCGCCACCACGTCACGTCGTTTCTCCGGATCACTCGGTTTTCCACGAAAGGACCCGGGTGGTGATTTCCTTGGCGATTTAATTGGCGAACGCGAGAAAACCGAGAGCCAAAGTTGAATGGTTGGACTGTGCGCTGGATCGCGCGGATTAACAGTCGTTGCCGGTGCGCCGACTGACAATGGCTTCCCCGAGTAAGGATTACAGCTCATTCGAGAATTGTTAGGAAATCGCGCGTGTCCGGTATTAGGTGGTTAGGAGGTAGCCTGAAGTTGACTGAAGCTGCCCGCAGCAACGATGTATCAATCGGCTCCCCCTGCCCCCGCCGCCGGCTCCCGCATTCCTTTTTAACCACTGGCAAACGGTAAAGTGTTGGTTGTTTCTTTGCCGAACGTGCCTCGGTGCTGCCGAATTATCCCTCGCTCCCACCCTCGCCCCCTTCCCCCCTTCCTGTTTCTTGCACCGAAAGGGACTTCTTCTTGCGCGGCCTGTGGCCTCCTCCCTCCCTTTCTCGTTCTCTCGCCGCGTTCTCCATTGTCATGCACGCGCTGATTCGCTATACCGAACATAATTTTTTGCTTTATCGAGCGAACAATCTCGACAAAGTCCCAAAATGGAGGAGTCGCTTTTTCAAGATGGAGGGAAGCCGCGCGCGGGTCGAGGGATTTCCGCTTTTCGTGGAATTTGCCTGTTTGTCCCACGAGACACGCGGATAGGGAAGAGAGGCAATTGGTTTTGTTCTCGCCGAGTTTTCTTCGTAGCTCCCTCCCTCCCCCTAGAACACGGTACCTTTCGCCCCGCATTGTGTCACTCTTGTTTGGCCTCCCCGCGTGGCCATTTGAGTAGCCAGAGCGGAAGTCGTCGTTACCGTTTGCTTCGTACAAGCTATTCCGGAAGTAGCTTGTTCCCACGATGATTCGAGTAGCGCGCCGTTTTCGACCTCGAGAAGCTCTCCAGTTTCCAGTCCCCCTCTCTCGATGGCTGGATGCTTGGATGGCTGGATGGCTGGCTGCCCTCTAGCCTTAGCAGGGTGGTCCATTCTCTCAAAACAAGCGGCGACATTTGTCAGCCCACCGTGAAGCAAGAACGGATAATTAGAAACGAGAAACTTTCAGCATCTTCAAAGACTATCCTTCCTTCCTTCCTTCCTTCCTTCCTTCCTTCCTTCCTTTCCCCAATTGAAAAACTTCGAGTCATCTCAAAGGAGAGGAGAGCGCGGGTCGCGGGAAAAGCTTGCTCCGACAGAAAACCAAAAGAAATTCCAGTCGTACAATATTGTTCCAAGGCATTTCTCGCAAATCATTTACACAAACAAGTTCGTCGGAGGAAAGTGTGCGTGTGAATGGTCCGAGGAAGAATTTACGCGATCGATCGGAGGAGGGAGGGGAAAGGAAAGAGGGAGAGAGGGAGTGTTTGTTTAACGGTGGTAGACGCGGGGCGCTTCACCGAGGAGCCTTGATTCCGAGGAATTATCGGCACACACCGAAGTGTATCCTGTCATATAAATTAATCAATTTAAATAAAGAATGGAGGGGGATGGGATAAAGGTGCAATTAGTATTCCGAGTCGTGACATACTGTTGTGCAGCGATATAATGGCTACCCTGGAATTTACAAGGTGTCAGTAACGTATTGACAGATCTAATAACGGGGCGCGCACAATGGTCTCGTTACGCCCGCATTTCTGAGGACTTGTCAATGCAACAATATCATTTGTTTAAATAATCAGTCGGATTGTGTGGAATCCAAAGAAAACTCCACCCATAAATCACAATGAGGGAAACGTGTTCGTGCTCTGCCGGCGATACTCCCCCGATTGCTGAATGCACCGGAAATGCCGTGAAACATTGTCAAGTTGGCGTCTCAAGAATTCGAGAGGGGACACGCGGGGGTGGCGGAGAAAAAAGGAAAAAGGGAAAAGGCCGTAAGAAAAGAAAAATCCCATTGAGAGCTGGAAAAGTTTCCTCGGGCCAGAAGCATTCTCTGGCGGAACGCGAGAGATTATTCTCGACGTCGTTTTACACGGATTTATCTAATCTCTTATTATTTAGGTTTCGCCAGATTACTCTCCTCCACCGCGATTAGCTTAGAAAAGAATCGAGTCAATAGGTTAGGACTGTGCTGCCGACTCTTTATTCCATTGGATATCCCGCGATTTCGACGTGGGACTTAATTAGACAGTTTCATCAGCGCCATTATCGATAATTATCTCCGGCCAGCCGGAAGATAAACTCGTAACTAGTTTATATTCGCCGATTAGAGCGGCTTCGAAGAAATCTAGAGCTCGAACAAAAGGAAACCGGCGAGTACACTGCTGCTGCTGCTGCTGTTGCTGCTGTTGCATTCAACAACTCGAGTACGTTCAACTTTCTCATTGCGCGCGCGCGCGCGCTCTCGGGAGAACCCAAATTATAGAGATAGCAGCTCGCTCAACCATGATAATCCTACGGTGCTCTAAAAAGGAGGGGCGAAATCCTCGAAATCCTTGCCTCGCGATGCGTCTCTATGCTCGTCTCCTCTTTTACCAAAATTTACGCGAGATTACCAGCGGCGGCAGCGGCGGCAGCGGCAGCAGCCATACCTCGAAAAGGTACGACAACACGCCTGAAGAAGATTGACCATTACCGGCGCCAACGATGGTGTTGGTTTGTCTCGTTTTGGAGTAAAGGATATTTTCGTGGACCGATTCTACTATTGGATTTTCCCGGAAAAATTCCGGCATACACCATTCTCCCAGCTAACGTGGACGAAGATACTATTTTGCGAACGTGGCTAGACTCGGAAGTACGGGATCGGATTTGGTGAAACAACCGCCGCTTCGCTTGGGAAGTTGTGTGCGTGTGTGTGTGTGAGAGAGAGAGAGAAAGAGAGGGAGGGAGGGAGGGGGTAGTAAGTGGGTTGTAGAGCGGTAAAAATAATTCCGATCGAATCGGTTTTGACGAGGAGGGCGAGCTACACGTCCATTCAGTAACGTAACACTCTACAACTGTTTCCGCCCCCACTCCGGGGCCGGAAGTCCCGTTTCATTCATGGATCGGTCACAATGGTGGTTTTACGCGGCTATTGAGGACGCCACGCCCCCTCCCCTCCCACCTCTCCTTCCTCTGTCCCCTTTCTGCACCTCTTCCTCTTGGAGTAACGGCAAAGGAGAGGGAGATTTTCTCTCTCTTTTCCTTCAACTGGTTATTTGGCTCGTTCCTCTTCCTGCACTGAAAAAGGGTAAGAGGGAAAGCGGAGGTCGTTCTCTCTCTCTTTCTCTCCTTCCCCTTAGCCCTCTCTCGTACAGTCTCATGACAGTTCGTAAACTCACTTCCTGCCCCTTTTCTCTCTCTCTCTCTCTCTTTCTCTCGGTGCCCACCCGAACACGAATGAATTATTGCCTGCCTTATCTTTCGTGGCAAATTTCACCAATTTCATCGCGGCGAATAATAATGTTAACGATAATGACAATTACTATTAATAAGTTAGAGTAGAGAGTCGCAGAGTGGATTTTCAATTGATCGAAAATCTTCCGTCCATCTTCCTGTTACAGATCAGCAGACAGAGCATAGATGCCTGCAAGGAGTACTTCCGGGATGATTTGTGTAAGAACGATTGGCAACTGATGCTGGAACTAAAGAGAACCTTCGAGATCCTTTAAGAAGACGGAAGTTCCAGTTTAGCCCGAGACCATTTGCCTTCCTGAGTGTACCTCGCCGCAAATTCGAAATCTTCGATACTCTCAATACTTCCTAAAAATGATCTACGCGATTAGATCTCTGGAATGATTTTGGATCGAGCAGCTCGGATTCCCTTCGGAGTCATCCTGGATTCCTCGAAACTCCCGTGGGAATCACTCAGATAATGATTTCCATCGTGTCCCACACAGTTCATTCGTTAACATGAAAGGTAACTCTCAAAAGTTAGTCAGAACCTAATGATCTTAATTGTGGATAACCAAGGATGTCTGAACGTGCTTCGGAGGACCATTCGTTGATTTAACATTACTGACATTCTCCCAAGTCACGTGAGGAACATACAGCCACCATCGCGGAAACCACCACCCATCACCACCATCACCACCACCACCGCCACAGAGACGATCCGATCGTCTCGGTGATCAGCGAGTGATTCTGACTGATCGTCGGATAATTGATCGATTATCTGCGAATGATGACGAGTGATCGATCGTCATGGATCATCATAGCAAATACATCGATCAAAGGGGGAAGATTTCATCTTTGACTCGCAAGAATGATCTTGACTGGGATTACCCTGAACCTACTCATTATTAGCTGTAACATCAGTAATAATTTTCCTGGCATCGCTCTATTGTAAATTTTTGCTCTTGGATGCTCGAAGCGCCAGCAACACAGTATAGGAATCCTCGAGTAGCTCTTCCTTAGAATTCATGCCGGCCAATGGAAATTCAACCTGTTCAAACTAAACGGCCAAGCTTAATACTCCCCAAACAGCACAAATGTCTCAAGTGCGTCCAGAAGATGTTCTTTGAACGTTCGGAGAAAGAAACATCCTGTGGATGTCTTCACTGACGTCACGTGTTACGAACCATATATAGAATAAGTACCAAGAGTCACACACACACACACACACACACACACATAAGGCACATCCACGCTGGATACTCTAATTCGAGTAATGTCTTATGGATGTTTTTTTGAGGAAACTTCTCGTGCTGTTATTCAATTCCAAATGAAAACCTTGAAAATGATATAGTGATACAGGGTCCGAAAACCTGCTAAAGCCTAGTATTTTTCCTTAGTATTATACCAGGGGGTACATTTTCAATGGAGGAGCAATCTTACGCGAGCGAAAATATACCAATGGCCAAATTGCTTCTAAATCTTACAAAGACTGTGCGAAACTTATTCCGATATGTCTGATATGACGTTAATTGGCCCTTTAATCATCGTGTGTAGCTTCAAAATTTGTATTTCTCAAAAGAAAATCGGGATTTGTCTCTCTTTCTCGACTTCGGCCTCCCTTCCCCTCTCTTCCTCCTTATCTCACTCTCGCTCTCTCATTTTCTCTCTCTCTCTCTCTCTTTCTCCGTTTTCTCGAGTCTGACAATATTTTCAGGGATATTTGGATAACTAGTCACCAAATAGATTGCCTTAAGAGAGTACACCGTCGTTGATCGACGGATCACAGTTTCTCGTTGAAGGAGCTTATGCAAGATAGAGTGGAAAAGGTTGGAAGCTTTTGATGTCACGGGGTACTCTGTGAAACCTTCTTGCTGCCATATGGCACACGAATGACGAGAATTTCGGGCAAAAAGGGATAGTTTCAAGCACTCGTCACTTTCCAAGCAAAAAGGGGATCCTACTAGTTACATCTTTCAATTGGACACGTTCTTCCTGTTCCCATATCCTCCGGGCTTCTGAGAACAAAACTGTTTCACGATTTCCTGTAGGATTTTCAGAAGCGAGACCTTAACTTTCAACGACACTATCTCCGTAGTTGGGAGAACGGAGAAAGAGAGGGACGGCGCAGAAGCACAAATTCGTTTAGTTCGTCAAGTGGTGAGAGGGCGAGGGAGGGAGGGAGGGGGTGGAACAGCAGCGGCAAGGGGAGGAAAAAATATAATAGAGAGAACGAGGGTAAGGAGATGTATAAGTAATCTAAGGGATAAGGTACGAGAGCCTCGTGAATTTTGTATATGTAATCTTCTTTGTATAAGAGATAATTGAACGAAGTGAAGAAGCCCACGAGAAAAATAAAGATTACACATTTCGCAAGAAAAGAACACCTGGTCTTAACCTCTCTGCCCTTTCCTCTCATTTCCTCCCCCCATTTTCTGAGCTTCTTCCTGTTTTTGTTTTTCCTACACCGCGGCTCCTAATCTCTCTCGCAGGGAATTATCAATTGCTCAGGGAATGAGAGGACAGCGGGGGGAGAGGTTAATGGGTTACGTTTACCGTCACTTCAGCGGGTCGGACTTTCAAAGGATAAAGGAACGATAAACCTGCACCTGATACATTTATCAGGAATTTCTGGGTAAGTGTCGTTTGGACCGGAAGTTGATAAAGAGTTCAAGGGAAGCTCTTGTCTGCTATTACTGATTTCATTATGCGAATCAATCAAATCTTCCCGAGATTCCGTTTCATTTTTACAAGCGCATATTTTTGCAAATAAAAGAGGAAGACTGTGGATGAGAGCTGGTTTCACCGCGAAGAAACTTCAAAATACTAAACACCCTTACTTACATAAATGTTTCCTGTTGCTTTTACTTCGCAAGACTTATGTAAGTCGTTTAATCGGTCCTCCTCCTCCCCGTCCCCCTTCATTTTCTTATCTCTGTGGTACATCGATACTCATTTGTGCCAGTAGCTCTATACGCGCGAGCCAGCAAAACGCGAAGAGACTGCCGTTTTACGAGAGAATTCATATTTCTGGTAGTCGTACCCATTTTTTGTCTTTTTTTCTGCATTTCTCTTCTTTTCTTCATTCGAGGGAAAAAAGATCGAAGGTTTTCGGTAAGAAACGAGAAGCGCGTGGAAATAGCTAATTTGCGGTAAAAGAAAAAGAAGAAAAAAAAAAACACCGAGAGAGAATGGAAAACAAGTAAAATTGGGAAGCGAATTTGTTCTGGAACTTATTTTTAGATCAATCGAATTTTATTATTTCGCGAGACGTATCCTTGTCACACTTCTCGAGTGTAAATCTGAATAAGCTCCATTGAGAAATGTAAAAAGATCGCATAAACTTAACAGGCCTAATATAGGATGAAGCGCGGTTGTATCTCCGTCGAACAATGTAGCGCGGATCTAAATATGGCAACGCAATATGGACTCTAAAATTGGACGTGCTCGGCCGGACATACTTGGTATACTCTGAATTTCAGGTTGCGCGCGGAGTCCTCATTATCCTACGTGCTCTTTACTCTCGAGATTCTCCGGTCCCGCGACGTCTCTCCTCGACTCGCTCATTCATCAAACGTGTAACTCCCCGTGTGCGCGTGAAAACTTGGCCTTCTCAAAAACGAGAAGAATCGGCGTAAACCGAAATCAAATAAGGTGACGATATACCCACCATCGAAAACCAAGATGGCGTCGAAGAGCGCGCGGTAAAAGGAAAGAAAAAACGAGGAGGAGGAGGAGGGGAAGAAGAAGAAGAAGATTGCGTTTTATTGGCATCGAAGGGAATTTCTTCACTGTGCCGGTTATTCGAGGATTTATCGGAATAATTTACAAGCCAAGTTTATTGATAAGATTTCCAAATTGGGCGCGCTGGGACGGAGTTTGCCAGGCTCGAAAAGGCCGGGCTATAAAAAAGCGGGAAAATCGGCAGGGTCGGCGTGGAGAGCGTTGGAGGTGTCCTCGGCAGGAATCCTTAGCTATGTTGGCAGAAAATATGTCGTGTCCTTGCTGGGAGCAGCCGACACGGCAGGCCGCGCTCAATGAACGCACGTCATTTCGAGTCATTCATGCATCTGCAACTTGTCCTCGCGCTCTCTCGCACACAGGCGCACACCAACGAATTCGCACACTCCCAAAGGAATATCATGAGAATGAGAAAAGAAGAGGAGTGCAGGGGGGGAGGGCTTCTCAGGTCACGAGAGATCGCGTAGATAGTCGAACACACGCGCTAAGAATCCTCCTTCTCCGCCTCTCCCCTCCCCCTTGTTCCTATTCTGTCTCTCCGCTTATCTCGCTTCTCCTTTTTTTCGCTCGCTATCTTTCGTCCTTGTCACTCTTGACTTTGCTATTCCTCCCGCGACAATCTTGGCGTGGCTCGTCCCTCGTAAAAATCACGCTACGACCACTCAATGGGTTTACGTAGCTGAAACACGCTCAATGAACTCACGTGCTCCACCATCCACCAAGTTCGGTTGCTAGGGAGCCGGAGTAACCGGACGACTCGAATTCTCCGCTCCGATCCGAATCGATAAGAGATTACACGCTGATATTCTCTCGCGATACGATCGCCTTAAGACCTTAAGCCTTATCTCGCGTCTTTTCAGCTTAGGATAGGAATCGTTCGCCTTTCCGAGTGGCTGACCGACCGACCGACCGCCGCTGAAATCATTTGTTTCGCGTAACAGCTCGCAAGGTGATGATGACCCGACATATCAAAGAAGCCGCCAGTTACAAATGATACTACAAAACAATTCAGCGAACTTCTCGGCCAATCAGAATCAGAGAAACGCTGACTGGCCTCGCTCTAGCTACTACGTCACGACACGTTGCATCTTCCTCGCGTCCTCCTCGTCGTATCTTCCAAGATTCGTGCACGCGTGTGCACGTGCAATCGTTTATTTCGCATTGCACCTGGGAAAACCTCATGGAAATCTCAATGTACCGGTTGATCCGCTGCCGGCCTGCCGGATCTGCGGATGAGGCGAAGGAAAAAGTGAAAAAGAAGAAAACTGATTGAAGCGCTTGATAAAAATAACTGGCAGTAGGCCGGGAATAGATGAAATTACAGATGCGTTAACTCTGATAGAGAAACTGAGAGAGAGAGAGAGAGAGAGACGCGTCTGGAAATGGAGAACGAGAGCATACGTACGTTGTAGTAACAACGTGAAACGTGGTAATCAGCTTAACGCGGTTAATTGAAATTTTCGCGTGGGACATTAACGCACGAAAATAGAAGCGGCGCTCATTCCAAAAAGGAGGGTAAAAGCCGCTGGAAACGCTTTCATCCATCGTGGAATCGTTTTTGTGCCGGCCACCGTCCGCTTCTTAGTTAATTAGCCAATTAACCTCTGCAATTGTTGGGAGCGACACGCAGAAAATCAACTGCGAGATCCGTCGTCCTCCGCGTCCACTCTACGAAAACCATAGAAAGTCGCAGCATCTCGTACGAGAAGAGGAGGAGGCTGGTCGTCGCCTCTCCTCGCAAGGAAGAAAAAAAAAAAAAAAAAAAAACGGAAAAAAGTCATCGCTTTCATTCGCGCGCGCTACGTTCGTCCCGACGACGTCGTAGGTTTCGCCGATACGCTCGCCAGTTCTCCGCGCCGATTTGTCGGCTTCGTCGGCGGGAGTCCGTTCGCGACGGCGAAATCCAATTCGATCGTCGACTCGAACTTCGCGAAAGAAATGCGCGAAACAGCGAGAGGATCCACTCTGCCTCCATCGACCGTGTGCCAAAAAAGATGCTCGATGCCAATTTTCAGAGTATCGCGCGTCGTTTCTCCTCTCGCGCGGTTCATTCTTCCGAGAAACGGTCGATCTCGTCGCGAGCCTCCGCATTCGCGAGAATTCCCATCGATCATCGTGAATCTCGCCACGGGGAAATTATTTCCGACGAGAGATAGCGGAATGAGACGCTTCATCAACCATACTCTCCGTCGTCCTCCTTCCCTCGTTCAATGAGAATTTATTCTCTCTCCTTCCCGACGACCGGAGAGACGACCGGCAAACCGTGCGCAAAACCGAATGAATTTCCTTCGGCTGTGACCGAAAAGCCCCGGCCGGCGATTCCATGCCGGTTTCCATGGCAACCGCGATTTTTAGGTGGAGAGCGGCGATTAAAGCCACGAGCGCCACTTCAGGATGAAACTCCACTAAATTTATCAATGGAAAAGTAGAATCGCTTTACCAGGAACGAATATAACTGACACGGTTGTGTTCCTTGAAAAGTCAAGAATAAATGCGATCGTTTCCAGCCATGTATCTCCGCAATTGCTATATCCGAGCGAGTAATGAATTTTCTTCGTACCATTAACGACCTTTAACAAGCTGCCTCTCCATCGGGCTTAATTAAAAAATATCATTAGGTTTTCAGCGAGTAAATATTATACATCGTCGTGGTTGTGGTCGTGGTCGTGGTCGTGGTCGTGGTCGTGGTCGTCGTCGTCGTCGTCGTCGTCGTCGTCGTCGTCGTCGAATAAAACGAATATATTTTCATTTAATCACTATCGACCAATCTCGATGAAGCGAACCGCGTGTTCGATGGAAATTGCAGGAAATTTCTTCGATTGGTCGGTTAATGAGAAAATCCACTTATATTATTAAAGAAACGTACGTTTCCTACGATTTAGCAGTTAACTGCGAAGAGTCGACGACATTTAAGTTTTGCGCCGACGGGCGTGGCGATGCGAATCGTGTGTGCACCGCTTCCTTCGGGAGGATATCCGGTGTGGAAACGCTCGATCCCCTCCCCCCTCATTTCCTTCCATCCTCGATCCACTCATCTCTCTCTCTCTCTCTCTCTCTCTCTCTCCTTCTCTCGCTAGTTTTTCGTAGAACCATCGATGATGGTGATGACGACGATGATTCTTACCGAGCTAATTCTTCTAAATTTCCATGTGGAATCTTTTGGATCTTTCGCGCGCGGAGATCAGAGCGCTCGATTGATAAAATTTCACGTTCCTTTACGATCAATTAAATTTAACTGGTTCGTAAAATTAATTTCAACGATGATCCACGGCGGCGTCGACGACGGCGGCGGACTTCCGGTTTCACGCTGAGCAAATTTCGGATGCTAGGCACGTAGGCAACAACTTCAAGGGTAACTCATACATTAATTATGCTCATAATTGATACTGGGAACTCCGCGGGTCGCTTTGTGCGTGAAACAATTCATGCGTGGCGATTCCGAGATTCCACGAACTGATGAGTTCCATTTCGTAATTAACTTTCACGTGAATGAAACGGTGCTGCTCCAGAGGGTGGGACGGACAGGTGAAACCCACCGGAGATTCATATTTCTCTAATAGAATGAGAAAATCCTTATCGGACCGGGGGCCCAGACAGATGCTTCGTGAAAAAACTTGGCTAATTGCCAGATGTTTTCATCGGAGTTTCATTAATTAGATTTATCGCGAAACTCGTTCTATTTGCGTTGGAGAACACCGAACTCGAACGATCCATTTTCCTCATCTCCATCTCCTCCTAAGAGCGGCTAAGACGAAAAATTAAAAAGTGACAAGCCCTCCGACAGAGACGGATATCAGATAAGATTTGCATGATTTGGACTCTTCCTACGTGGAACGTCGTCCTCTCCGTACTTTCTAATGCGCGTTTCGTTCAAGTCCCCCGTTTAAATCGTTCCGCCGAGAAAATTCATTTTGCCAACGCGAACGACCGCCAGTCGCAAGGGGATCCCAAGTTTCTGCGTGGAATTGGACAGGTGCGGAAAGCTGAGTAAGAATCAGGATTGAATTCGCAAAGACTAACACACGAGGTAACCCAACACCCCGTGAGTGTGCGCGCGTGTGGATGTGCGCGCTCACGTACGTGAGAGAGGGTGAGGACTTTGAACACCACCTTCCCATACACAGGCGCGTGTAAATTATAGCAAATGCGTATATTGTATAAGTAGCTGTTTTCTTATTAGACCAAGTACGCCTGAAAAATAGTTGAATTATATTCAATAATACCACTTGCCTCTAATGTATTCATACATGTAAAGTCATCCATAATGTAACGCATGAACTTATGTGGAACTTAATTAAAAAATAAAGTCAATGGAATTAAAACGTAAAACGAAATGAATGGAGCCTCGTTATAAAATTCAATTAAGAAATGAAAATAAGTAATTAAATTATAAAGTTAAATGAGGTTATTAAGTCATGAAAATAAATCGTAAAGTTACATCACGAAATAAAATAAGGAAATTAAGGCACAATATTAAACATTGAGCCGTCTGCGTTCTCCGATAGCAGAACCTCTTATCTATTCAAGCTACGATAATAATGACGATTGTGATTCGTGGCTGACCATATACGCCCATGACTGTTCTTCGCTCAAGAATTAATTGTACGAATTTATTTCTACGTTAAGCGCGATATAACTTTATCGAAATATTACATGAAATTCTTCGTGTCAAAACTCATTTCAGACAATAACGACAGATATTCTCTCTCCCCCTGTTAATTTGTGAATTTCACGATAGGGATTTCTAAGACTTCGAGTTATGTTAGGTTTTGATAGTGCGTGATTTAGGGTTATAATGTGGAACGCGGAGGAGAACGAGAGGGACGTAAAGAAATATAAAATATCCAGCAGCCATTATCCGGAGAATTTTATCGCTGGCATGCCACGACGTCGTCCCCCCGACAACGATGAGGGCTCCGGAAGTCGTTGAGACGCTTCTGAACGACGAACCCTCGAAACCGATGAGTACGGACCTATCGACGACGGCCACAAAATTAAATCTCATCCCAAGACAACATCTCGGTAAAAACAACATCCTATCTGTTTTCTGTCGCTAGCACCCGCTTAATAATGCCGTTTCCCAGAGGAAGAGAGAGAGAGAGAGAGGGAGAGACACTTGTTTATTTAAACAATCCTTATACTTCCTCCGGTCGGCCGAGCCCCGCGTAATTTTCATATTTACTACGGATTATGCAAATGATTTATTGCCAGTGAACAGCATCATCGCGTCTTATCTATCTATACGCGATCTCGAACGACTCGCCGCGCGCTCTCGAGAAAACTGTCTATTTTCGTTGCATCCGGTGAAAAACGGAATTTGGCCATCCGCGTTACAAGTCCCCCGCGTCGGAATCATTCATTGTGCGTTCCCTTTATACAAGCTTATATTTAGACCAGAGCGCGAAGAAATGGAGGAAATTTCATAATTGCATCGGACACTCGGCGTTTCGCAACGCGAGTAGTGTGTGATCGATGCACGGTTTTCTCGATTTAAAATGTCGCGCTTCGTGATTGATTCGCGCACCCTGGAGGAAGAGCGATGGAAAACCCCGTTAGGGTGGGGGAGGGGAACAAGGATAGCCTGCTGCTTCACCGCTGTTGGAGCAGTGGGAGTTCTCGTTCGGTTCACGAACACGAGCAAATTCTGAGCCGAAGAGCGAGATGGACAAACGGATTCGAGGAGGAACGTGAATCGTGGAATTGGGGTGAGCGAGAGAAACCCATAGCAGCGATAGAAGAGGATGAAAGAGGATGTAGTCGACGGACGTTTACGAAGTGATCCGAGTCGTTCCGATGTGTGGGAGCCCGTGGTGCAGGATCGGTTTACGACGTTCCATCTAAACGAAGATTTTTCAAGCTTCTCGGAGGAAGTATCAGCGGCACCACCACCGCCATCAGCATCGTCGTCGTCGTCGTCGTCGTCGTCGTCGTCGTCGTCGTCGTCACTTCTTTCAATTGGAATCATCCTGAATTTTATTATCTTCCAGAGTAATTGTAAAGAAAACCACATCCACACCAGGCCCAATATCTCGTCAAAAGTCCATCGCAGCATCTTAATCCGAGAACCACGTCGTTCCTTTTTCTCCGAGGAAGATCTTCGCGGTGTATTTGTAATTTGCATTTGTAACTCGATGCGAGGCATGAAACTTGTTTCATCGCTCTTAATAAGATTGTAAAGAGTCCCCACACCCCCTCCCCGTTTGTAACGTACTCCAATAAAATTTGCGAATGAGCCGTCTTTTATTTATTACATCCCGAAGCACTCGACAGAGTCTATCGAAAAAGGAACATGGCGCCGGATCGAACATTTCGATCCTGGCTGCCTAACCAATGAACGTGAACGAGTGATATGAATGAAGTGCACATTGACAAATAAAAGAGATGAGAAGACTGAAGAAGTTGATTGAACCAGATGAAGAAAGTGATTGTGTCGCGAGCAGTGTCGAGAGAGAATCGAGTGGATGAAGTAAAATACAATATGGCGTCGTTTCCGATAGAACCTGAGAAGGTTCGCGACGCGCGTGGTGGTCTGGACGACGACGGTGCATCGGGGAGAGGAAGGGAGGAAAATTGGAGAGGCGACGAAACGCTTCTGAATGAGAGAAAAGCGTTTCGCGCTATCCAACGACATTGAATATAGTAGAGAGGTTTGGGCAAAAGGGAACATGGCGCCGTTTCTACTAGAATCGGCCCTGGGAGCACAATACGAGCATGAATGAAGTATCGCGTCTGGCTCGTCGGATTTGGCGAGGAGACGAGGGAAGAGCGGAGGGGAAGGGGAGAGAAGAGGTTGAGGGTTGCAGAGGCCTCGTCACGGTGTTTCGTAGAGCCTTAAGGTTGCGGGTGATTGTGTGCGCGAGGTTAGGTCCCTCTTTGGCGCGTGGGCGCGCGGTATCTTTGCTCTTGCGGTGATCGACGCATGCGCAAATCGTACCCCACCCACGAAGAGGAGCAAGTTGCCAGGGTGCAGAACGTACGTCGAAGGCTACGACGCTGCTGCAGCCGGCTGCAGCTTGCGAGGAACTCGAAAACTCGAAAAACAGCGGCGCAAAACCCGAAAATCTCCCAAGGCGGACCGCCGATCTTCTCCGGGGGAGGGGGAGGGGGGCGCGCCATCATGAAACCAACCCTGGTAACCGTGGATGTACCGAGTTCTCTTCCACAGGGCTGGAAGTCGAGGATTTTACCGTGATACCGTGTTTCTTTACGAGGAAAACACCGAGTGCGCGGAAAAATTATCGAACCAGCTGACTACTACTCCCACGGGAAACGCGGCAATGTCCGAATGCGATCGGTACTGCCGATCGAGCCTCGTCGACTGTGGTGAAGTTCAGCGTCAGTGAGGGAGCGAGAGAGAGAGATAGAGAGAGAAAGCGAGAGAGAAATAGCGAAGGGAAAAAGAGAGAGAGGAAGTTAGGACGTACAAATCGACAGTGAAGTGCGTAGTCCGTGGAAACTGGATAGTCGCATACGAGGACTCGTCTCCGAGACTAGAGCGGAGAGAGGGAAAATGTAGGAAAGGGGAAGAAGGAGAGAAAGAGGAAAAGCTGTGGAAAAGACGATTAAGACCGGTGGCCCATGATTTGGCGAATACAGAACTGAGTCGCACAATCCTCGCCGACATGGCGGCCGAGGCCAGCTGAACTTCTCTTTCTGTTCTCTCCGTCTCTTTTGAATTTCTGGAGAAGTATCTCCTCTTCTTCGTCTTCCTGCCTATATCCCCACCACCCGCGCGGTTCTTTCCCCCCTAGAACGCTATCTCGCTTGGTCCGCTTGGATCCCTCTCCTCCCATCTCTCTTTCGCATCATCTTCCGTTTCTTTTTCACTCCCTCCCTCCCTCCCTCCCCCCCCCTCTCTCTCTTTCTCTCACTCTCTCCATCCAGTTCTACCAGAGGAGGACTATGCGCTACGAATACACTCCATCCTCGTATCGCGCGCGTCGTGTCCCTGCCGAGGAATAAATTCACCACCTCGCTGAAACTACGTTCTTTCGTGAAATCGTAGCATTGGGGAAAATCCAGTATCGATCGCACGCGGTCTCCCGGAGTCACCAGATAAACTATATCGGAGGAGAAGCGAATCTGCTATCTCTTCGACAGCGACTCGCCAGACTCGGCAAAAAATAACGCGCTGTTTGGCAGATTTCGCGCAAGACCGTGACGACCCGGCGCGATACACCGGCGATCGGCAGGAAACGCACGCACGCACGCACGCACGCACGCATTTTCTTACGCAAAGCCCAGAACGAGGTCTTTACACCATTCACCAGCTCCGCCGGATGAATTTCGTTTTACTTCTTCTCAGTTGTACCGTTCACCACCGGCTCACCGGATAAGCTCGTTTTCCAGCGACAGCAGCATCCACCACGCGATCCAACTTTATCTCGTTTACCGGATCGTCCTGGACGATCCTTCATCCATCGAAGATCCGAGATCATTCATGATTGGATTAATCTTGCCCGGGAAAGTAGCCGGAGATCCTTCCACGGTGCTGCTGAAAAGCAATCGGACAAGTGGAATCCGTGATGCGATTAGATCGGAGTAGTCATTCAAAGATTTTCTCCATTCGGAGTATCCTCCGGACAGGGGCAGGGGCCGATTCTCGAGATCGAGATATTCGCCAGCGGAAGTTATCGAGCGATTGGACCAATTGGACCGCGATCTTTAAGGATCTTCAGCGTACCGAATAGAAGCAGAGTGGCAAAGATCTCTCCAGGGATTTCAGGATTATTGCTGGAGAAAGAGAGATTGGGAGAGACGGAGGAAAAAGTTTATTGGTAGCTATTGGGCCGTGGATCAAAGTTTTTGGTTATCTCCGAGAAAGAGAGAGAGAGAGAGAGAGAGAGAGAGGGCAGATGAAAGCAAAGTAGCCGGTTCTCGACGCAGAGTGACGAGGAGTGTCTTCGCGATCCGGGAGGATCCGCATCGGGTGGAACGTCGAGTCGATCCTCCAGCTCCTCCTCCTCCACCACCACCACCTCCTTCGCGAGCTCTTTGCGTTGCGGTGCGAGGTGCGAGTCGCGTGACACGAATGCGGAGAGAAAGGGACTTGCCAGTACCACCGAGATCATCGGAACCAGCGCGATAGCAGCGAATAGTAGAGAGAGAGAGAGAGAGAGCCAGGAATCTTCGGCGGAGTAGCATCATCGGTGACTTTAGGCTGCCGGATCGCGCTCAAGTTGGCCGGTAAAGGAGGAAGGAGGATAGAGAAAAGCTATTTTAGCGGACATAGAGGCCGTCCGTGTAAAATAAGCAGTGAATGAAGGAGCCTGTTTACTGGCGGTCGGCCTACGCGAGATTCAGCCGACTCCTCGCCCCCCTCGCGCATCCGCTGCTTGTAGTAGAGCGCCCGACCGCTACCGCTGTCCTCTCTCTCTCTCTCTCTCTCTCTTTTCCTCCCTCCCTTTCTCTCCCTCTTTTCGCTCTCCCTTTCTCACTCACCAGCAGCGGATCTAGCGGAGAGAAAGGTTCCACTGACGCGAGAGAAAGAGAGAGAGAGAGAGAGAAAGAGGGAAAAAGAGAGAGAGAGAGAGAGAGAGAGGGAAATCGAGTGGTGGAGTTTGTAAAAGACAGAGAGATCCCCGGCAAAACGAGTAAAGAGTGGGAGGGGTGGGAAGGGGGCGACGGACCCTCGTAGTGCGTAAAGAAGAGGTCTTCGAGCGAGAGAGTAGGACAGAGACACACGGAGCAAGTCGTGACCGAGGAGTCCCGCAGTGCGCGAGGAGCCTCCGCGGAGAAACGATCGGCGCGGCCGCGCCAGCCCGGTCGACTCGACTCGATTCTCTTCCAAATCCTCGATCGACTATCCCGAAGGTGTATACCAACGTACACACACACACACACACATACGACTCGTCCAGCAAACTCCAAAACCCTTCCGAGAGGTTCGCATTTCTAGAAATATCTATTCCAGCGACTCTTCCCACTCGAGAACTCCAGCATTTTATTGGAGAACCACCCAGTCTCTCCTGAACCACGGCTACCATTGCCGATAAACCCATCGCACGATCACAATTATCACCACCACCACCACCACCACCACCTTCTTCTACTCGTTCTTCTCGCTCTTCTTCTTCTTCTTCTTTTTTTTACTTTACCACATCATCTCCCACGGCCTCCATCCCAATTCGGGACCGAGATTCTCTTCTTCTCTCCTCTCCTCTCCTCTCTTCTCTAATGTCTAAGCGTGCTGTGACCTTGTGACCAGTGCAGGATCTATCGGCAAGTGCAGGTTGCAGTGAGTGCCAGCGCCGGTGTGAGAGACCGGAAGTCGTGCAGTTGGCCTTGGGGCCGAAAGATTGTCAGGCGAGGGGACGTGTTGGGTGCGGTGAATTGGAAAGTGCGAAAGTGTGGATACCTTGGACTACACGCCGGCTCCGGCGCTGCCCCCGCGGCGCCCGCCCTGGCAACCCGCGAGTTTGCCGAGCCCACCAGCCACCCCCGCGTCGATCCTGATAAGCCGGCAGCTCCCGCGGGACCCCCGGCTATTCACGCTAGCAGAAACGGCGTCGAACACGACGCCGACCACGAGGAAGACGCTGACCGCGACCACCACCATCACCACGCCATTCCCCAACGACAGCTCGTCCGGAAGTCGAGGCCCCACGATATCCTTGACGCCGCCCCAGTATCCTGCGCCACCACGGCCCCCTAGTCGAAACGGTAAGTTTTTACCTCTTTTTTTGTTTCTTTTTTTTGTTTTTTCCTTTTCTCACTCTTTTTCTTCCTCGTCTTCCTCCTCCTCCCTTTTTCACCCTTAATTTACCCCCGAGGCGTTTCCTCGAGGTCACGCCAGTCTTCCGGAAAAGATCCTGCGTTGGTCCGATTCCAGGGAATGAAACGTTCATCGATCGATCTCCACTCCGCATCATCGTCTAGGAACGTCATACATCCGGTTGGGGTTTCCGTGCTTTTACTCGATGCTCGCGTGGGAGGACTCGTGACATCCGTGACTCGTCACTGGCCAAACACAATTCTCCCATTGTAAAGGGAAAGAGAGAGAGAGAGAGAGAGAGGGTTCTCGGTCGATTCCTCGTCGACGACATTAAACGGGGAGGACCGGAAGTAGCGGGTATCCGCTCTCAGCCACCCCCCAATGTCGTTCAGGACCTATCGGGTCCTCCGCGTTAAACTCGATACGTCTTTCTCGCGCAAGGGGCAAGGGGCAGGGGGAATTAGGAACACGCGTGACTCTCGCCGAGTCCATGGATATTCAGGCGCGCAAGAAGAAGGCCGAGGAGGTGCATAATATGACGGAAACTAACGTTTCTCGGCTCCCGTTGAACGCCGCGAGTGTAACCTACACGCGGCCCCGGAAACGCGCAGAAAACCCGGCAGAATTTCACGCTCCCGAGCATGTAGCATCATCCCACCCTCCCCCTTCCCCTCGCACCCGCTCGGCTCGGCCAGAGTTTCAGCTTAGCTTCCGGCTTCTCTGGATTTCAGGCCAGGCCAACTCGCCTCGCCTCGTCTTTTCATCCTCTTGCGTTTGCCGCCGGCTTCCCGTCTTTTCTATCCCTCGCCCCCCGACCTCCACCCCCGCGCTCCATCCCTTATCGCCCGTAAGCCTATCTTTGTTTGCCCGAGCCGCCCGATCCCCGGCACATTCGTTAGCGACTTATCGCGCTACCCACAATGGGATTCTCTATGCTCCCGTGATTCTTACGGGAATCCCCTCGTCCACCCCCGACCGATCCTCCCCCTCGCCACTCCCACAATTTTCTCGACTCCGACGCGTCTACCGCGTTTCACGCTCGAAATTCCCGCGCTCTTCCTATCGGCGGCTCCTCCGCCATTTCTCTCGTTCTCTCCCTCGACGGCCGCAGCTGCTCTCTCGGATTTGATTGGAGCGACCGCCGATCCGAGAACGGTCTTTAGCCTCTCGCGGGATCTTTCGCAGTTGAGTCACGATACTCCACTCTTCCACGGGGAGTGGGGAAGCAGTGAATGAAATGCACAGGTGTAGAAAGTTTGCGAGAAAGTCGCTACTGCTTTCCGACCGTAAAACCCACACACGCTCGCAGTCGGGCGGGCGCAATTCCCTCTTCACTTCCTCCCCCCCCCCTCTCTCTCTCTCTCTCTCTCTCTCTATCTTTCTCTCGCCATTTTCCACAGGCAATCGGAGACAGCGGGAAAACGCGTGTGCGTGAATCCACACACATGCGCGCTGCGCGCCCGAGCAAACGAGATACGTGACACGCATGCACGTCGAGTTTTACGCGCACGCATACACAATGAACGTCCTCCCTACCTGGAAACTCGCGTACGATGAATATCACGCGCACACGTGCATCGCCCCACGTACACATTTACATGCCAAATATGGAACGTACTCAAGGATTCTTTCGAGGCATGCCGTTCACGTCCCGCTCGCGATTCGCACTCATTTCGCTCGCTCGCGCGCGCGCGTTCATGCGCGGCGCGGAATTCATTCAGCAGAATCGCCAAATTCAGCGAAATTGCGTCACACCGAAACTCAATTAGTCCGCGGGGGAGATTCCTCGTCGCTCGACGCTATCCACCCGCGAACAGCACGAGGGAGAGATCCACCATGGCCGTGCGTAGAGACGCGGTACTTTTTTCATGGAATTTTTGTCAATTTGAAATTCGCGAGCTAATTGAACGTATCGCATGGAAGAGAGGGAGGGGAGAGAGGAAGAGTGAAAATGCGTGACAAGTATGCGAGTGCGAGGAGACACGGTAGATATCGATTTGTGGTCGGGAGTGGAAGATATGGCTGCGCGCGCGCACACACATACACACGCGCGCGCGACAAGAGTCACCAGAACCGCGCACGCACGCACGCACGCACACACCATGAAGCCTGACTAAAGACAGGCCGGCATGAATGAAAAGCACGATTTCCACGCATGACACATTGTTATAACAGGCGAGCGACGCTGCTGGTAAACCGGAAGTGAATTAAGGCTGCGCCCTCCCCTCCACGATCGTGGGCGACTTTCGCAAGGAAAACCATAGCGCTCGATCAATGGGAGAACCCTGCGTGTGGACACTTTCATCCAATTCCATTAGGCACCCCCCCGGAAAGACCGGAAGTTTCAGTAGAACTCACCGATCGTGGAAAGCCCGTGGGTTGAGCGACTCTCGCGGGAGGGGGGTGACTCGAGGAAATGGGAGGAAACGCGAATTGACATTTAGGCGAGGCGAGGCGAGGCGAGCATGTGCGATAACCGAGTCAACTCGAGGCGTATCTATGGAAACTTTGCCTCACCTTCTCTAGAAGCGATCTCGCCTCTTACCGACTTGCCAACTCTTTGAGATTTGCACGCATAACACAAGTCGCGCGGGGCCTTGACTGGCGTAAAAACGACTCTCGGATACTTTTAATGGCACTCGTAATGGCATTCCAAGGAGGCGTGCGATGTGCAATTTAATTATCCCGATAAATATTTTTCATAATATCCGCTGTCATCACGGTGGTCGGTTGGTTGCTTGGTGGTTTCTTCCATTTCTCTGTATGACGTTGCATCGCGTCGCGAAACCGACCCATAAAAATGCACTCGGTTTGCCCCCGAGGGGATTCGTTGATCGTACCGACACAAGTTTCACAAGTTTCATTCACGAGAGGCACGCTCTCGGAGGGGAGAAATTCCTAAGGTTGGATGAATTAGCGGAATCGCTGAATGAAGTAAATTTAGAAAACTTGCGCAGGCTAATAAAGGCTGTTAAGGGAAAGGGGGAAGGAGAGTTTAGATACATAAATTACTTCATTCATGGTAGCTGCAGGAACGTTAGTTGCCCAATTCCTTCCGGTCCGCGTTATCCAACAGTCCACCCAGCCGTGCCGATGTCAAGTCTTACGTCAGAACTGGCAGTTGAGTCGAAAACAAGATTTTCACGTCACGCTTCTATCGCTCCAAGCTTTTGCTCCACCTTCCCTTCCTCTCCCTCCGCCGATCTTTTCTCAAAACCGCAACTCGAAATCTCAGCGCGGATTCTTCCGGAGTTACCGAAAGGATCATCCTGGACTGCTTTCGGTTCGCCTTCGCGAATTCGTTCTTATTAACGAATGCGTTTCACGACTAATTTAACGCGTCTGTTCCCTGATAAGGATTTATGGCCGGTATTAATCACGATCGTTTAATCTCCCAATGAAATTCCCTGGTACGACCGAACGATTATCCCGTACACCTTAATTGGGAATAATCCCCCGAGCGATGATGAATGAAGAAGAACTGCGTGAAAGATTAGCCGGTAGTGGTATTTAGAGGTCCACGGGGTACAATGCGATCGTTAATGGAGAATAATCGCGGGGTACCAAGCTCGATTAGGCGCTGTTATCGATTATGTTCCGACGGAACTCCACCCAGGAGGTAGAGCCTGCCTCCCGCGACCGCTGGAGCAAATAAAAGCGCAATTATCGATGGTACAACAGCAGCAACAGCAGCAACAACAGCTACAACCACCGCGATCGATCTATCGCTCTATGAACGCTGGAACCCGCGCACATACGCGCGCATCTACGTAATGCGCGCGTGCTTTCGGTTCGGTTCGGTTCGTGTGGGCTGAGTTGCTATTTCGTCGGGTCGACAACTTCCTCTCTGGCGAGATGAAATGGGCCTGCTGACGTAAGCAGAGCTGACGAATGTGTTTTCTAAACGTGGCCAACGCTATACGCACACACATCTGCGTGTGCGGATACCCCGAATATAAATTTCCGAAGGGGAATCACGTGGAAAAATAACGTACGCTCGTTTCGTTTCGTTTCGTTTCGTTTCGTTTTGTGTCGTGTCGCGTCGCGTCTTTAACGAAACCTCCTCGTTTTATCCGCGCCATGTTTTTCGGCCATTGTTACGTAACGCCACGGTACTTTGACGTACTCGAGCTCATTTACGAGAAATCTTTTTTTCTCAATGAATCTAGGGGGAGGGGAGGGGAGGGGGAGGGACGATTCGTCGTTGAAGCGATTTCGCTAGAAAATTGTCAGTGACAGTGGCTTCTGTAACGTGGAAACTGAATAAGCTTCGTGTTAAACGCAAACATGCGGATACACAGAGAAAGAGAAAGAGAGAGAGAGAGAGAGAGAGAGAGAGAGAGAGAGTTGCGTAAGAATCCGTACAGCTTCTGAGCTCTCGAGCTGTTCTCGAGGTCCAATTATTGTGAAACGCCTGCCTGTTCTCGGTGCACTGCACGACACGAAATAGCCTCCATAATATATAGGTCGCCGCTATATACTCTACCGGCTAATGTCTCAGCTGGGCAAGTGCAAAATCCTCATTTTATCTCGATCTAATCGGATCTAGAGATCGCTGACGTGAAATTAGAAAATTCGTTCGTTCGTTCGTTCGTCAGGCCTAACCATGAAATTCGAGCTACGATCAATCTTCGCAACTGTACGAACGAAGCAAAGCTCCGCGAATCGTGAGAAAAGATTTTCCACCTCCCACGAGACTTTCGGATAATTGGACAAGTCGGATAGGATGGATAAAATCGGATGGAGAACGCGCAATTCGATGCTTTCCAGCGAGTGTGCAGCGGCAAGTTTTGAAAATGGTGGCGCAGCTTTTCTGTATAATCAGCGATTGTAATAAGGCTCCTCCGTTGGCCCGTTGCTTCTGAGAAACTCGTCCGTGTTCTTCGCCTTCTTCTTCTTCTTCTTCTTCTTCTCGCTCCGGAGAAGGAGTGGCTCCTCTCCGGGCACCGGAAGTGTCGCTCATCTTCTAGCCAGCTCCCGTTTCGTTCGCTCTGCTCTACCTTCTTCCACTACTTGAAATTCTGAAATTTGTAAATGCATCCTCTTTCGGTGGACGCTTTTTTTTCTTTTTCTTCGTTTCTTCTTCCTCGCGGGACGATCGCTCGTCGGTAAAAACCGATCGCACTCGGGGAGAGCATTTCGCGTTTTGCCTTTTGCAAGAAAATTTTCAGGAGGTTACGCAACGGTAGGATTTGCGCGCTTTAACGAAAATTGCCGGCTGTCGGCGATCCTGCCTCCCCACGCTTTTACGAGGAATTTCATTATTGAACCGATTCTATCGAGTTATTTTATTACGGCAGGATGTGCTGTGCAGCTACACTCAAAGAGTTTGAATGCTCGAGCAAGCTGAGAATATACCGCGCGCAACGCTATCTTCGTGTTTGCGAACCCCGTTATCTCTCGTTTCCCCTTCCCCCGCCTAACTCTTTCTCTTTTTTTCTCTTTCCTCCCATCAACTCTCTTCCTCTCCGATATTCTTTCCTTTTTCCAAACACCCGATATTTTCTGCTCCCTTTTGCAAATTTTATTCTTCCCTCCTGCGCCGCACCGCGCTCTCGACTTTCTCTCTTTCTCCCCTGCCCTTTCCCCCAGTCCCATTATTCCGAAAGTTTCTTCATTTTTTTTTTCTATTCGTTCGGTCTCCTTCGAGTCGCAATCTACATTCATCGTTCGGTCATGCCACATCCGGTCTGTTGCCTTTTCCCTCTCCCTATCTCTTTCTCCTCTCTCTCTCTCTCTCTCTCTCTCTCTTTCTTTCAACTTTTCTCTTTCTCTCGCTCTCTCAAAGTGCAACACATACGTATATAATTAGCGATGATTCTTGCGTGAATTTTCCAATGAAAAAACTATTCCATCTTTGTCCAGTCTCCCCAAGAATATTACTCGCGCTCCTCTTTTTCTTCTCGAAGAATTTTGTGCCTTATCCTTCAGCTTCGATATCGTGGCAACGCGCGTACCACCGTGCGCCACAGACCGGAAGCCACGTAGCCGCGGACGGAATCCAAATTTTCTTTTCTCCGCAGCGTCACTCTTTTGATGTGCGCCGCCTTTTCGAAAGGCGTTTCTCGGAACGAAAGCCCAGCTACGCGAGGAAAATATTCCCTTCGTCTTCTCGTGATACGGCCTTGGAAAATTATTAACATTCAAAGGTCATTCGTTAATCAAGCGCTGGCTACTGCGAAGATCCGAGAGACAGTCGACGAAGAATCGACCAGTGGATTTGGAATTTTTTCAGTGATTTTGGATTTCCGCCGATTCTCCGATTTTCTCGAGGATTCGCCTCGAATCAGGGGACGTTGAACCTTCCGCGGCGCGAGCGGCCATCCATCCTTCCACATCCATCCATCGCACAGTGCTCGCTGAAGCGAACTTTCATTCAGAATGCATCGCAGACTTGTCGATACACACGATGAAGAATGACGGGGCGAATCGCAAGTTGGAGAACCACAGAGAAATATCTGGGATTCCCCGTGGGCTAAATTCTAGACGGTAACCAACATCTATATCGCCGAGAAAAGGAGAGACGGTTCGCGCGTTTCTGCGCATTTTACGAGCCAAGGAATGCGATTGTGCCAAAAAAGCCGAAAAAGCAAAATCGCGAAAATCAACCAGAAGGCAAAAAAAAGAAAACGAAAGGAAAGGAATTTTCCAATAGAAAATTCCGAAATATTCTCAAGATCTAATCGCACCCTTTTCCGATAAGAAGCATCCACCACCACCACCCCCACACCCCATTTCCACCAGCATTGCTGGCAATTGCGTCGTTAAACCGTATCGAATTAGGAGTCTTCCCGGTAATCGACTCTGATAATTGAATGGTTTATTCGAGGAAAGAAGAAGGCCGACGTAACCTCAATATCGCCCCGTCTCTGGTATTTCTTAATGAATCGATCGGACATTCAGTATATTCATTTTAATAAGCTGAAAATGAAAATAAACATTTTATCGTGCAATAAAACTCCTTTGGCATCCGAGAATTGAGAATGAAGAACAATGAAACGAGTTGTGAAATTCACTTAGCTCATTCTCCAAGAATTAATGATGCATTCATGGCACACCTATAAAGTAGAGTGCGATGTAACTTGTGCGTTTCCTCCACGCAGAGTCCTGACATTAAAGCTACGACGAAGACGAAGACGAAGACGACGACGACGACGATGACGACGACGACGACGACGACGACTACGACGACGACGACGCAGAATCTGCCTGAATAAACAGTTTTGCAGAAATTCATACGCGCAAAATGCACAAATATTCCTCGCCGCGACACAAATCGCCGGTTATCGGATAATCTTACGGAATTTCAAATAGGTGGAGGATTTCTTGGCAAAAACACGGTCGATTTTATTATTAATACACAATAGGGCCAGAGGGAGGCCTGGCAGATTTGAAGAATTCCACGAGTCGCGTCGTCGACGAGAGAGGTGGCAAATTCGAGGGATCAAACCCGGAGATGGAACCCTGGGCAAAAGAGTCGGCTCTCCCTCTCTCTCTCTCTCTCTAGGAGAGGATGAAGAAAACGCGGGACGAATTCGAATAAAACTCGAACGAATAGTCGAGAGGTCCCCGCGACGGCGAGAAGTTTGACACGGGAAAATCGTCTAGAAATAGAAGCCTTCATTTTTCGTCCAAGGCTTATTAATAGCACCGCAGGTTTATCGAACTTTCGGCATTAGACCGTGTCAGCATTGCAAAATTTCAGAACTCCCGCCTGGCGAACGGAAGCCTTTTCGTCGATTTCGCGCTTTCTCGTCGAATTTTGCGTAATTTTTTTTTCAGCCAGGTGGCCCATGTCCGATTCTCCATCTATGAAAAAAGGGGGAAGGAGCCCGCAAATTTTTATAATCCCGAGAAATACGCTCGTCGCGAAATAATCCTCTCCCACCGCTCTTTTATTTTTTTTCTACGGAACATCGATCTATTTTTGTCGCGCTATGACGGTACAATTTTTACCGACGGTATAACCTGAAATCGAAAATCGCGAAACGAAACGAGGGGCGCTATTAATTTTTCAGCTCCGGGCGATGCTCGGCCGATCGATCCGGTCGAGATTCAGCCCCGAGCTCTCAACGAAATCAACGAGAATCGCGCGTTATCGCGCCGATTTCAATGATTGAATTTCTCTCTCTCTCTCGCGAAATACAGCGAATGTACAACGGGATATATTCAGCCTCCTGAGACTGTGTGCTGCTGGTGGCTGTGGTAAAACGGCGCTCTCTTCTCCGTAAACAAGCGTCACGACGAAAATAGTTTTTCAGCGTACGCGAGAGTGCGTCCAGCTTTTCATGAAAGCCCACCGGCGCATGCGTGGGTGTACACGCGCGAAAATACACACTGCCCCTCTCCCCCGTCGGCTTTCCTCTCTCCATTTATTCAATGATTTCCCCTTATTTATTTCTTCAATCAAACCCCGCCATTTCTCTCCTTTCGAAGGGAGAGAGAGAGAGAGATTTCCACCGAAATCCGCCAGCGGACCTTTTCCCGCAATTTTCTCGACAAACAAACCCACCCCCGACGGTCCTGCCTTCCCCTGTTGCACACGCATCACCCCCGCAGGGATTTCCTCGAGAATTTCGAAGAAACTCCGAGAGTCTCTCCTCCCAACGTTCGCGTTTCTCGTCAAATCGACCGTTCCACGAGAGATAGAGACCGCGAGGAGTTTGCAGTGTCCGCGCAGAAGAGGAGAAGACTCGGCGATGCTCGAGGTCTTTCTCGAGGCATTTTTTTTTTTCTTCCTTCTAGAGCGTACTCGCGCGCGCGCGCTCGCACGGACGCACACAGAGATGCACCGGGAGAGGCAGATGGGTGCAAGAAGACGAAGAGACAGAAACATTGGTGTGTGCATTCTGGGTAGAAGAGGCTGGCTGGCTGGCTGGCTGGCTGGCTGGCTGCTGCCAGGCAAACACGTACGAGATCTCGCGCTGGCAAGACACGAGAAATGGAATGTGGACGCCATATGGCCGGGATCTCCACCCAACCACCCACTCGCCGGCGCTGCTGCCTGACTGCCAGTCTCGCACACAAACGCCAGTCGAGTCCACGTCTAAATTCTCGTCTGCGATCGTACAGGCGGGCAGGCAGGCAAGGCCCCTGTGTTGCTTGCGTCCATATAGCGAACAGCACGTACCACACGTGCACCAACGATACTTTTACGTCCTGCCATTCAACGAACGTCTACATCTTCGGCGCTCCTCTCCCCGATGACGATAATAACGTCTAATGTCTCTCCTCCGCGTTCCGCCGCTCCGAAACACGACGATTTGCCAATTTACGATCGGTCCTCCAACGAGCGAATCGCCACGTGCTAAAAATCCATCACCCCACCAACAACCCCCTTCCGCTGTTTGATCTCTTTAAGAGGATCTTCGCCACGCGCGCGACTCCTCTCGTCCTTCCGCGCGATCTTCCCGGAAGTACGGGAGCTCCTCTCGAATTTCCCGCGCGACTATTTCCGCTTCGGATATTTTCGGGCGATTCCGACAGACGCGAAAGGCAGCACCCGACCGCTACGAACGTAAAATGATCCAGACCATCGGGAGAGACGGCGACTACGACGACGACGACGACGAGGGCGGCGGCAGCTGCGACTGGCTCCGCCGCACCGGAAGTTCCTGCTTTACATGGATGTCTGCTCTCATCAATGAAAATCGGGAACTTCCGCTTGCTCAATGGATAAGCGCACGTGACAATATTTTCCTATTAAGAAACGCCGGCTTCTCCGATACCACGCTCCGCTCGCGAGCGCTTCGAGAACCTCGTCGCGGCGAAACCCTGGAAACCGGAAGCTACCCCCGGTGCTTTCGCGCGGATGTCCTTCGTCAATGGAGCTCGTACGCGCACACGTGACGTCGTCGTGTTCCATCGGCGAATGCCATCAGCGAGAGCCAGAGCGCGCGGTGGAACTCGAAAAAGAGAGAGAATCGTGCTCGAGAACAACCTCGGAGGAGGCCTCGGCAATGGACGAACGAACGGGGCCACCGTCCCTACCGGAGCTCCGGGGGACGAGGCGCCGGGGGATTATTTGCAAATGAGATTTCGCAGGTATTCCTCGGCCGCGCTCTGGTATGCCGACGAGCCAACCGTGCCGGAAATCGATGAATGGCCGCGCGTAAAGCCAATTCTCGGAACGCGCACCCTCCGAAGAAAAACCTATGGCCGATCAATGGATTTCGCTCGGTCATTCTTTATCAGTCCCCCAACCCCACCCCTCTCCTCCCGCCGGCGGATCCTCCGCTTTTTCCATTCGCCGAGAAATTTTTACCCCGGCCGTCTACCGCCTCGTCGCTCTCTCCTCCTCTGTCGTAACCTCTCTTATCCGAATAGAGTTGCGTTACGTAACAATTTTATTTTATCAATGAAACGGGAGTAGTGGAGCAACGAAGCCTCCAAGCCGTTACTTTATAAGTCGACGATTGCCACGAATCTCCTCTTGCTCCGTTCCTTCCCCTCTCTCTCTCTCTCTCTCTCTCTGTCTCTCCCCCGCCTTACTCCTCCACTTTTTGGAGATAGTTCGGCTGGTTGCGCGCCTGATAAATGGCGCAAATTTTTATCTCCTCTTCCACCTAGTTTCAAACGCAAGACGAGAGCGTCGAGGGTGAAAAGAGTACTCGCGCAAACACACGCGCACATGGATATATTTATTCACACGACCACGAGCGCAGCCTCGAACTGCGTGGGCGTCGTCTGGAGGATATCCGGTGTTGCGTGTCTCCGTGCATGCGCTCTCTGCGCGCTCCTCTTCCAGTCTTGTGTGTGGATTTTGTTTATTTCTTCATCATCATTTATAACCGCCTCCTCCCCCTACCCTTATCCCTATCCCGCCCTCTATGTTTATCTTACGAATTTTTGCTTCTCTCATCTTTTCCGAAAATCTCCCCCCCCCCCAGCTTTCTCTCCCTTTGATCGGTCACGAGGTAATCGCGCGATGAGCTTTCTTCCAGTTAGAAACGCGAGAGGGATTTTTCAATGGGAGAAACAATTTGTCCGAGTGGGACGCGAGGGTTTTAGCGCGAGATAATTGGAGCTTCGCAAAGTGCTGCAGAGAACACCGAGGGCAGTTTCACGCGTTGCCATTTTCTAAGCACCGAGGGGTTTTTGCGTCGTTTGCCAGCGAGGCAAACACCACCCCACGCAGTGAAACTCGCGACAGATGTTCCAGAGATTCCCGGATGAAATCAAATTTCTTCTTCTTCTTCTTCCTCCTCTTCTTCTCGCGCTTCTCCTCCTTCGACTCGATGGAAATTTAAAGCGTAACAATATGGGAAAAATGAGATATTTATGAGAAACGGAAGTTTCGGCAAGTTCGACAGTTTCCTTCGGGATAATTTCCAATTACTTGTACAAGTTGATCCATAGTGTACTACCGTTATAGGCCTATTTCCAATAATCTCAGCTTCCCCAATTAGTTCTTCCTCGCGCGAGCCTATCTCTAATGAACTTCTTAATTGCAATTATGCAAGCGTTAATGGCTTCGGCGTTAATTGGTGTTAATACTCGCTAACGCCGATCCGACCAACAACCAAAATAACGACGATCAAATTCCCTCGATCGTTCAGCGAGGACACGCGCAAAATCCATCGCTCGAAATTCATCGTTTCGAGATCCGAACGATGACAATGATTTAGCGTATTTTAATGCGAAACGATCGGAGATGATGGAGGGGGACAAGGAATTGCGAGGAATACAACGGCGCGAGTTAATTAAACTCAAGTATATTGTGGATAAATTAAAGGCAGGAACCAATGAAATTAATGGAGTTTAGGAATAACATAAATTCACAAAGCACAGGAATAAAATTACAGGATGTTTATAGGTACTGCGTATACTGTACGGCCACTTTATAGAAATTCCTGGCACGGCTTAATTAACCAAAGTTATTCGTTAATTAAGATATATTCGCGAAGGGCGCGAAATAATTTCTGCCTCATTAAATCCGACGCCGTTTATACGCGAGATAGTCGATATCGGCAGCTACAAATAATATCGCGTTACGACATTCAATATTAGAGAGATAAATGCTCGTGTCACGTTCCACGGGGTGACTGCCGATCAGATAATCGACTTCCGGTATCGAAAAATTTCATCAAACATGCTGATACGTCGAATTCTTCCATTGAATTGGCTCCGCGAGAAAAATGGCAACGGAGAAATTCCAGAAAAACATCCAAGACATTCGCTCAAGAATATTATATCCGCGATAATTCAATTGGTTTTATCGTCCAATATATCTCATAAATAATCCATTTTTCTGGAATCTAACGAATTTATCAAAGAAAGCGAAGGAGCTCGAGAATCGAATCGAGTTGGCGAAGTCAGATTTCAACGAAATAAACTAGCCAAGGTTTTTGCCGTGGCTGTACTCATATCGGATCCAGAAAAAAAGAAAAAAGAAAGAACAGAGAGAGAGAGAGAGAGAGAGAGAGAGAGAGATCAAGAGAAATCAATACACGGATGAATAAATAAAGGGGGATGCGGGTCAAGAAAGGGGTGATCTAGAAAATAAAAAGAGAAGAAAGAATCATGCTGTCTCTTTTTATCGTACTAGATATTTCTATTTTTATCCTACTCATTAATTCTATCCTCGTCCTACACCGTTCATTCATTCTACCTCCCTTGCCCCTTCGCTCTCCCGCCCTCTTTTTCTTCTTTCTTTCTTTCCTTTCAGCCGCCCCTTTTCCATCTCTCTCTCTCTCTCTCTCTCTCTCTCTCTCTCTCTCTCTCTCTCTCTCTCTCTCTCGCTCTGTCGTCCAGTTAATTCTTCCCATTTCCACTTCCTCCGCATCTTCTTAGAAAAAAATCATCCAACTACACCTGTAGTCTCTCCCCCCGTATACCGGATTTTGCTTAAGATTGTTTATTTTTTCCACCGATTCTCCCAATCTTTTCTATCCACCGGGTGGTCAGCCATCTTGGATTCCCTAGTTTTCGAATAGATTCAGCGGTTCTATTTCATCGCTCGTCCGATCGAACCTATCGTCGAATCTCATTCTCTTTGGATTCTGCTCGCGCGATGGAGATCCTGACTCCCCCTCCCCCGTTCGCTCTGCTCATGGGAATCTCGCCACGGGAATTTCATTGACAAACTTTGATTTTTCCTCAAGAACGAAACGAATCGCTCAGGTAAATTAAGCCGGAACGAAATACAAGGAAAGGACGGAGAGGGCTGGGGCGAGGGGAATGGAAGTGGAGAGTCGACGTTTTCAGGCCCGCAGATAGGCCACAAGGCCCCCCTGGAAGGTCGCCCGGCTCTTTTCGTGTGACACGCGCACACGCTCTCACGCATGCACACGCACGCGTGCGTTGGATATCAGAAACGTAAGCTAATGAGAAAAATAAACGACGCGATGTGGTGCGTAGGAGTCAGCGCGGGTCGTGACTGACTAAAAAGGAAGCGGTAATTCGTGCCTTCCAACGTTCTCGATTCATTTCCTCCAGCACGAAACTTCCACACTCTCCTCTTCATTCATTTTCTTCGAATCCATTGCTCCAAAATCATTCCGACGCCTCCTCCGGGTTTCCGGAGTTTCCGGTGGTTTGTCGTGGGCGGTTGCTCCCCTCCTCCGACGAGAATCGAAAATCCTCGCCCGGGTGACATTTTTCCCCCCGGATCCTCCGCACGCTTTTGCCTCTCCATCGCCTCCATTCGCTTCCTCCGGATCTCTGAAACTCGCTGTACCGCGCTCCATATTCATCTCGGCGATCGAAGGAAGTTCTGCAAGTCTGCGAAATTGTCGAATTGAGCCATTTCAATTTTCCACTTAAGACACGAGAGCGGTTTGATTTTAGCGGCCATTTAGCTGTCAGACGTTTCTGATAAATTCCTTCGAATCCGGAATCTCGTGATTGAGCGTTAAAATGGATTTCACGAGAGAATGCACGCGCGGCCATTTTCCATACGTTCGCTTCCATAAAGTTTCCATAGCGGAAGTTGCGAGATTTTACAACTGGAACGCTCAATTTTCTTTTTTCTTTCTTTTTTCTTAACGAAACCACCCGTCAAGAATGACAGGAGAAGAGAGAGCGAGAGAGTGGGAGAGGGAGAGGGGGAGAGAAACTTATCTTATCAGTTTAATTATTGAATTTTCAATGTTGTAAATGTGTACATGGCGCTCGGGGAATTCGTACATGACACTCACCGCCTCTGCTGTATCAAGTGATATAGTATCTGATAAAGAAGCTCGCTCAACATAATAACAACGTTATGTAATCGTGACCTTCGATTGTATTTCAGTCAACGTGCAATAAAAAAAAAAAAGTGTCTCGCAACGAGGGATTTTCTCGAGAAATAGTTTCAGGGAACGTAGAAACTCGTTCCTAATCTCAAAGTCGCGGTTGCGCTCCACTGAGAGAAATCCGAAAATAATCGATTAGCGCGTGAAATAATCGGATTCTCCGCTGCCTCGAGCAGGCGGAATAACGCGGTTGTTCCCCGACGACGACGACGACGACGATGGCGATGGTCGTCGACGAGACGCGTCGTCTAGGTGCGTCGACGAACGACCGACGTCGAGATTCCCCCGACGAAAATTTGATTTTTCGTCGTGAAATCAAATCGTCTCCTTCCTCTCGTCTCGTCTCGTCTCCTTCCGTCTCTCCTCTCCTCTCTCGACGAAGTGGACGGCCGAGGGTTTATCGCGGATTTTCCTCGTTACGGGGAGAGGGAGGGGGGAGGGAATGTAGGCCTGTTAAACTCGAGAGCGCAGATAAAGCGTGGAAAAAAGTGTAGGGTATCATGGCGGGGAAACATGGACGTCATCGCGGCGTTCTGGCAGATCACGGGGCGCGGAGGTAGCGTTTTCATTCAAAGCGAAGTTTCAATGATAGCTTCCGCCCATTCATAAAAAGCTTCGTGTCACCCGACTCGTTGCCCGCAATAACACCAGATGGCGCTCATTCGCTTCACGACTATCGACCGTCACGAACCGAGCAAAAAACTCGGTCACTAACGATTTTCCGTTAAACGGTAGAGCAGCGGCGGCGACGGCGGCGGTAACGGCGACGGCCGTGGCCACCTCCACCACCGACGCCCTGCCCCCGACGGATAATTGAATTTTTAGCAAAAATAGCCTGGGGAACCTCCGCCGTCGCTGAAGGAACTTGACGCGCGCGTCGGGTCAATCAATCTCGACGATCGATCGCGTTCCCCTAACGAGGCTGTGTGCGCGCGCGCACTTCCATAGGCATAATTAATTTCCTTGGAATCGTCACGTGACATCCGCTGTTATGCAGCCGTGACGTAACGCGTTCGCAGGAGCGACACGCGTTTCCCTAGGCGCGACGAATCTTCTCTCGTTCGCCAGAAGCAGAAGAGAGAAGAACCCCAGAGGCAGAACCAGAGGCAGAACCATGGAGGAACATGGACGGAACTTGACTCTGGGGAATCCGCGGAAATCAAGGGCGATTCCTTCGGTCTTTTCGCGTTCCACGCGATGTGCGAAGTGCTCGAAAAAAATGCGCTCGCCGTTCCACCGCGGGGCACGATGTTTTCATTCAATCCGAAGCTTCAATGATAGCTTCCGCCCATTCATAAAAAGCTTCGCGCCTAACTCGCCACGATATCGTTAGATGGCGCCGCCCTCCCGAGCGTAACCGAGAATTCACGAGCAATCCCGAGCGACGCCGAGTCCCAACTTCGCGAGCTCTCCGACACTGCGCGAACCTTCCACTTCCCCCTCCCACTTCCACGCTTCGGTCATTCATGGCTTCCTAACCACTACCACCACCACCACCACCACCTTTCCTACGCGAAAAGGTGCAAAAAATTCCTGATTTCCCACTAACATCGTAGGGAGTTTCGGTCAATTCACTCGAGCAGAATTTGCCAATCGCCAACTTTACGAGACAAATTTTAACGATTCGCTGTCGCTTACCTCCTTCTTGATCTCTCTCTCTCTCTCTCTCTCTCTTTCTGTCTCTCACGCGCTTTCTCCAAATATCGTGAAATACTCGTGTGACAGTCACCCTCGTCAAAGAATATCCACCCTCCGCGATCGATCCCTCGTCGTGCCATTGCCAGGTCCTCTCCTCCACCCACGTCGAAACGACGCCGTTGACTAGAAAATAGCTGAAGAGAGAGAGAGAGAAAAAAACTCTTTGGCTCATAGTTCGTTCATAAAAATATATTATTTACGTGCTGTGTGCGAGAGCGTTCAGCGACGTATCCCCACCCCTCCGACCCCGCCTGTCGCCATTCATGGCTTCCTTCCCACCTTCTCTCTTCCTGCTTCGTTTTCTCCCCCTGCCCGCTTCCGTCCACCCCCCGTCCCCTCCCCCGAGCGGAGGAGGACAGACGTACATTTTACAGAGAATCTGTCCCTTCCCCTCCTACGGGCCATCCCCTCCCTCCTGCGGGCCACCAGTCGCGCTCGCTCCGCTCATTGTCAGTTGTTCGCCAGCAGCTGCCGCATCAACTTCGGCCATCCTCGGCTCTTTCCGGCCCGGTCTCTGCTCCGCTACTCGCCGCCGTCGCCGCCGCCACCGCCGCCACCACCGCCGCCGCCGCTTCGGATTCCACGCTCGACTCCTTTAATAACGGCCTCTTTATTTTATCGACCTGCAACGTGAACATATTGCAGCTCTCGCGCGTTCCTCGCTCTCTCCGCTCTTTCGCGCGTCTTATCTTAACAGAAATTTTCCTCCTCCGCGAGCCGCTTCTTTTCTCGCCAGCGTGATAGCGAACTCGAGAGTGGCCGCGCGCGCGGCAGTCAAAGGTTTTTTTCAGAAATTCTCTTACCCGGAGTTATTTGCTGTGTGTGTTGGTGCGTCCGTCTCGTCTCGTCTCGTTTCGTCTCGTTCTTACGTAGGAGCGCGCAGCGGGCCCATTCATCGCCGATCGGTCGTGCACGGAATTCCTCGTGCAGCTTCGGCCCTCTCCGGAGATTTTCGGACGATCGCACTCGAGAAACATTTTATTCTCCTTCGTGCTACCGTTCCCGTTGTTCCTGCTGTTCTTGTTACCGTTGTTGTTGTTGTTGTTGCTGCTGCTGCCGCTGCTGCTACTGCTGCTGCTGCTGTCACTGTCACTGTCACTGTCACTGTCACTGTCACTGTTGTTGCTGCTGCTCTTGTGCCGTGTTGTGCCGTGTCGGATATACCGAGAGAGGAGAGGATACTTCTGCGAATTCCCCTCGACTCGCGCACGGAGAAATTCCGGATTCTCTGGAATTCCTCGAAGCGAGTGAAAAGCTTGAAAAGAAACCTACGAAAATTCCATCGGACCCGCACGGACTCTTTAAAACGGACAAAGAAATTCTCCTGCTTTTGGACACACTTGCAACAAAACCATTTTCATTCCACGAATCGACGTGCTTCCCTGTAGTACACCCTACCGCGGAACCTTACGTACAAACTCCGATATACATTTAAGGGAACAATCTCTCTGTGTGCGTGTGTGTGTGTTCGTGTTCTCCGTGTACGTCCGTGTGTCTTCCAAGCCGCGGAACAAGCGGCGAGACGCAAAATTCGAGAATTTGGTGGAAATAATCGTGCGGATCGACGTACGTTGACAGAGAGCGAATAGACACCTGAAGGGACAGAGAGAGAGAGAGAGAGAGAGAAGGGTCGCATCGACGATTAGCAGCGATCGTCGCACGATTCTACTTCCGGTTGAGGACATTTAAAAGTTATCGCTTGACAGTGTGGTGGGATCTGGTGGAGAGAGGGAGAGAAAGAACAAATGGTCGTTGAGTGGACGAGGAGGAGGAGGAGGAGGAGGACGTGAGAAGAAGAATCGGAGGAGAATTTCGAGAGACCGAGGAGAAGAAGAGAGTGTTTGGTCGGGAAGAATTCCTCGTCGTCGTCGTCGTGTGGTGATGACACGAGGTGGAAGCAAGACGACCACGACCGATTTCGTCCCAACACGAGTACTTGGTCCATTCATCCGCATACATCGCTGATCGCTGTTGCGTAGCGTCGCGCCACTTCGGTCAACTTCGTGCAACTTCGGCCGAGCATGGCCGAACTACCGCGACACTCGGATCACTGACACTCCGTGCTGCTGCATCCCTTCGTGCGCTCTGTCTCTTCTTCTTCTTCTTCTTCTTCGCAAACGGAACTTCCTCGTAATTGGAACACTCCGATACACTCTCCACACGCCAGCAATTCCACTCTTCGTCGATTCATGCTCTCTGATGGTTTGACACTTAGCGTGGACAAATTAAATACAAGTGAGTTTCCCCAAAAGTCATTCTGCCAAAACAATCATCGCCCTCTCGCGACATCATACCCCCCCCCCCCCCCCACACCCCTTCATCCCTTCCCCAAAAAATCAATTCCGTATCATCTCGAGATAAACGTCCTTGAGCGAGATCCGTGGAAATTTAGCAGGATGAAGGTTGAGAAGAAAGCTCGACTCCAAAGCGCAAATTGCGGAGTCTCCCCTCGGACGTCATCCCCCTCCCCCCCTCTTCTAATGGAAGAACGATAAAGATCGGTATTCGCCCCATAAACGTAGATAGCGGAGAACCGTCTTAATCGTAATTCGATACGAATCGCGGTTATTCTTAGAAGAGGTGTTTCTGCAAACACCGCCTTGGATTAATATGGCGATCGTCGTCGCTGCCACTGACTTTTCTCGCAGTGGTGGTCATCGTCATGGAGAACGCGACGGAGCGGTTACGGGGCGCGTATTGTGCGCCAGGTCCATGCGGAGGAATACGATCGGTTCATTGGTAAAAACCTTGGGTAACGTCCAGCGTATCGCTTACTTTCGACGAGATATCGCCATGAGCGACGCTATCGTCGCCGTATAAGAAACTTCCGGTCCTTTATGTCCTTATCAACGATACACTTCCGACTCCCACTGTGGCGATGGTGGAGCAAGGCGCTCCACCATTATATTATTCAAAAGCGAGCGTTAAAATTCAACTCCGTTTAATTCCCGCTAAAGTCAAACTCGCGCAATTAATAATTCCATTGAAATTCCTCATGGCGACGGCGGCGGAGGGTGTCGAGAGATTAATGAATAAAATTTCATTGATTCACCAATCGCGCGCCCGAAGCTTTTAGCTCTCGATCTCCGAGATATTTCGATGACAAAAAAAGAGTGGGAGCGAGTAAATTGATCGCGCGGGGATTCGCGTATGTGCGCGCGAGTAATGAAGTTTCATGGCGCTTGCGGCTTTCAAGGACTTGGAAGGCATCGCATCGCATACATTAGCGCTGTTTCTTAATAAAACTGAGGCAGCCAACAAACTATGTTAATTTTCACCGGCTACGTGATTTATTCCCGCTTACGAGCGGGAATGTCAAAACAAGCGATTCTCCCGAGATAAAACGAGGATTCTCTCCCCGTGATTTCTGATGATGCGGGAATATCCGTTCGTAGATTAGGAATTTTTCGAGAAACAACACGTACCGGTAAAAGTTGTATCTTCCACGCATTCCGTGGAATTTATTTCAACCGGAGAACAAACTCCGCTGCTCCTTCCTCTTGTTCTCCTTCTGCCTCCTCTCGTCCTCCTCTTCCTCCTTCGGTTTCGACGTTTCAACCTCGTGGAACGCGAGTTTCTTCGTGGTTTGTGGGCGCCGCGAGTGGGAAGAGCGTTCCAGAAAGAGAGATAGAGAGAGAGAGAGAGAGATTTTCAAGTACCTTACACGAGCTTTCTCTGTGGCCGCTACACTAAATTATTCCCCACGCCTGAAATCCCGATTAAAACTCAGCTTAACCCATGAATTTTAATTCCATTAAATACACGCGAAGCTACAACAAGGCGGTTCGAGAGCTCGCGCTCTCAAGAAAATCCAGGAAATTTTAATTGTAAATTCAAACCCGCGCGCGCGCGCGCGTGTGTGCTCGACGTATACATATTAGGGAACGCCCAATGGAAAGACCACGGTGTAAAATATCGCACAGTCTTATTTCACGCCGGAGGAGGTTGCAGCGTCTAAAATATGCGCGCGGGACCATTTCTCCCAGTTTTCGTAAGAAGCAGCCTGATAAAAAGAGAGTGGACGACGCGAAAATCGTCCATTTTGTCGAAAGGCGAAATGCCCCCAGGAAAGCGAGGAAAATAGCCCCCATCCCCGTGTGTAGCCCCGAGTTGGGCTCGCGACGACGAGGGTCGTTGGCCGTCGTTCATCCGTTAATAAATAAGCTCAGGAATTTATCTCCGGTCTTCCGTGCCTCTGCCTATCACGGTGTGGAAGACGAAGACGACGAGGAGATATCGACGAAAAGAGTCGAACGGTAATTGGTCCATTGACTCTCTCGGTATCATCGGCCTAGTGGCCAATAAATTAGAGAGGTCCGAATTTAACCGTCGGCTAACCTAGTCGGTGTGGTCTATGAAAAAGAAGAAACGCATCCGCATCGATAAGTGACGTCGGATATATTTGGTTTCCCAATTGTCGCTTGCACAGGGACTCGGTCGTTTTCAGCAAATCGAGTCAGTTCCTCGAGAGAATGTGGGCGCCCCGAGTGGGCCGATATGCCCACTGGATCGAGAACCCATTGCAGAGTTTGGCGCCCACTCGCGTTCGCCCACATTGGAATCTTTCCTCCTCCCACAATGAGCACACGAAGCACGACGAGTGGAGAACGTGGGCCGCCGCGCTGCTGACTCTGGAGGAATAACTGCCGATGCTCCTCAGAGTCACCAAAGCGCATCCTCCCGATCCATGCGGAACGCCTTCGCGCCCCCTTTTCTCACGATGCTGCCGAGAGCCATCGACCATCTCTCCCTCTCTCTCTCGTAGGCTTTTTTGAGTCCTTGCCTGTTTTTTCCCCCTTTTCCTCTATCTCAACTTTGGTCCAGTGCCTTAACGAATCTATTGTTGTGCTGTTACAGGTGGGGATGAAGCGCGTGTCGCGAGGGCTCGAGGAAGCGGACGCGGAGCATTTTCGAGCATCCTCGCTAATGGAACGCCCTCGTCGAGAGCGGCACCTCCTCGCGCGGGCTGGGCAGTGCGGACAAGCATCACCGAGACATTACCGTCGTCATCCTCAACAGCAACTTCAGCAACGACACCACCACCACCACTACCACCGGGAAGACCATCATCTTCATCATCATCATCATCAACAGCAGCAGCAGCAGCAGCAGCAGCAGCAGCACTCTCATCAGCAACATTCACAGGAACATCAGGGGTTAACGGTAGAACTGCGGCATCTCTGGCTCGCGTCGAGGGACGATGGGCTAACGGCGAACGAACATCTTCGGCTTGGTCGGATCATTCCTGCGCCTCTACTACGCCCTCACCACCAGCAGGAGCCGTGCCTGCAGTCTTCTCGGCCAGAATCCGGCCGGCCCCAACCCAGCGAACTCGCCAGAACGAGGACTTGGAGGAGGAGAAGAAGGAGGACTCCGCTCAGCAGTCCCAGAAGCCTCATCCAAATAAACGCCTGGAACTGAGAGGTTGGCCCATGTCGCAATCCAATGCACCCTCGCCGCTCTCGCGGCAAGCCTCTTTCGCCAGAGGAGCTTCCCCGTCCTCGGGGAGCTTCGGCGACGCCAGTGGACTCGCCTCCGAGAGTGCCGATGCCAGGAATGTTGTGGTAGCACCCAGAGTTCATGACCACAGTAGGCCTTTTCCTCCACCCCGTTTACCAGTGAATCAGGTGCCGGGCATGCCCGCGTCCATGCCGCCGCCACCTCCACCTCCACCACCCAGCACGACGACACTTTTGAGCAGCTTGAGTGGCTCCTTGAGCTCCGCCGGCTCTCGGGGGGCACTGGTCGTCACGGCGCCCCTGACACCTCTCTCCAGTTCCTTCAGGAGCAGGCCTTCCCTGAGGAGGCAACAACAGAATCCGGAAACGCCGGTGGCCGACGCTACTTCCAGGAGTCTCGAGGCTACCACGCCTCCGAGAAGTCCCGTCGGCGAGGTCAGCTTGGCCACGCCGAGACCCGATGGCGAAAGGACCGTAAACGAGTACGTGGAAACTCCGTTCAAACACTGTTGCGCCCAGGAGCGCAGACTGAACGGGACCGACGGCAAACGCACCGGGGACTGTCCCAAGATCGACAGGAGGCACCGACACAAGGATGCCGCTGCTCTGGCCTCTTCCAATCTCGCGGCGACGCATCGAGCCCAAAGGCACGTCAGAAGCGAGCCCTTCAGGCCCAATGGAAGCTCGAACACCGGAGCACCCTCGCCGGTACCCTCCGCCGACAGCACCAGCCCTAATACGGCCATTACCAAACAACCGGTGTCCTTCACGAAGGAACCCGCGAACGCTCTTGGCTCCAGGTCCTACGATCCGGCGGGTCTCTCGATCATGTGCGATTTTTGCGGCAGGTGCCGATGCGAGTCCTGCAGAGAACCACCGCCACTGCCCAGTAGGTGGTTGTGCGACAATTCCTGTTTTTGCTCGGCAGAGACCGTTTTGGATTACGCCTCGTGCCTCTGCTGCGTCAAGGGTCTTTTCTATCATTGCGGGGATGGAAGTGGCGGTGGCGGAGGGATCGATGGCGAAGTCGAGGGCAGTTGCGCGGATGAACCGTGTAGCTGTACCGGCACCAAGAAGGGCACCAGGTGGGCATGCTTGAGCGCGCTTACTCTGGTCCTACCCTGCCTCCTCTGCTACTGGCCCTTCAAAGGCTGCGTAGCCATCTGCGAGGCTTGCTACGCTAGACACGCCGCACAGGGATGTCGGTGCAACCCTGGCTCCGTGTCCTCTAGGCACCATCCAATACAAGCGGACATCCGAGATTCCAGGGACCCCGAGAAAAGACTCCTGGACCCCGTCACTCCTGAACTCTGAAGACCCGATTACTTCGATTCAGCCAAAACTTGGATTCTGCAGGACAACAACACCTACTACTACTACTACTACTACTATTACTACTACTACTATTACTACTACTACTACTACCACTACTACTACTACTACCACTACTACCACCACTACCACTACTACTATTACTACTACTACTACTACTGCTGCTGCCGCCGCCGTCGCTGCTGCTGCTATTTCTTCTATATCCTCCTCCACCTCCTATTTCTCCTTTACTTTTCTTTCCTCTTGTTCCTGTCGCCTATACACCCCTCCTTCCCATCATTCCTTCTTCTTCATTCTTTTCTATCCGCATGCACTTCGAAATGGGTCTGAATGAAAGAGACTCACTCGGGTGTGTGGTGAACCTACAGAAATGGACTCGTTGGGACTCTCGGGTCTTCCGGCAAAGAGCAAAGTGCACATTGCATTAAGTACAAGAATTGCATTTAGTCGTGAAACGATTATCGATTTTTGACGAACCCATAACGTCCGACTTCGCGAGTGCTTATTTATTATTCTTCCATGCGCATTTCAGGTACGCAAAGGGTTTTCGTGCACCCGCGGTGCGTGCTCGCAAACATACCACTTACGCATAGATAGTTCTCTACTATACATACTGGATACGATAGTGCGCGCACATTTTCACACAAAGAGTAAAGAAAGATTCAACTATATTATATATATAGATATTGTATATTGCGTTTGTATAAAGAACAAACTTTTCTACGGTTAATTTATTCGCGGGTGTATCGCATCTAGAGAGCAGTAGTACTACGTAGGAGGCGAAGCGTTTGGATCTTGTTAAAAACCAACGCGTCGCGTCGACCAAAACGAAAAGCGAAGGAAAGCGAAGCAAAGAAACTAGAGCTGATTTCAGGATGGAGAAATCGACGAGTCCGATCGCCCTAGGTCCTTCCTCTGTGTGCGTGTCCAATCCGCACGGGTCGATGCGGTATCTCTCTCTGCCTCGGTTGCAGGGCATCGTTTCTCCATCGATTCGCCACTGAAACCACGCGACGACGCGCGATTGACCAGTGTTCAGAATTACTCTTAGCTCTACTATTCCTACATTTTAGCGAAAACCTAGAGTTCCCTGTGCCTTGAATCTCGTTTTAGCGATTGAGTACGCGTGGATGCACATATATTTTCACAAGTGGGTTGGCAAATACGAAGCCAGCGTTCTTCGCCTCCGATCTTACAAAGAACGCAACGACATTCTAACAGCGATCTGCGATTTGCGATTTGCGATTTGCGATTTGCGATTTGCGATTTGCGATTGGAACTCGCTCGCATTTACTCTGGCGCAGACTCGCGTAACTGTAGCAACCCTTTTCGATCGTACTAGTCAGTCTGGCTCAGTACAGAAGGAGAGCGTGATTTTCCCGAAGGCGGAAGGTTCGCTCGCTACCCTTTTCCGGTAAGAGCACGAGAGAGAGAGAGAGAGAGAGAGAGCGAAGGAAGGACTCCAGCATCATCCTTTGGAGTCCCACGCCCTCGATTTGGCCGGACCTTCCGCAAGGGGGAAGTCATCCTCCCCCTCTATACCTTCGAAATTTATAGATTAGCGAGAATGATTTATTATTTTTCCTTTGGTACCGGAAGCGGTTTTCTACGATATGCAATCAATCAGCACTAAAGCGGACGCCGTTAAAAAGTTCTGTGTATACCCATATGCGTGTACGTCTTTGAAGTAAAATATTCTGTGAATGAAAGGCGCGGGGGTAGATGGGAGAAGAGAGAGAGAGAGAGAGAGAGAGAGTGAGTGCGTGTGAGAGAGAATGCGCGTATAAAAAAAAATGAGTGCGTACCCGAGAAATGGAGGAAACAAGATAGAAATGATACACAGCCGAGCGTGAAAAGTTTGAAAACTTGGAGCGTCCTCAATCTTAGAATTTCTTCTCCAGTATTATCTAGTCGTGCGAGCGCTTCGTTAGGGTTTTTCCATGGACGGAACAGGGGCCACGCGGGTCAGCCGGAACTTCCGGCTGGCCCAGCGACAAAATCTCGTCAGAGTGCCAATGGAGGAAGAAAAGGAAGAAACGGAAGGAAGCGAAGCACTGGAGCTCTTGAATCCGCGCTCCGTGCGAAACCCAAAACGCGAGATTCTTCCAGCGAGATGGCTTTACCGTTTATCTTTTTCTGGGCCAGCCATCTTGCCCTCTCGAGAGTACCTCGTCCATTATCGCAACCTCTCTCGAGGATTTCTCTCCCATCCTTGGAATATTGGAATCTCACAAAAGGAAAAAAAAAAAAAAAAAAAAAAAAGGCTACTGGCGCATAGCGGAGAGAGAGAGCACGCGCCTAATCTCGCTGAATTTTTCGCCTTCACTGGCCCGCTGTGTTCTCGAGTGACTCCTATCTCGGTACGAATTCATTTTTAAACCTTGCGCGAGTTGCGTGTGCGTATGTGTGCGTGGGTGTACGTGGCGACGCCGAGGCTGCAAGGCAGGACGCGGAGTTTTGGAAGTTCGCCGAATTGCAATTGTGGCTGGACATCTCCCGGAATTCGCTAGCTCGTTCGCTCCCTTCTACCCGAAGGAGATCCCGAGCAGCGCGCGAAAGAAAAATGGCCGCGCATCCGCCCTCGCAGCCTCGAGTAGTCGCAAGAGACTCGCGTTTTCCGGTTAATTTTCTCTCCTACTTCGGTCTCTGTACGTCGTCGCCTCCTAAGAAAACTAAGAAATTCACCGTTGCTCGAGAGAGGAAATCTTTGGCGAAATTTCTTTCTCGCTGGTTCCGTGAATTTCAGTGTATGCGAATTGTCACTGTAATTGCCACGGATAACGTCGTCGTCGTCGATACTTTATAAATCATATGTACAGCGGCTTCACGGGGAGACTTTCGCTGTAATTACAGTCGCAATTTCAAATTATATTCTACAAAGATTTTCTCCTGAAAGATTTTTATTCGCCCGAATCACGCGCGATACACAAGAGTGGAGATTATCCACTGGATATTCGCTTGCTTGGTGAATTTTCAAGTTTTCGAGGCTCCGCTACGATTGGGCGAAAATTTTATTGTAACTTGCCGGCGAAGCAGTCTCGACGAATGCTATTGTTTCTTCTGGATACTCTTCTGATTGAAATAACAAAAAATTACACGACTGTTCAGCGATTCGACAAACGGTCGTTGAATAAAAGCGAGCGTGGAAAGATTTTGCGAGAATGCAATTGTGAGTGTATGTGTGTGCGTGCATGCGTGCGTGCGTGCGCTCGTGCGTGCGTAGGTATACTCGCCGAGCGAAAGAAAAGAAGTTTTTATTAACTTTAAGTCTATACGCCCTGTATATGTCTTGTAAATATATACATACCACGCATATATATTTATATATATAAACGCGTATATATAAATATATATATAGATACATACATACATATATTTATATATGTATATATATGTGTATGTGCATATACATGTATACACATATCTATAGACACATATATACATATATATATTATATATATTATACATATATATATACACATACGGTATATATACATATTCGTCTATTTGTACATTAACAGCCAAATATTAACAATAATATTATCCTTCGATCAAGATACTCGTTGTCTTTTTATATTTCCGCTCTTCTACTTTCATCGATCAGTGCGTTTAAGCGCATCACGCTCGTTCTCTCATGAAACTTTAAGCAGGAGAAGCAGACGAGGACCTTAGCGAGAGATCTCTCAAGTTTGGCGATAAAATTCATATTCTTTTCTTTCTCTTTTCTCTTTGTTTAATCGAGTTACATTCGTTCCTCGCAATGTTGAGTAAAACTGATAATAATTTAGGCTCGGGGATAAAACTTATCGTTGAGGTTGGAGATAAAAATTGATTAAAATTTTTAAGGACACCATTTATGCTGGTTGCCGTAACGTGGTATTAGTTAGATAGAGACATCCTGTCGCCTCATTACTTCCTCATCTGTGACTCCGCGTATAAACGGATATTCAATTATCTGATTCTACAATAGCTGGACGCCGACGACCATCTGCAAATTCCATTAGCTCGGCCTGATATAAGTTCAACGTGGAAGTACAGGATGTACCGAGATTTACTGCCATGAGTCGTTCAAATTGAATCTATCAAGAGAGAAACAGAGAAAGAGAGAGAGAGAGAGAGAATTTATCATATCCCTATTAGAGCGTCGAATTAAAAAAGAAAAAAACAAGAAAATACCATCAAAGAATACGTTTGGTAGAATTCATTGATAGTTCATTGATGGTTATCGATTAAATCGTGCGCGGTTGGATCATTTCCGCACATAGATCAGCGTCGTCGGCGGTGGCAGCAGCTAAAGGAATAGAAAAAAAAAGGAGGAAAGAAGAATATCATAGGATTTCCCTAGAGTTCCAATAATCGCGGTGGTAGAGAAAGATATAAATCTCCATTAAAAAATGCTGTTGGGGGGAGGGGGGGGGGACCCTTTGGTTAAGAGAACTTGTCAGAGCGCTATCCGCTCGTTCGTGACCAATTTCTGACGCGGTACGATAATCACGGGAGATAGAAGCGTTGTGGGGATGTGCCCGGACGCGACGAGCCGAAAATAAGAAGAGAGCAAAGTGGCCGGCTGGTCCAGTGCTGTCACGTGACCGGAAGTTACCCCACCAGACAACTTCTCCGAACGCCACGGCCCATGCACGTTCCCTTTGCTCTCCCTTCTTTCCCTTTTCCTCTCTCCTCTGATGTTGCTGCTGCTGCTGCTGCTGCTGCTGCTGCTGCTGGTAATTATCCCTTCCTCCCGACGATCGAATCAACGCACCGAACAACGGGAGAGCAAGTTTGCCTCGGCGTTTCGTCGAACCCTAGCAAGATTTTCGCCAAACTAGTCGAGATTTCCAGCAGCGGCTAAATAGCTGAATAGCCGAATAGCCGAACAGCCGAATAGCCGAATAGCCGAATATAGCAACATCTTCGAGACTCGGAGGAATAATGGCAATCTCCTCATGGTGTTTCTCGCCATGGTGTCTCTCGCCATACCTCGCGCGGACCTCCGCGCAGCGCCTCCGCATAGAGGGAGCTCCCGACTCTCTCTCTTTCTCTCTCAACTTCCACCAGGAGAAATCGACGACGAACCAAAACTATTGGCTATTTCCGATAGAACCAGCCAATCCCCCAGATCTTTCCCTTCCTTTTACAACGCGCGCGCGCGCGCGCCTCTCGCTCCGCGCGTCCTTCTCTTTTTCCTTTTTCTCCTTTTTTTTTTCTTTCAACTTTTCTCCGCCTTTTTCTTTTTTCTCGAACGCGATACCTCAAAGAAATATTCCACCGGCAGAGAGACCCCGAAGACTGATTTTATCATTCATGCGACATGCGCGGTATTAAAAGCGATCTATTCGTAGAAAAGTTAGCCGCGCGAGGGTGTCGTGGCGCGAGCATGGACGTCGAAATAGCGGGGAACGGGATATTTCGCTTCGAGAAAGCACGTCGTTGGCGTGATGTTTTCGCGACAGAGCGTGCGAGCGTTCTATATTAAACTCTGCAAACGCTGCTAGGCCGATTGCGAAACGGACGCCTGATATTTTCGTTGCATCGCACGAGTAACTGCTTCCGACCGACGCGCTGTGTCCCTCTCTCTCTCTCTCCCACTTATTTCTACTCCACTCTACCTCCATCTTGCTCTCTTTTCTTTTCCTTCCCTTCCCTCTTATTTTATCTACATCTCTCGGTTATCCTCTCTCTCTCTCTCTCTATATATATATATATATCTATCTATCTATCTATCTATCTCCATCTTTCTCCTTTTCCTCTCTACTCGCGATTTTACTCTTTTCTACATCCATATAGTTTCTTTCGCCGTTTTTCCAATTCCACATCCATCTTTTACTCGTTATACGTCTTTGACTGATTAATTCTTTCTCTCTCTCTCTTCCTCTTCATCTTGCACTTCCTTCCTTCCTTCCTTCCTTCCTTCCTCCTTCCTTTTTTCTCTTTTTCATATTCAGAGTCTCCTCGCGTCTTTCCAATCCTTTTTACCGACGACGATCTTTCTTCGTCCAACTCGTTCCATCTCCATCTTTCTCTCCATCCTTCAGAGACCATCTCTCTTTATCCTCCTCGATCAATCCCTCTCTCGACCCCTTCTCCAAACGAATAGTCCCGTGTCTCGGCCGGCCGGAAACGCCTACGCACACTCTGTTAGCGGACGGCCTCACGCGGGGAAAGAGGCTCTAAAGCCTACACACGAGAGTCCGCTGTCGCCATCAGCCTTCCCTTCTACTTTTCCTTCTCTCCTCCTCCTCTTCCTCCTCATCCTCATCCTCATCCTCATCCTCATCCTCATCCTCCTCCTTCGTTCCTCGTTCACAGAGTTCACCGCAGTTTTTGCGCTCCCGGCTCCTACGAGTACACCACCACCACCACCACCACCACCAACAACACCAGCGAGAACCCTCGTCTAATGCCAGATCGACTTCTGGACTGTGTTGTTGAAAATTCGCCTAGCATTCCTGGAATCAATCCCCGTTTTTGTCAGAATTCCTCCTCTTACTCTCAAAAGGTGTCTTTAGGTAACAGGAAATCCAATCGGACTCTCCCGAGACTCTTCAACTTTTGTAAAACTATTCGTTTTACCGCGTCGAATCGCATTCCTCTACGCGCCCATCGTCATTATTATTAATCTATCTTTGATCCTTGCAATCCGCGCCCCGTTCGACACGCTCCTCTCTTCAACGCCACTACCACCCCGGCGCATCCTTCCTTTTTATCGCGGGATATAAATATGTCGCCCCGCTTTTCTTTCGCAACGCCAAACCATCGCGATTGATTCTTCCTCGATTTGCTTATTGCACGCGCGTAGGACGAGGTCGATTCTCAGTTTCGACGAGAAACGCAAATTTATTTTATACTCTTTGCGCGCGTAACTTATATGAAGAACGGAACGCGGGAGATTCGAGGAATGTGAGGTGCGTGTAACAGACGTGACCTTCCCAAGGTCAGGCAGGACAAGGGAACAATGCGCAGGGCCCGGACTCGACTTACGTTAGTCTGGCTCACAGCAGCGAGACTCTGCCTTCCAGCGATAAATTCTTTACATTAGAATCTATTTTCTCTTCCAAACCAAATTTACCACCCTGCCTTCTCCCTTCTCGATGTCACCCTTTTCTATTTCCTTTTTCCCCTCTCTTCCTCCCTCTTCGTTGCTCATCCGTGCAAAAAACTATCTCAAACATCTCTCGTCGATGTGCTTTCGAGGCGATTTTCAAAATTGCGCGATATAAATGTCGCGCGCTTCTATGCTTTAGTTTTTCTTTCTCTTTTTTTTTTGCCTCTCCTTCCTCCAAATCCTCTCAAATTTCAGCATAATCGCGAATCGTGTGACTGAGAAATTTTCATTTCTTCGGTACGCGAATCTTTGTGGGAAATTATAAAAATTTGTCGTGACTTTACTCGAGGTTGCATGGAACTTTAAGATTTCCGCAGACTTTTCAGACTTTTTTTCAAATCAATTTTGGGAATTGACTAAACTTGGTAGCGATTGGTCGACTTTCCTCCAATAACGAGACGGGTGTACGTCACGCTTTTGCGTCACTCATTTGGCGCCAATTGATGGAAATGTTCAGGAGGAAGACGTCTTCCACCAAATATTCGTATTATCTTTTGTATGAATAATTGTTGCAAGTTATTCTTAAACGGAAGAGAATACAATGAGTAACGTTAACGAAAGTAAGACTCTTCATGCACATGGATCTCAAGAAAGTGATGGAACACTCGATTTGGATACAATTCCAGATGATTTTTGTAACTAAGAATTTAATTATAAATTGCGATGGCGAAAATAAAACTATGTTTAGCTTTAAATTATGATCCTTTGTAATAAACTTTACAGTGGACGTAACAGCTGATATCAATGAGGTAACGTCATTAGAGGAAGAAGAAATGAAAGGTTATATACAAAAGGATTTACCAGGTAGCACGCTCATAAACTAGAAAACAAAGATAAACAATGGTTGAATGTATAAAAATATGATATTTTATAGATGATTTTGTTCTTAATGGACCATTTTTCATTAATGAGATTACTCGGTTCGAACCATATATGGATGAAAATAATATCATAAGATTCCATGCCTTTAATATGCCAAAAGTAAAAATAGGAAAAGTAACGGTTATTGGATGTGTTACAAAATTAGATTTGAGCAACGAGACTCATATTGAACTTGAGAGTAAGTCTCTCGATATTCCAAAGTATATGGATAACTTGTAACTAAATGTATATTTTTATAGTCGATGACACAACAGGCGTTATTCCAATTCATTTTAAACACGAGTATTATTATCATACATTGGAGGAAAGGAAAAAGTTAGATAAAGAATTTAAGCAATTGGCAATGGCACCTCCTACGCGGGAACATTTAAGGGACTGTAAAAAATTTGCTTGGCCCAGTGAAAAACCTTTAAAAGTTCCAGTATTTTCATATCCACCAAATACTCCAGCTAGATATGTAGCTGTATGTAGAACTTTGCCATGTACTACCAACTGATTTTTACTCGATTCTGATCTCTTGTTTTTATTTAGTACATCGAATCACTCTGGCATAAAAAGACTAATAATGGTCTACTAGGGAAGGAAATAAAACATTTGGATTATGTTGTTGTCGAAGGGAAATGTTCTCTGGAATTTGAGTTAGACGACAAACCTAAAGAAAATTTAAGTTTTGAAGACATATACGTAGGAGTTTTAACTATTTTTGCATACAAAGTTACTGTTATAAGTGAACATGAATTTAATCAGAGGTTTTTAACAGTTATAAATTCTATAATGCCAAATAGGTACTAATTGAATTTTTAGGTTTATATGTAATATATATTCTTCCTTTATTTTTATAAAAAATATTTATGAAAAACTGAAGTAACCATATTTATATATTTCTTAAATTATTATATAAAATTGTTGGAATGAATACTTAGGATTTTTTTCAAAAATTATTTTTACTTCAAATTATTTTAATGGATATCCTGTAGTAAATAAATATTTACAAAACTTCACAATTCTAAGTGATTGAATTATCTGATTTATCATCAGCACTTGGTTTCTCTTCGTTTGGCAGACTTGTTCGTTCGTCGCTTGAGGTTTTTGCGTCTATTGCTTCTTCCATGCACTGAGGTGTCTCTTCGCTAGAAGAAGCTTTTGGTTCTGACGTATCACTCGACTTTTTATCTTCTTTCGGTAATATTATAAGTTTATGATTGTAACATCCTGTTAAAGGTAAATGTGGAGCAATTTCACTTGGTTCTACAAAAAGTACTGGAGAAACCTAAAAAAGTTACATTTAAAATTGTAACATTTCAGATTGATAATAAATATATAAAATTCAACAAAACTTACATGAAGATCTTTAACTTGAGCTTCGCGTGATGTAAATTCACGTAATAAAAAATTTTGACCGAATTCATGGTAAATACGGGTATCGTGTATTCTTATCATAACACCGTCAATTCTTAGGAAATATCGAAGTAATATAAAAAAACTGCTAGGCATGACTCTCTACACGGTAAGAGAAAATATGAATTAAAGACTGTACGGTGTTTCCTTTTCAATTGATACTTACAATTTTTACAGATGTAACAGCGATACCATTATCGTGTAACTCATCCTCAAATAATACTAAATCATGATAAAATTTAATTGTTTCTTTCTGCCTAAGTTTTTCCACATTAATTTTTTCATTGGTTTCTTCTATTTTAAAGCCTGATATAGTACCTGTATAATCAGTTGTAAAAGTCCAATCAAATGGTCTAATTTTCTCTTCTAAGTACTCTTTACTTTCTAATCTATTATGAAGTAAACGTATGAAAACTGTTTTAGTTAAGGCCTGTTAGAAGATATATAAATTATGTGACACTTGTAAAAGATTCTTTACCTAGCTTCTTTCCAAGCTTCAGCACACGCTAGCTGTATGTTAATTTTTCCATTAGAAACACGTCTAAGAGCATCCAATGCATTGAACTCTATCAATGCTCCATTTTGATGTTTTAAAATTAAAATGTTATTTGGAAATACCATATCTGGCATGTGTGGTAAATCTAAAGTTTTACTGTATCTGTGAGAAAAAATGATGGAAAATACATTGCATTGTGGTAAGCTTATATAAAATTTGTTGAAAGTACATACACACAAAATTGGCATGCATCTGTGTCATCATCATCACAACCATTTTCACAGCGAGAGCATTTTGAATGAAGTATATGTGATTGCGTATACTTCACTTGCCATGGTGGAAAAATATGTTCTTCCTCATTAACAGGAAGTCTTAAGATATCAATTCCTCCATGAACTTTTATAGCTGTCATGTTCTGTAAGAAGAGTTTGACATAAATTTAATTGCCCCGAGTCTTATTAATCTATTCTATTAAGTAGAGTCTAATCGAGTTAATACAGCAATAATAAAGAACATATGAAATGACACGTAGAATCAATTATTTATACAAGTTTACAAGTAATTTCATTAAAGTCCTATCTAAAGCTTCATTATTATCATTAATAAATATAACCTCCTTATTTTAAACATACATGAAGGAAGTATTTCGTAGTTTATAAGTGTGCCTTCGCGTGATTTTAACTCCTAAAGAATTAGATAAAAAATTCCATCAAGAATCATTAGAAAAAGTTCATTCTTCTTCCTAATATCCTTAAAATTCTTACAGAACAGTTTTATGTGAAAGTTCTCTTTCGATACTCTCGACTACTCTCGATGAACGATTCTCGCGCTCGATAGCCATCGAAAGATCGATAAATAAACAAGATTAAGGTGTTTTTTTTTATAAATAATCATTTCGAAATTTATCAATGGCGAATCTCTGGAAGGGTTTGATATCGAGAAAAGCAGACAGAATTTTTCCGAAATAGAAAAGTAGGAGCGTGATCAAGGATGACCTTAATGGAATGAACGTAGCCGCGAGCCATTTTAGCGGATCTAGTGGTGGGGGTGGCGGGAGAAGAATTTAAAATCTCTGTTCGGAGAGAATTCTCATAAGACTGAATAATAAATTTAGTCCTCCGCGGATCTTTGCGGTGTCTACATCGTCTGGAATTTTAATTATTAAGAATGACGGTCAATGGAAAAACAAGCCAAGCCGTGGATTCCGTTCAATGCAATGGCTTTTCCAAAGATTGTGAGAACACCGAAAAACTCAAATGTGACGACGAGAAAAAGCGCTTTTTCCGCGAAGAAACTGCTAAGAGATTAAAATCCATTGCCGGGCATGTCGGGTTGCTGATTACTTTGATGTTGTACACGGCAATCGGGGGCTTAGTAAGTTAACAAATTCAGAGAACCTAGAAAATTTCGAGAAAATAAAAAAAAACCTCGGCTTTTAACGAGTGCTACGCTGTACCGCGTTTAATGTCAACGTTACTGTTACCGAAGCAAACGCGGAGAAAACCTTCCTCAATGGAGAGACAAGCGCGTTCCTTTTAGCTTTGTCAATGGGATCTTTGCAAAATTTTCTTTTATCGGGAACCAAAGACGAGACACAAACTCTCGGCATCAATATTTATCCACGGGATAAACAATCGGACTAAAGTTGAACGATTCAAAACTATTTTTAGTAGTAGCCTAAGGCCACCTCTTGCGCCATAAGTTTTTCTTAGCTTAACGCTATTTTTGCATAAATAAATCTCACAAAGCGGGCAATTTGAAAGGAAAACAAATTCGTCAAGTCGATGATTAAGGAGACCCGTTGGAAAGTAGCGCGCGCGCGCGCGCGCGCTTTGGCCTTACAAATAAACTCTTGAAAATGAAGTCTTGAAACTGAGTAAACAGACGAGACTCGATGGACAAGATTGATTAACGCTATTCACCGTGTCTTGCCGTACGCGATGTTTGATCGGACATCGAGAGAGGTCCCTTCCCCACGCTGATTTTTGCACGCGCAATTAGCGCGAGCGATCAGCGTACGCAATTCAGCCTGAGAGTTTTCACGCGCGGATCTCTTTAATTGCGCGCCCTGGACAATATCGTTTACCGAAACTCGAGGAATTCCAAACATCACGGATGAATCTCGGATGATGATTCACCAATTTCGTTCGGGATCCCTTAATAAACCTCCTCTCCTCCGTCCGCGCCACCTCCCCCGACTCCTTCGCGATACACACACGCACACGCACACACACACGGTCTAATTCTGACTCGAATTCCAATTTTCTCCTCGAAATAAAAATCATGGACCTCGTGGTTGAAATCCCTGATCTTCCCCGTCTCCTCCACAGGTTTTCAGGCAGATCGAGCTACCCGCGGAACTCTCGAGACTCGAGAAACTTCGTTCGATCATACGCACCGAGAGGAATCATTTCATACGATCAATTTCGAACAATACGGATGTCTCGAATTTGCCGACTCTGGTGGGTTGTGGTTGGTCGGTCGCGGCCGGTCGATGATTCGCACTCGCACTCGCAAAGTCTAATTCTTGTTTCCAGATGAGCGTGAAGCTTCGAAGGTACGAGGAGTCGGTTCAGGAGGCAGCTCAGGCCGGGATGCTGATCGGTTTGATCGGCGAGTCGATCGATCCGATCGATCGGGATCCGGATGATCTGCCGGCGATCTCTACCGACCGCTGGAGCGTGCTGCAGGCTGTCTTTTTCGCCAGCACGGTTCTCACCACGATCGGTAAAGGTCAAAAAAAAAAAAACCACCGCGAGAGATTCCCCAGGTTCCTCGATCGTAGAACAACTCGAACATTCCAGGCTACGGGAACGTGGTGCCATCCACCAGTTGGGGAAGGATATTCTGCATCCTTTTCGCCATTGTGGGGATCCCCCTAACTCTCATCGTGATAGCCGATTGGGGCAAGATTTTCGCCGACACGGTGGTCCAGGTAGCCTTGATGCTGAAATCCAGGCTGCCCGTCTCGTCGAGGCTCCCCCTGCCCACCAATTTGGCAGGACGAAGATCACTAGGTAGTACATCGACCTCGAGCTTTCCCCCCCTTCCCTCCCCAATCATCAAGGGCCTATTCATCGGACGAATCGCGCGATCGTTTTCACTTTATCCGACAAACGGATCCCACTCATTTCCGCGACTGCTCCTCCACCAGAGGATCTCGATTTTCTCACGAGTGTCTCTCTCCCTCGTTAACAGGAGCTTTCGCGGCTATAGCGCTTCTATTTTTATATCTCGCTTGCGGAGCTGGAATGTTCATGCTCTGGGAAGACGACTGGGACTTCTTCGAGGGCTTCTACTTTTGTTTCGTAACGATGACAACGATCGGCTTCGGAGACCTGGTGCCCAGTGAGTATCGTTCCTAGTTTGACGAGATCTTTCGACCTAGATCGCATGGCTGCTGCTATTTGACCCGCTACGACCATCCACGCAGAAAAGCCGAAATATACGCTCTTGTGCACCCTCTACATCCTGGTGGGTCTGGCCCTGACGGGAACCATCATCGAGTTGGTCCGCAGACAGTACGCGCAATCCTGGCGAAGACTGCAGGCCCTCAGCGGACCTCTCGCCGAGACCATCAGAAGACTCGGGGAACAAGCGGGTGGCGATATGTCGGCCTTTCAAACGGACTTGAGGTACTTTTTTCGGATCCAGCATGCAGCAACCCTTCCTTCCTCCTTTCATCGCCGCTCAGGCACTCGGCCCTAAGCTCTCCGAGAGTCAGTTCTCTCACCGTAGAATCTAAGAGACTATTTTTAATTTTCAGAAAAGTATTGACGGTGATATCGATGCCACGCTTAAAATGGTCCGTCTCCGGAGGTCGAGAAGATGGCAAGGACCACGAATGGGAAGAAGCCGTGGAAGCCGTTTTAAGGGACATCGCCGCTTCCGCCAGTGCTCCCCCGCCGAAGAAACCTATTGTCCAAATTGTCGTTTACGAGTCCAGCGTCTAAAGTACACACGCGCGCGCACGCAGCCAATTCCTGCACCGAAATTCGACGGTCGTGTCGAGAGAGTATCGATGATGAGCGATATCGATTAGGATTCTGAGAGCATTTTTATCGCTGCGATATCTCATTAGGTTATTTCGTCGTTGCGCAATCTCTGTGATCCGTCGAGAAAGAGAAAGAGCAGGAGAGACTCTGTTAAATTCGACGCGTCCCCGTCCCCGTTGTTCATTCCCAAGGAAAGAGCAGCGTGCGAACTAATTTCAAATTTGCGCGGGTTTACCGGCACGAAACATTGCGGCAGCGCAAAGCGAGCGACAAAGTTCCGACCGTTCCTGACGACTTCTCTGGCTTTGGCCAGACTTCGATTAGCGACGACTCCGTTTCTCCGATGGAGTTTCGCGTCAGGGAAGGAGCTGCCGACACGTTCTGAACCGATCCGTTCGGCGCGAAATCGTCTTATCTCGGCCTTGTCTCGTCTCGTCTCCTCTTCTCTTCTCTTCTCTTCTCTTCTCTTCTCTCGCCTCCTCGGCACTTTCGGTGTTTCGTTCCGTTGCTTCGACCGTGGGGCCAAATTATCCACGAGAATGCGGAACTCCGAGGATAAGGAAGATGTCAGACCGAAGGCCGCGAGGATAGTTCTCATCGCTAATGCCGTGCGTATTGAAAATCCGAAAACTCTTGGGAAAGCTCCCGGGTTTTCTTGCGACCTACGGCCAATTCTGACATTCGCACTTGACACCGAGACATCGAGAGTATATTCCTCCGATAAGAGAGTGTGTCGACGCAATGTCAGTTTTTGGTTAGGCATGTATTTATATAGAACTTGTCTAAAAACAGTCGTAGCTTCTTCCCCTCGAGAGAGATACAGCCTAGACAATTTCATATATAATGCATCTCTCCCACCCATCTCCCGACTCCGTCATATTTTAAGCCTCTTAACGATATTATATATATATATATATATATATAAAAACAAAAAAGGAAATAAAATAAAATTAAAGAAAAAGTGATAAGATTGCCGTCAACGATATTTTCGAACGCCAATGGGCCTATTATGTTAGAACTGTTTAGAAACCGCGTGGCATCATCGTTGACATCGACGGCAATCGATGTCCTGATCACGAAAGCAATGATTTTTTTCTCTAGCCAATTGTCGATCGAGTTTCGAACGTATAAATAAACCGATCGATGAATTCCTCGTGACAGAGGGGATCCACTTTGCTCTTTCCATTATCGTTCGAAAGAGATGCTGCGCGAGCTGCTGTGGAATTTTGGAGCATCGAGTCGAATAAATGTTTTTATTCGGTTTTAGCAACGTGATATAATGATGTCCTGTACGAGACAAGCGACGGACGATGCCTCAAAGACGCCCAAAGAATCGAACGACGTGGACAAAGGTGCGATGGTCTGCACAAAACGGTTTTTCCAACTTCCTCCGTTCGTCTTTGTATCTTCGAGTTTCTGCGAAGCTTACAGAGCTGTCAAGGGATCCAATGAAACCGTTCAATCCTTGCTGACCAGTGTGGAAGATCGCTTGACAGAGGGAATCGAACTGATTCAACCTTTTACCGGAAATGTAGCCGTCATAGCGGAAACACCTTTGAAAGCACTCGATAACATTGTGTGTGCCGGTTTCGAATTTTTCGAAGTTAAACTACCCGCCATGACTAATTATGTCAGGTGATTTTTCTTTCCAGCATTTTTACTCACTGTTGTAGCCTAGTTGTTCCGTTTCCAATAAATCAAATCATTTTATCGCTTTGAATTCTTCTCTCGTACTTGTTAGAATCGAAAGATGTAGGAGGAGGAAACTAATGGCCTTTTTTAATTGAAAAGATTTCATCGTTTGCATTGTAGAGAATCGATAAGTCCATGGATAGAATCGTGGTGGAGCTCCAGCGAAACGAAGCAAGCGGGTCAACTAATGATCACCGATCGATTGGATCGTGAAAAACAAAAGACGACGAGGGTCAATGATTGATCGATCGTAGGAAGCACAATTCTTTTCGACCGTGTTTTTGTAGACGTCTATTGTAAAATGTATCATAATCATGTCGTTCACCACATTGTTACCTCTGTTATCATCATCATCGTTAGATTTTTCTTTCTTTTTTTTTTTATTTTAATTTCTCTCGATCTCTCTATCAAGTACATTTAAAATGTCAGAGAATACAAATTTCAATGTACAGAATTAACAAATGTTGCGCATTAAGTGTTTATGATTTAATAAATGAGATTATTTGCAATGACTTTTATTTGCGCATTTCGAAGTACTTGCCATTTGATCCATTTTTTTCTGCTCAAAGCTTCTCTCGGGAGCTTTGGTCTATTGATTTTTTCAAGTTCGGCAGTTCCTGCCGTGCTCATTATCCATCCAGATGGCGCTTTGCTCATGGGAAACTTTACAAGGGAGCATTCCGTCCTTAAATTCGCATATCTTGAGCTTTCATGTTGAGTGCTATCTTGCAAAATATGTCATTTGTTGTATTGCCGCACGATTTCTCGAAGCAATGAACACATGATTCTACAGAATTTCGTTAGTAACAATATGTAAGAATAATAATAACTCGAGCCATTTTCAGACGCCAAAGTGACTAACTCTATTATCTGCAAACCTTTCCAATTTGGCATCACCAGCTTATGATTGGTGCCAAATTTCTCATTAGAACTTTCATCGTTGCATAAATCTCGTTTGCAATGAATTTCTCAGAAATTGCAATTGATCGTCATTTTTGCACATGCGAGATACATCCTGAGAAAACAAATCTTTCGATTTAAGAATAACATTGGTACAAATAATAAAGAATTTAATTTATTCCTCGTCGGTGAAGGCTTTATCAGTTTTTTTTTCTTTTTGTCATATTTTTTAGCTTAATGGAGATAGTCGCTTTAGGCTTTATGGATGGCACTATAATATACCGATACATACCAAGTGTGTAAAATATAATAGTTTATTACCAAGTACCATAACCTATGATTTTATAACGCAATTTCGAGACTATCGAATATATCGAAAAGATTTCCTTGGTGGGTAAAACTTGCCGCCAATTTATCACCTTGATATTCTAGTGTTATTTGTAAAGAATAAGTTTGCAAAATAAGTAGTGCAATCAAATTTCTAATGAATCTAATTGAGTATAGTTTATTCGTTTAAATTGCAAAATGTCTAAACCTTTTTGTTTGATTTGTGCGTCCGAAGAGGGAATATTTCTAGATATATCAGAAAATAACCGTAAACATTTATGTAAGAAGCTAGAAAACTGCTTATCTTTAAAGGTATCTCTTTATAATAAATTTTTGATCGATAAACAGCAAGATTTAATGAATATCCATGTAGAACTAAAATTTTTGAGCATGCTATTTTGAGTCGCCATTGAGCATTCATTTACAAGTTTTCAGAACTGAAATCCTTCTCTTACATGCTAATAAAATGTCCCTGGTGATCATTACTTTTTTTGATATATATTTCAATCATTACTCTCCTCTTAAAGATGTCTATAATTTTAGGTTATATACACGCCATAAGTATTTATATTTTTAACTTTTTACATAAAGGGTTTTAATGTTTCAATTGTTGTTGTTCTTGTAATTCAGAATATTATGGTTCGTCTTCGTTAAAGTAGTCTTGAAGGATTTTAATCGAGTCAGAATACACGCTGCGCGTACTATAACAAATTTTTATAATCAACTTTTGTAATTAAGGTCAATGCAGAAAATAAAAGTAAACTGAAGAAAATTTGCCATAAATGTGCATTTGAGTTGGACCAATGCGATACGTTTCTGGAAAAAGTAAAATCATTTTGGAAACATATCAAAGCAAATTTACAGAACTGTTGTAATTTCTGTGGAGAACCAGCCAAAAAAGGATATATATTTGATTTAAACAAAGAGCATTTAGTAAATGATATTTTCGAAAGGATACATGAATATTATCCCAACTATGTAAGAGAATAAATGCTATAAGTTTAATTATTTTACCTAGTTGTAATATGTACAAATGTTTTATTTTAAGTCCATTTTATTGTTGCAGTCAGAAAAAATTAATGAAAATTCTTTAAGAATATGCTTAGCATGCAGATATACGTTGGATGTTCTTTCTGATCTAAAATGTTTATCTGGAAAAACATTATGTAAACAAGAGGACTCGATTGATTCAAATAATCAAGAAAAGGTAATTTTATGATGATACCCATTTTAACAAATTTCCTCTTATTACTCCTGGTCATTTTTAATCTTTTGATTCATTGTAGACCAATACTCTTGTGATAAAGCGTACAACAACAGAACCCAAGGTTAGTAGAGTACTACGACAATATACTTCTAAGTCTGATAGTAATTCATCTATGATGACTGGAAAGAAAACAAGTACTGCAAGGGAAAGGAAGAAGGATGTGGAGAGTAGAACATCTAAACTAAGTAATAATGTTAGAGTTTGCGATAAGTGCCAAACCCCTGTTGAAAATGGAACTGACATGTATAGAATTCATAAATCAAGTGTAACTGTATGCAAAACTTGCTGGGTATCGATAGATCCTGCTAAGCAGGTAAAAGGCAAAAGTACAGTGGATAAATTGAAAACAGATACAACTAAACTATGCTCGGTCTTTTTGAAAGATGTACTCTCCTCGTCTGCATCATGCAAATCTGAGAAGGTAGAAAAAATAGAAAAAACTAATGAGGATAGTATGGTGCATATTATCTCGGATGATAGTTCGGATTCGGAAGGACTGTCTGTTAAATTTCAACATATGGCGAAAAATATAAATAACACTCGAAATTTACGAAAACGAAGGCAAGTGCAAAGTGAATGCCATTATAATATGAATAATGAAGAAACAATGAAAAAGAAATCGAAGATCGAAGATCGAGTTCAAAGTGATTCAGCAATTGAATCTCCAAAACGTTTCACTCGTGCTTTATCTAAAGTGTCTAATAAAACAAATGACAATACTAATACAGTTATTAGTAAAGATTTGAAAAATGAAAAAGATACTAAAAATCTAAACAAAGAACTTAACAAAGTTTCAGCTAAATCTATTTCGATGGAATTATTAATTACTAAGGTAGAAACGAGAAGGACAAAAAAGAGGATTCTGGAAACTTCTGACGAGAGTAATGAAGAAATATCATCGAGCGAGAACCAGGATAAAGAAGATGCTACATCTTTGAGTCATCTAAGAAGTAAAAGTAAAAGACAAATGAAAGTTACTGAAGTTTCAGATAAGGATTCCTCATATAAATGTAGCGAATGTGGAGAAATTTCTGATAATAAACTAACTGGAAAAACACATGAACTTTCACACTTTAAACAGCTATCGATAAAACTACAGAAACTGTCGATTCCTGATAAAGAAACTAAGGTAGAATTAGAAAAAGTTCAATCGGAACTAACCGAAAGCTCTCCTGAAAATAAAACAGCCGATGAAGTAAGCTCTAGCGAAGGGACATCACAATTGCAAAATACAAATCTTGAAGAAAGTGAATCTACTTCCACTGAAAAAAAATCAAATCAAGTAAATTCAGTAGACGAAGTGAATTCAAATTCCGAGAATAAGTCTGAACCTATGGAGATAACTCAGTCCAAGGAAGAAGTGATTGAAAAATCCAAAGAAAATGATAAAGATAAAGAAACTGCACAGAATGACGATACAAGGGATCGTGTCCCAGAAATACAAGAAGTAGAAGAGGCAAAAGCAGTAGAAGAAGTAAAAGCAGTAGAAGAAGTAAAAGCAGTAGAAGAGGTAAAGGAAATAGAAGAAGTGAAAGAAGTAGAAAATACATCTGATTCGCGAAAATCAATTAAGAAGAAAAATACGGAAAATATAAAAAATAATGCTGACAAATTATCAGATGAGGAAATAATTGAGATACTCGAAGAGAAGCAAAATGGTATAGAAGAGAAGGATCTTGAGATGGAGAGTGAAACAGAAATAAAAATAATCGATACCGGGAGTTCAGAAACAAGCGACGAACAAATTGTTTTAATACCCGAAGGAAAGTTAGAAAGCGAGGACGACTCCTCTATTCACATTAACTTGAATTATGAAACGTCCTCCGATAAAGATGTCGAAATTATAAAGAATGCAGGTGAAGTTGCTGAAAAGAAAGAAACTATTGAAAATGTGGATCTTACTAAGGAAAGTGTTGACGAGAAGAGTACAAATAAAAAGACAGGATCAAAAGAGAGCATCGCGTTAACAGAAGATAAAGAAGTAAATTTGAAAGATAGAGAAAACCCGAAAACAGATGAGAGTAAAACGAACGATAATACCGCAAAGTCTTCAGAGGATACTGAGAGCGTTAAAAAAGTTACTTTAGTAGATTTGGAAAAGCCTGTTGCAGAAACAGAAAAGGTAGAGGATGAGAATAAGAAAGAGAAGGAATGTAATGTGTCATCGAGCAACGGCGAGAAAGAGCATTTAAAAGATTCTGAAACAGAAAAAAAAGACAAGGAAGGAGAAAAAGGTTCCAATAAAGTAAGTTTAGCCTCCAGCGAATCTAAATGCGCAGTTCAAGAAGTTCTAGAGGAAGTTTTCGATATGGTAACGGCGGATGTTAATGGTCAACAAAAGAAAATTTCACCAAGTACTCCCACTGACATGGATGAGACCTTAGAAAATATCGCAAAAGAAATTCATAATAGCGCAGATATGCCATCTTTAGAATCATAAGATTTTGTAAAATCGTTAGGAATTGTAAGAACACTGATATATGCATATATAAGAATTCTAACATATTTTTTTTCATCATTAAAATAAAATGTTGTATACCTTATTACTCTTATCGTAGTCGATTATTTTTAAATTTGTTAATAATTTTATTTTATAGAATTCACAATCTATCTCCCTCACCTACAGAATGCTTCTGTTTTTTTTTTTAAATAATTTGAAATTCTTTTATTGCTCTCTTACGAAAATTGTGTCGATGTAATTTAAAAACTTTCCTCACTGAAGTATATTAGTGGGTAACTTGCTCCGATTGACTCTATATGTGAACAATGTCCAAGGAAGTTTTTAAAAATATGTGACATAAATATTGGCACGAATGTTATATCGGGAAATTCAAAAGCGCCTTGCGCGTCAAACAACTGATGAAATATAACACTGATAATTTGTTCTTAACGAGTAGTAGATGTGTGCGTAGGATTTAATGAATTAAGGATATATCTTTAAGAGTATTTCTATTTTATATGTACTACCGTAGTTTTATGTATCATCCAATTCAGTAAGTGTTTACATGTTTTCATAAATCTTAAGAATGAATTGATCGATCGAATGCAATTCCTTTTGTACATTCTGTATTAAAAAGAAAGCTTGTGTTTTTTCACTTGAGTTATTTTAGAAAAGTTCTTCGCGAAAAACAACACATAGGGGATTGGTGTAAAATTCATTTAGGTTTCTCCAAGTAATTAAGAGTATTCCTTATTATTATAATTGTAAAACTTATTCCAATTATAATTGCATTAAATAAATAACGTAAATAAAAGTTTTACAATATAACGACTACATATTTATTTGTGCATAAGCGTTTCTAAGTGGAATCGCACAATTCAATAATTATAATCTTCGACGTTATTTTCTTCCAGTTCTTCCTCCTCTTCCTCCTCTTCTGCGCTGTGCTTTACCATGGCTAGAAAGAAAAAAGAGGAATACAACACGGGGTGTGCGCGCGTGTGTGTGTGTGATTGGTAATTATTTGCTCCTCCTAGTCTAGTATCAGCCGTGAGATTACGTACTTTCATCTTCGCATTCGTTACAGTCTTCGATCCAAAATGGTCTCCTAGAGCTTTTCCAACTGCATAATTTCACGAGTTTCCTCGAGTTCGCGTCACTCTCCAACACGAGGTTCGAGTACTGTCGCATTACTTCTTGACCTAACGATGGACGTGCAGCGTGAGGAATTGCACGCTCAAAGGAATCGCGTCGTTCGCTACTCTGCAGCAAACCTTTCGAAACAGCGGCGCAAAATCTCGCAGTCTCGGCTTTATCCGTAAAACCAAGTTTTTCGTACAGTTCGAAGGCCATCTCCAGGTGTTTCGTTGCCAGGTCCGGTCTAGGTTGAGACTTGTTCAAATGATAGTCTCCGGTCTTGCGATGCACCTCCGCCAGATTTTCCAACAGCCGAAATTCCAGCGCAGTTTCCTCCGCCAATCCCAGATATTTCTCCGTCCCGGAATGATCGCCCATTTCCTGCGCGCGAATTACCGATCGAAAATAAAAGATAGGTCAACGCGTTAATTAGCGGACTCATTCGCACGACGATACTTTCGTTCTCGCGTCGACGATAAAAATGCGACGAAAGTGCGCGCGATATCTCCTTTTTCTCTCCTTAGGTCTCTTTAGGACCTGCGTTCTACCTTATGGGTAAAAGCCAGACCCACGTAAGCATTGCAGGCAGCTTCCGGGTCAGGAATCCTCTTCGCCATGGCGAGCAATTTGGAGAAATGTTGCAGAGCGCTTTTAACGTCCATCGCTGCCAGGCAGCTTTTGCCAAGTTCCTCGAGTGCCTTCGCGACGTACTCGACTCGTTCCGCTAATACAAAATACAATCGCGGAAAAAGTACAGCTTGTTAGTTCGACCATAGGAAAGTACCGCGGGGTAAAGTGGCCGAAGGTTGGCCACTTGAAAATCTCAATCCCCAACTGTCTTGCGCCTTCTTCAAGGCTTCCTCGTGGATCCTCGCGACCGTCTCGCCATCTCCGTCGCAGTTCCTGCCAAGAATCAGCAGGGACTTGAACAAGTATCCGCTGGACATCTTGAAGATCGTGTCCTCCCGAGGTTCGTTCGACAGACCTCTGGCAGTCCACGGCTTCCCCTCGGAGGAGTCCCTCGCGAACTTCAGGTGATCCAACGCATCTTCCGGCTTCCGCACTGAAACCTCGAGCGATACGTGAAAACGAACGGACCGACAGTTTTAAGGGACGACTAACTCTCGTTGAGCAGGAAACGTCCGTAAAGATAGCGAACGACGGCGACGGTCCTCGAGTCCTTGGCCGGAAGCGAGGTCGCGACGGTCAAGGAACTTTCGTACAATTCCTTCGCCACCCACCACCATTCCCAGGTTTGTCCTTGGAAGAGCACGGCAGTCTTCAGCAACCACAGTGCTCGCTGAACCGTATCCCCTGGAGCGAGAACCGAAAGACCCGCGAATTTACGTTTCTTCTCTTCCTCCTCCTCTACAGCCGAGAGACTTTACCTCTTCTCCTGGCTTCCTCCACTTTCATCAGGCCATCGACCAAGTAGTCGATCATTTCCTTGCTGTTCTCGAGACGAGGCTTCTCCGACTCCAGGGTACCCGGCCCGGAGCTTTTTCTGATCTCCTCGTCGAGGGTGAAAAGCTTCCTCAGGTAGTCCGCGGTCTCCCGAAAGTAATTCTCATCCAACTCGCACAGAATTGCCTCTCGATACGAAACCCGATGTCTATACGGAAATTCGTCAAGGTCGTAAAAATGGTTCTAGCGGCGAAGCGGAGAGCAAGAGAGAGAGAGAGAGAGAGAGAGGAGAGACTTTTCGTTTCTAACCGACGAATTTCCGTAGGATTCAGCAGGGGCAACATAGATTTGATTCGCCCTTTGACCTTCCCCATTTCGTGCCACTCTGCCTCGGCCAGAGTCTTAATCCCGGTGGGACGACATACGTAGCTGGACTTGCTTCTCGTCAGGGAGACGCTGGAGCTACTCGCGGGTTTTCCCCTTTTCAATTCCTCGCAGGGATACCAGTCGAGTTTTACGTTCTCCTCCATGTCGAGCGGGGCGCGAAACAAGCGTGAAATTAGTCGCGATCGAGGGAGACACGCGTCGAGTCGAAAAGTATGAAGAAAAAAAGAGTCATTGTTTGTAAGTAGTGCAGCGACACTGCATAATTTATTGCACAGGATAAATATCAACATAAATGACAAGTGTAAGACTACATTTTACATGACGATCAGCGGCGGCGGATCTGTAATATACAACATGTACACACAACCGGAAGTTGAGCTGCAGGCAGGACCAAGTCGTGCGATTCTGCCTGCAGAGCAAATTCGCTTAATTCCTAATTTCTCGTCGCAGTTCCTAATCTACTTCTAGGTCCTTGAGATTGATCAGGCCTTGACAGCCACGTGTTTTCTGGGCTCGAGCTTAACCTTGAAGCCCTCGGCGCGCTTCAGGATGATGTCAGCTTGCAGCCGGAAGTCGGTCTCCTTGATGTCCGACCTGACGCGGAAGTTCCTCAGGATGGTAGAGAGGATGATCTTCAGCTTCAGCATGGCGTACTTGCGACCCACGCAGGATCTGGGACCCGCGGAGAATGGCACGAACGCGTAGTAATGGCGGTTCGCCGTCTTTTCCGGCAGGAAGTTGTCAGGGTTGAAGGTATCTGGGTTCGGGTAGATGTGTGGCTGACGATGCATCTTGAATGTTCCGATCACCACGGTGCATCCAGCTGGGATCGTGTAGTCTCCTGAAACTGTAGGATCGCCGTTACATCGAGTTCTCAGTCTCGACGCTCGAGACTCGAGCTCACCCCCTCTATCCGAAACAATTCCATCGACACATACCCAGTTTCAAGTCGGTCTTGATCTCACGAGCGATTATGGGTACTGGTGGGTACATCCTGAGGGTCTCCATGAGACACCTCTCGAGGTATTTCATCTCCAGGGTGTCCTGGAAAGTCGCGGGTCTGTCGCTATCGCCGAAGATCTCGTCCAGTTCCTGGATGACCTTCTCTTGGATTTCCGGATGGCAGCCCATCATCGAGAGGAAGAAGCTGGATCCAGCGGCGGTCGTGTCGTGTCCCTGCGGAAACACACCGTCACTCGAGGAGTGGACCAACGAAGCTGCGGTAAGGGCGCGAGAAGATACCGTTCGTCCGACCTACCTCGAACATGATGGTGTCCACCTGCTCCTTGACTTCTTCGTCGGTCATTACCACGCCGTTTTGTCCAGCCTCGATCAGCAGGTCCAGGAAAGCCTGTCTCTTCTTCTCACCTACGTCATTGTCATCGACGTCCAGATCGTCCTTGAGACCGGCCGATTGACCGAAGGAGAGTCCCTCAACGACGGTGGTGTTCTGCAAGAATTTAGAGGATTCGCTTAGTGGGGTGACATCGGGTCGGTGTCTCTCTTTGACTCGCTCTCTTTTCTCCCTCACCTTTCCTTCGGACTGAGCATTGGTATCGATGATGTTGCGTTTGCCACTCTTGTACTCGTCCTTCTTGCGCTTGATGACCTTCTTGGTGAGTCCGTGAATGATCTCCAGGAGTTGGATCTGGTCTTTGCCGTATTTCGTCAAGTTGAAGAGCCAGTCGGGTCTGAGCCAAACTTTGGTGTGGCGGAGATGGAGGATGTCGCACATCCTGCGGAACGGAAGGGGGGTATTAGTTTAGCTCGGGGTCAAGAGGGGTTGTTGATGAGGACTCGAACTGGCGTAGTAACTCACTTCATGACGGCCATCGCGTACTCGAAGCCGCTCCTGTCCTGGGTGGTCTTGGACACCCCCATGGCGGTTTCCAAGAGGATCTCAACCGTGCACTCGGACATGTAGTCGTGGCAGTCGAATTCCTTGCCAACTTCCTTGCGGAGCCGATCGACGACCGCACGGGAATTGGCGTTGAAGAGGTCGATGAAACTCTTGAGCACATTCAGGTGGAAAGTTGGGGCGATCAGTTTACGGTGAGCGCGCCATTTCTGACCTAAAAGTTTCAGGGATTAGACGGGAGGGGGGAGAGACAATCCCCGGATGGATGATTTATCGTTGAAATGAAGCCATTCGGGTCTCGTTCCAGGTACTCTCGGCTTCGCGTTTTTCCAGCGGCGATAAGTTCCGGTGGCTCTTTTATCACCAACCGGAAGCTCGTAAAATTCTCGCGCCAATAAGAGAGCCGAAAAAAGTTGCGCGAGGAATTCGCGGCGGAAAGGGGAGAGGGGGACCGTGGAATTGACGGAACAGTCGCAAGGTCGATTCCTTGGACTTTTTTATCGGTGCCCTTTTGCCCGTCCGTGACTGCGCGGGATTCCGTGGAAATGGAAGTTGGAGACGCGGAAGGGAAGAATCGCCGCGGGTAATTCAAAGCGACCAATTGGACAATCGAGTCTCAAGATCGAAGAAAGTTTAGAATGCAGGAGGAGGTGGAGGACTATAAACAGCGACGAAGAGGAACAAGACGGAGAGAAGAGAGAGAAAGCAAGGAGCAAATTTTCTTCCTGCTCGAGCTGCATTTCACTCTCCCTCTACGCGAGAGTCTCTCCTCTCTGTTTTCCCAAGAGATTAGCGACCGAGCGAGAAAGAAAGATGGCTGCCGCGTACGTGTTACGTGCAGGCTGCACAGGCTGACTGGACCTGTTACGCGGACGAATAACGATCGGCGAGAGTTTCGTCACTTAAAAAAAGATCATCGCCAGCTAGAAAGTCAAGCCCGAGTGCACGATGACTCGGCTGGCCACTTCTGTTTTCCGATTTCCCTCCTAGGATCTATCTGCTGCTGCCAAGTTTCCTCCCTCCTTCGTCTTGTCACGCACTCTCGCGAGATGCCGCGAGAAAGTCTCGTTACTTCGTTAAGGCATTTTTAATAATGGCGAGTTTCACCGAAGCATTTTTCTCTCCATCCTCTCTCTCTCTCTCTCTCTCTCTCTCTTCATCGAAATTTTCAAAGTTATCTCCAAAGTGGCTTTTCCCATTGATCCGCTGCTCGAAATGCGCGATTCGTTTGAAACGCGGACGCGGACGCGGAATCGGAAGTGGAAGACTGTGGAAAGTTAGGTAAAATATTAGAAGAAAAAAATATATAAAAAAAGAGAAAAGTCCCCGGAGGCACGCGGGCGAATTGCCGATAGTTTCGCGCTCTTTCCGGTAAAGCGAGAGTCGAAGCTGGCAGAGGTGGGATGCGATTGGCGAATGTTTCTAGTGAAAATACGTGCCAGTGGAGATGAGGAGACCATTGCCGAGCCAAGGCTTGAAGAAACGGTACTCGGCGGATTTGTCGATGTAAACGTTGCTGGAGAGGATCACCTCAACATCTCGCGGGTCCACCAGGAAGACCAGAAGTTTCGGACCGATCCACAGCTTGATCACCTGGTCGAACTCGAAGGACCTCTTGTAGATGTTGCGGAAGATTGCTGCAAGAATTCGTCATTAACGGGAATAATCTTTCGAGTTTTGTCATTCGAATCAATTGACCGCTGAATTCAATTTACTGTCGGAGCTCCCGAGGAATTCCAGGGCATTTCCAATTATCGGGTATCCTTCGGGTCCTGGGAGTCTCTCGGCCAATTCGAGCATGTGTCGTCGAGACAACCGGAAGTAGATGTAGTAGAGTACCAATGCAGGGACCAGCAGAGAAAAGAAGACTGTGGACGCCGATAGTCCGGTGGCGGAGGCCGCCGCTACCGAGCCGACGACCACTTCCGGTCCAGCCGCAGACATATTAGTTTCTGCAATCAGAATGTTTCCCTTGCATTTTCATTGAACGGAACAGAACGGAACAGAACATAACAGAACAAAACAAAACGGAACAGAACGGAACAGAACGGAACAGAACAGAACAGAACAGAACAGAACAAAACAGAACCGAACGGTACGGAACTCGTTTCTCATAATGAAATTAAATCTATTCTCGTCGTTTCTTTTTTGTATCATCGTAGTGGCCTCTTTTTTACAAAGTTGCACTAACATCCGCGTCTCTTTAAACGAGAAATCTTTTGCGTCAACACTGGGTCATATAATCGCATCACTTCACCGGTACCGGATCTCTCTTTTTTTTTTGTTTTTTTTTTTTTTTTTTTTCGAAAAATATCGTTTTCTGATAAAATAGGGAGGAGGTCGACCGGAAGTATCGCTCGCACCCACCTATAAAATTCACACAAGTGCACGATGAGTTCCTGTCGATGACACACCACCGAACTGAATGCAGCCAGGGCTGCCGTTGCTTTTATAACCGGCACGGACCCCGCGAACGTTCGCGGGGGGCCAAGGAAGGGTTTGCGCCAATAATTAATAGCTTCGCCTCGTCGATTCTATTGGAATCGATAATAGACACCCTCCTAATTAACTAGACGTTATTCGGCATATTCTATCACGATTCGATCACGCGAAACTTTGCTCGCCTCTCCCCCACCCACGAGAACCCTCTTTTCACAGCCTGATTTCTTTCGAGTTTGTACTACTACTTGATATCTCGACGTATTTTATTTGTTTCGGGAAAATTTCTCCGAACTACGCTTCCATCCTTTATTTCACTGAAATTGCGCGGAAAATTTTCTCTCTCTTCGCCGACGGGCGACTCGATCGTGGAATCTTGCCCCGTTTGCAAATGAAACTTCGGGGCTGTGAGTTTTTTTTTTTTTTTTTTTTTTGAAGCTTACGAGATTCATTCTCGAGACTCATCCAATTCTATACACGGATGGAAACAAATTGATTGCTTTGTTTCGGACGTAACAAGGCACGCGGTAAGCATGGATTTGCATTTTAACGATTCGGGCCTTGGTCCCCATAACGATGCAATGAATTTTTCGTCCGTATCTTATTTAATCCTACGAAACTCTACATAATTAGCATCTACGTAATTCTGTATCGTCCATTATTAAAGTTTTATGTCGTGAATGAACTTAGGGGTCTTTTTAAAAATCATGATTCGCACAAAACCTAGCGAATTTGAATTTAAACATTTGATTATTTGCGAAGGCGGTGATGGTGCCGGTGGTGGTGGCAGATATGACTCAGATAAATTAGCCACTTCACGCAGACATTTTATTATTTTCATGCAAATTTATTCAAAATGCAACAAGGAAATTATTTCGCGCTTTAACGCCTGTTGAATCGATAAGCAATATGTTTATTACATTTCTTTTCGACGAAACTCTATTCCTCGTTAGAGGCTGGAGCAGCGTCATTCCAATAATCAGGTTACGCTCGTGCACTCGATTTTAGCATCTCGTCATTGCGACGATGCGCACGATCGATCAAATTCCATCGTGTTAGCCACGCGAATAGCGCGAGAGATTCTTCTCGTTACGAAACAAAATCAAAATCCATCGAAATATCTCGCGTCTAACCTACTGAAAAATACACTGTCATCCATTTTCGCGCAAATTTTGTATTTGACCTGCTCCTACACACCGGCGCGAGTCTCCATTTGCAAACAATACCAGCCGTGCTTATGTATGCCCGACAAAACTTATTTTACTTTGCACTCTTCTATTATATGCAATATCGGACAATGTTATTTATTTGTATCGATTGAACGATAATTGCATTCTATGCAATTCAAAGCAAATTCTATGAGAGATACGTTCCTATAATCTCCAAGATGTGCCACTTTCATCCGTTACGATGCACCGTCGCTCAAAGGGGTTTGTTTACACGGGCGAAAACCAGATTTTAAAGTTTGCACGCTCGCTAATTACAGGGTTCAGCGACGATATGCCCGCACGCTACATCCGCCGATTACATTTTCACGCCTGTTACGTGACTTAGAAATTGCGCGTACTTTCGCGCGTTTTGTAGTTAAATCATCGCAAAACGATGAGCCTGCTCGATTTTTGGGGGATTTTACGCGCGATACGACGCAACAACGCCCCAGGCCCAGGCAACGAGATGCTCGGATCTTGCGCTTTTCGAGACGTCGACGAGAATTTTTGGAAGACGCCGGAGAGCGTTGGAAAAATGTACGTCTAACGGAAGTGACGCTGCGAAGCCTTTTGTGGAACATCCTTGAACGTGTCGCTCCGAATTTTTGTAGGATTACAGTGTGAGAAAAAACTGAAGTGCAAAGTCGCGCTCACAATAGCCGGATATCCAGGTCGGTGATCGGTGACCCGTCGTCTTGCTGGATGTCATCGAAAACGTAAACGTAATCCATACGTCGTAAATCCGTACACGCGAGACCAATAAGCGTACTTGTGTATATATTCTCCATTACAGATTCAACAACACCACTTTCTATATGCCTGCCGCGTTGAAAGTATGCGGAGAGCAAAACTAATAAGAAAGTCGATGTTAATTTCCGTCCATTTTTCTTTTAATGGCTCTCTCCCCCTTCGTGTCTCCAATCCAAATCATCTGATTTACGTCCATCCGCAGATTTTCTCATCGCCAAATCCCTGCACTCCTGGGGAAAATTAGTCGATACAAAATTCCGCCGATGCAATTTTACGTATAATATTAACATAACTAACCTGTTATATCATAATTATTTTCCAGGTGACTGCAGCTGTTCATTCATGTAAGAAATGTTAATGATCATATAATGCGATCTATTTCACTCAATTTTAACGATCGAATAATTGGCTCTGATAATTTCATATTTATGCTCTTTGTTCGGAATCCTGCTGGAAAGAGAGAAAATGATTTTTAATCGTCCTCTCTCGAATTTCTCCGGCGAGGAAAGACCTATTGTTGAAAGTGGTTGAAATCTTTTCAAATCGAACGTAATACTGGAATCTTCCTATAGGTGGACCATCGTTGAATATCCTTTAAGATCCTCACAGTAGTTGGCGCTACCAAACGGCGAAAAAAAAACTATTTTGTCCACAACTTCGCATGTGCGCAACACGCCGAATCTTTTTAAGCCCATCGTAGTACGGAACAAGAGCGAATTCTTGTATAAACACAAAGGATCAGGGGGCAATCCTTTCACAAAACTATATATTACAGAATTGTTTTTTGTCGCCGTCGCTTTTTTACAAGTTTGTTCTTAAACTCTTTCAGCGGAAACCATTTTACGAACAAATTTGAACCTTGCATCTCAAACAAGTCGGGTATGGTTATTTTTAATTTTACTCGAGTGTGTCTTTTAAATATCTCTACTGATAGAAAATTTCTGAAAAAAAGGTTGCATGTTTTTCAAATATATTTTTTTCAAGTAGTATCCAAATAAGAATGTTACAAAAAGAATCATATCACAATAACGAGGATTAAGAGTCGACTCTTGGAGCAATAATAAATTTTCGATTATTCAATTCCAGATAGTAATTTGTTTGGCCGATTATAGCATAGTGTTGAAACAATATCGTTAAAATTGTCGAGAGAATGATATTTCGATAGATGGAAATACGGATCGAACTTATTTTTGAGGTTATGTCCATTACAATAGATATGCGATTGTTGCTCGATAGACAATAAAGATAATCATTGTTATTTTCATTTAAATCACGTGATTACGAATGAACCCGATAGCCGTGTCAAGCTTACGAGGTTGATAAGAAATTTCGTGAGAAAGAGAGAAATTGTGCAGTTTCATCCGTCGTGAATAAAAGTACGGTAAGTGGACGATGATTAATTTTTTTGGAAATTTCTCGCTTTACAATTCGCCAGATATAATTCACGTGCGTAAATGATAACTCCAGGAATAATTTTATTTTTACGACATCTTATCTCTGACTCCGATAAGCTCGACGTCATCAGTTTAACGTCACCACTGCTCGTGGGTAACAATTAGAGTGGGTTTTCTTGTTCGCGCAAAACGTCGATCCAAAGGGGACTGAGTTTCAGCAAAAAGGTAAAGAAAATTCCATCGACGACTTAAGCAATAAAACGTGCAATATCTTTATTTGCGTACAAGCGACGATTGTCGACAAATGAGAAAAATTATGGCAGTCGGCGAAGTCATCAAACATTTCGTAGAACCTTGGCGCTGGAAGCTCTCTTCTTCCCGGCAACTTTGACCTTCTTCTGCTGCTTCTTCTTCTTCTCTTTCTTTCTGGCAGCTTTCGAGCTATTTTCGAACTCCTCGTTCGAACTCGAGCTATCGTCCAATGGCTCGATCATTCGCATTTTAATCGCATCGTCCACTTGCGTTTTGCTGCCTTTGCTCTTGTTGGCAATTGCGCTGATGACGATTCCACCTTTGCGGAACTTCTTTCGGGGCTCCATCTTGGATGCTGGCTTGTTGTTGGGTCCATTGAGATTCAACAGTTTCAACGAGTCAGCTTTGATGGATAAGAATGAAGTTTTCACGCTGCAAGCGTCCTTCACCCTCGAACTCAAGTTTACCGTTTTCTGCCACTTTATACGGGATCTCTTCTTCTTGGTAGTTTTTACCTCCTCTTCCCCCTCCTCCTCCTCTTCCGCCTCCTCCGCTTCCCGCGGAAGCTCTTCAGGTTTCGGTCCGCGGTCATCGTCCCCCAAGACTCTTCTTCTTCGTGATTTTCTACGCGTCTTCTTAATCCCGTACTTTTCCTCGACGTAATCGAGCGTTCTCAGCTTCTCTGAACACGAACGGAGTAAAATTTCACTATCGGTACGGCAGTGAGAAGAAACGAGGGAAGAAACTCCCCAGCTCAACGGGGTCCTCGCGAACGAACGAATCTCCTCGTCCTTGACGATACTCGTCGTCCCCATCCAGATCTGCTGCCTCAAAGATGTTAATTTCGCCCGAACGTCTTTGCTGCTGGGCGATGGCGGCGACAAGTTCCTCAGCATCCTTGAAAGAGACGAGTCATGGGAGAGTGCGAGATAACGATCGAGAGATTAAATGCATTTTCTGTGTGTTCCTTCTGTTTTTAGCCCATTACCTGCTCAAACGTATACAATGAGACCTTTGATTCACTCGTTCGCTTTTCTGCTCAAGATCCTCTCCGAAAGATAAGCTTCGTGGCCTAACTATGGAAGGAAGTATCAAACACTCCGAGTCAAATTCCTGCTTCCGGTTGGAAGTCTCGGGCACCGTTTGCTCGAGCAGACTCCCAGCGGACTTGTCTAAAGCGATTGTTTTTGTAAATTAATAAAATTGCAATGAACACAAACATCCTGTATATTCGGTAGTTTTATTCAAACAAAAATCCCCACCCTCTTTTGCCCGTGCGAAACTCTCGTCGGCCGAATCCGTGAACTCGCACAAGTCACTGCCAGGGTCCGTCGTTGGCAAGTCCATCACCGACCTACGTGTCTGAGGACGATAAAACGCGCGTGTGAAGGATCTTCTCGTCTCGCGAGAGGGGGGTGGTGGTGCAACCCTTAATTCGAGCGATTTACAAACAAAATTCGAGGATACCAAAAGTTTTCTGCGCTGCAGCTGGTACCTTCCGCCGACGGTCGATCTCTTCGCCGCGTTTCTCTGCGATCTGTTCGCCGGCCTTGGCGAGGATGAACTGGGGGATGGGGGTGGCACGCAAGGATACCGAGAGCTCGTCGCGTCGACTCTCTCCTCGCTCTCCCACAGGCCACCACCCACGAAATCCAACTTTTCTTCCTCGGAACTCGAAGTCGAGGTGTCACCCTCGTCACTGCGGGGGAAAAACTCTCGAGTACTCGGGAAAGACGCCCGTGTTACCCCTCGATTTCTCACACGATTTCATAAGGAAGAAGCTACCTCGAGTAATCCGTGAGATCGATGTTCGTCGGTTCCTCGGCACTCGAGCCCTCCTTCAGCAACCTCGTCATGATCTTGCTTCTCAATTTTTCCTGATTTCCTGCAAAAGTATCCTTCTCACTGCTCGAAGCTGCGGCTGGGGGCGGGGGGAGGAGAAGAGAAATTCAATGAAAGATCGAATTGACTTACCGAGACAGGGATCCGTTTGCAAGATAGAAAGAAGAAACGTTTCTTCATTGAAAAGAGAGAGAGGGGAAGTAAGAATACAGACCTTGAGGGGATCCTGATCAAAGTAGTCCAATAGAGTCTCGCAGAAGGCACGGCCGATCTGCTCGTAATCCTGAGTGGAGAAGTGGGTACCGGACCTGGAGCCCATCGTGGACCCACCCATGGAAGCTTCCATCGTGTAGCTGTTCTGCACACCCATCGACCACACCACGACCCTTCCCGTGCCCTCCTTGCCCTTCTCTATATGAAACTTGCAGTTTTCGAACGAAAACTACCCATCGGGTTTTACTAGCTTCCGCTTGCTTGGGATTCCTCAAGGTCGCAATTGGAATCGCCGATAAGAATCTCGGTTTCGAGTCTCACCTTGTCGGCGGCGTTTTTGTGCAGCATCAGAGGGAAAACCTGCTCGGACAGTCTCGCTCCGTACCCGGACCGTTTGCTCTCGCAGCCGTACGCAAAGATATTGTGCTTCCTGGAGTGAGCGTGAAGGTCGCAGTAAATGGCGACGCCGCACTCCTCCAGGAGTCTCCTTATCATGAGCTTCGTGTGCCAAACGGACGGGTAGCTCTCCCGCATGACGGTCCTGTACTGCCTGTTGAGGTCCTTGCCCGACAACGAACACCTGTTGTTGCCCACTATCACCCCGTCCGGGTTCAGCATCGGGACCAACTTGAAGACGAACCTCTCCCGAAGTTCCTGACGACACGAAAGTTTAGGCAAAAAGTTTGGGTCCTTCGGGGTTGGCTCTTCGAGTCTCAAAAAGGGAAACCCTACCCTGGCCTGTTCGGAGTCCCCGGTGAGGAAATCGATGATCCCCTTCATCGTCCAGCTACTGGGGGTCTCTCCAGGGTGAACCCTGGCGGTGACCACGACTCCGCGTTTCCTCCGGGCGTCCTCCTCGTAGGTCGGCGCCGTTATCGTCAAGTAGTAGATCCCATTCCCGGCCAGACTTCGGCACAGCAGGCGCAGCTTCGTGAACCGGGTCTTGACCGGGTCTGCCACGATGTTGGCCAGGTACTCCTGACGGGGTTTCAGTGACAATCGTCATAAGACTGTGGTCTCGACCTTCGACCTTGCCGAGTCTTACTTGCAAATCGGTGTAGGTGTAAGGGTAGCAGTGGGCCAAGTACACGGTGTCCCGGTCGTAGGGGAAGGAGACGTTGAAGGTCAGGGTGTGCTTCTCTCGCTCCTCGTCCCTGCAAGGTTCACAGACCGGAAGATTCCTCCAAGTTCTTCGGAAAGCGGTAGAGAGAGAGAGAGAGAGAGAGAGAGTCCAGAGTAACTTACGAGGAATCGTTGTTCCTGTAGTAGGTGATGTTGTCCCCGCATCTCCTCCAGCCTATGGATCTGGTCCTGGCATCCTCGGTGGAGTACAGGAGGGGTCTCAACCCGTCGTTGTACAGGCTGTCCTCCTTGCACAGGTTCACTATGGACAACCTGAGCATCCGCCCGAACGATCAGACAGGAAGAGTCTCGGTAGACGGGAGGGAGAGACGAGGAGAGGAGGGAAGCGGAGAATTTTGCTTGCCTGTAAATGATCCTACTGCGAGTATTCGAGATCCGGAAGTAGTACCACTGGGTGTGCCGCTGGGTGTAGAGGTCCCGTCTGAGGTGAAGCTGATAGTAGGTGTCGGTGATCTTCACGACCTTCCCCAGGTTCCCCGACTCGAATCGCGACTCGAAATGCAGATCCGCCGATTCGGCAAAGTTCTCCTCGTCTCTCGCGTAGTTTGCAAAATTATCCTCGTCGCCGCTCGCCGCCGGTGGGTTCACCAGGTTCCCGCCCACGCAGGATCTACTGAACTGATACGAGATTCTCTGAATCGGCTGACGGGAGAGCAACGGGAAGAATCTAAGCTTCCCGTGAGATTCCTCGGGAAATTACGTAATTCGTGACGCTGCTAGGGCAGTATCGGTAGATCACCGTCCCCAGCTCATCCCCGATCGGTTTGGGCCTCGGCTCCTTCCCCGTGGGCACGTAAAAAGGCTCCGGGATACTCGGCGCGAACTCGATGTGACGTATCCGACCTAGAATCACCTGCGAACCCAAAGTTTCTCTCTCCTTTATCCCCGCCGAGCTCCGCGAAAACGTCGCCGAGGGCTACCTGACACTCGGTCGGCCATCTTGGAATTTCCTGCGTCACGCCATCCACGACCGACCGGACGTCCAGGAGCGCCCGCAACGCGTCCTTGGGCTTGGCGACGTTCAGCGGCACCGAGAACATGCCGAACCTCCCCGCCAACTCCTGCGTCCCCTCCAGGTTCCTCAGCATCCCGCCTGGAAATCGACGGTTTCCCATCACCGCGCCGCAGCCTCGGCTCCTCCGACGGAGCTTCCTCCCCGGGAGTTCCTTGCACCACTGCCACGTGCCATCGTCGTCGTACGGCGCGCGAATTTCGTAACGCGACCGGGTCACGAGATCCGCGATGTTCACCGGACGAATCAAACTGAATGGAGTCTCTATGTGCTCCGCGCGGTTGTTGCACCGGCGAGAGGCAAAAGGCAAAAGGCAAAAGGCAAAAGGTGCAAACACCAGTTCCTTCTCGGGATCCTCCTGACACCTCGAAGCTCGACAACTCCCCCAGGAGGCGACGACCAAATTTTGTAGCTGCTCGAGCAAACGCTTCCCAGGTCTCTCTTGCTCTCTTCCTCGGGAACCCGGACGAGGGGGGCGAGGCGGTTTTGAGGCGGAGGGTGAAACTCTCGCGTGGCGTCTGCGGAAAAAGAGGAACTGGATACCGCGCGGTCGATATCCGCGCACCGGGTGCCACGGCGCGAGTACAACGTCCGGACGTTGACGACCTCGCGGAACTTCTCGTACGTGTTCCCCGCACACCAGCGAAATCACGAAGCACGTGCACCGGTCGCGTGACGCGCCTCCACACCGAGAGAATTCCAACGGCGAACTACCCCCGCGACCCGCGCGCCAACCCCGGCCAATTTACCGCCCGAACTTATGAATCGATGAAATTTTTCTCGAACCTCCGCCTCTGCCTTTTCCTCCTAGAAGGTTCATCGCGATTCTCGCTAGATAGAGAGATCTCGATATTCCGCCATTTTTCCTTTTCTTCGGGGGATCGACGGCGACCGGGGCTGCGATACTCACTGGGAATTGGCTGGACGGGAAACAGCATAGCTTGCAATTCTTTGACCTTGCTGCTGGACAGGAAGTACGTCATTCCCCGCTGCTATCCGTCGTTGGACCCTTCGCGACAGACGTCTTCGGGATCCTCCTCCTCCTTTCGACGTTCTCCGCCAAGGGCATCCCGGAGGACTTCCTTCCGAGCGCTCCCCATGGATCCGACCAGACCCGGGCGAGTCGCACTCGCGAAGCGAACTGACTCATCCGCGCAAAAAATCGCTTATTATTGACTTACCTTGACACATTATTCCGATTTCCATCGACTTATCGAGGGTACCTTATTTCTCGGTCAGCTGACTCATTCTCGCTCGCTCGGACGCCCTACCACCCGCCGCCGCTATCAATCACGTTTCATTGATGGAAGAGGATGAAAACTACTCGATTTCTCGCCTCCGGAAGAGATTCTTCCCTCGAATCTCGCGATATTTCGCGAAAACTTTTCGGAAAAGCGCGAAAGTCGCGGGGATGTTTACTCAAAAACTACCCCCCGTCGACGACGACGACGACGACGACGACGATCTTCGATTCGATTCGAGGGTTCGGATCTCGCGGATGCTCCCGGATAGACCCGAGAGCGACGAGATGACAGCGACGACGATGACTCGAACCGTGCGGAACCGGAGGAGGATTTGGGTTTCCGGAAACCGAGAGATTCGCCTTGGAGGAATGATTTGCTTGACGACGGTAGTCAGCGTGGGCGGAGCCAGACCTTCCGAATTTGTTTGTTGTTCCTTCTTCGATTATTCCTCCTCGTCGATACGCGCGCGATAACCACCAGGAAATTAATATCGATGTCCTGCGCGAGCGCATGTCATTTTTGCACGCTATCTTAAAAAGTAGGAAAGAAAAAAAAAAACACCCTCCACAGAGGCATCGATGTCTCTACTCTACTCTTTGTAAGAAAAAAGTCTTCCTTGGAGAGAGAGAGAGAGAGAGAGAGAGGGGGGGGGAGAAAAACCTAATGGAAAATTCTCCTCCTGTCCTTCCATACGAGGACCGTATTATTGGTGCCGCAGCACTCGTCATCGGTAAATTTTTGGAAATTCCTCCTGGAATTTGTCGAAACGCGGGTGAGGGAAAAGATCGATGGAAAAGCCGACGAAAGTTTTTCAACGAATCTCCTATCTGTTATGGATTTCTTCTCCGTCCATTTTAGTCCGTGCATTCGCATCGAGCTCCGTTTCCCAGACTACAAAATTATTGATCACTCAAAAACGCCGGAAAACTTCCAGCTGCTCTCCGAGTCCTCGGGGTAAGCTCGTCACCGGCTTAAATCGAAACTTAATTCATACTTGAAGAGAGTATCGATTATCTTAAGCACCGCGGAACGACAAATCAGAGTCGTCCTTGAGACTCTCTCGAGGACCCCGAGAGAGAAAGAGAAAGAGAGAGAGGGAGAGAGTCCAAGTGTCTAAAATGATCGTCTCATCTCGATCTCTCTGTGCGCAGGTTGTTCGGTGTGGTGAGATTTGGCGAGGCGAAAGTATAGAGCGAAGGAAGAATGGGCAGGACAGTGACGGTCGCGGTATGCACCCTCAACCAGTGGGCCATGGATTTCTCCGGAAACTACTCGAGGATCCTGCAGAGCATACAAGAGGCCAAGGATGCCGGCGCCACGTACAGAAGTGGCCCAGAATTGGAAATCACGTAATGAAAAATAAGGAGGACCATAGACGCGCGCGCGCTCAAGAGAGACAGAAAATGATCGCGCTCTATTTCATCGTAATCTCTTGACGATTTCAGAGGTTACAGCTGCGAGGACCATTTTTACGAATCGGACACTCTCCTGCACAGCTGGGAGGTCTTGGCTCAGCTATTGAAATCGCCCGTTTGCGAGGACATCCTCATCGACGTGGGGATGCCCGTGATGCACAAGAACGTCACGTACAACTGTCGAGTGGCTTTTCTCAACAGGAGACTCCTGCTGGTCAGACCAAAGATGCAATTGTGCGAAGATGGCAATTACAGGGAGAGCAGGTGGTTCTCAGCCTGGAGCAAGGTAAAAACTTTTGTGCCTTGCGTGTCTCCCTCTCGCTCGAGAGATCATTAATCGTCGATACGCGTATCGTCGCTCCGTTTGTCAACTAGGAACGTACAGTGGAGGACTACTTTTTGCCTAGAATGATTTCGGAAATCACCGGACAAACGGTGGTACCGTTCGGCGATGCCGTCATTTCAACGCGCGACACTTGCGTCGGCTTTGAGATCTGCGAGGAACTCTGGAACCCCGCGAGCAACCACATCCCACTGGCCTTGGACGGTGTGGAGATTATAGTCAATGGTAAGGTCCCTTCGATCTTGAAGGCCGATCTCTCCAATTCTTTTGCGCCTTTGTCTTCCGTCAGGCAGCGGCTCCTATTTCGAGCTGGGAAAAGCTTACGTGACCGTCGATCTCGTGAAATCGGCCACGTTCAAGTCCGGTGGCTGTTACCTGTTCAGTAATCTGCGCGGATGCGACGGCGCCAGGGTTTACTTCAACGGAGGTTCGAGCGTCACCTTGAACGGCCAAATTCTGAACAGAAGCAAGCAATTCGCCCTGGAGGAGGTGGAGGTTACCGTGGCCACTTTTGACTTGGAGGACATCAGGTTGATTTTATTTCGAAGAAACGGACGCGCATAGACGGACGAGCGATCGAGTAATCTTACTTATCGATGATCGACGATTATGGTTTCCAGGAGTTACAGGAACAACATAAGGTCGAGAAGTCACTGCGCCGCGAGAGCTCAACCCTATCCTCGAGTCAAGATAGACTTCGCGCTGACCTCCGAGAACCTGATCTCGGAAGTTCCGGACTCGCCCATAGAAGCTGAGCAAATCTCCTCCGAAGACGAGGAAGCTCCTCGAAAGTCATTGTATCACACGAGGGAGGAAGAGATCTCCTTGGCTCCGGCCTGCTGGCTGTGGGATTACTTGAGGTTTCATTGATACCACAACAGCTGTGCTTCTTTTTGTTTTTTTGTATTTTCTTCGTTGAATCTCGTTCTAAGATGTATCTCTCTTTTCTCTGTCAACCACCTCAAGACGCTCCTGCCAAGGTGGATTCTTTCTACCGCTGAGCGGGGGAGTGGATTCCGCAGCCACGGCGTGCATAGTTTACTCCATGTGCGAATTGATCGTCGAAGCTATAAATAAAGGAGGTACGTGTACGCGCTTTTTTGTTTGCGACGTTTCTCAGCTATATCCGCTTATTGCGCGCAATTCTCTCTTGCCTCCTCAGATACCGAAGTCTTGAAGGAAATACGAAAAATCGTAGGAGACTGCGAGTATTATCCGACGGATCCGAAGCAACTTTGCAATACCTTGCTGGTGACGTGTTACATGGGCACGGAAAATAGTTCTGCGACCACCAAGGCACGTGCCGCGGAACTTGCGAGTCAAATTGGATCTTATCATAATAGTATTGTAATAGATACTGCGATTTCAGCGGTTTTAGCTATTTTTCAACAAGTTACCAGAATCACGCCAAAATTCAGATCTCAGGGAGGATCGCCCAGGGAAAATTTAGCCTTGCAAAACATTCAGGTAAAAGTCCACGATCGATCGTTCATTTTGCGTTCTCTCTCTTTACTCTCGCGTTACGTCTTCTTGCTCTCCTTTGACAGGCGAGACTTCGCATGGTGATCGCATATTTATTCGCGCAATTGATGCTATGGGTGAGAGGAAGACCAGGTGGCTTGCTAGTTCTTGGAACTGGAAATGTGGACGAGGCTCTTCGCGGTTATCTAACGAAATACGATTGTAGCAGTGCCGATATCAACCCTATAGGGGGAATAGCGAAAAATGATTTAAAAAAGTTTTTATCCTACTTCCGGTCAGTAGGGATACCCGCATTTGATTTCTAATGCATCCGAGTGGCTTCTCGAGCAGACGAGAGAATGAACTTTTGTACTGTTGGTAGGAAGAAGTACAATATAATAGCTTTGCGCGGTATTCTCGGAGCACCGCCAACCGCTGAACTGGAACCTTTGCAGGCTGGTCAATTGGCGCAGTTGGACGAAGTTGATATGGGAATGACTTACACGGAATTAGGAATATTTGGAAGATTGAGGAAGCAAAATTGCGCAGGACCTTTCACAACTTTTTGCAGATTGGTTCATATGTGGGATGAATCCTCTCCGAACGAAGTTGGTATTCGCTTATCGTTGATCATTAGATCGTTTAGACTCGACGCGTACTCGAGGATATTACGTAACTTTCGTTATTTCGCTTTAAACACAGGTTGCCGATAAAGTGAAGCATTTTTATCGATGTTACGCCATAAATCGCCATAAAATGACTATTCTAACTCCGTCATGCCATGCGGATACTTACAGTCCAGATGACAATCGTTTCGATCATCGACAATTCTTGTACAACCATAAATGGACATGGCAATTCACAGCTATTGATAATCAGGTGAGCAAATTACGAGAACGACATCCAGAAGTTCCTTCGTCTTCCGAGGATTCTCGTCGAGGAAGTAAACGCCCAAAACTTGTGTCGACGTAAAATAAAAAAAGAAAAGACTTTTCGAAATAGTTATTATAGTATAAGGGGCTAATAAAAATATACGCTTTCTAACTTATCAACACTCGAGGTCATCTTTATAAAACTACTCTTTTCTTCTCATCTGAAAACATCTCTTTTTCTGTCATCTTCTTGCTCAAAACTGAAATTGCTGGATGATCAAAGTATGTTCCATGCTCGTTAAATTTCTTCTCGATCGAGAAATTTTCGCAACTTTGATCGCTTTAATGATGTGCATTCTAGGTGAGAAGATTGATAGATGAAAAGGAAAAACCGAAGAAAAAATCTACGGAACCACGGAAAGTGCCTACAAAAGTTAGACATATGCCATTCAGCTCCGTAATTAGTAGTGAGTAAATAAAATCTACAAAAAAAAGTTTTGCGGAAGTCTCCGCTAAGGAAATCATGCCGAGTGCATGACCTATAAATCATTTCCTCTATTTAACAGTAATAATTAAAAGTCATCGTTTACGTAATTCTTTGTTACAGACAAAACACATCATGGAGTGGTAGTTTAGTTTTCAATATCTTAATAATTTAATGAATTAAAGTCTATAGGTAAATTGATTTTAATGTTTTAATAATTAATTTACTGTCAACTTTAATGAGAATTTATAACAAACACTTTTTTTGTCTTTTTTTTTTTTTTGAAATTACTCTATCGCTGTCATTTATTATCGTACATAATACACAAATAAAAAACTTCAATAAATTATAAGCAATTCTAAAAACATTCTCACTAATAAGTTCACAATTTTTCAAGTAAATACATTCACTCCTTCATTCTTCACTTTTTTTTTTTAAATCGTGTAAAATCTCAACCATTCCTGGACAAAGACGAAAACGACAGAAATACATGTTTTTCTTTATATATATATATATATATATATATATATATATATAATTATAGTAATATTAATAATAAAGTCAATAACCACGATTATTATGAAAGGGTCCATAAAGATAATAATCATCATCTGTAAAGTACTAGCGATAATATAATCTTGGGCTTCAAACAAATAACAATTGTACGATCATTAAAGTTAACTGTAATAATGTAATAAATTTAGTCTAATATCGAAATAATGATATAGTATAAAAACGCAATCACTAAAGAACCTGTGTTTGCATTAGTATGAGACAATACTGGGCGTAAATTAAATAACATAAATTTGTCTTCATATTCATATTTATATTAATATTATGAATATTATAATAATAAAAATATTATTATTAATGATAAAATATTATTGTGACATAATATTAATACAATAAAAAATATAACAATATATTAATGTTTTACGGCATGTGATCGGTGTATGCTTGTGTATAGATAATTTTGTATGTTTTACACAATATACAAAATTATAATATATACGTTCTATGAATTGTTTTGTACACATAAAATTGCCTTAAAGAAAATACTATATAAAGCAATTGTTCTCTCGAATTTTAGAACTAGGTTGAACCCGTTTTCGCTCGGAGCAGCCGGACTCATTCTCATTATTTACAAAAATGTGGGATAGAATAAATAAGAATGATATCATGTTTCTTAAAGTTACATTGAAATGATGTATTATTGAATCTTAATATGTTTGTATGTACACAGTTTGATCATTTATAATTACACAACTAAATGCACCAGTTTGTTTCATATATTATGTTAATACACATATGTACACATAAAAATATAGTTTATCAAGTAATATCCATTTTATCTATGTTTAAAAAATGGTAATAATCTTCAAGTCGCTATTACTAATTCAATAAAGTTTACTACACAACTGGTATCCAATGCACATTGGAGGAGAGTATTGAAGTATATATTTCACGCATAAACTATTTTGCAAAAATATTATTTTGATGCACAAAGATTCTATACTGTATTTCCAATGATGATTGCATCATCAGTTGCAAAGCCCTAGCCTATTGAGATTTCATATATTATCCTACCACCGTAAAATTGCACTAAAGCCCGTTTTAATGTGCTTAAGTATTTTAAGTGCGCGTGCTCAGGCTTTTGATTTGTATTTTTATACGTATATTGTGATTACATAATATCCAGATATCTTACCAATAATATAATATTAATTTGATGAGCACTGATGATGAGTGTGATGCTTATTAGGTAGAATTGCTTAAATGCAAATAATAATTCTTATATATATGTACAAGAGGACTATAAAGATAAAGAACCTATTCTGCTTTCTAAAAACTTTTAAAACACTTATCAATACTTAAAGCAATAATATTTTGTTCGACTACCCTAATTGCCAACTTCCCCTCTATAGCTTTCACCCATAAATAATTAAGGGGTGGTCAATGTACCTTCGATAAAATACATATATAATAGTAAGTTAAACCTACTTCCCTAAAAATTTTAAGCTGCTTTAAGAAGAGGTACTTAATGCTGCGGTCAGGAGGAACGTGTCATATATATATATATATATATATTCATTAGGAGATACCTCCCCTCTAATGAGTAGATAAAAAATTGTGGTTCGCAAAAATATACATACCTATCGTTCGCGCGTGGTTTTAATTAAAATTAAAAAATAAAAATAAAAATAAAAATAAAAATAAAAATAAAAAGTAAAAGTAAAAGTAAAAGTCCTTCAAAAATGAAAGTTCTAAATACTACATTAAACGATATAATAGAGAATTTTCATGCATAACATATAAGTTTAATCGAGAAACTAATCACATTGGGAAAAAACAATACCAATCTCATTAAATAATACGTTTAGATGTATAAATGAATGATTGTTCCAACTGATGGCATTGAAAACCTCTTCTTGTTTCTCCCATCAAGTCAGAATATAACGTAACTAGCCGTTCATCGCTAAAGTATCGAACGAATTTCTCGCCTACCCCCGAATTAAATGCCTTCGGAGGGTTCAACATTCCTGAAACGTTATATCCAAGTTTCTGGGTTAATAGTCATAAAAATCTTACGCTTGGACTGTACATTATATATAAATATGGACAATATACAGAGTGATTTGACTACTCCGTGGCGAATACTGTTGTAAGAGTTTACGAGTCAGGAATTCGTAGCCGATTGCGGTATCTGAAAAATACTTTCAGACGAATAGCTTCACACTGTGAATTGGAATTTCAATCGATGGACCTCTTCTAGACGCTGGAGGACCTAGCGATACGTAGCAATCTTGAAGCATGTTGCACCATCATCTCATCCACGGAATGCCTCAAGCCGTTGCACATACCCCGGGATTCCCGCCGTGATTGGCTCTCCTGAAGAGTTACATCACCAAGAACAATTCTGTGCTTTGGCGTTTGTCTAATAATGGCGATAAGTCTAGCCCCGGACCCTCTTGAGCCCCGAAGAAACGGATCTTCTCTCAAACGGATCGAGAAAGAAAGACCGTCTCTCGCGCAACTTATACAACGTTTTATAATTCTGACCGTAGAAACAAGCACAAGCAATCCGGTGTTCTCTTGTTTCTCAGTAAGAATTACCTTTTTGTTCCAACAGTTTTTGACTAGAGAAGTCTATGTTCGCACCTGCAATAACATATTGGCGAAATTACTATTCGTGAACTTGAAGTGGCGCTTGTCATAGAACTTCAATAGAGCTGGACTGTAAGGGTGTTTGTCTTTCAAGTGTAGATAATGCACTTCCGGCTCTTGCGTTGTGTGGCCGCACTCTTCGCACACGTAGACCTGCAACAACAGAGCGGAGATACAAGTAGAACCCCGGTACTGTCGAGAAGAGTCCTCCCGAGTCTTTCCCTTCCAATTCTCGTTGCTTCTTACCTTTGTACGTCGTTCCTTGTACGCGTACTGATGTTGCACTCCGTGGACCTTGAGACAGTGGCTCTCGAGAGAACACCTTTGCGTGAAACTCTTCTCGCACAGGTTGCATTTGTACGGTCTAACTCCGGTGTGTGTCCTGGTGTGTCTCTTCAGATCAAAAGTGTCATTGAAGCCCTTGCCGCAGAAAGTGCAGAGGTAGCGTTTGACATCACTGTGACATTTCATGTGACGGTTGAGGAGTCTCTGCAGACTGAAGTTCTTGCTGCAGACTCTACAGGTGAAGCGACTTGGGTCATCGTCCTGTAAAATAGAAGAGGTCGCGTCACGAGTCTCCATCGACACTTGAGAAGGAGTTTTGCGAAAGTTCTTACACTGGATAGAAATAGAATGGGTCTTGTTCGTTCTTGGGCCTTGGGTCAAATTTTGAGGAATTTATGCCAATGGCTATATAAAGCAGTTACGCACCTTTCCGGGCGGTGGCCGGACCGTCCTCTCCTCTTCGCGAGTTGTAGTTGTCTGTCTCTGGCCTTCGATCGCGAGGGGATTTTTTATTCCATGACCACCGTTGACAAACTCCAGATGACAGTCGCCGGGTAGGCCCAACTGAAAAAAGAGACGTAGGACAGGTCAGACCCTTCCGTTCCAATCGGAACCTCGTCATCAAGCGATACAGCACTCAGGTTGATTGGCATTGCACAGTGTCCGACAGATAATCTCTAGTTTCTCATCGACGAAATCCGGAGAAAATGTAACGTGAAAGTTAAGAGAAATATGCTTTTGCCGAGATCAAGCTACAGTGCTTACCCTTTGCTGCAGTACACTGACCCGTTGAGAAATTTGTTCGCCTACACTGGACTGGCCGCCGTTCACGGGTACATTCGAGACTCCGGCAGATGGGCTGGGTACGTGCTCCATCATGACGCAACTCGGGGAAGATGTGCTCGTCGAGGCTGTGTCCAAAGAACAGCTACCTCCTCCGGGACTTGGCAAGCTCCCTCCTACGCTACTGCCTGAATCCAGTTCTAATCCTGAAGACGACAACATTGTTTTCGTTCATTTTTTCGAATTCACGAACACGTTTCTTAAGTCGGAATTCCCCGGAAGTGGATCAGGACAGGAGTAACCAAAACTTACCACTGCTAGCAAAGTTCAAGCCAGGACTCAAAAGACCTGGATGTTGCTGCTGATGGGCTGCAGAATTGGAACCTTGCTGCTGCTGTTGTTGCTGCTGTTGCTGCTGCTGCTGTTGCAAAACCTGGATTTGAATGTCTGACTGGTGTTGGTGGTTTTGATTGATGTGCAGGCCCAATTCTGACCTCTCCTTTTGCAAGGTCTGGTAGTTGGACTCCCCGGTGGAGTAGGCCAAACTAGACAGTTTCGTGGCGTTGAAATGCTGAGGGGTAGCGACGTAGTGTCTGAAATCATAGGACGCGAATGAGGCAAAGACACACTTTGACACACGCTAAAAGTGAAAGAGAATCTCGCATTTCCTTGCAATGTCATAATCTCAACTCGAGCAAACCTCCAACCTTTTTAATTGTGAAACGCCAATGGTGAACGGTAATACAAGAGCGAAGGTTTCCACGGGAGGTGAATTTTCCTCGCGGTGTTGAAACCTTCGCCGAAGGTTACCCGCCACCGTGTTGGAAGAGAGAGAGAGAGAGAAAGAGAGAGAGAGAGAGAGAGAGAGAGAGAGAGAGAGAGAGAGAGAGAGAGAGAGAGAGAGAGAGAGAGAGAGAGAGAGAGAGAGAGAGAGAGAGAGAGAGAGAGAGAGAGAGAGAGAGAGAGAGAGAGAGAGAGAGAGAGAGAGAGGAGGAGTCCCGAGGAACTCACCTGGAGTTGTCGAAGCCTCTGTTGAGGGCCATGCTGTGTTCCGGAAATGGGTCCACGCTGGGTTCGACAGGGGCGTTGATCTGATTGTTCTCCTGGCCCATTCCGGAAGTGGATCCAGCGGATGCTGGAGAATGCAGCGAATCCTCCAGAAGGTCATTGCCGCCATCCTCGGCGGGCAATCTGGGTAGGAAGAGGTCGGCGGCGTCACTGAGACTCTCCAGTAGGGCTGTGTGGTCCGAGGGAGAACTGAAGGTCAACGTGGCGGTGAACTGCAGTGGATCCACAACTGCGCCCGTTACCATGTCCACCATCATCCCATTATCGGTCACGTCGTAAGACCCGTACTGATTGGACAGCAGATCGTTCGACGGGATCTTGTACGCCGATAAGTCCTCCTCTTCCTTCAAGGTCAATCCGTAGGAGGCGCAGACATTTTGCAGAAGCGAGTACTGTTTGCCCTCCTGAGCGCCGTATTGCTGGGAATTCACGTCGTTCTGACCACCGTCGCAGTCCATTCCCACCGCCGTCGATGGCGTCAAGTAGCCGCTACCTGCAAAATTCCCGGATATGAAAGATCCTGCTGCGGCCATTCATAAATAACGATCCAACGATAAGCAATGACCGGCGAACACGCCCGGATGGACGATGATAACACGCCAACGAAAGAAACGCAGCAGCTCGCAAAGATCTCGCGCTACAGATATTTTATTGAAATATCGATACCCTCCCTATTGGAGAGCAATTATTCAGCGTATACAAATCAGGCCAAAGTCATTACCATTGGTGAACAGTGACTTCTCGGAACGTAATTGCGTTACATAATGTGGATACTTGCAGATACACGCGTTGATTCTATTATCCTAGGGCAATGTTTATTAATGACTCTACAATTCAGGTGGTGCAACACCACATTGCGTCATTGCATTAGTTTCTGGATCGAACGAGCCGCCGAGACGATCAACGAGAAGAGTTTTGGTACGCGCAAAACGGCGCCAAACGGCGAGCTCGTCGAACGACTAGGAGAAACTCAAATTTTTCGGGACGTTCGATTCGAGCGGGCCCCTTCGATCCCGTTAAATCGCGCTGCCACGTTTCTTCCGATCAAACCGCGTTCCAAAGAGGCGAGAGAGCGACGAGCTCCTCGAGTTTGCGGTGAAACGATCGGAAATCCGAAGGACGAGAGTTACCCTGCGTTCCGTTATATTGATTGGTGAAGTTGGCGAGGTTGTTGCCGCCTTTGAGGGATTCGTAGAAGGGCGGGAGCGATCCTGTAGGCGGTGAGCTGGGCCCGTAATTTCCTGACCCGTTTCCACCAGGATTCATCCCTCCGCCGCCGGCTCCTCCGCCCACGGCACCGCCTCCGCCGCTGCCTCCGCCGGCGCCCCCAGCAGAGAAAGAGCCGCCGCTTCCGGAAGAACCGGAATTGGAGTTGCAGGACGAACCGGATCCGCCATTGCCGCCGGTATTTCCGGCATTCGCGGACCTCCCGTGACCGGCGGCTGCGTTCACCACCGAGTGGGACCCGGACAGTCTCATCGCCAGGAGAGGACGCGCGATGGAGTTTCCGATCCTGGAGGCCCTGGCTCCCTCGCGACCTTGCTCCTCGTCCTCCTTCCGCTTGGGAACGGCATAGTCGATCGGTTGATCCTGAAAGAGCCAAACGTCAACGTCGGTACCTAGACGGGACCACCCCGCCATCTCCCACCCGCGTCTCGTCCCAAGGACGCCCCTTACCTGCTCCGGTTCCTGAGGAATCTCCAGCTTCACCTCCTCTCGCTTGGAGTTCGAAGCCTGCGGAGGGACCCTCTGGATGACGGACACCCGCGCGGGTGGTTCCACGCAGGGAGCCTTCGGAGGAGTCGCCGGTCTCGGCAGGACGAGCTTCTCCGTGAGGAACTGCGGCCCTTCGTTGGGCGCGATCGGCGGACTGCTGTACTCCTTCAGTTCCGCGCGGGTCAACACGTGACCGCGACTGCCATAGGGGACGTCACCCCCCAGGATGCTGGAGATGAAGCGTCGGGGCGTCGGGCTGCCCTGCCAGGTACTTGCCACCGGCGGTGGCGAATACCCCGGGCTGTTACTGCGCAGGGACTCCGGACTCGTCGCGAATTCATCCTCCGGCTTCTCTCGGTCTGAAAGAAAAATTTCCCAATTTTTACGAGCACCAGGGTGACGCGGTGGACCTGGAGGATCCGTCAATGACGGATCTATCGGCGCGGTTCATCGTTTTCCACGAAACTTCGTCGTATCTCCCGTGTCCTTGAGGGCGAACAGACGCGCTACGTCGGACGACGGGCACGCGGGGAGAGTCGCAACAGCGGTACCGAGGCCGCTCGGAATCCAAATGGATTCCAGTGTGCCTCGGGCTGCGCGGAATATGTAATGCGCGTTCGCGGCGTTATTCCAACAGCAACGGCAGCGGCAGTTAACGCGACCCTTGTCCTCGCGGGATACTTGAATTTACGAGCAACCTTGAGGAAACCTGGTACCGTATACTCGTCCTTCCACCTTTTGCTCTCTTGGAATTTTCTAATCTAACGCTAATCGAGCAAACGGCCAACTTACTACCGGAGAAAAACTGCCGTCGCCGCTGCTCCACTTCCACCCTGAGACCCCGCATCGAGTGGGGGGAGGGAAAAAACTAGTGGAGAAAAAAATCGAGGCTCGCAGAGACTTTTCCCTTTGAGTGAAAAGAAAAAAAGAAAAAAAAAAAGGAAAAATCGAAACTGCTTTACCAACCGCGATAACGAGTTCATTGTGCCACCTCGACATTGGCAAGGTGTAGCGTCCCCTGGTGGAGGAGCATAATCGGTAGCAGCGCGCACAAAAGCTATCTGCAGAGAGAGAGAGAGAGAGAGAGAGAGAGAGAGACCGGTCGGACCGGTGCACTATAAATAAATTTCAGCGAGAGACTGAAATTTTTACTGGATTTTATTGCGCGCTTTCAATAAAAGTCTCTAACGGGACTCGGGGGCACCCTGTAACCGTCTCCTCAGGATCCCATTGTGGTCCCCGCTCGCGATATCTCTCCTTCGATTTTTCAAGCGGTGACCACCGGTCGCTCGATTCCCGGAGAAAAATCTTATCGACGACGATTATCGTCGGACGGGGGTGGCGGCGGCGGCGGCGTTAATTTGCGCCGTTTAAGTTTATTGGCTCTCGTTGTTTTCAACGTCGGCGAAACGCCAGTTTAACGTTCTCTTGACTTTGACAGAGCGAATGCGGCACGAGGACAAAGCTGCTCGAGCGGAAACTAGGAAACGCCGGCCTCGAGGACGAGGTTTTTGCTCCGCAATGAATTATCCATTTTTTCCCCCCGTAGGAGAAAGACTTTTTCACCGGAAAACCTTGCCCCCACCCCCGCGCATTCGTTCTGGTTTCTTTCGGATCTTCGCGTTCAAGCAAAACTTCCACAATTGCCTATCGATGACTCGTCGTCATCGGCCAATTTTTTCGGCCCCTCTCTCCCCCTCCTCCTCCATGCCGAGTCGCGATCCGCTTACTCACCCGGTGAATTTTTCCGGAAACCCACCCCCGCCCCGTCGCCTCTGACGGAAGCGAGGATTTCCCTCGCGCGTTCCCGCGGAGTTCGATGGGAGGTCGCGGCGCGTGGGTGGAGTAGGTTCTCCCTCGTCGAAATGTCAAAGTTCTCGAGGAGCGACCGGTAGTGGCTACTTTGTATTTACATGGCGGTCGCGTTCAACCAGGGTCAGCCATGTTTTAACGATCGCGAAACTGCTTTGCACGCCTCGTAAATCTTAGCTTCGCGATAATTGCGAGAATAATCATTAGCGATCGTAAGCCAGGCTACTAAAAGCAGGTTAAACGTCGGTGAGGTGGGGGCAGGGAGGGAGGGAGAAAAAAGCGAAAAAAAAATAGAAATCAAACGAAGGAAATTTTGATGCTTTTTTTGTCTCGCGCGTTAATCGCCTGGAGAACTCGCAACGTCGAGGATTCCAAAGTGCGAGGAGCTACCGAACGCGTCCCGATTCTTTTCCTCGTGGATTAAATTAATAAGCGAGGCGACGAGAAAAACTTCAACTTGCGCAATAACACGAATGCGCGCGCGCGCGCGGTATCTAATCGACTATTCCTAGATTGGCTCTATTTATACACGAGCGGCAGGTAGTCCATGGATTTGAAAACAGTTTCACGCGGGATTATCCAGCCCGCTTGGTTACGAGCAAGAAGAGAAACGGGGGGGGGGGGGGGGGAGAGAAGAGAGAGTTGCGAAAGAAATTGGCAAACTGGATTCGACAATTTTTATCTAATGGTAGGCAGAGAAGGTTAAGCGTCCCAAGGATACGGCCCTGAGCCCGAATTCGGCAAAACCGAGACTTTTCGCTTTGCGCAATTGGATTGCGTCAACTCGAACGTCGAGGAGGATCCAAAATGGTGGCCGCGCGCGCGTTAGGCAATTTTCGTTACGCGGACAGTAGAGAATCCGAGAACAAGCAAAGTTCTTTGATTCCCATTTCAATACTCGTAAATTCCTAACGATGCTCGCTATCGTTAAATCGCTAATGACTTTTTTCTCATTTCCTTTATTTTTCTTCCTCTCCCTCTCTCTCTCTCTATCTCTCTCCGTCTCCCTCTTGCTTCGCGCAGAAAATCAATCAAGTTCCAATGAAATTTCCCGATCAAACTCTCGGATCTGAAAAATCGACAAGCTTCTCCGTATCGTTGAGACGCGATGATCCAGCGATCTCTCGATGGATCCTAGAACACAATCGAGTTTATTTTACCGACCGACGGTAATCGGAGGATCGTTGGAAATTGATTAATCAATGACAGAGCGAGGCGAGAAACCTGACGAGGCTAATAATAAATCTACCGGTTAATCCTGAAAGAACCGCAGGAGAATCGAGTGTCTGCAAAAATATGTTCGAGTGCTTCGTGATAAGCACAATTCTTGCACGTTCTTCTTCGTGCTCTCTCTCTCTCTCTCTCTTTCTCGCGCTCTTCGTTCCTCCTACCTTTCCCCCCTGGAGCCAGAGGCTCTTTGTCAGAGACAGCCTACAGTATACCACTTTGTCCCTGCCTCGAAGTATGGCCGAGAGCTCCAATCACGAGCAACTCTTGCTTCGCATTTGGTTTTCTCGCATGTGAGATCCCCCTCCCCCTCAGCCTCCGGTGGGAAGAAGGGGTAGCACGGTTACCCCGATCACGAAGACCATACGGGTATTGTGGAGGTGATCGAGCGAGAGAGGCTCATCCAACCGGACCCAAACGGTTCCCCGATGGCGTCGTCTCTCCCTTTCTCTCTCTCTCTCTCTCGCTCTCACGTGGCAAACGTCATTGAAATTCATCGGGTGGCTCCCGCGCGTTCAAATCGATCCGACCAAGATTCCCTCCTCGGCACCGCTGCCGCCACCCTCGCCCACCCAAGGAATTTCTCGCGGAAGCTCCTGCAAGACGCGAGAATGACAACCAGGGGAGCAGCGGAGAAGGCAGGGAGGAGGGAGCGGTAGGGCCCGCAAAATCGATCGAGGCAAAACGACCCAAGGCTAACCCCGACCTACTTCTCCGGCGACCACTCCCTCCCTCCCCCTTCCATCCCCCAGACCTTTTTCAAAGTTTTTCCTTTCCCCGGAGCGAGGCCCGGGGGAGGGGGGACCTTCACCATCCACCTCGAGAGTCGACACGCACGTGAGCGATCGTTCGCCGTTTACCGAACCGACCCGCGCCGATGTGGAGGTGCCCCCAGGAGTCGCGCGACGACCGAGAATCCATCGGCTGCTCCACTTCCGGTGCGAGCGGTTCCACGTCGCGAAATTTCGAAAAAGCCGACGGCGACGGTGGAGAGACGAGGGAGAGATCGGGCCGGCGATGGACAGGGAATTTCCGTAACGTCGCATGGTGTGGCGTGGCGTGGCGTGTGGTGTCCCGTACTAAGCGTTACGTAACGTGGTGGAGTGCGTACGTGGTGTCACCTTGCTGTGCGACGACCCACGCATGGTACCGCTACGCAGATACGGAGATCGCACGCAGCACACGCACACGCACACACGTACGAGTATCGAGTACAACCGCGCTTATCGCTATTCCACTTCCGCCCTCCCCTTGCAATTATCAGCGATCGATCGAGCCAATTATCTTCCCCCTCCCCTCGCGCTGCTCGTCCGATTGTTGGAGTAGGTTATTGCCGTAGGTACCGGGTTGTCCTGGCCAACTTGTCCGTTCGACCTTTAACGAGGGAGGACCACCCTGTTCTCCAGGGAGCCTTCGGTCTCGGAGAAGGGCGAGGGCGAGGGTGCGGGGGTGGGGGGGGTGGAGCAGATTTTATTGGCAGCCATTCCAGAGCGGTGCGCTCCAATATCCGGTTACGATCTCCCGGCGCATCGTTGACCTGCCGGGGAATCGATCGACGTCAGGCCACTCGCGCAGGTAAAGGGCTCGACGGGAGACCGAAAAAATGCCCCGGATCCCGCAGGAGCGTCTCTCCCCCGAATCGCAGGAAAATCCAGCGAGAACCCGAGGGACTCGCAGCCTCCTATCGATCCATCCGCGTCGTCCCACGCTTTCCCCTCGCCCTCGCCCTCCCTCGCCTCCCCCGGAATTTCGATCCTCCGCAAGCGTGGAAAGAGCGGAGGGGCGGAGGGGAAGAGGAATCTCGTTCCCGGGAGGTTCTCGTCGAGTTTCCTCAATGGAATCTCGACTGATGCGACGCGAGGCGAGGCGAGGCGACGCGCGCTCGGCAATGGACGCCAGTGACGCGTTTGACCTTGGCAGTCGGTGAAAAGTCGTAGAAGAAGCTTGGGGGCTGCGGACGGGGGCCGGGGGTCGGGGGAACGAGTACTCGCGATGGCGTCTCTCGTTCAAGTGGACCGCGGCAGCGGCAGGGGGCCGGGGGGTGGGACGGTCGAGGTAAAATCAGGCGAAAGGGGGAGAAGACCAGATCGCCGTACGGCAAGTCGAGAGGAGAGTCGTCGCGGGAGGAGGCCGGGAAGAGAGAAGAAATCGAAGAAGAAGAAGAAGAAGAAGAAGCAGCAGCGGCGGAGGAAGACTGCTACGGGGAAGAGATCGACCCTGGTCAAATTGCGAGAGAATCCTCCAGAGAATTATTGCCACTACGGAGAGAGAAAGAGAGAGAGAGAGCGTACCATTGCAGGGTGGATGGGTATAGAGGAGGAGGAGGAGGAGAGAAGGGAAAGGATGAGAGGGGGGGGGGAAGAGACTGGTGCAGCGGGGACCGGTTGTTGCAGTGTCGATACGCAGAGGCTGCCTGCCTGCTGGCTGAAGCTCTCCGTAATAATTGTTGAGTAACGATGCGTCGCGTCGTGTGTCATGTGGCTAACGTGAATTATTCAGCAATGTCAAGTAATTGCGACAGCGGTGCGTCGTCTCGGAATAAACCGCTAGAGCGGCGGCGAAGGCTCTCTCGCGTGGCATCTCTCCCCCATTATGGCGTTAGCTCCGTTCAACTCAATTTTCCCCTATCCCAGCGTCCTTCGCCTCCTCTGCCTCCTCCTACTGCCACTACTGCTACCACCGCTATCGGGAATCCCCGGTGTCTTTTTCTCCACGAGAAACATTCTTCCGGAAAACTCTGGAGGAGTGGGGAGGGAGATCGATAAGAGAACGTGGAATATTTAAGTCGAAGCTAGTCCTCGGGGTAGCGGATACCTCGTCGAGATCGATATCCAAGTGTTTTCTGCACTTGGCCCCCTTGCTCGCCAAGAATTTCGGTCACGGCCCTCTTGCGGCATTAGGCTCGCCGCTCGATTCAGACACGTGCGTGTTAGGGGACGCGCGCGATCCCTGCGTACGTGAGCACACGCACACGCACGCACGCACGCACGCACGCTCCAATGTAATCGTACCTGTTCTCCAGACGATACCTGCTGCCGCTGCCGCTGCTGCTGCTGCTGCTTTCGACACGAACCTGTTCCTCGTCGGAGAGAGGGCCATTCTCCCCCTGCCCCCTGACCCCCCGAGTTCTCGAGCGATCGAGGCTCCTCCGGAGGAACCTCGAAATGCCCAGTTTTTCACGGGGCGATTGCACAATTTCCATGGGGGCGCGCTCTAGTCGCGATGGTTGTTCAATCGACGAGGACTCTCCTTGCGTGCCACCGATATCGTGGCGATTTTCTGGCGCTGGCGCTCTTACGCAAAAGCAGATTTTAGGTTATGGCATGCGAAATTTCACCGGCGATCGCGAGGCAATCGCTATCGATGCCGGGTGCATCGCGTTCTGGTCGAGTTCCAGTTTTAATCGACGCGGCCGCAGCGGCGAACGCGAACGCCAGGTCGATTCCGCTCGGTAGCCAAGATGGCCGCCGCCGCCGCCGCCGCCGAAGACCTTCGCTCTTGTTTATTGGCCATTATTGGCTTTTATCATTCGCATCGTGGTAACTAGGCGGGCGTACGCACGAAAACTTCCCCGTGTTAACGCAACGCGCACGCACGCACGCACGCACGCACACAGGGAAAAGGACGAGAACCGACGGCGGTGCATTGTGATTCGTCACAATGGCTGCACATCCTGGTATAGTGGCCTTTGGCACAGGTGCGCGTCAGCGAGCCGAGCGATTACCTGCGTGTCAACGACAGGTAGCGTGCAACCGCGCTATTTTTTCTCTCTGCTCGGCTCTTCCTCCTAGAGCAGAACGCGCGGCATCTCCTCGGCAGCGATCGCCGATTCCGCGTCCGCTTCAATGAATTTCCCAACATGCCCTAACCCCGCATATAACAGTTATGACTGTGACGTAACTCGCTCTCTTTATTGTAACGCGTGCTCCTGCGCTTTACGTAACTCGTGGAGCGCGCCAGTTCCACTCCGATCCATTTCGATCTCGATCTCGATCTCTGCCGAGCCCTACGTCCCTTTCCCCTTACCGCGCTCCTCCCCCGGCTCCTCCTGGCAACCTTCTCAGTCGTTTCGTTCGAGAGGCGAGAGGTGGCGCGCGAGCCAACGCGCCACGGGGATTCCCCCGACTTCGATTCACCGAGTCCCGCTCGCGTATAGGTTTCGACGCTCTTGATCGGCCGATTTTCATGGCGCTCGACATGGAGATATCGACGTCGACGGGGACAATGCTCGCGTGTTCACGGGACCGCTCCGATGACCGTTTACTCGACTGTTTCTTGCGTAACTCCGGGCGGTTGCAGTGCGAGGAGGCTGCCGACGATTAAAGCGGGAGGAGGGAGCGTCGTCGGGCCCCGGTAACTCGCCCGGTCGCTAACGGAACGCGACGCGGAACTTGCAAAACGCGCGAGGAAACGCTACGACGGAGAGAAAGAAAACTTCGTGGAAAAAGCAGCGGAGACCTCTCGACGTCGGTGGCACGTAGTCGACGACGTTCCGCTTTTGGTGCTGGGCGATACGACGAATAAGTGGAATACGCGTGCGTAGCACGACAAACGATCGCGTTCCCGTGGCTCTCCCTGTGCTCCTCCGCGACTTTCCGCTTCGTTCGCGATAAGTCGAGGACACCGCGCGCGCGCGAAAGATTTTCCCCGTTTTCCCCGGGAGTTCGAGGCGAGAGAAAATCGTCAGGATGGAGCGTCAACGACAACGGGCCAACGCAACGGTGAGATACGATGACCGGACGACTCGAACTGGACGAGAAATGGCCGGGGCGATTCAGCGAATAGCTGGAATGACTCCGGCGGATTAATTAAATCCTTCGGATGTCTCTCCGGTTTCTTTCTATATCGAGCGGAGTAGTCCTGCCCTGCCGCCTCCTCCCCCGCCGCTCCGTTCCGCGACGCCGAACCACCACACCGCGCCTTTCCCGCGCCATTAGTCGACGCCGAGCCGGACTCTAATGCCGCTAGGCTCGCCTTGGCCGTCGAACGGGTTGAGACAACTTGCCGCAAAGGTTATTCGCCAATAACGTTGCGCAACTTTCTACACCGGGAGATCCTCCCGTGTTCCACTGACGTCTTTCACGTCCCAGCGAAATTTCCGCGAGCGGAATCGCATTCCGACGACTGACATCGTGTCACTTCCGGTAGTCGCTCCACCCAAGTCCCAGGTGGTTTCTCCGGGGATCTTAAGAACCTACCAGGTACTTCCGGTAGTTTTGGACTATCTCCCTCTCTTCTTCTCTCTCTTTCTCTCTCTCTCTCTCTCTCCTCGGTCCTCCGCTCGAAAAAATCGCGGAGTAACGAGGCAATTTGGCCCAAGGTCGTCGCTCGTTGCCTGGAAAAAGCGCGCGGCTAATCGCTAATTTTTCAGCGGGTAATAACAGTTATTTGTGGATGGCCGCTGATTCGACGAACGTACGCACTGCATCGAGAAAATGATCGACGCGATGATCAAGGGCGTCGATCGATAGGAATCCGGTCCGACAAACCGAACGTGAATTTCAAGGAGCGCGGGGACTCGCACGAGTGGTCGCCGAGTTTTCCGTGCGCGCCTTGCCGGAGATTTCAACGCGCGAGAAAGACGCGTCCTGTGCGGAGATTTCAACGCGCGAGAAAGACGCGTCCTGCGCGGAGATTTCAATCGAGGGCGACGGATCATCTCTTGCGCGGGTGACTTCAACGTTTCAACGCGCAAGGAAGACGCGTCCTGTGCGGAGATTTCAATCGTGAGCGACGGATCTTTCCTGTGCGGGTGACTTCAACGACGGCCAGTCAAGCGTCGCGCGATAATCCGCCACTTCCACGGTCTTCGCTCGCATCCCTCAAGCATCGGCGCTTTCCAGACCACTTTCCAAGGGAGGGAGAGAGAGAGAGAGAGAGAGAGAGAGAGAGAGAGAGAGAACAGAAAAGTGGAAAGGGGGAGAGGAGGAGAGGAGAGGAGAGGAGATTCGCCAAAATGTTCCAAGCTGCACTTGTGCAGTTTTCGGGCGCACCTGCGACTTTTGGGGGCATCGACTTTTAATTTCGTCGAGTTAGCGGTAGGATGAGAGAGGAGAGAGAGAGAGAGAGGGAGAGAAAGAGAGAAAGAGAAAGATGAAAGAGGTAGAGAGGACGGAGGTTAGGAGCGAGAACGACGAATAAAGGGAGAAAAGCAACAGCCGAGAAAAAGAAGCAGTCCAAGACAAGAAGCGGTGTCCGGGTCCAGTTTTCTAAACCAGTTTTAGGGATCCAGTTTTAGAGTTTGGCACTCGCCTTCCTCCTACTCACTATACCGTTGTGATTCCTTCGCTAGTTCAAACGAAAACCCTAACGAGAGGATCCTCGCAAATTATGCAATCGGTAACAGGTGAGGACTTCACTGTTCTCTCCTCCCTCCCTCTCTCTCTCTCTCTCTCTTTCTATATATATATATATATATACATATCTCTGAAACGCAGACCTCTCGATTACCCAAAGATTACCAAATCAACCAAGCTGTATCTCGAGACTCAAGCTCGCTCGCACGAAGGGTCCTCGTACTCCGGCGATCACGAGCTCTCCTCCGGCAGTCGCTGCAAGGATCTCACGCGCATCTTTGGAAATCCAAAAAAATCACCAGCGGCCTCTGGTCGATTCCCCGAAGCAACGGAATAGCAAGAAAAATCTTTGGCCGATCAGCCGGCGCTCGCTCGGAGAAAAAAGGAAAGAAAAACACGCGGTATTTGCATACGACAAACAAAAAGGTTCGGTACGTTTGAAAGGATAGAGGCACCTACACTAGGTACCGTTGCTCATCGACAGGCGAGACGCTTAAAAACATGACCGTTGTTTGAGGACGTCTAAGTCAATAGTTACGCAATTGTAATCGTGTGGACATCGCGCAACTAGCGGAAAATATTCCGACGTTCCCCGAAGATTTCTGAAGCTCCGAAACCGAACCCCGAAGTACTCCCTTCTCTTGATCCGCAATCCTCTTCTCAGGATTCCCGCTACTTATCCCGAAGATCGCAAAGTGACTTTGAGGAGAGGCCTCGTAGGTTCCGATTATTCGAATAAATTTACAAGAAACAACTTTCCGAGAGAGAGAGAGAGAGAGAGAGAGAGAGAGGGTCAAGTCGACTCGATTGCATCGCTGTAAACGCTCGAAGGTGATTTATGTGCGCGGTGAGTAGCGGAGATTCTTTTTTCACTGGCTCCTTTGGCATTCCGGCATCTGTGGTTAATGCCATTTCCCTACTTGCCGACGTCACCACTCGAATGCATCGTTCCTCATCGTGAAAAAGTATGCCAATCAGTTAAAGGACGCCGTCTCGACGGGGAAGGGGGCATTTTTACGGGAGCGACAAAATCTCGGGGAGACGAGGGAGGGAATGTCACCGAGTGAAACCTCGAGCGCTTACCGGAAAACTCGTGGCTACTCGGAAACGAGCAGAACAGAGCCGTGAGTCGAGCGGAGGAGCAAGCGTTGACGAACTCTACTGATGAAGTTTAAGCGGAATAACCGTGGGAGATGCAAATGGATCTTTTCAACCTGGACCCTGTACAATGGCGGCTGCCGTCGCTGCGGAACTTGTCGGTGGAAGCGGGGAAGAAAAAGACTCGTTGACCAAGAGAGAGAGAGAGAGAGAGAGAGAGAGAGAGAGAGAGAGAAAGCTCCGATGGAATGCACAAACCAATTTTTCCCCCGGTCGGTTTAATGTGTTAATTGGTCGAGCGCCTTTGAAAATTTTAATGGCACCTGTGCACCTCGGCGCGCAACACCTGCAGCTGAATTTGCTTCCTGCGCGCGAGCTTCATCCGCGGCAGCCGCATGCAAAAACGGCACGCCCCGAAGACCCGCGAATTTTAATTAGGCAGAAGCTCGAGGGCTACTGCGCCTTTTCGCAGATGTCTCCTCCCCAGCTTTAAGTTACGACTTCGCCAAAGCCTCGGGAGAGGAAGCTAGAAACTTCCAGCTGCCGCGATACGGCCAATTTATTAGGCCCCCGACTTCAGCTTCAGCTCCAACCCCAACCCCAACCCCATTAGCTTCCGAGGGAACATGGAAGTAAAGCCCATGAGTCCCAATCGATGGAAACGCGAGATTTTCGCAAATTTGGACCGAGACCTGTTGAAGAAGAGTTCGACGACCGGTTGGGTTCCACGGGTTCCGCGCAACGGCGATAAACTATGGATGAACTCACATTGATGTTTGTTGACGATCAAGCTGAGAGGCTCGGAGCTACCCAATGGACTCTCCTTCGCACCGCTGTTGAGCGGCGGGCTTTTCCCGAGGTGCTGAGCCTCCAGAAGCCGAAGCTGCTGCTGGTGCAGCCTGTTCTTGATCAGGAAGATCTTCGGCATCCTGCCGTTGAAACGATTGTCCCTTGAAGAACGTCACTACACCCGGAACTTTACACTTTCATTCCACGTAATTCCGTGGCCGCACTCCGTGCCACGAAATTCCACGGAGATGATTCGATTCCACGGCAAAACTCTCCGGGGACCAACGACGATAATGTCTCACTGTATTCAGTTGCCCGCGGCAACAACTCAACGGGGGCAGCTTTTGCTCTTGGTCCCGATCGCGCCAAATGATTTCCAGCGCCAAAATGACAGTTCTCCGGTAGTTCACTTCCTCCCTCGCGTTCTCGCTCTCTCACTCTCTCTCTCTCTCTCTCTATATATATATATATATATATTCTACTGGCTCGTCATCGCTGGCACAATGCGAAAATCCAAGGGCCGCAGAGGATTCTGCATTGGCATGGGTGCCCGAAACTCTTCACGATCTAACTCAAGGTCACTCATCAACTGACGTGACTTCGGAAAACTCTTTGGATGCCTATCACTCGTGAATTTACAGTTATCTTCGCGAAGAGAAGAAGCCAACGCTACGAAGGTAACAGCTTCTTGCGAGTGACTGAGTCTCTCCGTTGAGATTCCGGGACCGACGGTGTATATACCCCCACCATAAGGCCCCCCCACTCGATCGGACGTTTTGCGGCCCCTAGAATCTCTTACCGCACCTTCCCGCTCCCACTTTGGGCCGACAGCCGTAAACTCCGCACCGCTCGTTCGTCGATCCACAGCTTGGGGCGTTTATGTTAAAGCCACGTCCACATTTTGTGAATGACCATAAACTTTGCGCTTGTGTCTTTTAACTTGTTTCATCTCTCTCTCTCTGTTTCTTTCTTTCTTTCTTAACAATTACGGATACCTGCACATTTCGATTTCGACCAATCGTTTGCCTAAGCAAAATAAACAATTATTTTCTCCGACTGTATCCCCCGCCGCCCCTTTTCTTTTTACCTCCTCCTAGGTTCTTCGTCCCTTTAAATGAAAAGAGCTCTTTTCTTTTTAATTACAGTCTTTCTCCTCGAGTACACAATGGTTCGAGTTTTGAGAAATCTCTTTTACGCCTGTCGTTTCTCAAGCCATTGGGAAATTTGTTTGGTTTTTGAGCCTTTCGATTTTGTTTTTCTCGTTGAAAAAATAGTGGTACGATTTGCGCGCTGTTTGCATGCACCTTTATCCTTCGGTACTCGGAGGAGCTCGGTAATGATCGGGTTATTCGTGTTATTCGTGCGGTACTCGGTACTCTTCGGTCGAGATCGGGACGAACCGCTAAAACTGCGCATGCGCGGCTAACGGAGCAAACGGAGACCTCTACGGTGTCGCCATGCAGCCACGAACTCCACTCTGCCCGGTAATCTACTGTTTCTATTCTTCTCTTTCGGCTGGCAATGCACCACTACCTTCTTTTCTCTCTCTTTCCGACTTCACCTCGAACTCCCGCATTGTTTTTACAGTAAGTACTCTCCCGCAACTCCAGGATTCTTGCAAGTTCAACGATCCTTTTCTTTTCCTCGTGAATTTCGTAGAATTTGATAACCGACGCGACACTCCCTGTATAATTTTGCTAATTTTTCTTCTTTTAGGCTCGCAATCGGGAATACAAACCAGTACGTATAAATATATCTATATATATATGTGTGTGTGCAATATACCTGTGCGCAAATAACCCTTTTCTCTCTTATTTTAGCAAGAACAAGGTTAGTACAGTTTCGATATCAATTAATATGTACGACGATACAGTTTCGATATGTTTTATTAATGCGCTGAAGCATCCAGTGGTACTTTTTTCAGGGGTTGGAAGAATTACTCCGACGGTAGGGACACGCACGTATAATCAACTTAATGAAAGGTATATAGGAGAGATTTCGATAATTAAGTGTATCTCCATACGATGTGCCTAAAAAAGATTGTACTCGAATTAAAATCGTTCACATCCGCAAAGTTTTACGATTGCATTTATTTACACATAATTTTCCACGAGATCCTGTCACGATCCGGGCAAGAAGCAGGTAGTTTTCTTCCCTGCGTAGCCCGAAGCAACAAATTCGCGACTTCCTCCGTGAAAATTGTGCGTGCACCTGTGGGATTCACGGCCCCTGTGCACGTTCGCACACATTCACAGTGTGAGCGAGGTTAGGTTTACCTTTCGCGACGTTATTCCATCTACGAAGCGGTTTACGCCTAGCGGCCTTAGCGAAGACCGTGTTTGCGGCAAGACAACTATATAATCCAACGATAAACTTCCTCGTCTCTTGTTTTCTGCGCATAAATCAAAACCTGTTAAAAACAAGTAATTTTGGACTCATTAACTCCCGTTCAAACTCTTTGCGAATTTGGGGGTCAGCTTTTAATTTTCAAGGAAATTTCACGAGTACCGATAACAAGACGACTACTCTGCGAGAGTCGAATGAATTTTAAAAAAGTACGCTTGTTTTTCTCGTAATTCTCCACACGAATCCGATGCTACGTATCACCTTCGCGGTACGTGCACCTTGTGCATGGCCTTCAAAGTACAATGCTAACTTACACTGCGAGAGATGCCGACGAAGATTTACTTGAGAAAGATTTGCCTTGGCAAGAGTACGGGATGAATGGACATTATAATCTGAAATAAAAAGACAATTAAATATTGCGAACAAAAGACAGAAATTCATACGCGATGAAATTCCACCTGGAAAAAATAGACTTTCTCGACTGCATACACGAAGAATTTGTATCATCGGGGAGAACTCTCGAGTTTCTGGTCACAGGTGATTTTTCACCACTTAATATTATTACTTCTGGATCATCCGTATTGTGCAAAAGGAATGTTTTATTCATGCCCACAGTCGAGAGGACACTTCTGAAAAGGCAGATAAGTGGTTGATCTCTTGTTTAGCTCGACTTCTCCACTACCTGCGGCTTAAATTTCAAAGCGAATCGGGAAAAGGCATCTCTGACTATATTATTGTCCTTAAGCTCCTCTTCCGTCAGCATTTAGTGCTTCCAAAAAAAAAATTCAGGTCAAAGATACGTGTCACGCTTGATGAAGCTCAAGATCCACCTATGCATAAATATCTCGGTGTAATGGAACTCGAATACTTGCTTTTCCCTTTGCTTGCGTAATTTATCTAACAGCGCATTGATTCAAAGTGACATCGTGCTTTTTTTATGATTTCTGAGGAAAATTGCGTGACTATAAATAAAACCACGTGTCTGAGATACGATAAAGCAACGCGCTCGAAAGCAACGTAGCCTAGGGCAACTTATAGGTAAAACACGCCACAAGAGTGGATTTCTTGCGAAAAAGGAAAAATCCACGAAAGCCAGATCGAAGATGGTATCTATCGAAAGGATATTTGTCCCTTAAGAAAACCTCGTAAAATCCTCGGTCCCATGAGTTTCCCTCAAATCTCGATAGTCCCATACGAATCCTCTCACACAGATCTCAAAGATACTCCCAACCTCTGTGTGCATACCTGTGATGACCATTTTTCAAAGTCCCGGACTAAATTGAGACAAATACCATAATTCCATGAAAAGGTCTCTCGGGTCCCTAACGAGCCGGATCAAAGAAAGGGCAATGTATCACGACGACCAAGAATAACCCAATAAACGCAACTTGCGGAAAATGCTGGGAGGAATGGAGGAAGAAAAATTCAAAGAACAGCGATAGATCTATAAAACGGAGTGCCGGGGTAAAGGTGTCCCGGAGTACGGGTTGCAGAGAGAGAGAGAGAGAGAGAGAGAGAGAGAGAAAATGGTCAATAAAACACGATGCATAGGATAAAGAAGTTAATTATTGAGAAGAGCTGAAAAATTCTTACGAATGTAGCAAGAATGCTCAAGCTGATTGACGGTTACATAAATTAGCATTTGTGCCATTAGATAATTCTTGGCTTTACGGTAACCAGTTCACGTGAATGTGTGTGCGTGCGTGTGGAGATTACAACGAGTGGCGTACGCGTATGCACGAAAGATTCCACCTTATCGATCAGCAGGGGCCCTCTTAAGAGTTACGAGAGGAACGCGCGCGCGCGAACACTATCAAAAGTGGTCCAACGAGAAAAGAGCCTACTTTCTCCTCTCGAAACACTCGACTCTCCTGCAGTCTCGTAAAGTCGTCGCCGCGTCTGATTCGGCCCCTCCCATTCTTTCTAGAATTTCATTTCACCTCCAGGAACATTAGAATGCGCTTGTTCCCCGCACCGGCAGCGATGCTTGATCGTCGCTGATGAGTGCGAGGATCGCAACTGCGGTAGTGTTTGGCCCAAAATAAAGAAATATCCCTCTCGTGGTACCCCGGCTGCTTCTCGCGAAGAAGAGAGAACATTGCGGGTTGGCGCGCAAGAAGAAGGCCGCGGGAGCGGGGCGAGGGATGAATCTCTCGAAGCCTCGGCAAGTCGGCAGAAATTCGTCTTCGACGCGAGTCGAAGAGATCGTCCCCCCCCCCATCCCCTCGCCTATTGGAAGGAGAGCTAATTACTCCTGCAAACGAGACCCGTTTCGCTTAATCGACGGCGAGAGGATAAGACCCGATGAGGAGGATAAGGATCTTTTTCCCGGTAAGTGCGCGTGACTGGAAGACGCAGGTATTGTTAGGTTTGTTAGCGTAACACAACCAGGGGAACGGAGGCGTCTGGGTGGCTATAGAGCGCAGGAGGAGAGTTGGCGTCTTGCGAAACCGTTCGGCGCACTCGAGGCGCGTGTGCTCGCAATGGCGTCCGTAATCAAGAGCCAAAGTCAAGGTCAAGATCGAGGCGAGAGAGACTTACGCAACCGGCTAACCGCGGACGAACAGATCATTACGCGTGGAAAAATGCAATTCCAGTGTTTTCTAGATTTTCGCAATCCTGTTTCCTCCGCCGCGAAAACAAAACGCGGAATCTTCGATGGAACCTGAACCCGAGCCCCCGGATAAGAGTCCGAGCGCGCGCGCCTCGTTCCCGTTGGCCGATCGCTCTCCGTTCCCGCCGAAACTGAAATTAGCATTCTTATCTTGAAAAGTCACCGCGTGCGCGTCGAGTCCGAAAATCTGCAGCACCCGTCATCGAAGCGAGTTCGAGGGACGTTGGGGTCCTCGAGACTACGAGCGGTCCCCGTCGTCTCCAGGGGTTTCCCCGGGGCGAGACTCGAAATTTCTGCGAAAGTCGAAGGGATTCGCTCGCGCCTTCACCGGAGTCGCCCGGTGCTTCCACCGCACGAGGTAAGAATCGAGCAAATCGGTCGATGCGATACCCTCATAGGGAAGACCCCGGAACCGCGACGGGGTTTGCAGCGGGGAGCCATTGTCATCCATCGAATTAACATACCTATCGCGCGTACATGACCAAATTTGAAATGGACTTGGCGAACGCTCGGTGGCGGGGACTGCTCCGGAAAAATGGCGGGAGTTTGTTTTTCTCATTTTCCTAATTAGACGCGCGCAGGCAGATCTCTCGGTGCGGACTCTCCGGAGCTTCGAGCGTGCCCGATGATGATATCCGCTGGACGCAAAGGTAGGGCAGCAGTCCGAGTAGTGCAACCAGCCTACCGCCGCCTCGTTATGCAAATGATATCGGCGAGGAAGTGATATTTCTTACGAATAATTATCATAATAATTATCATACCGCTATATACGACCTATAGACGTCGGTGGCTAATGAGACGGGGCTGACGAAAAAACGTGATACGCCATGAGAAATGGACGAATCGCGCGCTCTAACATTCAAGAATGTAAATCTTGGCAGGTAGGTCCGAAGCCTCGGCTGAAACTTCGTTTCCATCGATGATGCCAACAATGTCGTTACGTCCTTACTCCGAGCTCCGTGTCTCGAGAAATCTCCCTCGGATTATTGACTTTCGCTAATAACGAGTACCGAATCGCCTTAAGGTTTCTGCCGCGACCATTTTTCGACGGTCCCGTTACGTTCCTGTCTATTAAGGGACCATTTTACCGATCCCCGGTTAATGGCGGTGGGATTGAAAATGAAATTTCCTAACGATCCCCAGGTAAGAAGAGGAGAGGAGCGACGGGGGGAGAAGGGTGAGGGTACTCGAGCGACCGCGACGCTGGAAGAAAATCGCAGGAAGAGGAAAAAATAGCGTGATGAAGAGGAGATGAAGCAGTGAAAGAAAAATTGTCGGATGACATAACAGGTAGTCACACTAGACGAGTGGTAAGAAAAATAGGCGGGCAACGACCGGAACTCGGACTAGTGCCAGTGAACTCGAGAAGGAAGGGAGAAGGAAGGAAGAAAAAGAGAGGCTTCCGAGACTAATGACACTCCGATGATTTGAGAGGACCGACAACTACGACAACGACAACGACGACGACGACGACGACGACGACGACGACGATGACGACGATATGGCGTCGCACCACGTAATTCCCTCTCGCGTAAAGATTGTTATAAAAGATTGTAACGAACCGCGGAATCGGCCGGTTCGTCGTTCGTTCCGCGCAGAAAACTTTTGACGATCCACGAAATGATAAAATGGCGCCTTTTTTCACGAAACCTCCTCGTCGCGATGATCCGTTGGGTCGCTGACTCACGACGACGACGACGACGACGATACCCGCGCGCCATTTTTCAGCTGATAAGTCCACCGACCGCTGCTGCGCCAGGAAAATTATGCAAGTACTTTCCAATGGACGAGTAAATTATTCGATGCACATCATCGGTGGCACGACAGTTAAAAGGTAATAAGCACCGGATGTAAGTACAGGGTTCCCGATGCCGATATCGCCATTTGGTGGCATTTTACCGTCGGAAAACACATAGAAACGAATGCTTCTCGATCGGGGTATTAATTTTGAGGGAAAAGAGGATATTTAGCGGTAGAGCGTGCCATTATCCATCGGGAATTGCATGGAAAAGCCAAGTTCCGGGTGCGTAACCGAAACATTGTGAGTCTCCGCGCTATAACGGAAATATGTGGAAGGTTTAATAAGAGCTGCTTGGCTCTCTCTAATAAGGTGTTCTGCAACACTCGATTGGACCGGGCTTCTCAGAAGGAATCAACAACCACCACCACCATCACCATCGCCATCACCTCCCGAAGGAAAGGAGAGAGAAAAAAACTTTTATCGCGCAACGCGTTCGATGGGGAGGATAAAAAATAGCGGAAGTCGCCTTTGAAATTTTCAATCAATAGCACGGAAACTCGTTCTCGTCGCCGAGGGAGAGACGAGGAGGAACGACGACGACGACGACGACGACAGCAAGAGAGAAAGAGAAAATGGCTTCTGGCGAGGCGCACCATTTCATAGAAATGGAAATAGACAAAAGGAGGGCAGCGTCGTCATTAAACTTGGCATTCACGCGCTCCTAGCAGCAAGGTACAAGTGCATCCTCTTGATCCTCCGGGTTGCGTAACCTTGCGCGCCGTGGGATTTTTCCCAAAAGGCCCTCGCTGGAATTGAAATCGTGAGGTGAGATCACCACCTTCCTCCATGGTGAAAGGTTTCGCCGGTCGGAGATCGGCTCGTTTCGTGCGTCCTCGAGACCTTACGCTGTTCCTCGGCTCGTCTCGGTCGAGCTCGATCGGAATCGGCTCCGGGGAGTCTCGCGATCGGCCACGGAAAATGCGGCAGAAATACGCCCGAGGCGAGAACTTGATTTTCAAGTTCGAGTTTAAGGTTACGAGGCCGATATTACCGGGATCGTGCTATCTTTAGCATGGACTTTTATCATTGAGCAAGAATCTATAAAGATTTCCTCTCGCCCTGCTGCCTCCTCCACCTCCTCCTACTCGATGCAGAATCGATTGCGTCAGACCACCGAGAGACCCGCTCTCCGCCCGATGATCGGACTCGAAGATCTACGAGGATTTTACATGGATCCCGCAGCGGCGATCGAGCGGACCTTCGTAGATCCCTTATCGCATCCATGGGAAACCATCTCGTAACGGGGGAAAGAGAACTCTGCGTTACCCCGTCGTCGAATCCGGACGAGGCGAAATCACGGATCTCCTCGATCGCCGGAAACGTTCTCTCGGGGAACAGACTCTGTTTCAAGTACGCGCGCTCTTCAAACTTATTAATTGGGTCTCGAACCCCTCTCTCTCTCTCTCTCTCTCCCTTTCTCCGTCTATCCAACTGCAATAACATCGAACCGTATACGGCGCGCCTAATAGCCCGTTCTAGAAATTGAACATCAGCCCGGCGATGAAAGAACTAGGATCAACTTTTTCGGAGCAGGGTCCATTTCCTTCGGAGAAACTTTGCTAAACGCGCGAAAGTCTTATCCGCATCAGCGGTTCTGAGCGGGGTTTCGGGGGCTTCGGAGGTTTCAGGCGATCGACGATTCCAGCGCGAGTTGGATCGATGAAGAAGAAGAAGCGCGTAGCCCAATAAGCCGGTCCCGAAGGACCGGTCCCGCGGTAACGCGTCAGTACCGCGAAGCACGAGCAAAAGAAGAGTCTGCGTGGTGAGAGAAGACATCTCCGATTTGTCCGAGACGCCCTGAGCGGGTGCCGACACCGAGCGATGAGCGTCGAAGGCACCTCCTCCTCGGAGAGTGCGTGCAGACACGTCCAGGGTCCCGTACGCTTCCCGCGGTGGCACGACGGCTTGACCAATTAAGGGCCTCTTCCGGCGGAGGATACCGCTGGTAGGGATGACAGGGGAAAGAGGGGTGTCAGGGACGGAAGCGGAGTCACCACCGTCATCGTCATCGTCGTCGTAATTTCGCCCCTCTCTCTCCGCTGACAAACCGGGCCACCCTGGACCTCTCTTTCCGCGACTATCTCTCTCTCTCTCTCTTTTTCTCTTTAAGGTCTTGAAGAAGCATGATTGACCTTGAGCTACCGAATTCGGAGGTTTCGCTGGTTGGAACCGCGAGTTCGACGAGTTCCACGCGTGCAGTCGTCGGTTACGTCAGCCGACCGACGAGTCCTGGAGACGAGTGATGCAGTCGCGATGCGCGACGTGGCGTTGCGTCGCGTCGCGTCGCATAGCTTCCCGTCTGGAAGTTGAAGCTCGCGAGTTACACTAACGGTAAACCTCGACTTCTCGGAATAGCGCGAGCGCACGGACGCTAATTCTAGTTAGGCGAACTAGTTGGTCTCTCGAGAAGTTGCATTGTGTCCGCCATTGTCGAGGACTCCGAGGACTCGTCAGGAATTCCACGGAGGAGGAAACTCGACGAGACCCCGGGGTCGCGGGAACCCTCGAAAAACTCGATCGGTTCACACTCGTTTAACGATTTCGTTTGGATCCGAGGGATCTCGTTAACCGATTCGTCTCGGCCTGCGGCAGGATGCGAATTACGAGCGAGAGAACGACGGAGAAAACGAGACAGGTCGGACTCTCCGCCGGAAGTTTCCGGCCGCGTCGCCAATGAATCTGGCAAAAAGCAAAATGGCCGCGCGCGCCTCGCCCAGGAGCGATCGCGACCGGAGGAAACTCTCCAGGAGCCGCGCGCGCGCCCTCGAAGAGGGTGCGATTTTCATTCCACGAGAGAATGCGTCCGTCCAAACATTCGGATTGGTCCACATACTCGAGGAGAGTGCGCGGCCTATGGAGGCGCGATAATGGGCCGCCTCTGGGAAATTATCAGGGGCGATAAGGAGAGAAGTGTGTCATCGCGGGGAAACAACGTGGCGGTGGCGGTGGCGGTGGCGGTGGTGATGGTGTTGTATGGCGAGGCAAAAGGAAGAAAACGGAAGTCCGGCGGTCGGTTCTCGATCGATGCTCGGTTATCGAGTCCGTTGGACCGGCATGGCTGCCGCCGCCGGAGCCGCGGGTACCAGCATGAATTTCTGTTTTGCAACCTAGCACACTTGGCAACGTCGATTTTTCCAGCTAAACCCACTACTACCGTTATGTACTTTCCTCGGACACTTTTATTTTCCCGATTCTGCTTCCTGAGAGCGACTCCTCCCCGGAGATCGCTACCTCTCCGCGCAGATTTACGATGGACCCGCTTGCTTTTACGCCGAGGCAATTTTTCCTTTGACGAATCGCGTTCTTCTGCCACGATGTGCAACAGCAACAGTGGTCGCACGTTGTTGCGCACCAGCCCCATTGCTGCTTTCCTCGTCGGATTTTCTCTCATATTTTCGAGCCATCCGGCTTTTATGATTTTGCCCCGGCTAATTTCAACCTCGTTTTAGGGGCCCCGATCGATACTCCGCGCTGCTGCTCTCTCAACCGGCTTCTCGCGAGGAACCTCGCGATGGCGACGACGTCGATCAAGATGGCGGCCACCGCCGCCGCCACCTCCGGTTTATTAACGAACGCGCGCGATCGTCGTCGAGTCATTTCGAGCGCCGAATTTTTGCGTTTCTGTGTTTGGGGCAGTATAACCCTCCCTCCTCTCCTCTCCTCTCCTGTGAAAAGCCACTCGTCTTCGTCGACTCGTTCGGCACCAAACGGGTTTTGCCGATGCAGCTTTCAGCAGCCACCGAGATTGGATCATCGTTCCATCAGCGCTGGAATTCTGCAGTTTCGGTTTCTCGTGGGAACGCGGATGCATCGTATTCCTCTTCCTCGAAAGCTTTACGACTTGCTTTTCAAGTGTTTGCGCGTCAAGATTTGGGTCGGCGCTGCTATATTTTTCGACTAGCGGTGCTTTTCACCGGCAATTGCCTTTTCCTCTTACGATACTCGCCAAATTCTCTCCTGGAACGGAGAGATTGAGAGAGAGAGAGAGAACGCGCGGAGAACTCCGATAAAAACGAGGATTTCCCTAAGATCGCCTGTTACTTCACGGATTTTCCATTTTCATTTTCCTCCTGCTCCTTCCCTCCTCTCCTCCGCTCGGTATCGGTCGAGTCGTTTCCTCCTCCAATTTAATCAACTGCTCGAACAACCTTGCTCCGCTATCCCCGTGTGTAATTAACTTATAAAGCACATAACTTATTAAAGAACCCACAATTATCATCTTGTATATGGTAATTCCGAACAATTGCTCGGTCTCACTGAAAGAATCTCGATTTCGTTATATTCGCCGTAGTGTAACGGCGCGCTGGGTATCCATAATTCAGAAATTCATACATGTAAAATTTAATTAGGCAATTATTCCTATCTCCTATCTTACACTTTAGATTTTATCGCTGGAACTTAACGCCGTGCTTAAACCGTGGCTGGAATTACCAGCCGGTGATGGGGCGTGCGAGCGTCCGCCATTTTTATTTATAACCTAACATTACGGTTTTATACAATTTTATGCCCTCCGCCACGCCGTTTCTGCCGATCGAGCGGATTCAAAATCTTATTAATGCTTCTCCACATTTCTATCCGCTTTATCTCTCTACCCTTCTCAAAAAAAAACGAGAGGGAGAGGAGAGAAACGGACGTGGGGCTGCAGCACGGTAATTCTTCCGCTCGCCAGGGGGTTCTTCCGCCGGGGAGACCTTCATTATTATTTATAGAGAGATAGGAACTTAAGCGTCAGGAAATTCGACTGAGGAACCCATAACCGTACGGTTGGTCTGGAGAATCCGATCGAAATCGGAACAGAGAGTGGGAAGTGGTGGTGATGGTGGTGGTGGTGGTGGTGATGGCGACCGTAGGGGGAGGGGGTCAATTCACTTTCAGCGAACGAACGCTATCGGGTCCGCAACAAACGGTTCTTTAAGATGTCCGCCTGCGCAGCTTCCCCGACAGCGTAATCCTCGATAAATTACGCAACTGCCTCAAAACCATTTCCATGGATTTCCTCCCGACCCATTTCTCCACTAAGGAAAACCTGATTCGATCTACAGATCGCGCAGTGGCGATTGCTCACCGGAGTAGAAATGGTTGAAATAATGCAAGTATCGGAGATAATGGGAATAATGGGAATAATGGGAATAATGGAGATAATGGTACATCCTGGTGTTTCACGAGAGTCCCCCGGATTTTCCTCGCCGACCGAGAGAAGTCACGAAGTTTCTGCGGAACAGGAGTGGAACTTTTTTCGCCGAGGAGAGAAACGAGCGATGGCGGCGGCGGCGGCGGCGGCAGCGGCGACGACGACGACGACGACGACGACGCAACGACGAACGGAGAAGGGAACCCTAACCTGAGTTAAGTTGACCTCCGCACTTGGATTCGCGATCGCGTTCCTTCGGCGCTGGTATTTAACGGAACTGCGAAGAAAGTAAAGTGCGAGGAAGAAAACAGCTCTCGAGAGAGGCTCCCCCTCTCCCCTTTCCTCCTCCGCAGAAGCCCCGCTACCACCAGCACCCACTAACTCAGTGCGGCCTCGCGTCCCCTTCCCCTCGCTCCCCCTCGGCTAATTATTCGATATTTCCTACGAGCGGAATTGCCCGTTTTTCCCGCCCTAACGATCCTCGGATATCGGACTCGCTTTACCGTTTTTTTTTTTCATTAGTACCGGGAGAACGACTTCCTGCCGCGATAGGACCCGCGGTCCCACCCCCTCGCGCTAACAATAACCATTTGAAATTGTAATGGAGAAAATTCTATCGCGAAGCTCCGACGCGGCTTCCCCGCTTGTTGCGAATCGCACCCGTGATTCGCGCATATTTTAATAAAGTTCAGCCGCTCCGTCGGTAGCGCACGATAGCGTTCTCCTCCAGTTCCTTCGGTTCTCGGCGGGGGCGGGAGGATGGAGCGAGAGAAGATCCGGCGATGGTTCCGATAACGAGGAATGCTACCGCCGCGCGATAGTCGCCATCGGCTCGTTTAATCGTCGGGGGGCAGTTTGGAAATGGAACGATAATCCTCGCAACAAGTTGCGCCGACCGATCAACCTGGCACGTGAACGCCCCTCGTTTCACCCCATTGCGCGGTGGAACGTGACCGCTGCAAATTCTCGCTGCTCCGCCAGATAAAGCAGTTAGGAATCGGGAAATGGGCTGCTATCGGCAGCCTGCCGACGGTACCGTTGCTTCCAGGGAACGCGTCACGTCACCAGGACGAATTCTCTCCCCAGGAATCGCGTCGAGCTTCCTCCGCCTACCCCTCCCCCGATGATCGCTCGTTGTCGATCGTCCACCAGGTGGAGGACCACGGGATTCCCTCGAGGATCCCTTTGGAAATTCGTAGGATCCCTCACGGGGAAGCCGCGTGCGTGCGTGCGTGCGTGCGTGCGTGCGTCGAGTCCGCGCGAGCGCACGAGCGCACCAAGGCAACGAAGAGGCACGCGCGTTCCTTGGGAAGCTGAGAGTGGGTTCATCGGACGCCAGCGGCCGCTGTTTTACCGTTACTTCTTCTTGGCGAAACCCGGAGAGGTCCTCCCCCCTCCCCCGTCGCAGCCCAGTCCCCACCCTCCCGCTCCTCCCGCTCCATAGTCGGCGACCTCTTCGTCCTCTCGCATGCCCGAGGCGAGGCCTCTTCCCCGGGAGGATTTTCCGTCGCTCCGAGAACCTTCCGGAAACACGGGCGGTCTCTCGAATTCGACGAATTCCGGTCAACCGGAAGTGGTCCCCGAGGCGGGACGCTGCCGCGACCTTGGAAATGCCCGAGGGGCGTTTTCCTTCTGATTTCCGCGACCACCCGCCGGGTTTGTCGCGGGACTCCTCCACTCGCTCGAGAACCACTTGTGCTCGAGGAGGAGGAAGCGAGTTTCCGGAGTCTCCTCGGGGAATACGGCGGACCTCGAGATCCCTGTGCATCCGAGTAAGTCACCGCCGCCGGTGTCAACGAACTGGCTAAGTCGACGTGCTTAAAAACAGGCAGCACCGCGAGGAACCGGTTAATGATTCGAGAATTTTAGATCCCAGCGGGGTCCGACGACTTTTATCGGTCGCCGTTGCAACACTCTCGGAATCACCGGGAAAAAATCAGGCACTCCAGGGAACAAAAAATAAACCCCTCCCCTCCCTGCGCCTCTTTGATAGAAAAATTCCAACGCGACGATTGTCACTCGTTTTCATTAGGTATCTTAGGTTTACTATCGTTTTTCACCATCGCTGTTTTTGGCGGTTGGTTAGTCTCGTCGTGCAGCTGTGGCTACCGCAAGAAGAGAAAGAAGAAGAAGAAGAAGAAGAAGAAGAAGAAGAAGGCTTCTCCGAATTCTGAACCACGGTTAGCGTGTTGCTACTGAAGTATAATTATCGTGCATTCAATGATGGGACGTGAGTATGTGTACGCGTGTATGTGTGCGAGAGAGTACGAGGCACACCGAGAAGGCTCTCGTGTTTCGTGGCCGGCATTCGTGACTTTCGTGAAGGTGAGTCGCCGGTTGCGTCATCGGCAGCGAGGAGCAGGATCATCGGCATCCGGGAACTGGGTCGCTCGTTTCGATGACTGAAAGCGACGGACACGAATGATCCACCTCCTCCCCCTAGCCTAGAACCTCTCTCGGCCTCCTCCGCAGGTGCATGGAATTCGCCGGTGATCAACATCCCACGACAAAACCCCCGGATGGGGACCGTCCGCCATTTTTCTTTCGCTTAATTCCCTCGTTTAATCCCGGGGCCGCATCGCTCGCTTATTTATCGCTACGTTTCGGTGGACGTGGATCTCTTCTCGGATCCACCAATCGAGGGCTGTTTCTTCTTTTATTTCTTCCTTTGTCTCTTCTTCCTCGTCTTCCTTGGCGCCTCGTGAAAATTTCCCGCGAATGACGCAGATGACTGACTTTTAGCTCGAGACAGCAGCGTTGGAGCTCTGCCCTCCACGAGCACTGGCACAGCCTGAAAAGTTGAAAGAAGAATCGTAAGTTCGGTAACTTCGGGCTAGCGCGCTGCTCCCCGAGCGAGTTCCAGTCGAAAATCATTGCAGATTTACGGTACCGGCGCGCAGGCAGGCCGGGGCTCCCGGAGAAGGCCATCCCGACGAGGCATTTCCATTTTAAAAGAGCGCGCGAGATAAAAGTGAAGTTGTTGAATCCATTAAAATATCATTTGAATTCGATTTGGCGCTCCGCACGTTCCGCCGGCTCCCGTGTTCCAGTTCCGCGCACGGGGCGAGCAGCGGGCCCTCCCCGGACGCCGAGGACTCTCGGACGACATTATGCACGTTTCCACTACTTTTTTCACCACTTACGCAGGACTAACAGTATACCAAGAACCAGAACATTAGTCATCGACGATCCAATTAAATTGCGTCAGTGAAAAAATCGACGCGGGTTCGCGCGCTCGCGACGCAAAAAACTACCCGGGGAGAGGGGGCGCCGGGGAAGAACCGACACTCCGGGGGATGGGGACGAGGACGGGGAGAACAGCGAGGAACTCGAATTTTGGGTAAATTTCTCGAGAGTCGGCGGAGCGCGAAGATCGATCGATCGATCGTGGGCGATGACCGTTTGATTCGAATGATCAATGGTGACCTTGAGGCTCTGCCAAAAGCAGTTCGCGCGAGCCGCTCGTACACAATTTTATCTACGCACTAGCGACGGAGACGAGGCCCTTGGCTTCTTGGCGCTCACGACTTCCGTGACGGTCATTGCTATTGAAATATCTGGCCGGTTATCTAGTGAAGGGACCCGGAGAGGATCATTGACCCGATCCACGCGAATTCTGAATCATCGAAGAAAATGGCCGATCCCGGCTGGCCCGTGGTGAGCCGTTGCGCAATTTTTCGGCGCCCACCGGCCGGCCATTCGAAACTCGAATGTCTCAATCGGATCCTCGACCCGAGCTATTTGCTTCTTCTTCTTCTTCTTCCTCTTCTTCGCTCTCGGAGTGGCCTCGTCAACGTGAACGCCGGACGCGAGGCAAGCGCAGAAAACTCAATTTTCACGCTCCTCTCCTTATCGATGGAATTTTCAAGATGGCGCCCGCCCGACTATTACAGCGCGCAGGGCTAAAACGTGCCCTGCATAAATTACGCGACTAATAGATGCTCGCCGGAGTGAACGTGGTGGAGTCTCCATTTAATATTCCAACCAGCTATCCGCTAATAAACCATAAAGATGTTTTCCTAACCTATAATAAACGCCGTTAAAATACCCTCTCGCGTGGTTTCCTTAGCCCACGCTAAGCTCCCATGCGATTTCGAGTATCCTCCCTCTCTCTCTCTCTCTCTCTCTTTCTCTCTCTCTCGGAAATCACGCGGAAGAACTCTCGATGCCGAGTTGTATTTCCAGAGACAGAGATTTTCCTCGATTCGATTTTTCCGAAAGATTTTTGTAACCTTTCGTTGCCTCCGGAGGAAAGAACGAGACGAGGATCAAGAAGAGAAGAGAGAGGGCGTGAATTTACCGAGCGAAAGATAACTGTACTCTACCTCCACCATTTCTTACTTTTCTTCTCCTCTCTCCCTCTCCTACTTCCTCCCTCTCTCTCCCCACACTTTCCTCTCTCTCCTTCGCACGTTGCTTCTTCCTCCAGCACATTTCCCCATTTCTTAACCTCTCCACTGTTTCTTCCATTGCTTCTTGCTTCAGCGTATACCAACGTGTACCAGTTCCTACCTTCCCTCTTCTGGTACCGCGACTTGCCTCGCCTACCCCTCCACCCCTCTCTCTTCTCCCTTTTCATTCTCCGTTTCTCGTACAATCGATAACTGTGTCACAGTGACCATCCGCCATTTGCATTCGCGCGCTGTACAACCCTCGGAGAAAGGTCGCCGAACACGTTCTCTCGGGGAATGGAGGGAATCGACGAGTTTCCTCGTTGCAAAGAGCTCGAGACAAGCGAGAGGAGTTCAAGAATGTTCTTTGGAGAGAGAGAGAGAGAGAGAGAGAGAGAGAGGATAAACGCAAAAGTCGAGAAACGATGAGAAAGGTCTGGAAGGAAGAAAGCCCGTGAAATAATTTTGATCCCCGGTTAAAAGACCGAGGGGAGATTTCTTGCAGGCGGCCGATCCGCGGTCGACGATCGGTTCTACGAAGAGCTCCGCGAGTGTTATCAGTCATTATCGATCTTTATAACCGCGTAATGACTAGGTAATCCTCGAGCGAGGGACCGTCCGTGTAACTCGAGTCTCCGGCGAGAAGAAAATTCACTCAGGAGGTGAGAAGAGCCGGTTTGCCCGCGCATCGCATTAAGGGGATGAAAAACATCCAATGGCAAACTTTTATCCCCCGGACTGGTTTGCCCGGTAAATAACGTCGTCGCATCTTTCCTCCGCTCGCAAAATGGCCGACCAAACCCCCTCCTTCCCCTCCCCCTCCGTCCCGTCGCTCGTCGTGCCAAAGAATTCCACGCCGGAGGAACTTCCGGCGGAACTCGTCGTTCCGGTTCTTAGACCCCCGCCACCGCGACCCCCTTCGCGGGGGTGGTGGTTTGCACCGCCGACAGCAAAACGAAGTGGCGGCGGTGGTCGGGCAGGATCACCGCTGGAAATTGACGCGAGCGAGCGAGCGAAGGCGCGCGGCTTTGGTACCGCAAGTTCTAGAGACACGACTCACTCGGTTCACTTTTGCTGCTAACGGTAAATCCGTCAAGAGTCAGTGAGTCAACGAGTCAACGAGGGCGTACCTCCCTCCCCCCGCCCCGCCCCGCCCCGGCTCGCCGTACCGGCGCCCCAGGATCGCCCGGGATCGATCTCGCCACACGGTGATGCAACTCTTACGTCTTCGAGAGCTCCTTCTTTTCCGGGGGACCCGCTCCCCCTCCCCACCCCCTGCTCCTTTTTTGGTCGCAACCGCCTCCTACCCGCCGCCTCTCTTCGGGATCTCGAGGAAGGGACCGCTCGATCCGTCCCCACGACCCGACGCAGCTTAACGCGGGGAGATACCTTTTGGGGGAGGTTGTCACACCCCTTTGGAGCCATCAAATTCGATCGGAGAGTCGGAGGGTTCTCGCGATCCGCCTGCGAGGAGAAAAAACCGATCGTCGACGAAGAGATGTTTTTTTCCACGCTCGCGTTTCCTCGCGAAGGGTCGAGGCGCCAGATGGGTAGCGATCGGCATACCCTCGGAGATTTGTCCCTTTCTCGTTGTCCGTCGGTTGGACAAATTACCGGGCGACTGATTCTTCGGCTGATTCTTTCGCTTCTTCCTCCTCCTCTTCTTCTTCTTCTTCTTCTTTCGCTGCTGTTCTTTGATTATCTCGAGCCCGGCGCAACTCTGGATGACTCGACCCACGGAGGTCGATCGTCTAGATCATCCGCGAGGGCGAGTGCAATATGGCGTTCACGGGGCAAGAAACTCTGTCTTCGACTTCCGGTTTATAGCCTCGACCCTTCCTTCCCCGACCCATCTCGATCGATCGAGAAAAGGGGTTGAGGCACCGGAACTTCCGTTATCGACGAGCTTCCGTTTGGTCCGGGTCCGGGTCCGGGTCCCGGAGGTAATGCCCGGACGATTCGATTTGGAGTTTCTTACGCGATCTTTGGAACGGGCGTGTCGATCAACGTAGGCAAATCGCGTGATCGTCGAGAAGGCCATTGAGAAATCCCGGCCGGTGGACCTTGACAATCGTCGCGAGTGTCAGTGAACCAACTTGGCAAATCGACCGACCGGAGACTCTCGTACCGAGTCCCTGAGATTTTTACCAATACGATTGCCATCGATCGTCGTTTCTTTTTTTCATATTCCGATTTCTCACCCGCAACGGGGAAAACACGACAGCCCGACGATCGTCGAGATACGATTGGAAATTAGTGGGAGAATTTCGGACAAATGGACGACCGAAGGTCGGCGAAGGAATTTTAAAATCCTTTAAGTACTTTTCACTAATTATGCCGAGTGTGCGCCACGTTAAAGGAAAACGAGGGTACGTTATCTTCGAACGAGTAGGCACGATATATCTTATTAAATTCCGACGATACTTTTGGGGCTTCCGATTTTCGACGATTGTTCGCATTAAATTCGAAGCTGCGACTAAGCCTGACAAATTTTTCTGACTGGTCTCTCTCTCTCTCTCTCTCTCTCTCTCTCGGTACGTGCTTTTTGCAGTTTATATTTAGAAAGTTAAGCAAACGCCCTAAAAATCCCATGAACGAAGTCACCTTTTTCCTCGGGAAACCCTCGTAAAAAGGAGCAAAAAAAATTGGGGGGAAAGGAGGCGAATGAGGTAAAAAAAAAAGCAAAAAAAAGGGTGAAAGACAAAGAAGAGCGTTCTCGCCTTTTTTCAGCGTGAAAATTCATGGCGGGCTACCGGCAATTTTGGAAACAAGTCCTGAAAAAAGGGTAAAGAGATTTAAAGGGCAATTCGTCAAACGTGTCCACCACCACCTCGAGTCACCTCCATAAACCAACAAACTCTAATCTCAGTCACTTTTTAACCCTTTGCTTCCTCAGAGTCGAATTTTTTTTTTCGAGAGCCTCGACTATACCTGGTCCGATCTCCGGTAGATCATGAGGAGTCGAGTTCTTTCGCCAGTTTTTCCAAGTTTTCGCTGACCGAATTAGTTTTTGCTCGCAGAAAGCTGCACGCCTCATGATTGCAGTCGATTTTTTCCCGAAATCCCATGGAACGAGAACGAAGCCTCGTTACGACATGGAAAATCCAAGCAAAAACCACCCCCGAGTTATTAGCAGAAGGCAGAAGAGTGGCAGTTTCGGAAGAGAGCAGCCGCCGCCGTTCGACTTTCTCCCTTTTCCCTCGGCTTTCCCGAAATCAGAGCGAGACACTCGGGCTTGGTTTTCCCTTCGGAGAATTCCAGGGAATTCGTTGGAACGTTTAGTCGGACGGATCGAATTTATCGATCGCCGAGGATCTGCGCCTAATTACTCGAGAAACGGACGTTTACGAGGTGATTCACGCAAGTGAGTGGCCTTGTTTGCTCCGGGACGCGCTGAATATAAAGTTCCGATACGACGATAAACGAAGGTGGCGGGAGGGGGGCAGGGAGGGGGTGGAATGAATTCCCTCGATTCTATTCCATTCGGAATTTTTTACGATCCGACAAAAAATCCACGCGAGCTTTTGTGCCGGGACAAAGGGAGGAGCGCCATCGCCACTCTGCCCACCATTTCCTGGTTCACCAGATTCATTGTTGGAATTTTGTAAAAAATCATTTTTACCGTTTTCTCTCCACTTTCTCCTGTTTCCTCCGCATCCTCTCCTTGGCTCCTTCCGCTCCAATCAAATTTGGAAGTATCGACGACGGAGCTTGAAATATCGGCTTGAAAGTTTTACGTCTCCCTCGAGGACTCGGAGAATTTTCGAGGGGGTAGTGGGGGTGGTGGTGGTGGTGGTGGTTGCCAAGAAGATGAAGTAGTCGCGCGGATGGCTGACGGGCAACCGGAGGGTAACCGAGCGAGAACCATTGGAACATCGTCATGGAGCGTTTTCCCAGCACGTGACAACTTCTCCGGAGGAGGGATGCGAAGCGCACAATATAACTTTTTAGGAAGAATATTTTTCGCCGAGAGGTAGCCAATTTAGCCACTACAAAGAGCGAGAGACCCCCATAAAAAAGGGTTTCCGCCAAGGGAGTGTTTCGTTGACAAACATTGAGAGAAAAAAACCGCCGATTCCGTTAGGACAGTAGGAAAGGCTTGCGTGAATTTTCCTAAAAATCTTAACGCGAGCCTTCGCCGGGAGAGAGAGAGAGAGAGAGAGGAGAGACTCTCACTGTTTACAACCATTATCCTCTTAAAGAATCTAAGCGTTTAAAGCGCCTAGAATTTCTTTCCGTAAAACTTTTTCCAATTTTCCACGGGAGCCCTCGTAAAATGAAAATGTCATAAAGTGGAAAAACTTTCTAAACAGATCATGCGCCTGCTTTGAATGATAATGATCTCTCCGGGCTTCGAAGATAGAATGGATCGAGGGAATCGTGGGTTGAAATCGAGAACGAATCGGACGTGGAAGAAACTGCGTATCCAAAATGCGAAAGATTGAACCGTCATGGAGGTCGGTGTACCGTCGTTGGACAAATATTGGAGCGACTTTGAGAGTTTTTCCTTCCGGTTCAAATCTCTTTTCAATTTCGACAAATATTGGCCGCGGGTCAACATTGTCTCCGGATGTACCGGGGCTTGTTTGTCCCACCGCGAAATCCACATTCTAATGTCTCCATAGTCGACGCGCGCGCGCGCGACAACAACAGGTTTCTCGGCTTTTCGGAAGATTTCGTAATAGGAGCGGAAGAAGCGAGAAGAGATTTCTCAGCGGCTTCAAAGAGTTACGCGACAGACTGCTTCCGGAAAACTCGAGGAAGATAAGAGGTGAAAAAAGCGAGAAGACCTGGATGATTTCCGGTTGATTTTTTTCATCCGAATTGAATCGACCGGTGAAGCGGGGGAGGTGCAGGGGTTCGGTCGCTAGGAGGTTTTCCCTTTGTCCTAGGCCGTCGAGAGAGAAAGGGGATTGCAGGTGGGGCGGGGAAATGGTTTTACCATTTTCTCCCCTCCCCCTCGAACCATTCTAGTCCGCATCCTCCGGACCCACATCCCTCCTCGGGAGCGTGGGAGTCCTAGACAGGTGGGCTTGGCCCGATATATCCTGCGATCCAAATTCACCTTACCCCCGAGAGTATATTCGATATTTTTCGCCGCATCCCCTCCCCCCGCCACCTTCTTCCCTTGTGGGCACACCTTGTGGGAACCCCAGAGATTTTGGCCTACTCCGCGCTTCCTTGACCCATCGAGATCTCTCCGGAATATCTCCAGATTTTCCTTAAACGGCCGAAAAGAATGCGAAAGATTGTCGATCATCGGCGGAAGTCTTACCGCGGGGTTGCATTCTTAAAGTGGAATTGCGACAATGAAGGGGACCACCGACGCCCGGGTAAGAAGAAAGGCTGGCCGCGCGGATGTCAGCGGCAATGTCCTCTTCATCCACGATGATATTCCAAAGCCACGGGTGAAATTCGACGGCGTAAACAGAGCGAGCCGACAACCACCTGCTGGAAGTTGGAGGTTTAGTGAAAAAACAAGACTGGTCTTGGATTCCTAAAAATAACCACGGAATCCCGAATGACGAAATCAAATCCCGTTATGTACATTCTTGGAAGCAACGCGTCGTGACGCAATTTCGAGATTCGGCGGCCCAATGAATACAATTTCCTCGAGGATAACGAGGGAATCTCGGACACTACCCTGAAACTAGATAACGCTCCTCCTCTCTCCCGAGGGACTCTTCATACACGAACCGAGAAGCACCGAATTATATTCCACTGAAATGAGAAAACTTTGGCAAACTCCAATGGTCTGCCCGAGGATCTCTTTTCTCTTCGGGTTCTCTTTACCCAATTTAAAAGCCATTTTTTACCTCTCCCTCTCTCTATCTCTCTCTCTCTCTCTCTCTCTCTCTCTCTCTCGTAACTTGTACCGGCAATCGATCATTGCCAAAATACTACATTTTCTAGCAAAACGATGATTTGTCAGAAGAGTACACTTGAATAGACTTTTTTACAAAATTTCGAAAACAGTCCATTTCATTCCTGACGAAAGGAGAAGCACGTTCCTCCGTTTAGAAATGGGAATCGTCGGGTTTCCAAATCTACCTTATGTAAGACTGGCTTTGACCCTCGAGAGCAGACTACTCTAGTCTTGCCGGTGACAATGTAGTGATAAATATGACGCGTACGCCAACTACGCACGCACAGCGACAGATTCGGGTCATGGGAAGAGGACCGTGAAATAGGATTAATGTCTTTCGTGTGATTTTTCTTGAATTTTGGAAAAGCTCATTTTTCAAAAACGTATCGGCGCGTACTTCTCCCTGGAGAAGAAGGGGGTTGACGGTTCTCATCGCTCGAAGTCGAAAGTGTCAAAATAAAAGGATCATTGGGGTGGCCGGGGGAGGGGGTGGGACTTGGAAATCCGTTGAAATTCTCACGAAAGTGATCTGGTTCGGTGAACGGTCCTCGAGAACCCCCTTGACAATATTGCTTCGAACGGTTTATAGAAAACGAAACCCATTCAATATTCACGATCCTTTTTTCTGGTCAGAATCCTCGGCCGATGTACCCTTTTCCATCCGGTCTGTGCTGCGACCCAGATTCGCCTTTCAGACCGCCTCTGCAAACGGGCATGCGTGGGACTAGGAAATTCCTCAAGGGCGTAAAACCGCCCCCACGTTGCCTCGGAAGGAGAGAGAGAGAGAGAGAGAGAGAACGTGGCCTGACTTTACATAAAGCCTGTGGGAGTTTAAATCGATCAGTGGGTTTTACTCGCGCGATCTCCTCCACGAAATACAGGAAAAGGGACAGAGCTAGCGATCCGAGGAATTAGCGACAAAGATTCATCGCGCCCACCGGAAGTTCCCAAAATTCTTCGCCGATCGCAGAAACGCCAAATTAAGAGAGAAGAACGACGAGCGGCGAGAAGCGCGTGGTAAAATTATTCCTCTCGTCGATATTTGAGAAAAGTATAAACTTCCCTTCGTCCGATTCCTCTCAGGGATTTTTTCGATTTTTTCGATAAATTTTCAAGGTTTGAGTTTAGGACGAGTTTCAAGATGGCGAACGCGCTTGGTTTCTTGTCGCAAAAGCGGCAAAGATAGGAGAATGTGGCGATTGGTAGGTGCAGGGGAGCATTCCTGGCAGAAAACCTGGCGAAGCGAGGCGAGGTGAGGCGAGGTGAGGCGAGGTGAGTCGAGCCGAAGCGAAGGAAGCAGCAAACGAACGAAACGAACAACCAAGAAAGCGGCGAGGATGTAAGAGAACGCTGTGCTAGGTCATTGACTGCCTGTGCCCGCCTATCCACAAGCCTCCAAGGACAGCCGCTCTTCCATCTTTCTCCCTCCCTCTCTCTCTCTCTCCTTCTTTGTCCCTCTCTTTCTCCCTATCCCCTACTTCTTCTTCGTCTTCTTCTTCTTCTTCTTCTCCTTCCTCCTCCTCCTCCTCTTTCTTCCATTACTTTCTTTCTTTCTTTCTTTCTGTCACGCACAACTCCTATTTTTCTTCATATCCTTTTTCCCAAAGATATCGCAATACTTTTATTTCACGTTCAAAGGTTAAGTCGTAAAACTAAATATCCTCTGGGACACGAGTATGAGCGGTGATTGTTAACGAGTACCTGTGATAGGTAAAAATGGGATGGTAGTAGATTTTCAATTGTAAAAAGCAAATTATAGACGACAGTAGGAATCTCTTCGTTACGCTTAAGGACATTTGTATAAAAGTGAGTTTTTATAATATTTGCTAATACCAGTAAATACCTGTGATCTTCCAAACCTTTTTGTCGTTCTCTTCTTAAGAATTATTTTTCTTTTCGTTTGCTAAAATCCATCCATCATCGGTGGATGGTGGACGAGGCACAGATAGTTTCTCCATTAGCCGAGAAACTTTTCCGAAGAATGTAGCAAGCCCTTGAAAAACGAGAAGGAATAATCGAAGGGAAAAGAATCACGTATAAAAATGAACCAAATCGTCTCTTTGTTACAGAAAGAGTCGAGGGTCAGAGTCCCAAGTATACGAAATATTTGCCCCCCAGTATTTTCCTCAACGAGCTTTCGTCGATTGCGCGACACGCTACCTTGACCGACTTAACTTTCTCAAGCGCAAATGGATTTTCCACATAAAATCGCCGTAAGCATTTTTAATGTAGTCTCTGCTAATTGAGGGACGAATGTATCATCCCGGTGCCAGACCGATCTCTCCCCCAGAAGAAGCTAGAGGAGTACCGGGGTCAAACACCGGTCGAGACTTTGGCAGTGTGCAAATTCCTGAAAAGATGTTCGCGCTTCGAGAGTCCTTCCACACTTGCATAATCCCGACGACATTTGCATGTGATTACTGCGCCAGAAGATCACGGGAGTGGACTCTGGCCAGTGGCAAATCGATTCGGAAATTCCAGTCGCGCGGATCAACGCGGGGGGACCCTCCGCTGCCGAAAGAGGGGAGGGAGAGACGAAACGTAGGACAAGGGCACGAAGAGACCAGAGAATTTGGAGAGAGAGAGAGAGAGAGAGAGAAGACTGCGGTTCACTCCTGCAAACAATTTGGCAAACGACGAGAAAACGAACCTAACACCCAAAGAGAAACCATGTTCGCCCCCTCCCTCCCAACCCCGAAGCGGCTCCCGCTTCGCCTGCCAATCTTGGATAAGGAACTCTGCGCGAATGGTAGATCGACGTTCCGGATCACTCGGCTTCGACGTGATTTCTTCTCTCTCCTCCCCGGCCCCTCTCTTTCTCTCCCGGGCGCCTCCCCGCGTCCCGCGGCCACCTCCTCAAGATCAAGGCCCCGGAATATTAGCATGATTGCCGCATAGGAAAACGATCTGGGTTAGCGCCGAGTGTTTACGGTACGCGCAAACCTCACTCACACCTTCTCGACGTTTGCGACTGTGCGCGTGTGCGTGTGTGCAGTCGGTAAGACGTTTGCTCCGCATGCCACACCCCGCGATGAATTTTGCATTCCGCGCCGGCGATGCACAATGCATACCCCGAGATTTTCTTCCAGGCAAAATTCCTAACACCGGGCCCGACATTCCTGCTTGGAAAGCCCCGGAAGCAGCCAGGAGCGCAAAATCGAAATCCCGACCCGGAGCCGATGCCGATGCCGATGTCGATCCAGACGATCCACCGGGTCAGCGTCGAATGCTCGACGTCGCTCTCTCCCTGTCGTCGCAGTTATCGTCTTTGACGTTAGACCCGCTAATTGCGATCGACGTTGTTGCCCTTGCTCGCCATTCGCGCGAAGAAGGCGAGATCGAAACCATTAACGCGCACCTCGAAGAAACTCTTTTCCATGCGGAGGAAGACATTAGCTGTGCGCGCGCGCCTTTTATCCGTGGAAGTATGAAAATTCCTCCGAAACGCAGAGGCAGTGAAAAAGAAGAGGAAGAAGATGAAGAACTCGCAAAATAATTAACCAGGAGGATCAGTCGAAAGATGTTAGAAAATAAAACGAAGACAAGTACAAGTACTCGACGAGGAGAGGTAGTGGTCAAGCGTAGAAAGAGAAGGAGGAGGGGGAGAGGGAGGAGGAAGTGAAGCGAATTAACGAAGCGAAGGTATACGACCGAAAAGGGGGCCACGATCGTCCAAGTAAACAAGTGTCCCGACCGTCGCGACCAGTTCCACAGTTCCACAGTTCCACCATCCTCCAGGTTTAACGTCGTCTTTGCGTAGCCTCCGCCTCCGGACTCGCGCAACTTTTTCCGGTCCCCCTGGATCTACGCGCATCCCCCTGGTACCAATCGCGTCCATCCGGAGGTCTTTGACAGGTTCACCCCCCGCCCCCATCTCCTCATCTCCAATCGACCTGTAATGGACGAACGATGGGATTCTGGAGGCTCCTCGTGGATGTCAGGGTCCTGGGTCAAGGACAAAAGGGTTGTTTAAAGGGCTAGAGATTTTTCCCTGGGTTTGCCGAAATCGCGACTGGCCAAAGCTCGCCCAAGATCACTTTCGAAGGTTCTAACTACCGTCGAGCGTTCTTCCTCGCGTCGACAGTGACAGCAGTGACAGCAGTGAAAAGTCACAACAACGAGAGTGCCATCCACTCGTTAGGGGCACATGCCAGGGTGGCTTGGCTTCCTCCAGTCAGGTCAGATGCTTTCTTCGCTCTTGTTATGGAAACCACACAACAGCCAGCAATTTTGCCAAAACCATAGCGCATGACTGTGTTTTTCTCCATTGAAATTACTATCATTCGCATATCCTCTGGGGGAGGGGGGGGGGGGGAGGATCTGATTTCAATTGGCCATGGTATTATAGTGATTACGACGAGGATTCTCTGCGAGAATTATCGTGATTGTGTGGTCCCGATCGATTAATCCGATCGCCAGTCTCGAGAAACGTAGAAAATTCGATAAAGAACGGTAAGGACGGGGCTGAGGGGGAGGGTGTAAGAGATTACCGAGAGGAGTTTCCGTGGAAGAAGAAGTAGAATTCTTAGGAGAGAAGCATATTGATGATAAGTGAAGAAGGAATAGCTTCATCGAATCGCTTGGAATTTAACGATTCGAAGATACATCCTCCTTCTCCTTCTCATCTTCTTCTTCTTCTTACGTCCAGTTCCCGCTTTCCACTTCTATTCTCCGAGCCTGCTTCTCCCAGAGCCTTCACCCTTTCTTGTCTCTCTCACACCTTTCATTCTCTCTCCCCCTCTCTTTTCTACCTTCTTCTTCTCTTTTTATTCCCGCAACGCATACAGATACCGGAGTCGCCGTGGCCCGATCCTGCTCCTCCATAGGTGGGTGTGTAGGACATAGCGGGCTTCTGCAGTCAAGGACACGTTCCGCTTGCACGCACGGCCTGCCCATACGCCTGTTTCCAGCCTGCCGCTGCTTTATGTCTCGATACGGTTTTCTTCGCAACGAACGCTCAACGAAAACTCCCAGACCAACGAGTTTCCACCCCCTCCTCGAGTTTCCAACGAGGAGGAGCTCCGTCCCACGTAGGGGAGGAGGACCGTCTCAAGATTCCCCCGAGGTACGAGATATGCAAATTTCGGCAGGACCCGAGGAACTTCCTCGAGGGGACTACCAGGATTCGAACGGCTGGAGGACCCGATTTTTAACGACTCGCGTTTCATAAATTACACGAGTCCTTGCACTTGGAATCCTTCCAGCACAGCCCCACCAGACCGAACGGGGCACCTGCACCCGATCTCCGGGAGGGTTTTCATTCATTCCCTCGATCCCATTCGCGGTTTTCATACTACTTCCCCTCTCGACCGTTTCTACTCCTCTCCTCGTCTCGCCACCCCTCGACGAGCCGCCATTAATCCCCGCGTTAAACGGGTTAACGCCGAGTAATGGCGCAGGAACCGTCCTCGGGATGGTTGTTCACCGGGCTGTTATTATCGGCCAGCGACGTCATTTTTATTCTACTCTACTCTCGTTAATTAGACCCCTTTCTTCCTTTCCCCCCGGCCTGGATCGCGCCGATCGCGGTACCGATCGCAACACGATGAAAATCGCTGGATTTGCGAGGAGCTCCGACACAGCCACGCACAGCCAGTGGGTTACAGCTCGCCGGAGGCTCCTCGCCTCGTCTCGGCGAACGGTGCTCCGCAAGGTAAAATTACGCGAGCACCGAACAACGAACGCACCATCGCGAAACACCGAACTCCGAACAACGAGCCTAGCAGCGTCATTTCGCGAGGCGGAATCGAGCGCCGGACTGGACGAAGCAAGATGGCCGAACGTTCAAGGACACTTTATCCTTTATCCTGTTAGCGGGCCCAAGAATGCTGAGCAACGCTCTTATTGTGGAACGTTTCGGGGGGCAGGAGGGGGAACTCGAGTGCTCGAGCTTCCCCTTCTTGACCGACCCCCTTCCTCGCCTCGCCCTCCACCAGTCATTAAACTATTTTATTAAAGAGGTTTTACGAGGGAGCCCGATCTCGCACATTTCTATAAGAGTTCGTTTCTGCAAATTGCTTTAATCGACTTCGCGTCGCCGCCGTCGCCGCCGCCATCTTGCATCTCTCCGTCCAGCTCCCATTATCGACGGATAATTCGAGCGATTACTCCGCGCGCTAATGCGCGATCGTTTTGCCGAGCCTTTGACTACCCGCGCAAAAAATATGCCACGGAGCGATAGCCCAGTGACCTTCCCGATTCATCAACCGCGAAGAATGGCAGACTCGATTTTCGCGATGGACCAGCCGTCTGCGGCTGCCCGCTCGACCGCCGCCGCCGCCGCCGCCGCCGTCGCCGCGCGGTTGGTCCAGGGCCGTTAATCGCCCGAAAGTACCGCCACCACCTGCGCGAGGAGTTGGGGCAAGGACACGCTTTTAAATGGAACGCTCGACTCGCCAGACTTGCCTAATTGCCCGAAGAAAACGCGGGAGAGAACTCGTCGGTTCTTCGAGATCGTGAGATTTCGCAGGGAAAAACTCCGAACCGGTGAAAAGAAAATCTCTAGGAGTTTTCTCTCCGTCCCTCGCTACTCTTCCCCTTCTCGTCTCCTCTCTTCTTTTTCCCATCTTTCTTCCTCCGATGATTCGAGTTGACGCGCTCGAGTGACCCCCGTTGCTCTGCGATTTAAATAAAGTCGACTCTTCCGTGGGGTACGGGCAAAAGTTCGCGGACAAAACGAGGCGTGCCCGAAGAACCCACGACGATCCCTTCTATCGATTTCACGTGGAATCCTCGCTACGGAGAGGAGAGGACCGCGCGAACATGAGCAAAAACTGGAACATCCGCCATTTTCTCGCTGGGTCTTCCGATATAGCCGAGGAAAATGGAAGAACGCGCGGTCAGAATTCTCGGGGAAACCGGCTGTGCGAACGGCGGAAGGTACTTGGAGCAATGGAGCGACAGCCCAATCCCGGTACTTCGCCGCTTCACTTTTTTCTCTCTTTCTCTCGTCCTCTCTTCGTTCGCTTATCGTTTATAGGCTAGGTTGCAAGAGCGTAGCTCGCACATTCCGTAAAAATGCCAAGTTTTACTCCGCGCGAGATAGCGGCATGATGATGGTGGTGGTGGTGCTTGAGCGCGCGCCACGCCTGTATGTCATTGATGAGAAAAATCGGAGAGACGAAACGAGAGAGACGAGAGAAATGAGAGAAACGAGAAAAAATCATTCGAGTGCCGGAGAAGGTACTTTGTATAAGTGAAACGAGTACGTTCGCCGGTAAGTGGGCAAGAGCATTCGAGGCGAGTGCGTCCAACGTGTGTTTTGCCGCGGTAACCTCGAAGCTCAAGGTCCCCGAGGATGCAAGAGAGAATCGACAATCGGACAAGGACTCCGGGGGAAGAAACGGGATCGGAAGGTCGCCGCTGCAGAAGCATCGGGTACTCGACTCGCTAAACTCTTCGTTACGTTTCTACTTTTTCCTCTTCCGTGCACGCACGCGTTCTCTCTCTCTCTCTCTCTCTCTCTCTCTCTCTAGATTTTCATTCGCGCGAGCATCAATTTTCCATTTCGTTTTCTCCCTCGAGCGAGTACCACGAGTTTGGCGAACGTAGAGCCAAGGTACAACTGGAGTGAAGTTGTCTCTTAGCGAAATTACATTCTTCTCTCGGAACCAAGGACTTCCGGCTACGGATTTTTCCGTTAACGGGGGAAACGCGTACGAGAAACGATCGGAGAACGATGAGATCTCTATCTTCTCTTCTTCTTCTTCTTCTTCTCCGCAGTTCCTCGCGTTCCAATCGATGAATCACAAGTGTGTCGCGCGTGAACCGCAAGTCTGATGAAATAATCGACTCATTCATATTTACAAGCGAGCTTACCGCGAAAATTGTGTCATAGGCGTCCTCATCCTCGTAGTCGACATCTTCGTCGTCGTCCTCGTCGTTTTCGTCGAGTCAGTCGCGTCGCACGTGCGTTCTTTTCGCGGTCGGTCAGTTTGGACGCCACGACGACCGTGTTTACGCCTTACGTAGGTCCGCGCTGGGTGTACGAACGGCGAGCACGCGATCGCTTCCACTTCCGGTGTACGCGCCGATTTCCGTTCACGCGTCACTTCCGACCGAAGGAAGTCGACGATGACCACGAGAATTTTCTCGAGCGTACGCGACTCGCGCGCTCGGCTGCGCAACGTCGCGCCGCTCAACTTTTTTGCCGCTAACCGATTTTTGACGATTTCTCTCTCTCTCTCTCTCTCTCTCTCCCTCTCGATCCTCGCAATGTTGATTCTCGCGTTGAAAATTCTCCGGGCAAAGAGTTCCACTCCCCCTCCCAGTCGTTCGCGCTTTTCGATTCTTCGCGTGTTTTACCGGTTGCGTGCGACGAAAAAACAATGAAAAACATTAATAGCGAGGATCACGCACGCGAAACCGGACAAGTCGGTTTTAATTGACGGTGAAGTACGTGTCACTGTCATTTATGCCCCTGTGCAATTACGGAAACGCGAGACCGCTACTCGTGCACGCGCCTCCGTTTCCTTTTCGCGCGGCGGGGGCCTTTTTCAACGGAGAATTACATTTTTCCTCGGCGAGCAAACAAGCGGCCATAACGAGTCCGGATCATAAATAATTCGCCGATGAAATCATTCGCCAACGTCAGATGTCTCTTGATTTACGTACTTTGCCGATATATTCTAATTCCGGCGATGCAAAACATTCCGCGATACTGTTTCACCCAACCTAGTCTGGTCTGGTCTAGCCTAGCCTAACCCGACGCGAAATTTTTGTCTCGCTTCGTTTCTTCGAGATTCTTCCCTCCCCCCCCTCTCTCTCTCTCTCTCCTCTTTCTTTTTGCCGTGGATATAATTTCCGATCGGGATGAAAATCGAGGGATTTTCAGCCGAGTTTTCACGGAGCACCGTAATTCTCAGCGTAGGAAAAATAGGGAAGAGCGAGTTTGATCAGCGGTTAGCTTAGATGCAATTCGATTCGTTGGCCGTGAAGTTACTTGGAGGCCTTCACCGTGAAGCTTGGAGGCTGCTCTACGTATACCGGTACCAAGATGGCGTCGCTGGAAGAACCGGCGATTGTGTAATGGCGGCTCTGTCCGGGGTCTTGCAGGCTTGCAGGAAGAGGTGAATGTCCTGCTGGACTTAGTTCCCCTCCCCCCCTGACCCGCCGCGCACTCCAGGTTTCTCACGTTACTCTCCGTCTCTCCCTCTCTCTTTCTCTCTCCCCCCGTGCCTATCCGCGAGTTCTCCCCTCCTCTCTCTCTCTCTCTTTCACGCTCTTTCCTCATCTCTCTCTCTCTCTTTCTCTCTCTTTTCACGTATCTCTACGTATCTTTTTCTTCGTTTCTCCGTCTCTCTCTCTCACTCTCTCTCTCCTCTCGCTTCTTCCCACAGTGTTCCCAATCCCCGTGCCCCACCTCTTCGTCGTATTCGTCGCGTACGGATACGAAGCTAGAAGGCTCAGAGCCAACTTTGAAGAAGAAAACATCTCTCGTACATTGGGGAACCTCCTTTCGTTCTAGTGTCATCGCCCTTCTCGCAGACCAATGGCGTAATATCTCTATTTTGTCGCTCCTTCGAGGGCAACCTCTCCTCGCCAAGGTGTTTCTTTCTTTCCCGATGACCGAATTCCCAATTTCCAGTTGGGGATGGCGTCGAATTTCGGGAGGGACCGAGCGGGGAGGAGAGGAGGGAGGAAGCGATGTCCCTCCGAGGTCAATTCGATGACGGAACCGAACCAATTTGGAAGCGACGCGATGGAGGAGAGACCTCTTCAGCACCTAATAAAGGAGAGGGCGAATGTAGGTGGAAGCTCCAACGAAGTGGAGAACGGCGGACACCAAGATGGCGGCCGGTCGACCGCCTCGTGGCATGGAATCTGATATTACTTCACCGTAGCCGTGGCAGTGACAGTGGCTGGCCTCCTCTTGCCTATCCTCTCCTCTCCTCTCCTCTCCTCACCTCTCCTCCTTTACCTCCTCCTTCCTCACGCTCCCCCGACTTCTCCGTAAGCGAACTTGCCGCTAGGAAGCTCCGCACACGCTAATTACTCGCGGCACGTAACTATTACTTTTTCCTGGGAGAAAACGGATTACCCAGATCCAACTTAGAGTCCCCACCCCCCTCCCCACCCTCCTAACCACGACAATTTCCAGCGGTTTCCTACCACGGACACGCAGGACTCGCCTCTTGTTCGCTCGGCAGGATCGTTCGAGGAATTTTGAATAGCTCGGAGGAGTTCCTGGCTGGAGAGCTCGAGGTTACCCGCTGGCTGCCGACGAGGAACCGATCATCGAGCATGCCGATTCCTACCCGCTCTCGTTAACCGCTTCTCTCGGCTGACTCTGCAAATTACGAAATTCCAGCGCGTAACAGACGTACTCGTACTCTTCGTCGTCGTCGCTCATCTCGTGGACGTCTGCCTCCCCCCCTCCCCCAACGCACCGAGCAAAATCGGTCACGGAGTCTCTGCTAGAAACACCTGGAAATCGCAAAGTTCACCCGGGACTCGTGATCTCGCTCTTGGAAAAGGAAAGGACGATTCTAACGAACTTGTCATCTACGCGAGTGTCGAAACGAGAACCAGAGGGGGAGGGAGGGGTGGAGGCATCGACAAAGTCGCTGGTCGGAGAATGGACGGCGACCTTAGGTTCTCCTTGCGCGGAGGGACATGTTCGAATGCCGGAGCGCCAACGAGGAAGCGTCGCGTCTGGAATACGCAAATAACTCGAGGAACTCGAGAACTCGAGGACTGCGCGCGCGCGCGCTCGTCAAGGCCTCGAGGAAATTCGGCGATTTTTTCGTTTTTCGCGCAAACTCGAGCCATTTCCTTTTTTCCCTCCAGCTTCGACCGTCCTTGAACATTTTCCCACTTACCGATCGAATTCGTCGTCGCCGACGTCCTCCGGTTCTTCCCCGTCGCCGGGGACCAATCCCGCGAATTCTACGGCGACGTCCCCTCTCCTCCCCTCGACCCTTCCGACAAAACTTTTAATCGCTCGAGCAATCCAGATTCTCCGGGCGTCCCGGCGCGCTGAGCCGCTCCCGCCTGGAATATGAATGAAAGAGAATCGAATATTTAGCGGGCGTCGAAGGTCTTCGACTTCTTCGTACGCGCGGTGGATGTTGAAGAGGCCGAGGGAAAATGCAGCCCGCGTGAGCGAGCGTCAGCGCGAGTAAGTAGGCCGGTTGCTTTGGTTCCTGGTCCCGTTATCGCGGACAACACGTGTAGTAACAACAAGCAACGGCGTTACGCATGCACGCCCGTCCTCCGCGTGTTTTTTAACCTCCCCTCCCCACCCCTCCCTCTTCCTAGATAAAAAATCTTCACTTCCAAATTTTCCCGAACCATTTTCCCCGCGACACATTGCTCCGACTTGCGTCGATCTGCCAAGTCCCGAGTGTCTTTTTAATTTCGCTCCAGAGAGAGAGAGAGAGAGAGAGAGAGAGAGAGAGAGGGAGAAACTCGCGCTATCTTCACGCTCTTGGAAACTCCTCCGGAAAGCGAAGCGGCACTTTTCCACGAGTTTCCTCCTCGATGAAGAATCTTCGGTGGCCGCATTAATGTCTCAACCGCCGCCGTTGGCCGACGATGATGCTCCTTCGTCGAAAAGACTCGCCGCCGTCGCCGGAGGGGTGGGGGAATAAGAAATGCGCGCGCGAGAGAGAGAGAGAGAGAGAAAGAGAGGAGGACGCGCTACCTCGCTCTCAGGTGTAATAGTCGGTTGAGTAAGAAGAAAGCGGCCTTGCGCTACTTTCCATCGTTAGATAATGTTCGTAATACAATTTTCTCTGCTTTATAACGCTCTCCGAGTCCCTTTCGATGATCGTTCTCTCCGCCTACGATCATCGAGCTCTCCTTGAATTTTTCAGCGATCCCCAGCACCGGAAGTGCAGGTCCTTTCCACGCTACAGCGGAACTCTCGAGGGTTCTCGATGCTGGTCGACGAGGTTCCCGCGGACCTTCCTAGGCAAGCGGAAAAGGGGGTGGGGGTGAGTCCCCCTTAGAAGATAGACAGAACGGCGTCGATATTTGGTCAACGAAGAAACGAGAGAGAGAGAGAGAGACGAAAACGAAGAATTAAGATACGAGAGAATCACGCTGAGAATGTTTCGACTGTGTTGACAGCGTTTGATGGTGGTAGTGGTGGTGGTGATGGCGATGGTAGTAGTGGTAGAGCGGCTACGTTTATCTAACGGTACTGGCATTAGTCCGGAAAGATTTGGCTGCTAAGCGGCGATTAGTTAACGGTGACGCAACACTCGTTGCGCAATCTCCAGGCGTAATCCATAAAAACGTTAGAAGGAGAAAAGAGAAAAGACGGGGGGTAAGGCGGGGCAGGGGGGACTCTCCTCTTCTGGGGCCAGGCCTCCATTATTCGTCTCGGGTATCTCTTCGCCGCCATCTTGGCCGCCGCTGCTTCGATTTCTACCTACGCCAAATAAGAGAGAGAGAGAGAGAGAGAGAGAGAGAAGGGGAGAGACGACCTCTTCCTTTTCGCGCACTTGCCCTTATTCGCGCCGGCTACTAAACTTCTTTCTCTTTCCGCCATCATCGGGGAAAAACGGATTACTCTCAAACTCTCTCCTCAGCCTTGACCCACTGATACCACTCCTCTCGATCCCTCTCGACGCATTAAACCAACCAGAGATATCTATCTCCGCGAGGTTCTACTCGATTTCTACTAGTTTCTCCCCCCCCCCCCCCCCCCGCCCATTCTGCTCCGTTCCTTCTAGATAAAGCTTAAGTTGGTTCAAACTGCGCGATTTTATCGGCAAATTTCTTTTCCCCTGGCGAAAAAAGAGCAGCTCCATTTTCTTCTGCTGTTTTCCGACTCTCCCGCCGTCCCCCCGCCTTCGTCATCCACTCCGGATAGGACTACCCTGGATCGCTGCGGGGAACTGGATCAATTCGCTCGACGAGCGTGGAATTACGCAAGAAGGGTCGAGGGAGGAAGAAAATCGCAGGGCTCGCGTGGATATTTAATAAGGCGAGAGCGGACTTCGCAGGACATAGGAGAGAAACTTTCGCCCACCTTGACCTCGGAGGTGCGTAGCCGGGCGGATTACGTCATCGTGTGCGTAACGTGCGATGATACGACCCGTTAGCCAGTTACCGAGTGACCCTACTGACTTCCATTCGCACGTATCGACGGAACCAGTGTACCTCCCCTTCCCCCTTTCCTCCCTTCCCTCCCCACCTCCGCCAGAGTCCGAGCGAACCCTCCATCTCCACCATCCGCGTTATTATTTCGAGGAATCTCAAGAGGATTCCGCCCGTGGCAAACCACCGGGAAAATCGTTGCGCAAGGAAGCAGGGGAGAGACCCGGGGGAGGGGGGCCCCCGCGGATCGCGCGACCTTCCGGGACTCAAGGCTCCAGGGGTCACCGGGGCAAGCGCGGAGTTTCTCGCAGAGCCCGAGGACGATGAAAAATGTATCCAGGTCGCCCTGGCCCAAACTCGAGCAATTTCAAGGACACCGACATCGGGAGAGATCGGTAGTCGATGACCGCCGACGCCGACGACGGTCCCGAGGTCCGAGACCCGCGAGACTCCGGAGGACAGCCGAGCTCTCGGGGGCTCCTCGAGGTCTCCCGAAATGTCTGACCATCCCGTTTGCTTCCCCGGACATTCCGGAAGCGAACGTCTGGCGAAAATCGTCCTCGTCACTTTCATCGGCTGCCCACTCACTTTCTCACTTTCGATCGTCGCGATGAAGTCACAGACGCGGTAAACGCTGCGGATAACGTTAGCGCGAACGGTACAACCGTGAACTGTTATCCTGCCGAGGAGTAAACGAGGGACCTACTGGCCCAGCAATCGACTCGACTCTCAGTTCGCCCAACAATGTCGTTTCGACGACAAGCCTCATCTTCTTCGGCGATTTCTCCTCTCCCGCCGAATATTCCTCGCAGATCGTCCGCGAGTATCCGGAGTATCCCCCGCGCCCGGATACCCCGTGTCCCTGCGACCTGTGCCATCGCCATCTTCTTCGCCGGAGGCGTTTCGCATTGCTAACGAGCGGTCCTTCGTTTCCTCTCCTCTCCTCTCTCTCTCTCTCTCTCTCTCTCTCTTGTTGAAACATTCGCAAAAATCGTGTCGGAAATGATGCGTAGCCCACCGCTTTGGTACGCCGATGAAAACCCGAGGAAAACTCCGCGTTGCGTTCGAGCGAAAAAAAGGAATCCGCCGACAAAATGGCGGACGGCAATCATCGGATCGGGCCAGTGCTACCCATTTCGTTACTTTGCTGGCAGTATCGTTTTCCTATCGGGGGTTCTTCTTAGAACGGAGGTTTTCGGAGGCTTTGCTCGATTGACCGATGATAGCGATCGATGCTCATTTGAATACAAGCATGTTCGTATTGTGTCTCCGTGTGTTTGTATACTATGGAATACATGTATATTTATGCACGAGGCTCGTGGATAGAGAAATAGAGAGGGAGAGAGAGAGAGAGAGAGAGAGAGAGAGAAAGCGCCTAGGCAAAAATTCACACGTGAAAGGTTTGCGTGATTATGAAATACCGGCAGCACCCTTTGACCCCTTGAGAACTTGGAGTTCGAAAGGTCTCTGCCATCCATAATTGTAAATAACTGAGAAACCCATAGTGGGAGAGCCTGTTAATTTGCTTTATTTAATTAGGCATAACGAAGAAGGATGATCTATCGGATTGCGCAAGGCTATCGATGGGAGAGTGGTTGCCAAAACCCGGTGGTCAGTTGCTTTAAAAAGAAAAAGACCAGTTTCCAGCCGTTCCGGAAACTTCAGGTTCCTCCGGTTCGTCGAGAACCTTGGGATTGTCCAGATCCAACGTGATTCGGCCATTTACCCAGGGAAATATCAAGGCATCGTAACGAGGTGAAAAAATGCAACTGAACGCAGACCTTGAGCTGTTCCAGGGACCGGGTCGCCGCGAGAGAGGATAAATTCAGTATCCGGACCACCGCGCGATCCATCATTGGGGGAAACCTGTGAAAAAGCCAAGTAGCATTTCGAGGCAATTATGCGCGCGGTCAAGCGCGAATCGAAGTTGACGAGGACTAGCAAAGTGGCTTTCAGCATTCCTGGGGCTCTGGGGATTTGTTTTTTCGTTTCTTCTTCCACGCGGAGTGGGGGTGGGCCGGAGGCGAGGAGGGAGTGAACGGGAGAAGGGACGAAGACGGAAGAATACTCGTAGGAAGACGCGAGGAACGTGCGCGGGTACCGAGACCAGAGCTGCCAGCTTACCTGGCTGGTTGGCTGGCTGGCTGGCTGGATGGCTGGCTGGCCGCCTGGCCGCCTGCAAGAAAGAGAAGAAAAAGAAGTGGCGGAGGAAAGGAGAAGAACTCGCAATGCCCGGGCAACGCTCCCGCGGAGCTGGGGCCAACTAACGGTCCAATCCACCACCACCACCACCATCGCCAGTACCAGCACCAGGCACCATCGCCATCACCAGCGGAGCCCCCGACCCACCACGGCCACGGTCACTTCGATATTCCTCATCATCCTTCTCCTCCTTCCTACCTCCCCTCACTCCTCTTTCTTCTAACCCTAATCACATTCTACGACTCACGCCTTCATACTTTTATCCATTCCCCTCGAGTTTCGTCATTTTTCACGCAAACCTTTCGTACTTCGATTCTCTAGTCCCGCCTGTGCTGCTATTCATCGTCACTTTCTTCTTTTTCTCTTCCCTTCTCTCCTCTCTCGACAGTGTCCTTCTTTATTAAGCTAATTTCTTCTTCTCGCTTTCGAGCGGCTTTCCTTTTAATCGAACGCTCGCCGAAAGAGAGAATAAGGAGAAAAATTTCGCTGGAAGAACCCAATAGGTAAAGTCCACTTATACCTCGTAACAGAACCTAGAACTCGATGGGAATGCGATACGTGCATCCTGTCTGTAGAATTCCTCCAGTTGACAATGAAGTTCTTCTGTTATTGCTGCTTCAGGGGAGAATCGACGAATTCTCGAATTACAGCGGATGTACTTGATCCACGCTATCCACGCATCTCTAGAAACCTGACGAATAAACAGGAGCAAACTGTAATGCTTGTATCACGCGTTAGGCCAGTCCTCGCAGAATTGAATTATCAAGGGAATGCTTATCGCGGCTTGTACACATTCGCACTTACTTATTGTTCCTCTCCTCTCCTCTCGTCTTCTCTTCATTCTGCTCTCCTCCTCCTCTTCCTTCTTCCTTCTCGTTTTGCTTGACTTATCCTGACAAGTGCGTGCTAAGTTCAACTGTTGCTAAGAGCAGCCTGACCCACTTGGCAGCACCAAAGATTCTAAAGAATCATATCGATAGGGTACATTAAACACATGTATTTATTATGCAGTACTTTTCTTATTAAATGGAAAGCCTTGTACAAAAAGACCTTACCTTCTCTTTGCTACGTTACGAATAATTCTCTCCGTCTCCTCCACTCATGGGGCATTTTGTTTATGACTCCATGTTTCTTTCTCTGTCCTATTCTACCCGTCCGTCCGCCTCTCTTGCCATTAAGTCGAAATTGTCGACACCATTATTCGCTAAAATTCGCACGAATGGAAAGAAAACATTTCGTAACTGTACACTGTTATTTCCGTGAAACGTGTTTATTAATGTCTGCGGCCATGGGCATTCCGGCATTGGGCAGTCAAGGGACACCACTTAACGGCTGATTCTTAAGTGAAAAATCAAAGAACAAAGCTTCCCAGAGAGTCGGATCAGGCGTGGACCAGTTGCTCCTTTTGTAAGGGAGAAAAAGATTTCTTAAAGACTTCATCCCACCTTTTCTTTCATTTCGGCGCTTCCTTTCGAACCTCGTGCGACGTGGCTATGCAAAAGATCGAGAGGGAAGGTGGGGACGCGGCGCGGGCGCGGGCGGTCCTAACGAAGCGGAAAAACAGGGCTGGCTTTGGTTAGCGGTCATAAATACTTCTGGAGAGCCTTGAATATTTTAAAAACCTTGAATTTCAAGCTGATTTTACGCAAGGTTTCCGCGAGGGCCACTCAGCGGGGGAGCAGCGTATAAAAGGTGCGCTGCTCTGCTTTTTTACGGAGAAACACGAGCAAGAAGAATGGCGAACCGAGATAAACCGATTATCCATTTTGGGGTTTCAACACCTGCTCCAAGTGCTACAGCAACATACAAACAATCGGAGGCAATCGGAATGTTGAACAAATTTAATTGCTTCCTCGAGTATAACTTCGGTAATACTAGATGCGTGCATCGAAGGGCAGAAGAGGAGGGTGGGTGGAGGGGGGGACCTAGAAGATCCGACCGATGTTGAGCTCGAACACGAGCGCAAATGTTTTGAAGAAATTTTTCTGCCCTTCCCGGAAGAAACGCCAGTTGAATACGTAATGTTATTCGCTTGCAGCACGCATGCACTGCTTATTATTTGTGAGGTGAGCTACGGACACACAAACCGCCTGCTTTCTTCTACAACCGCGGTTCCAATTTTTCTCATGAACATTTTCTCCAGTCTTCTGGCCCATGCGTGCAACGACGTCCTGAAACCTGCTGAATATCTCAGGTCACTCTCGCATCCCCTCCATCATCGGACAGCGACGTTGTTTCTGCGATCGCTAGAAATAACAGACAGAATAGAGACAAATCTCTTCGTTGATAAAGAAGCCAACGCCGCGTTTATTCGCTCGTAGCTCTATATCGGCGTTTCTGACTTTTTAAGAGAAATTCTTTACCTGGCCGGGGCAGGAGAGGAAGACCCCAGCAACCGAGCAAACCACGCTCGAATCTGACTGCATCGCAGGAAATGCACCGGGCACAATGCACAACCCCATTTAATTGTTCGCTCGGCTATTTTATAGCTTTCCGTAGAGTGCGTGTGATGCTAGGAAAATTTACAATCCAAATTAACGAAATGCTAATTCGAAAGAAGCATGCGCAAATACCTCAGTTGATTAAGCCGGGCCTGAGTCCGACGTTGAGTCTGAACCTGAATCCAAACCTGAACCCATTGGAACCAAATTGGAATTTCTCTCATTGCAACGCGCGCGTACGCTTCGCGCAGGTTCAACATTCCAAAATGTACACAGGTCATTGCGTGGTTCATTGTTACGAGGGGGGATCCCCGATACAACAGCGATTACATTGTTAAAGCGAATAAAGTTTACCTCGTTACTCTCGGATCTCTTTCACCATAGAAATTGCGTAGTCAGATGCCGGTCATTTCCAAAAAACCAAAAGCTTCAAAATCGTCGTTGCTTGAAAGTCAATTGGATTGGCGGAAAATCCCGCGATGGTGGCGCTACTTTAGGCAATTCCGGACCTCGTGACGTCACTGTTGGCAGCACAAAGCAGAGAGTGTCGCGACGCGTTCTCCATTGTTACAGCAAAGAGAAAAAGGGGAAAAATGAAGAGGAGGCAGAGTTACAAGAGGGAAAGCGACCATCATCGCCACCTCCAATACCGTCCCGTTGACGCAAAGTGTTTTGTCGAAAACAATGACAGGTTCGGAAACTACGGCAACAATTACGCGGTGGAGGTTCTCGGATCGAGTGGAAACAATCGCAGAGGCGTCGATGGTCCGGTAAGAAAAAACAGCGAGAATGGAGAACGTGTAATGAAATTCGGCGAATTCCAAGAGAACTACAATTGGATCGAATGCGATTCCACGAGTTTCCCGGGTAAAAAGTATTATTATAACCTCAAAACTTATTGCAAAACGTGGATCAGGCCGGTTTCGAGATACATCAGTTTACCGAAGTTCTCGATGGTAAGAACGATAAGGATGATAAAAACGGAGAATGAACGAAGCTCGCGTTCCACGAGCCTGTCGTTCATTTCTATTTACATTTTTTGCGCGAATGTTTCTGTTTCACACCGGCCACGGCGTTAATTCGTTTGTTCATTCTTTCAGTCGATGTATCCGACAGACGTAAGAGCGGAGGAGTGCCCGGCCGTTTCAGACGACGGCGACTGGGGAAGCGAAAAGTTGAAATTGCACAGGAACATTATGGCGATGAATTTCGACTGCTACAAGGAGAATTCCGACAGTAACAATACGAGCAAATCCTCGAATTGCACGAACGATCGCATCTTCGAGAGCCAGAGCGTCGACAACTATAACGCGGCCAGAAACTTTTTCGACAAAAGCAATTTGTGGACGGACTTCAGTAGATCGCCCATTCCTCATGCGGCGAATTACGTGGAGGCTGAGTATAGTTGCTCGGAGAAGAGTTTGAAGACGAATGAGCGTACGGCAAATAATAAGGTATCTAGAGTAAAACAAACTGAGAATGACAGAGAGTCGTCCGCGTCTTCTGCTTGCAGTTGCATGTTCTGCATTCCGCAAAGTCGAAATTCGATGAACGAAGAAAGTCCCGATAGGGTTGACGTTCCTACTATGAAAAATATCGTATCTCTGAAGTCTGCATCGCGGAGGAATAGTAAGAATGCGAAGAAAGAAAATGAGGTGAAAAAACGAAAACCGGAAAAAATCATATGCGAAATGTACGGAACTCGCACGATTAATTATAATTCCGAATTATCGGAGATAGAGATACCTAATTGTTTTAAATCTTCTCGTCTGAGCGATTCGAGTTTCACGGGCTCCACTGCAACAAAGCCTGTTGGCTTGAACTTCAAGATTCCTAAAATACGTGGCTTTAAAAAGCCTCATCCGTATTTGGTTCAAAACCTAAATCTAAGCGAATCATCTTCCTCTTCATCTTCCTCCTCATCTTCGAGTTCCTGCTCTTCCTCCTCTTCCTCTACGTGTTCCTGCTCTTCGCCTTCCTCCACTTCCTCCTCCGCTTCGCCTTCCTCCACTTCCTCCTCCGCCTCTTGCTCCTGCTCTGTCTCTTCTTCTTCTACAAAAACGTTAAGCGCATCCAACATTTCTCATACTTTTAAAATCGATTCATCTGCTAAATTTTATGTAAACTGAAGGTTCCTTTAATTTAATAGTTAAGAGAGTTAAGCAACTCTTTTAACTTTTTTAATATAGTTGCACAATGTTTTGTTATATTATTTGGTTAGTTTACTCTTAAGAAGTTCCAGAAAAATGGTTACCCTTTCCCTTGAGTATTGGGTTGCCAAACAACTTCCTTTACATGTTTTTCTTTACGCATCTTCGACTATCTAAGAGCGTTTCGCTGTATCGTCGACAAGTGATATGCCACATCCTCGACTTTACCGATTTGTAAAACGTTTTCTCAGTTTCCTTTATTTTTACGATTAGACTCAAACTAATTTTAGTACATTGTATAAGGTATACCATTTTTTGAAAAACTGTTTACAATTTCTTTTTTTTTTATTTTTCCCGAGTTTTAAAGCTCTATATATATATATATATATGTGTGTGTGCGTGTGTATAAAAGAATATGATTCTTGCCAAGAATGTGCGAACAAAGTATTATTTATAAAATATTAAGTTATTAGATTTTTGTGAAATATATGAGATTGCCTAACATTCTAGTCTGTTTTATTAGAATCCGCGTCCTTTTAATGAAGACAGTAGAGAGAGCAGCCTCGTAAGAAGCCACTAGGAGCCATTTCTAGCGACGTAACAATCGTAGCATCGAGAGGAAGATAGCGATCGTAGCAGTACAAGAAGATGGAAACAGGTGCACATAACCAGGACTAACTGTGGTACGTCGATATACGGCATTCTACGTGATTCCACGTTGCGCTACGTAGACGTGGAGTCTCTCGTCTCGGTTAGTGCACGAGAGTCCGCGTTTTTACTGGTTCCAGCCATAGTGCTTAGCCATGAAGCACCACGGACTGTAGAACTCAGTGCACCTTGTGCAGATAGCGAGGCAACAGCCCGTGAAGTCGCACGAAACGAAGGCCTCGGGCGGAATCGCGGTTCAAGGGAACGTATTCTCGTCGCTCGCTTGTATTCCAGCTCTCGGCTTAGCCGAGCAATGGGAAAATAGACTCGCTCGGCATTTCGACGCTATTCGTCATTCCCGCAACTCTTGTCCAATTAGATCTGGAAGAAACTCTGGCGAACGCAATGACCCCCACGAATCTTACACCTCCCTCCCGAGGTCATTTCTTTCCAGAACATTCCAATTTCTCACTGGGTGGGAATATTTCTTCTTTTTCATCACCATCGTCTTCTACTCCTTCTTCTTCTTCTAGGTGTTCATCGTCCCCGAACATTGCGGATCTTTCACGTGATTGAATTAAGAAATAATTTATGTGGAATTAGGATCAGGATCAGGATCAGGATTAGAATTAGGAGTGGCTTTAGCCGCTGCCGAGAATTTCTGATGCTTTCTAGGAATTGTTCGAGTTCATTGGATTGATATATCTGGAAGGTAGTTGTGAGAGAATGGCGTGGGGAACACGACAGAATTTACATCTCCAGCATGACTGGGGTATGTACGCTTCTGTGTATGCGACCGTGCGTGTGCGCGAGTACATTATGTACAGCAGTCGAGTTCCCCGAGCATTATACTTTTCTGTATTTTGATTTCCACATGCCATTCGCGCCGGCAAAAATCACGGCCGGTTTTCAGCCTGGCATATGGTAGACGTTACCTCTGCGCGGACGTTTATCTGCAGCCGGCGCGACCGTCTCACGGCTATTATCCAACCCGTCACCGTCAGACGAAAAGACTAGAAACTTTTATGCAAAAAATACAAACCCAGCAGAGCCGAAGGAAACGTACCCCGGGACGTAAAACCTTTAAACTCATCCTTCACAATGCTACTTTAACACAATGAAGAACCTATAAAACCGTTCTCCAGGTTCTCTAGCTAGTTTCTTCTCTATGTGGTGATTACTGCTCCATTTATCTGATAACACCACGAAAAGAGATTCGAGATTCTAAGAGGGACGATTCGATAGAATCTGATTCGTCAATTCGTAACGAGCGAAGATTTGGAGAACTTAATGGTCGGATCCTTTTTGGGTCCACTTGACCCTCGGTCATCATTACTTATTCTTATCCAAACGATGCACCACGTGTCCTAATCTGTAAAATCGACGTGTTATAAGAAGCCCTCATCAGTAAAAGAGGCATTAGAGCATGGCTAGATGTATATTAACGTTATTACAGAGCCCACAATTTTATCGTGTAACGAGAGCCAAGGGTTCGGATACGACTAGCGCAGATAAAGATCGCTGTCCGTGAACTTTGCACCGTGAGAGAAGTTTTCTTCGCTTAACGAGCCATACCATGGTTTCCGCGCTTCGGGACAATATCTACTTTGGTTAATTTTACCTTCCAAACCTCTAGAAACGTGGACGATGCACGAACGGAATAATCTTCCTGGATTTAACTCTAAAATTTCAACCTATTCTTATTTTCTTTTCATTATCGATAGCAATAATTTGATTATCTCTAGAAAAGTTTTAAACTTATACCTACTCACACAAATTTCACTTACTTTATTTGATATTAAACTATAGCGGAGATCTATCTTCTATTTTGGATGATGGAAGAATTTTTATAAGTCATTCAAAAAAAATCTGTATTTATACATAGACTTTTTTAGCAAGGATAAAATAAAATTTTGAATTAAAATTACGTTTTCTTAATTTGGCAACGCTGTCCGTATTTATCATTGGTGGATAAGATAGTTTCCTACTGCCATTGTTGTTACTAAAAGTTGGTAAGATTGGTTTATTTTTTAAGGTTATGTTTTACAGAGAGCTCACGTGTAGACGTGCAAGTGTAGCACGAGCTTGAAGTTTTTTAAAGTTATTTAGTATTAATAGTTACTAAAAGTTATTAATATGGGTCGTCATAAGAAGGTATTAATTTATGTTATTAAACTGTCGTATACTGATCGATTAATTAAATAAATTCTCTTTTAAAATAGGGTCGTTGCGTGAAACGTAACAAACAAATACATAACACGGAAAGCGAAGAATTGGTTAATGCACCTCATTCGTTTGTAATTCATCGAGGTTTACCAGGAGATCACATTGTGGAATTAACAAGAGATTTTCGTAAAATTATGGAGCCATTTACGGCAGTATCATTAAAGGAAAGAAAAAAGAATTCATTGAAAGATTTTGTCTCCATAGCTGCTTTGTTTCATGTCACTCACATGTGCATTTTTACTAGGACAGAATTTGGAATATATCTAAAGATTTGCAAGTATGTTCGTATAGATATGTCAATTCATTAATTTTTAGTATATGTATAATAAATTTTTGTCAAATAACTTTTTGTAGATTACCAAGAGGACCTACGTTATCTTTTAAAGTACAAGATTTCAGTTTAGCTCGTGATGTTGTTTCAACCTTAAAAAAACAATTAGTTTTTGAAGAAGCATTTAAAAGCTCTCCTTTAGTTATATTAAATAATTTCAGTGGGGAGGGAATGCATTTGAAATTAATAGCAACTACTCTACAAAATATGTTTCCTACTATCAATATAACTTCAGTAAATTTGAGTACAATTCGACGTTGTGTATGCTTAAATTACAATACATCAACAAAAACAATTGACTTCAGACATTATGCTATTAAGGTTGTACCAGTTGGTTTATCTAAGGGTGTTAAGAAATTGGTGCAAGCAAAAGTTCCTGATTTATCCAAATGTCAAGACTTTTCTGAATTTTTAACAAAACCAACATTATCAGAAAGTGAAGCAGAAGATGATGCTACAAGTCATGTAACGTTACCGCAAAAGTTATCGTCCAGAGGAAATCATGAAAACAGCAAAAGTGCCATTAAACTCTTTGAACTTGGACCAAGACTCACATTACAGGTAAATACTTTCTTCTTTGAAGTTGCGGTCACAATTGTTTTCTTACTCCTTAAATTATTTTAGCTAATAAAAGTTGAAGATGGTCTTTTGGATGGTGAAGTATTATACCATGAATTAGTACACAAGACTGAGGAAGAAAAATTGATTATCCAGAAGAAAAGAGAAGAGAAAAAGAAATTGAAAGAAAAAAGGAAGAAGGTGCAAGAAGAAAATAAAAAGAAAAAGGAATTGAAAAAAGAAGAACATAAAGAAAATTCTCTCAAAGGAATAAAGAAGAAAAGAGAAAATGATACTTTGTTGAAAAAAATAGCAAAAGAATCTCAAGAGGAAAATGTCGTTGAGGATGACGATGATGCGCAATACTATCGGGAAGAAGTTGGAGAGGAGCCAGATCGAGGTATGTTATATGTTATATGTTAATAATGATTATTACATAATAGATTCTTTATAATAAGTGTTTCATTTAAATTAATATTTGACAATATCATTACAGACTTATTTGAGAAAAAAGTTGGTGAAAAAAGGCCACGTAGATTTGCACCAAACTACAAAAGTAAAAAACAGAAAACTTCTAAATCAGGTTAATGCAAGTATTTAACATCCGATTAGTAATCTATTGTATATTTACATAAATTAATGTATAATGACATATTTTCATTATATTTCTATTTGTAAGGAAAATGTATATTAAACATATTTTACAAGTAAAACTCGTATCGTCATATTTTTATTTCAACTTATGTAATTTGTACATCAAACTTTACATGAGTTAAATTAAATTAACTTTAAGCTAAAGTACTTATCGCATATTATTAATATACTTTAATTAAATATAAAAATATAAACCTCTCACTAACTTTTATTGTAAATGCAAAACATTCATGTGTATAATAGAGATAATACGAAACTATAAATTTATTAATAATAATTTTAATCCATCTAGGACTTACATTCTTAATTTTAGTCGCGCTTTATAAAAAAATATATTTATTTACAAATTAATAATTATTCCACGTCTTCGGTCTACTTTGTAATGGTAATAAATTTTCCAAGATATTAACTGGAACGTTTTCCTTCATAGCTCTAGATCACAAATATACAAAAACTAGTTAGTTTAGATAAAAATAATATAGTTTAACTTAATCTCTATTCAAGTTTGAAGCGTCATGCTGGTAAATTCTGAATTAATGTGTACATGCATAGTGAAATGTTGACTACATATCAAAAATACACATAACTTTATAAATTATCTTTTAACTATTTCCCAATTTAAACAGTGCATATATTATCAGAAATTTAAGTATACTTTGTGTTTCAACGAGGTAAAACCAAATTTTAAGGGGTTGTAGAGGAAGTAATTCTAAAATGAATTTAAATTTACCACATTTCAGTCCGAAGCTTTATTTGCTATTGATTAGACAGAGACAGTTAGCCAATTGAAGTGAGATAACACCATTCTGCCTTACTTTGTTAATTGTCTCTGTTCATCTAATAGTGTTTTAGTATTATTAAACGTCTAGAGAAACTACCTTCATTCCTTGAAAAGTGGCAAATGCAAGAGTATCTTAAAACGTCTCTCTCTCTCTATAATCCTTTAAAGTTTGGAACACCGCGTTACACACAGTAGTATATCTTAATGTGCGCTTTAACAATTATATAGATTTAAATAAGAAAATAGAAGAAAAAACATGCAAAAAAAGTCAAGGTTACTTGTGAAAACTATTCAACAGCAGTCATGATAGTTTTCTAAGTTAATTATTAACTGTTAATTAAATAAAGAAAAAAGATAGTGTCAAAGAGCAGTAAAGTTCAAAAGAAAAACTTCATGCAGAATAAGAATATTTCTCACTCTTTGATATTTTTATCAAAGGTAGGTCGATTTTTCACTCTTTCTCGGTCGGCTTTAATTTCTTGAACTACATTAATGGGTTGCAAGACACGAGATTCCTTTTCGTTATTTGTTTCTGTCAGTTTCAACATTCCTTCCAACTCAATTATACGTTGTTTACGTTTACGGCAGCAATCCTTCAATGTAAGTTTATCTTTTTCTAATTTTTCTATTTTTATATGATCCTGAAAAGAAACGATTTCATCGTCAAAGCAAATGTTATAAGCTCAAAGGGATTTTTAATCAACTTACCTCAACAATTCCACTGCTAGAACTACACAAACGTAATCGAGGTACTTCTGGAATACTTTGCGTTGATTTATCCTTTGTATTTTTTATTGAACTTTGGCTCGTTATTATGGAAGACTGAAGTTTCTTCATTTCTAATTCCAATTGGATGTTCTGCAAAAAAGATTATTTAATACAGACACATTTCGTTAAATTAGAAAAAGAAAATGCATTTACCTTGTGCTGAAGCATCATTAAAGTTTCCTGTAAATCCTTGCATTTCTTCTGAAATGGAAAACTCTGACTCTGTATCTGCATCTCTAAAGTGGCAATTTTTCCGTTCTTAGACACTATTTCCAGTTCTTGCTCTCGCAGTTTTTTCTTCAGTTCTGAAGGTGAATCTGGTAAATCGTAACTGAAAGCTTTATCGTCCTCGATTTCTAATTGGCGATTTTGATTAAATATTTCATTTCTGATATTTCTTCTTCTGACCAACGCTGGGCTATCAGATTTTTGACTAAAACTAATGTTCCCTCTGGAAGAATCCATTCCCTCAGAACTTTTCACCTTCCTTATCAAGTCGGAATATTCAATTTTCAAAGAACCAAAGGAATTGATTTTCTCATATAACTTATTTATTTCTAACTTGCAAGCAGATAATTCTTTGTCCGAATTCTTCAATTCTAATTGGAGTCTTTGATTCTCCTCTCTTAAAGCTTTTATTTCTTCGACATCATTTAACGAGGTTTTGCTAGATAACGTTAAGAATTTATCTTCCAATATAGCATTTTCCTTGTTTATCTCAGTGATCACATTTGCCAGCTCTTCAGCTTCTAAATCAAGTTCCTTATTTTTTCTTATTAACGATTCATTTTCCGATTTATATTTCTGAATCTCTTTATTCTTCGAGTCCAATATTATTTTCTTCTCTTCCAATGCCATGGCAATTTTATTCTTTTCTTGAATAAGATTATCATATTTGTCTTCCAAGTCCAAATCATATTTCTTCGACTTGTACGAGGAAAGTATTTTATTTATTTCCTTATTCTCTTGTTCCACAAAATCGAGTTTTGCCTTAAGACTAGTATAATCGTTTAGCAATTGAATTTTACTTTCTCGTAATTCTGTGATGCAATTACTGGCCCCGTCTAAATTAGTTTTCAATATTTTATTCAATTCTTTTAATTCGTCGAATTCCTGTTCAACTTTTCTCTTATCTGTACTGTTTCTTACTTTTTTCTCTAATTTTTCATTAATTTTCTCCAAATCCATAAGTTTTTTCGATGAGCTTTCTAGATCATTCAATAACGATATATTTTTATAGTTGATTTCGGTTATTTGTTTATTTAATCCGGCATTATTTATTTCTAAAACGTTGATACGCTCTTCCATAATTTGTGTTCGTTTTTCAGCATCTACTTTAAGAGCTTCAATCTCAGTTTTATATTTTTCCAAGCACTTTGTTCTTTCCACTATCTGTTCCTTCAAAATTTCGTGCTCTGGCATAATAATTTCCAATTTGTTCTTATATTCCGACAATAAGTCACATTTATGTTTTAAATGTTCTGTAATTTCACGAATACGCGTTTCCTTAGCCACAATGTCCGCATTTACTTCATTGTAAGAATCATTTAATTGCCGTAACTCACATTCCAATTTCTGACAACACTGCTGACTGTACGATAATTCTTTCGATTTAATTTCTATTAAATTTTTCAATTGCAATTCATTAGCTTCCAATCCTTCGATAGTACCATTACATTCCATTACCTTCGTTTTATATGCTTCTATCGTCGATGTCAATTCTTCTACTTTACGATCATTTTCTTCTTTCATAAGCTTCAATTTTAATTGCGATTCCATCTCTCTATTCTCGATATCTACCTTTTGCGCGGCCGAAATTACTTCAATTTGTTGAATATCTACTTTCGATTGTTTCTCCAATTCTGTCTGAAGAGCATTATTTTCTTTATCTAAATCTTCCAATCTCTCTAGAAGCACCGTTTTTTCATGCGTTACTTCTTTCAAAGTGTATTCCAATTGTGAAATTTTTTCTTGTAAATTTTCGGAGACCTTCTCTTGTTGCGTCAATGAGCCTTGCAATTTTTCTACCTCGATCTCGAGTTCTTTTGACCATTGAGTAGCTTTTTTAACATTATCCGCACTCTGTTCTTTAATATCATTGATCTGTTTTTGCCAGTATTTTGCGAGTTCTTTGTGCTTTGCCATAATTTCTTGTACAAATATTTTCATCAAGTCATTTATGGATTTACTTTTCAATGTTTCTAGATTCATCTTACTTTCTTTAGATTTTAATGAAACTATTTCATTGATTATGCATGTTTGAACTTTCTCGTGCTGCTCGTTTAATTCTAAGATTTGATTCTTTTCTTGGGTTTCCTCTTGTTTTTGGTCATTTCTCTTCTGTAGACTCTCCATTTCTTCTTTTAACTTATTACTTTCTTCCGTGTATTTGGACAAAGTTTCATTCAAGACATTTATCTCATCTTGCAATTTTGTAATGTTCTCTTCGTACTTAAATACGATAGATTTCTCTTTTTCATGATTTACATCAATTAATTTTTGTAATTTTAATATCTCTTCCGTTAGTTGATTATTTTCAGTCACGTATTTAGCCGAAGTTTCATTAAACAGCTTCAATTCGTTGTGAAGCTGTTCAATGTTTTCTTCGTGCGTCGTAATAATGTTTTCCTTACTTTCGATCGTATTCTCTAATTTTTCTATTTTTATTCTCAAATAATTATTTTCTTCCTCGTATTCAATCAAGTTGTCATTTAAAATCTTCAATTTGTTTTGTAACTGCGCAATGTTATCTTCAAAACGTAATTTTACGGTCTTCAATTCTGAGATAAATTTTAGCTCAAAATTTTCTTTGATGTACAGCAATTCCGATCTTTCCTTTTCCAAGCCTTCCAAAGAATTTTTCAAGACTTTGAAATCTTTACAGTCAGCATTAAAAGCTTCTATCGATAAATCAAGCAGATTTTGTACACATTTTGCTTCGTTCTGCTCTTTCGTCAACGTTTTCTCTTTTATTGCATTTTCTAGCATTGCTACTTTAGTCTTCAACATACTATTCTCTTGAATAAAATCTGACAATTCTTTACTTAATTTATCTGACTCTTCTTGAATCTCTTGCTGACTTATCTCACACGTCGTTGCCCTATTGATAGTTAATTCGTTGTTTAGTTCGGCAAGTTCTAACTTATGCTTTAGCTCAGTAATTTCTTCACACAATCCAGTTACAGTGTGCTGTGATTCAATCATTTTCTTTCCATCATCTTCGTTCAGCGAACTTTCATTGGTAAATGAAACTTCTATTACTCGATTTGGATCAGAAACAAGAATAGATATATTTGTCTTATTAACATTTTCACTATTTTCTGATATTTTTGTAATTTCAGTATTTGTTTCTACCGAATCTTCTTTTTCTATTTCTAATTTATCTCTAAAAGAACAAATCTGAGTATACAATGAAGAAATAATTAATCTCAATTCATCGAGAATGGTTTGGTCATCGTCATATTCAATACGATAATTAGATATTTCTTTTCCAAATTTAATTAGATCCTGAAGCTCTGTGACTAGATCATAATGTTCCTTGATAATTTTCTCGGATTTAGACATTTGTTCTTCTAAATCTCTATTAGTTTCTTTTAATACCTGCATTTCACCAGAATGCTTTTCTTTATGAGTAATATATTTAGTAAGTTTTGCTTGAATTTTGGACACTTGCTTGGCAATATTGCAAAAATCAAGATTCAATTGGCCAATATCTTGTTCAAGTTTGCTTATTTTAGCTTGACGTTTGCTGAGCTTCTCTTTTACTGGAGTACTATAAGTTAAATTTGTAGATTCCGATAAATTTTCCATTTTTAATTTTTCTACTTCACCGCTCTTTTGATCACACAGATTTTTGAACTGTTCACTGCTAGTTCTTAATGTTTCTAATTCTTCTTGAAAAGCTTTCACCTCAAGTGTGCTATTATTTAAATCTACAAAACTCGAATTACAAGTTTCATCTGTACTCGTGTTTAAACCTTCAATCGCTTTCATTCTTAATACTTGAGTTTCCGCGTATGTTCGTTGAAAATGTTTTTCAGAATCTTCTATCCTGCGAGATAATTCTTTCATGTCATCTTGAATAAGTTTTCGACTAACATTTAATTCTTCATGATATGTACAATTAGCGCAAATTTCCGACTGATTAAGATCGTGCTTTTTCAATTGAGAAAACGAATGCTCGTCACTCGAAGCAGGTGAAGCTATTTGTTTGTTCTCGTCACAATACATAGACAAATTTAAAGTATCATCCATCGATTTATCCAAATGATTTATGTTGTATTGCAATAATTCAGAAAGTCTTGGATTACTATTTCCATTATTTTCTTCTTTTACTTTTATTATTTCACGTTTCAAATGCTCATTTTCATCTTTAATTTTCTTCAATTTAATTTCATTTTCATTAGATTCTAAATTCAAAGACATACTTTCAACTTTGGTTCTTAACGTTTCATTCTCGTTCTTAAGAGAATCATTTTCTTCTAATTTTTCCATTAGATCAGAGGAAAGTTCTATGTTTTCCTTGTTCAGTTGTTCATTGCTTTCTTTCAGACTCTCAAATTTAATTTTATACTCACATTCGTGTGGTAAGCTAACATTACTATTTTCAACTTTCAGGTCATGAATACTTCCCTCTGATTCCAAAATTTTATTGTTTTCTTCATCTTTCATTTCTAAGTTTTCTTGCTCCAATTGATTAACTTTACTTTCTTCTTTAATTTTTGATATCTGAGTTTCAAGTTCCTGAATATTTTTCTTATAATCATCTTCTGCTATTTTAAACTCATTAGTTTTTTCCTGCAATAAATTACTCAAATCCGTATTCTCTTTGGTTAATAAGATAACTGATTGCTCAAGCTCTTTCACGCTAGCACTGAAACTCTCTATATCAGCTCTAATTTCTTCAGATTTGGAGTTTTCTAAATCTAATTTTTTTTGCAAATTCGTATTATCTTCTTCAAGCGCTACAATTGTAGCTTTCATTTCCAATATTTCTTTTTCATATTCCTCATAATCTTTATTCTCCTCGACGGCAATTGGATTTTTAGATTTTAATTCTTTATTTTCTTCTTCTAGATTTTTTTTATGGGACTCTAATTCAGCTATATAAGATTCTAAACTTTTAACGTTATCATCTGCTTGTTGATTATTTATCTTTAATTTATTTAATTCTTCTTTTAATTCACTTGAAATTGTTTCATAATTTTCTTTTTCCAACGTGACCTTTATTACTTCAGATTGCAGCTCTTCTCTCACCTTAGTTACATCTTGACGTAATTGTCTCGATACTCGTTCATACTCGTCTCTTTCCGACTTGATATTCCGCAATAGCGTTTGTAATTCTGTCGTTTTCCTGGTTAAATCTTTACACTCCTCTTGTAGACGTTTTTCATTTTCTACCTTTTCCGACTTAATTTTTTCAATTTCAATCTTTAACTCTGATATACATTTTGGATCATCCTCGTGATTACACGGTTTTTCGTTAAGAATTTGTTTTTCTAATACTGTATATTCTTGAAGTTCATTAAATTCTTTTTGTAAATGAGAGAGACGATTTCGTAACTCAATTTTTGGTGTACCGGGACTATTTATTTGAACTGCAGTATTCTTTCTTTCTGGTGAAGCATAACTATTATCATTCATTTTGCTATTTGTATTGGCTACAAAATATACTCTACGTTTAGTAATTGTTGACGGTAAACTTATCTCTTCATCACTATCATTTATTCGTTGATTTTCGCTTTCTATAAGGTCTACTTCAAAATCTTCTAGTTTAGTTTGGAATGATTGATCCTTAATCATATTTTCATAATTACTACATTTTTGTGGTGAAGTTTCTACAATGGTTTCTAATGTTTTTAAGGCTATCTTTTCAATAATCGAAAATCGTTGAGGCGTCTTATTTGGTCCTCCCCATGTTCTTCTTCGTAACGATTTGATTTGAAATGAATCATCTTCAGTTGCACTATGACTAGAAATAATACGAGTCTCCAATAACTGAATACGTTTTTGTAAAGATTTGATGTTTTCATCTTTTTCCTGTACTTGTTCCTGAGTTTGCTGCTTAGATTTCTACAAAATTAATAACAATAAGTATGCATATAATATAAATGTTGAATGGTTTTTTTTAAAATATCCTGTATACCTGTAATTCCGTGTTTAATTTTTCAATCTGTTTTGAATAACGTTTTAGTAATGCAGCATCTGACATAACTTCATTCACTTGTGGCTTATTTTTAATATTTTGAGCTCGGGAAGCAAATCTAAAGAATTAAGAATTTGAGTCTCTTTTCCTAAATTAAAATATTTAACTCATAAAACAAAATTTAATCAAATACTGACGCCAAAGTACAAGATGATTCTTCAAAGGCAACAGGTGTCATAGTACAAATTATACTAGTCATTGCATTACCACCTAATGAAGCTTGCAGTAGTCTTGTTAATTTACTATTGCGAAAATTAATGAATTTTGTTCTATCTGGTTCACTTAGTTGGTTTATTACCAAACCCAAATTATGCAGTGAAGTATTAATATAGCATCCTTCTTTTAAACGTTCTCCAGTTGCTCCTGTTAACCTTGCTCTTTCTGAACCTGCCAAATCTACCAAATTTAATTGTGATACTTGAACTGCGCAACCTGAGTCTGCTCCAGATTCACGACTCTCAATAGTCTAAACAATTAAATAATTAAATGAAATAATTATCATCAATTACATTTATGAAAAGTTTAACTGAATAATATTTACTATACGGAAAATTGTATGACTTCGACTACTGTGCTCATTCATATTTGTTTCTCCTACTCTCCTATATTTTTCACCTTTTCTCATTATTTCTAAAACTGTTTCTGGACAATTTGTAACTTCTTCTTTGCACTTTACAAAAACATGGCCTTGCGAATCCTCGTGTATTTTTAAATCTTCATCTTTATTTTTAACTAATAAGTCTATCACTTTTTCATTATAGATTTCTAAATACGATACTCTATAAAACAAACATTTTATTTATATAAAAAAAAATTCTTAAATATCCAAAACATACGTTTCTATTTTATAATACTTTAAATAACCTCAATAAATATTCTCGGCCAATAGTTTGTTCAATTGCGTCAAATAAATATTCCACGGTCAAAGGTATTATTCCAGGTTCCTCTGGTGTTCCCATCATAGTATACGTTTTTCCAGAACTGGTTTGCCCATAAGCAAACACAGTTCCATTGAATCCTTTTACTGCAGCATCAATAATTGGTTGTACTATCCCCTTGAAAATATCATTGTTGCTTGAGTCTTGATCAAAAATGTGATCTGTAATATTTATAATGCATTAATGTATTGTGAAAATATTTCATTTTTTCATTAATAAATATCTCATTAAAAATCATGTAATTCATGCACTGAGCAACAAAAGTTAGTTCCATTAATGAACATATGATAAGAATTATAATATAAAAAATTAAATATGATTATATCTACACACACATACCGAAAAAAAATCCACCATCTCCTCGTTTTTTATACTCTGAATCAGTCGCAATAATTGAATTTCCAGAAATCTCCCATTGCAATGTCAGATTTTCTTCTAGTTCTCGCTTTAATAATGGTCTCACTTTAATAGCTACTTTTATTTGGCTATCTGACATTTTTGTGTTTACAGTAAACTACAGATATATCACTAACTATTCTCTTTATATTACTATTATACCTTATATCATTACATCTTTAACATAATACAAATTACACATCACACTTGACGCCCGAAAGTTAACCGCCAAATAAAATCATTTGAAAACTGACCATAGCGACCTAGCATATTCGCTTTCAAATTCAAATACTACGAGATTAATATCGCATTTTGATTGGTAACAATGCAAGACTTCGACCAATAAGAGCCTCCAACTGTAAGGCCAACGAATTAGAAAATGGATTGCATAATCACCTCGCATGCACCAATCACGAAAATAAGCGTTAATTCAAGTTATCCGATTGGTCCATTCATTTTGTGCCGCCTCATTTAAAATGCTTTACATGAATTTTATTAATTATCATAAAATTTATTAGTTTATTATAATATTTTTCAGGGAGAAAAAAGAAAAAATCGGAATGCCCTGCAGGAATATTGCTGAGCCTTAAAAGGACACACAAACTGATATTAAATTAACAAAACAATATCATGTACTTGCATTAATATATTTTATTTTAACATCTACAAAATCGTGGATATGAATATTGTGGGCAATTCATTAATTAAATTAGAGCAAATACAAATCTGGTATAGAGGTCGATTGACATTTAATCTAAAATATAAAAACCAATGGAATTGTTAAATATTATCAACATATAATTATACAAATCTTATATCGTGCTTAGAAGAGACAATACTCTTAAAATAGCGCAATCCCTTAAGTGAGCAAAGCGTGACTGGACTGAATGTCTATATTCTTATTAAGAAAGAATAGACACAATCCTATTTCCATCTATTGCATTTTAATTTTTTTTTTAACTTTCCTTTTACACGACACACCGTTCTCTACATTTTGCATTACATATTTCAATTGCTCATCTACCAATAAATCAAAAGCATTTTCTTAGAATGCTCTTGCTTTATTTCTTCGTCTCAAGATGAGACTAAATATAGCAGCTTTCTTCTTACTATATCCTTAGATATCTCTAATCACTTGATTCATCATTTATAATTCTTTAAATAAAAAAGATCTTTTTAGTGTATACTATATATTATATATACTATGAAAATATAACAATAAACTTAAGTAACAAATCCTTATTTGGACGGATTATGGAAAGGCAAGAATGATGAGTTGTTCCATAAGCTATATAGTTTCTAAACATGATTGAATAATTAAGTTTGCATTAAGATCAGTACCCACTTAACATATTACCTGTTAATCATTTGTATACTCATCAACGCAAATATGACAGATCACATAAACCATGATTATATGTATTTTCTCCATGATCATTACTTATCGATAAAGCGTAAAATTTGTACAAAAAGTTGGAACAAGTATGAAAACTGATTTAAAGTTAAAGTTTTTCCTGAATTTTCGTCAGTAACATCAATTGATCTCATTTTTTTGGTATTCTTTAATTTTTTATCAAACCTCCGTTCATTGCTTCCTTAGTCTAATATACTTTTGACTAGAGAGAAGTTTTACGAATAAATTAAACTATTTAATGGCAGTTTTTCTTTTAAATCAGTCATATTTTCATTTCATTTGATATTTTAATCATTTGATCATTATTTTTCATACGACGAAGATGAGGGTAAAACAAGCGATGGTGGTAAACTGGTTGTACTTGTCAGTGTAGAGTCTAATTTTCTGGCTTCGTGTTCCAATAAAACTGCATCCAATGATGGATCTTGCGCCACAGTCCTTAATGAATCTCCCAAAGCCTGTCTCAGATGCTGCATTTCTCGACCAGCACGCGAACTTCTCAAGACATACAGCTGGCGACGTTTGATTTCCTGGCTGAGTTGTTCCCGAAGCAGTTGAATCTTCAAGATCAAACGATTAAACATCAAAAAATTGTCGTGTCTCTTAATAAACAATTCGATCGTTTACCTGACTCTCTAAACGCAGGATTTGCTGTCTATGACTTTGCTCTCTAGCTTCCAGTAATTTTTCAGCTTGCAACTGAGCGGCCCTCAATCTTTCAATCTCTCCGCTTCTATCTCGATTCGAATCTAACAGCGAACTCGAATGCACGTGCAACGTTTTCGTTTTAATAAGCTCCGATTCTTTCTCCGCCAACTGAGTTTCTAGCTTTCGAATTTTCAATTTTAACTCCCTGTTATCTTGTTCCAGACTATCGTTTGCCAAGTTCGAACTTAGAAACTCAGCGTGCGACTTCTCTGATCCTTCATAACTCTTGCCGCGAATATTACCGGATTTTAACGATGATAATTGGCGTTCTAAACTACGTTTTTCAGATTCCAGTAGCTTTACCTATTGAATCGGCAAAGATAAAATGAGTTGATAATTTGAAAAAATGTTGAGAATTAAAAAATGCTCGGTCACCTTGTCATTTAAAGCTTCAAACTTCCCTTTATAATCACTCTTCTCTCTTTGTGCCACATGCAATTGTTTAAATAAATCATCGTCTTTGGCGGAACTACCATCCTGAGGCCAATTAGCTAATCGCAATTGGGCTTCTAATCCAGATCGTTGCACTTCGTTGTTGGCCAATTCATTTTGTAATCTGGCATTCTGATCTGCTAAAGTTTGATTCATGTGCCTCATATCAGTTAAGGCTTGCTGAACAGACTCCAAACGTTCAGATAACACTCTTCGCTCATTTTCTGCATTGGAGAGCTGTTTCTGCAGCTACAAACACGTTAAATTATTATCGTTGATTAATCGAATGATTTGATGCGAACCAATACCTGTTTCAATTTCTCGTCATTGCTATGAGCTTCGATTGTAATCTCCATAAGATTTCGCTGCAAACCATTAATTTCGCTCTTCAATTCACTCTCCGTTATGGAAGCCTTCTCAAGTGCTACATTTAACTGCTCTATCGTCGACTTTAACGACGTGCAACGTTCTTCCAAACTAGTTGCAGTATGACTTTGAGCTTCTACTCGATCTTGCAATTTTTGTATATTTGTCTCTTTTTCTTGTAACATCATTTGCAAACGTTGCAAATCTCCCTCTAAGGACATTCTTTGTAATTCTAATTTGGTTCCATGCGCTTCGCATCTACTCAATTCTTCTTGCAGGATTCGCTTGTCACTCTCTGATCTATTTAAGGATTGTCTTAATTTGTCCAATTTATCCTAAAAATTAATGTGTACATACGGTCAGAGAGAGAGAGAGAGGCTCTATATCTGACCCCGGCTAAACAATATTTATACGTTAAACTAATAGAAGCTACCTCGTATTGATTCCTTTCCTCCTGATCACCGCTCACTATTAATTCTAGGCTTATTACTTTTTCCCGTAATTGCTCAAATTCTTGGGTTTTTTGTATAAAAGCTTCAGTCTGTAAAAAAATCATTTCTTTCATAATAATAATATTTATATCGCAAGAAATATATTAATCGCGTTCCATTCTAATACCTGCGCTTGAAAAGCTGCTTTTTTTTGTGATAATTTTCCTTCTAATGTATTTTTCTCATCCTGCAGAGATCTTATATTATTCAAAAGTGTATTTAACTTCAGATCAACTTTATTTTGATTATCCTGAGATTCTTTAAGTGATTTTTTTAAGCTGGACAATTCTGTTTTATAGTCATCCTAAAAGCAAACAGTTCCGTATTAACTGGATCGTCCTACCAATATATAATTAAGTTCTAAACAAGCTTACTCTTTCGCGTTCAATTTGTGCAACTTGTTGCATCAAAGAGCGAACTCCCTTTCTTATCGCTTCGGGATCAACATCCAGTATAACGTCTCTGTTTGAATCTCCGTGATCTTGTACTGAAATTGAACGATGACCAATAATATTTCGATTTTTAAAGAAATTTCTATTAAAATTAGCTCAATTCACCACGAGCAGGACTCCATCTTCGTGAAGGGCTCATTAATTTAAACGGTATATTAACACTTCCATCCATTTGAATTCCAGCCATTCGACGTAAGGTAGTTCCAACACTGCTCAGTTTTTGCTCAATGTCTCTTTTAGCTGCTTCTAATTGTGACAATTGAGCATCCAGAGCTCTTACTCTCCCATCGGATCCTCCGAGACGTGCCTATATCACATTTCATTTATTTTAATTTACACTGCACACATTTTACTTTATCTGACATCTTTAGATCATTATCTTTGCAAAAAAAGTGAAGATCTTCACAAAATATACTTTAAGCTCATGTATCTGCTGAGAGGCATCGGCTAAGCAAACTTCCAGATTATGCTTTTCATCTTCAAGTTTCCTCTCGCGACAACGACTATCTTCCAAACGTTTGATCAACTCTTGCTCTCTCGATCTCCATCTTTCATCTTCTTCATCTGCACGAAGACGAAGTCTCTGCAATTCCTGCCTCGTTACTTCCAAACTTTTGTCTAGATCGACTACCTGTTAAGTACAAAAAACAAAAAATAATCATTAGTTAAGAACCATAAACGAACAATACTCGAAAACAGTACCTGTTTCTTCATTCCATGCAGCTGATGTTGTAAACGTTCCTTCTCCTCCATTTCGTTGGTTAGCTTATCTTGTAATTGCTTTTCATTATTTTGACTATTTGAATTATTATCATGCGCTTTCTGCAATTCAACTTGTACAATTCTAAATTGTTGTTGAGCTTGCATGGAATCTCGCTCCATATCGCGAATTTGTGTTTGTAATCGTGAGCGTTCACCATCGATCGTTATTTTTACCTCTTCCAGAGCTAGATGTAAAAACATATTTGATATAAGTATAAAAAAAAGTTATGTAATGTATGAAATCAAATAAATAAACAAATAAATATACCTTTTATCTTCTGATACGTCTCCTCCAAAGACCGGTTCTGCTCTCTCTTCTCACTTTCAATTCGTTTCACGTGCTCGCGTAATTCTTTATTACTTGTATAATACTTTTCTTTCTCATATGTAATATTCGTTAATTGTCTGCGTACATCTATCAGTTCTTTCCTTAATGACTCATTAACATTTTCCACTGAAATTCAACATATTAAATTAATTAAGAACTTTTAGAAGCAATAGTACTCTTTTTCATTCGTTTTTTGAATCAATCATACCATCTTTTAATTTTCGTACGATCTCGTGTAATTGATTTTGTACACTCTCCATTTTATTTTCCGTCATATGCAATTGAACTTGCAATTCCTCGTATACTTTTTGCGCGGAGTCTCGTTCTTTCCGTAATTCCTCAATCTTTAATTCCAGCTTAATTTTGTCCTCGTCCCCTTTTAATTTCGTTTCGTCTAATTTAATCTTTAAACGATTTGTTTCATCGCGCAGTTGATTTATGTTATTTCTTTCTTGATCTGTACGTAGAATAGCTTCTCTTTTAATTCTCTCTAGCGTACCTCTTTCTTCATCCAACTCTCGTAAAGCAGTTTCCAGTTTTTCTGTTAAAGCTTGTTGATCATGGTGGGCTAAGAGAACATATCAATTTTTATGTAAAGGCAATCGAGCAATTAATTTCTATAAATACGTACCCATTAATAGAGCCTGCTGTTTATCGCTTGCAGCTCTCAGAAGAACTTCTTCATGCTGTTGACAAACTTTGTCAATGTGTTGCTGCAATTCCTCTACTCTTTGCTGCAGTTGATTTATTTCTTCATTTTTCTCCCCGTCCAATTGAGATAATGATTGTTGCAATCGTTTTTCTAAAGCTATTCTAATCTGTTCTTTTTCCTCAATCAATTTTTTAATATTCTCATCACTTTGCTTCTTTAGATTAGAAATAGTTTGTTCAAACTCTGCTTCCTGATTACCATTTTGCTGTATTAAAGCCTTTTGTACCTCTTGCGATCGTTTCTCAGAAATTTCTAACTCTTCCTTTAATTTATCAATGTGGCTCTTCAAATTTTCCAGTTTTATCAGTGATTCCTTTTGCTCATTTTCTAATTGAGTCTTCTTAATATGAGTGGTCTCTAGATTAGTTTGGGTATCAAATAAAACACCTTCTAAAGTTTCTTTCTCACTTCTCATAGAAGTTAGTTGTTCTTGTAATCGCTGAAATTCTTTTTCATTTGTTTCTAAAAGTACCTGCAAAATATTCGATTAATAAAAGTTAATAAAGTTATATCGTCAATAAGTTGGCTTACCTGCTTTTCTTCATTATCTTTAACAAGATCTTCCAAGCTTCTATTGATTCTTGAATTTGTTTCATTTGCTTGCTCCAAGCGTTGCCCAAGCCTCATAAGTTCCTCGTTCAATGTTTCTTTTTTACGCGCTAATACTGATAATTGATTGCTTAAATCTCCTCTTTCACGTGTGACATGACCTAATTCAAGTTCAATCTTCTCTTTTTCTATTTCTAAAAATTTCGATTTCTCAGTTAAGCTGACTTTTTCTGACTCCAAATCTAAGCGCATTTGTTCCGCTTGCAGTAATTCTTTTCTTAATGATCCTAAGTCACTTTGCTGATCAGAACACTGAGTAGCAAATTTATTTCTTTCTTCCATGATCTGTTGAATCAAATAGTCGAGTTTATCATTGTGTAAAAAGAGAAAGAAAAAATAATATATACAAAAAAAACTAGAGAATTACCCTCTTAATATCTTCCTGCAATCTCTGTTTATCCTGCTCATTATTGGCATAGGCAGTTTCTAATTTGGCCAAGATATCTTGTAAATCTGATTTTTCTAATAATACGCGTTCCAATTCTAATTCGAGATCGCCTAAAAATTTATTATATTAATTAATTAATATAAAATAAGAATTAACTAGTACAAATTAAAATGAAATGGATTTAACTAACTTTTACTGTTTTCAATTTGAGTTATCAGCTGATCTGTTTCCAACTTTTGCTGCTCTAGCATATCTTTATCAAGATTAGCTTTATTTAATTCCTCTCTCAATGTCAGATTTTCTTCTCTGATTTTACTGAATTTATCTTCTTCGGAACGAATATTTAATTCCCTACAAAAAATTTCAGATAGATTTAATTTCAAAGATCAACATACAAATTATAAGATACACTTTTTACCTTATATCTGATTCTTTAGATATTCTTTCAAATTCATTCTGATGATAAACTTTTTCATCTTCTAAACTATCACATAATTTCTGCAGTTTGTAATAAGATTTTTGCAATTTTTCGTAATCCGTCTTCATTGTTTCTATCTATTAAATAAAAGCAAGAAACATTAATTAAAAGTATAAATTAAATGAATTTGATCATGAACATACCATATTATTAGCTTCTACTTTATTTTTTTCTAAAATATTTTTTTCTACTTTTATATTATCAAAACTTTTTTGTAAGACTTCTCTTTCTTGATTGAGTTGTGTGCATTGGGATCTTGTGGCGTCCAGTTGATCGGTAAGATCAGCAATTCTTATTTCTAAATTATGTGAATTTTCTTCAGCATTAGAGCATTGCTTTCGTACTAAAATCAACTGTTCTTTATTTGTTTGTAATTTGACTTGAAGTTCATGTATTGTCAATTGATATTTATGTAAAACAGCTTGAACAGCACTAATCGTGCTCTCGGCAAAAGCAGGAATTGTATTGCTTCTAACACCACGTTTTGGTGATCTTTGCGGGATAGATCCACTGGGAGATAAATGAATATGCGATGATTGTGAAATTTCCATATCACTTGTTTCGGCATCCTGAATAACTGCATGAGCAATTTCTCTCAAAGCAGACTGCAAATGTTCAACTTCTTCTTGTATTCGTATATTATTATTTACTTCAGTTTCGGCCTGTCCACACCTTTCCTCCTAAAAAAATAGATATTTTTTCCCTATCACGGATCATCTTAAATTTAATAGTTTTTCTAAAACTACTGACAGAAAATAAGCCGCACCAGTGTATGAAAATCTCTAATTAGTTGATTGATTCTATCATCTTTCGATCGATTCTCATTTTGCGCTATATCAAATTGCTGTTTAATGCTTGCCAATTCTGCCTTTAATTCTGATATTGTTTGCGCTTGCTGCATTTGTTGCGACACCTATATAATATATATATATGAAATTATAAGTAAGAGTTATAATAAGACATGCATTACAAATATTTAATAAGATTACCAAGGGTTGCGCCGCGTTTGCTTGAAGTTTTAATGCAAAGTGTGTAGTACCGCAAGCAGTAGCAATATCTTTGGTAGAGGCAGCAATGAAATTTTGTACTTTTGATAAATCTCTATTAGTTGCTGTTTTCATTTCTGCAAAGAGTCTTTTAACAGAAACTACATCTCTCCAAAGATTCAATAATTTATTATGTTCAGAAGTATAATATTCCTTGAATGATTGCTCCTCTTCTTTCCACTCTTCTTCTTTAATAGCTAATTCATCCCTTAAGTAATCCCAATCATTGCTTAATTTTTGTAAATCATTAGTAAGTGCTTCATTCGTTTGATGTGACTCTTCAAGCTGTTCTTTTAAAGATTTATTTAATTCTAAAAGCTTCTCGCATCTACACAGAGAAGGGATGAAAGTATTAAGCAAAGTATAATGTTTAAGTATCAAATATTTCTATACCTTTTTCTTTCATCTGCTAATTTCTTTAAAGCAGTATCTAGATCATGTATCTGTTCTTCTCGAATATCTCTAAGAGTCTGATGAACTGTACCTAATGTAGAACTTGCCGATACTGAACTATGAGGAGCTTTACTATTTTCACAGGAAATTGCTTCAGCCATTTGATTTTCTAATTCTGAACATCTTGATTTATATTGTAGAACCTTAAACAGTGTCATATTAATAAACTTTCATCTCAGACATTTGCTTACAATAGTTATTACCTTAGCTTGTAAGCGAGAAACAAGAGTAGTTTGATGTTGTTGCGCTTGTCTGTATGTTTCTAAACGTTTCTTATAGGTAGCAGTTTCTTCCTCTAAGCGATGACGTAATTCATAATTTTGCCTAATCAATGCATCTGGTGAAAAATCTTCTTCGCTGTCTCTGTCACCAGCACCACTAATACGACTTTGTTCTATTTTGCTGGTTGTCATTTTTTCAGGCTATAATTAATTTTATGCGAGTTAATGACAAATAAATTATTCTTTCAACGCAAGTCATTTTTTCATAATAAAATTACTCTCTACAATTAATTATACCCCAATTTATTATTAAAAACTGGGAATAATGAGACACACATCAGACAAGTAAAATCATAATGTATTATTATTTTTAAATGAAGAATACATCATATTTATATAATATAAAATATATTTGTATATTACAAAAGAATTCATAGCAAAATAAAGATCTTATTTTGTAGATAGGTTATGTTTAGGTTCATTTATTTATATTGATAGTGTTGCCATGTTACCGAATCTCAAAAAATATTGGCGCGAAGCTAATGATAAAGATTTTTTGAATTCAATTGGTCGCTTCTGCAACCAATCAAAACTTAAGCACTGGATATTTAATTATAAAAGCGGGAAAATGATAGTTTTAAAGATCCCATGGAATAAGGAAGGAAGAAATGTTTTGGGTGAGAAATTAAAAACATAATTTTGACATCGTTTAGCATAATTTCTAACAGACAGAGAGATTATATTTTACCTCTTTTGTTTTAGCGGACAACGTGGAGCCTCTGAGAAACGGCGGCCGCCTCTCCATTTGTCCTCGTGAAGATAATTGAGATGTACTTTTTGGTAAAGCCTTGAGAGAAGAATGTAGAAAGGTTGTGCATTTTAGCTTTCATTCTCCATTAACACTCCACGTACAGAGCATTTCACTTAAACCTAAGCGTCGTAAAAGTCTCCTATTTTTAGCAAATTATGCAATATCTTCTCAATACCGAGTGCAAGAGCACCAATAAGTTTTACGAAATACTGAAATTCACTAAAAAATCGGGCTAGTTTCTATCATTATGCACAGTTCCTGACCTTATTGCGCATATTAATCTTGGATAGTTATGCTAGGTCAGCTAAAGTATTAATCTCGATATAAAAATAGTCCGAGCTATTTTGCATCGTTAAAAAATTTGTCACTATCGCGACACGAAGACTAAACACGTGCTACTGTGACAGGTTCTTCTCACGACAAACACTTTCGCTTCTTCCAAGAACTCGCTTATATTCTCGAGCGAAATGAATCATTTTAAAGAGTTTCTGAAATCAGTCTAAACTCTGCTGAAAATTCGGAGAATAACATCTCGCGAGTCTTTTTATTCGCATCATTCGTAGATAAAAAAAGGAATGATGCGAAATGATGTAAGACCACGTGCAATTTTCAGCGAATCGATCAGGGAAACCGCGAGACCTTTCTACTTTTAGGGAAGAAAACTTCTTGAAGGAAGAAACGTAAAAAGAACGAAGGAAAAATTGGTGGGTAAAAGGGTGAGGAAGAATCAACAAGAATGGTACTGAGTGGCACTAAATCAACGTGCCCCGTGTTCTCGTGATATCTACAACATACCCCGGTGTCTTGGCATTATTATTTACCGAAAAACCTCAAGGAAGGATAAGAAAAATGAGCGTTCCCAACGTTCTTCTTTCCGAATTACCTCAAAGTCACTATTTGGAGGAATCTTTTAACTTTGAGGTTTGCATGTCGGAAAGTCTTTCCCGTCCGCAAAGTAACAGAATGAAGTGGTGGAAGCAATGCTAGAGGCAGAAAACTCGAGTAAGTTGAAAAAGAGTTTTATTTAAGATGCCAGTGTTTTCTCTCTCTCTCTCTCTCTCTCTCTCTCTCTACTTTTTTCTTCACTCTGATCCAAAAGAATGGCAATTCGAACTAATTAAAACTTGCCGTATCATCCTGAGATAGCGTGATTCGTAATTTCACGTAAAATCATTCCGATCGTCTCTCCCGCGTGCTTCTTTCCCCTTTAAGCTTTAAAGTCGAGCTTTAAATTGTACGCAAGATTTTCAGCGTATTCCCACACTCGGCCTATTAATTTTCAGGGTATCGCACGTAACTCGCGTAAGCGGAGCGGCAGCGGTGACTCGTGAGAATTTCCACACGTGGGGTAACACCCGTTGCGAGATAAAGCGAGGGGCGAGGGGGTGGGATGAACGATGAACGATGAACGATGGACGATGGAACTCGAGGGAATCAACCGAAAAAAAAGGGAAAAAATTCCAGAGAATTCTACCTGCGTCATGAGGAAATATCGAGAATGACGCTCCACTTTCCTTCGCCCCCTTCCACCCCCTCGGTCGAGAGTTTCCCATTTCCCGTTTTCCGCGCAATGTAATTCGGGCGCGCGTCAGTGGAGTTTTCCTTAATTAGCAACGGGATGCAGATAAGGGTGGCAGCCGGTACATTGTAGATTCGGAGGACTTTGGATCGAGCAATAAATTCTGTTGATTCACGAGGGATCTGACAAATTGCGGCCGCTACGATCGGTAAGCAACGATCGCGCGGTGGAATTTGAGCTGTCAACTTGGCAACGGCAGATGAACTGGATTGAACTGTTCGTCTGTATCTAATTGAGTTTTTGCAGACTATGGCCTCCTGGGTCATCGAGTCCCCTAACGCTCGCTGACACCCCTCCCCCGCCCCGCCAACCCCCATTTTCACGCAAACACTGTTTCTCGCGACTCGCTCGATCGATTTACGAAATTAGCGCGTCTTGTTATAAAATTAACTCTGCCGCCTCCTATTCACCACCACACCCGTTTTCCATTATTACACGAATATCTCCATTCTCCTCCTCCTCCTCCTCTCCTTCTATCTCCTCGTTATCCTCGCGCGCTCGACTACCGCACGTACATGGAAAAAACAGCAACGCACCCCGCAACAGCCAACTCCACCCCAATGTTAATGACTTCGCGGAAACTACAAAAGCCTCGTGGTGGCATGGCCAGAAAGGGTTGTTACTCCGGCGCCGCTACGGAACACGCCCCCGCGAGGATTTTTCTATTATATTCCAATTTCTTTCGCTCCTTTCGAGCGGAGAACTCGAATGCCATCGGCAGACGAGGGAAATGGGCTATTCACGTGATAGGAATATTTTGGGAAACGATAAAAATTGCGATAACTGCGTAGTACAGCCGCACGCGAGTGGGAGGGGTGGAGGGGAAGGGGGTAAGTCGCGCGAGACCATCGTCGTCGTCGTCGTCGTCGTCATCATCATCGTCGTCATCGTTAGGACCGAGAAATTCGATCGGGCCAAATTCGCGAGTATTTTCAGGCCCCCCCACCGTTTTCGGCTGATTTTCACGCGTACGGGCAACCGCGATCGATACCGATACACGCCACTTCCGGTTCCGGGTCTGGCAAACCCCCCTCGAGATTCGCCGTCGAAGCGACGACGCGACGAGCGATATCGCGCGCGAATCGCTCGTCACCGTCGCCAGCGACGCTCGCGCGTTCTCCGGCCCCAGGTGCGTCGCGAAACGTTCCTGTGAGAAAAAGGGGTGGGAAGAGGGGAAAAAAGCGCCGGCAAAACTCGAAACGATATCCTCAGCGAATTTTGTTTTGCTTCCCTATCGCTCGACGACAAGAAATTGCATTGCATCATATAACACGTGGACAGAACGTCCGATGAACGTTGACCGCAGTAATTTCCGCTGATTTGTTGTCTTCTCCGCTGCGCTAAACGATGATAGATAAATCTTTTTACACTGATGCAGATTTTACGAGAAATCCCATAATAATGACGACGAGCCGGCAGACCGCAGATAATGACCTTCCGTTTTCTACGAATCATCTTTAGATTAGTCCGCATTTTTACTCCATGACCATCGCGCGCTCTCCCTGGCTCAATTCGATAATAATAAACAACATCTCCAACAACGCCAAGCAAGAATTTCTAAATAATCTCTCGCTGTCCTTGAACCTCGCTTTTTTCACTTTTCATCCCCTTCCTTCCCCCCCCCCCTCCTCTTATCGAATAATCTGCATTCTTCCCGATTCGCGAGATTCTTCCACTCGCGATTACCGCTACGCGATGTGTTTCTTAATATTCTTGCCTCTCTCTCTCTCTCTCTCTCTCTCTCTCTCTCTCTCCTGCCATCACCATTATTATCATTATTATTATTGTCATTATCAATATCATTATTATTATCGCGATCACCGAGCTTATCGTTATTATTACAGTGTGTGCCGCAAGCCATTAATTATAGTTAATTCGCGCGCGACAATTTTTCGAGCGATTTACGCGGGTTCAATCGGTCAAAGCGATAAAATTTTCTAATTGCAATTTCCAGGAATCGAATTCGAGAAACGAGTGCTTCGCACTTTTCATCGTTCGCCTGGGAGGGCCGATAAGAACTTGGATTTTTGCCGAGAACGCGAATCGCAGGATCCCGGAGAGCCGCTCGCCTTCCGTTCGGCTGAGTAAAACAGTCACGTGCTGCTGAATAGCGCGGGGTGAAAGGGGGTGGAAACACGTGACACAACCCCAGGGTCTTGAATAGATTATGAGTCTCGACGATGCGTCATACCCTCTCCCAGGTGCGTCCGCGTATGTCGTACGCTGACCGGTAGGGCCATTCCTGCCCCACTGCCACGACAGGGGTTGCTTCGCCTTCGTCCGTGCTTCATTTTTACATCGAGACGCAACCCTCTGGCCACCCCCCGGGATGAAAATGAAAATATCGCACTTACTTGCGCGGGCGGACGCGGCGAATCTGTCTGGCCAGTCTCGATCTTGCGGAGAGCGCACTGTTTCTCGAGGACGATTATCGCGAGGAAGGGAAGAAGGGTGGAAGGGAAAATCGACGACGGCGAGCAGAACGCACCCCCTTTGAAATTAATTCGCGTGAGCCCCGGGACCAATCGATCCCACGGGGGAGAAACTTCCTGATTGGCGGCCGTTCAATCCGATAAGAGCGGGGAGATCCGATTTCAGCATCAATCGCAGATTTCCTTCAACACCTTGCAGCGAACAGCGGTTCGGGGTGGGGGGGGGGGGGAGGGTGAAGTGGAATGGGTCGATCAACCCTTGCCACAAACCGAACTAATTAACTAGGATGTGCCTGAGTGATTCGTGCCAGCGAACACCTCGCTTCCACCCCTCCCACCCCATCCCCCGAGTCCCGGACGATAAATCGAATACCTTTCTCCCGCTTTCCTCGCACCTCACCCCCTCGCGATATTTTTAACGGGGTGTCTTTTGCGCAACGACGCGAATCGAGAGACTATCCAGACTCGACGACGAAGAACCCCCGAGAGAGCGCGAGAGAACTTTCTCCCGAGGGAGAGACAGGACTGTCTTACCCGTGGCATTCTGGAGGAGAGCTCGATGGCCTTGGGCGGTCGGAGGCTCGAAGACGAGGAAGTTCCTGGATGAGTTTGGCAGGGGGTGGTGGCAGGCGGCCCTTCGATTCTCAGAGTCTCTCTGCGTCCTCCCGCAGGATGAGGAGGAGCCGGTGTGCTTGGCAGGGCCGATTGACTCCAACTGCCCGGCGTCCTCGGCGTCCCCGGCGTCGCGACGCTCGAAGCCCCCTCGACGTCCCAGCGCAGAACGCGCGAGGGGAGCACATCGCGTGCCCGCAACCACCCACGCACCCTTTGCCATCAGCAAAACGTTCTAACGTTATTACTCTACTCGATCACTCTCGCTCCTTCTTTCATTTCCTCCCGTTTCTCCCGCGTTTCTCTTCCTTCGACCCTTTCGTCGGAGAAACGACTCCTCCCCCTCCCCCTACCCTTCGACGGAGCGATCGGATTTTTCCAGTAAAATCTACCCCGGAAAATCCCCGGGGTCTCCCCCCGTGGAGTTTCCGCCATTCGAGCGAAAAAATCATCTGTTTCACGAGAGATCATCTCTACTAACGAGTCCAAGGGGAACAGCTGATCGGACGAGCTGTAGATGGCGCTCCTGCTCCTGGCCGGCAGCTCCTCCAGTTCTCCAGTGACGTCACTCGACATTTCCCCTCGAAGTCACGATCGCATGCCCGCGTAACTCGCTGGAAGATCGAAAGCCGGAAGCGATACCGGAAGTCTCCTCCCTCCCTTCCTTCTTCCCTCGTGCAATGGCTTGCCAATCCTCCCCTTCCCCTCCCCTCGCCAAACTCCGCGAGGATCACCTTTCAGACGAGGCGACCTCGAGTGCGAATCCGGAGATTCCTGCGACGGATGGAGAGAGAGAGAGAGAGGAGAGGGAGAGACCAGTGGGCGGAGGAGGAAAATGGCCGGTCCGGAGCGTCCGGGGATTGCCGACGGTGGTCCCCGATGAACTGAGGACACTCGGGCCGAGGGTGCACTTATTTATGAGGTTCGACTTCTTCGAGGGATTTTCACGAGCACTTTGCGCGGTGAAAGAGCCTCGACATCGATCGACCTGGCCTGGGGCCTGGCTTCCATCAATCAGCGGCTGAAATCTTCAAAGGGGCTCTCCGCCTCTACCTCCTGGCAACCACCCCCGTAGATAATAGTTCGCCAGGTAATACGAGCTATAACAGCAATAACGACTTGCCGCCACACTCCAGCAGTGCCTTCTCCGCGCCAACCTGTAATTCCGCAAAACTGCAAAACTGCAAAACTGCAAAACTGCTACACTGCAATAACGAGCTCCCGTCTGCACCTCCCAGAACCGCTCGGCGATACCAGCGGCGCCCACCATCCCCCGCGACCACCCCCGACAACCTCATGGCGCAATTTCATGGATCAAACTCTCAAGGCCGTTGCTTTCCATTGCAAGAAACTTTATTATCATCATCATCATCATCATCGTTATCGTGGCGCGAGCCACCCTCCGGCGCACACGCACTAGGAGGTCACGCCGCTGCCGAAGGCGCGCCCGTACACCGATACTTTGTAGACGAAGCCCCTGGAGAACTTTGACCTGAACTTCAACTTGACGAAATCCTCCCCGACTCCCCCGCTGGTGATCCAGACGTCGGCGTCCCGCGTCCCGGTCAGCGAGCGAATTTCCACGCAGGTGATGGTCGCCCTGGTAGGCCCGTACTCGGCTTCCGTTTCCTGTCGATGGTCGTCGAGAGTTAGAGAACCTGGTGGAGAGAGGTGGCGGGGGCAGGGAGGGGGGGGGGGAAATGAGAAGACGAAGCAGCGACGATTTATTAGGTGCGCGCGGGGCAGATACAAGAGAACGTCGTACCTGATAAGCCATGTGTCTGTAAGGCCTTCGCACTTCGTAATCCCAGATAAGCTCCTCGTTGGTCCGGGGTTGGCACTCGGTGTCCTGAGAGCTATTAATAGCCACGAGTGACCCGGCGAAAGCTAGTAAACAAACGGTCCACCTCATTCTCGGCCACTGGGGAGCCATCGCCTCCACGGAGAAGATGCTGCTGGTGGTGGGACCACTCCGGCGATGCCGGGAGGGGACGCCTATAAGATCCTCTCCCGAGGAAGCTCTCTTCCAGAGAGACCGGGAGACGGAGAGACGCGGGGGGACGGGGAGAGACCAACGGCAAATCCCTCGATCCGGACGATCGCTCTTATCGCCGAGTCGATTGCGACGCGATGATCACGATGATCTCCCCGCGTGCGCGGCTACTACGACGATTATCACAGTGTTTATGAGAATTACAAGGATTATTAGCGGCGATTGCGGTGATTGCGCGATGATAATGAAGAGCGGACTCGACTCACCACGTCGCTCCACCGGGAAAATGAAGAATCTCGAACGCGCGCGGTGCACGTCGGCCTGAGGTTGTTTTCATATTAATAACCAGCCAGATACGTCGAGTGTCCCCTTCTGATACACGCGATATTTACCGAGAGATGCACACGAGCCGCCCCCTCCCCCCTCCCCTTCCCACCACACCCCGACAGATTAGATAACCGCTCTTCCCGGTTATCCTGCCGCAGCCCAGAACCCAACTCTCTCTCTCTCTCTCTCTCCTGTCTCGTTTTTCTCTAGGTTTTCTCTCGTTTTTCCACAGCGTTTTTCTAACGTAGTTCCACGACGACAGCGTCCCGTCCCATCCTCCGACCGATCTCCGTCGAAGAAATCGTCGCGTCATTCTTACGCGTCCATCCTTCTCGGTTTGACGCGAGAAACATTCTCCGCTGGAACGGAATTCGAAGACTCGGTCGCGCGAATAGAACCTCCCGATTTCGACGAAATCTGATCGTTCTGCTCGATAACGCGTCAACGACGATACTCGCTGATCCGGCGGCTCGCGTTCGATCCGATCGATCGTCGTAGAAAGATGCATCGCGCGTACTTCACCTTCGGACCTCGAAATTGGTAGACGTCCCTTATCGGCGATCGTCTAGCTATTACGACAAATTAGCCGAATCATAGAACGGATTCCTCTCAGGGATTACCGGACGGGACGACGGATCGCTTATCGTCGTGATTTTGTTAGAGCGGAGTCATTAGCGGCGATTATCGACAGTCTATTTCGTTGATCGTGTGCGTGCGTGTGTTATTCGTCGACCGCGCGCAGAGGCAGAGGCAGCGGCAGCGGCCAAACGATTAGATAGGAAATTTCAGTCTTTTTTCAACGAATGTCAATTGTCTCTGAAATTTCAATATCCTTATCGCGTTTAGGAGCCTCAGATAGTACGAGAGAATTCGCCAGTAACTCGAGAAAAACAATTGGCCTCCGCCGGCTTATTGAAGCGCGTACGCGCGTACTTGAGTGCGGACTGACGCGTCTCTCCCTCTCCCTCTCCCTCTCTCTCTCTCTCTCGCTCTCTCGTAATTTTTAGGCACGTACACCCGGTGCGGGCGTTTCTTCCGAAACGAAATCCCGCGCGAGGGGACCTTGACCCCCGTGACACCAGCACCGATTACCGCAGCCCGATGCAGCTAAATTTACTCCTTCCCCTCGACCCTTATCAGTTCTGGCACTCCTATCATCTTGGAATTTGGAGAAATTCCTCGATATTCCCCGGAGCGAAGTGGAACGAAGCGTAACGAAGCGGAGAACACTCTCTCTCTCTCTCTCCCTTCGAAGCTCGAGCTTTTCCCCTTTCAAACTCCCTTTGACGAGGTCGACGAGGGGATGAATCGTCCGCGCGGGGACACCCCGTCGGCTCTACCTGTCGCGTCGAACGATACCGAACACGCACCGGGAAGCAATTTGGTGATTCGACGGCGGGCGCGGGGGGTCGGAGCAGCGGGGGCGTCATAAATTCCTCGGAGGAACCCGAGCTGCTTTCCGGGAGTTTTTGGGTTAGCGGCTGTGAACGGGCGGAAAAACAAAGGAGAATAATGGCGATGAGCAGTGAGTAGCAGTTGATAGTAAGCAAACCCCATTGGTATGCCAGTCAGGTGCATTGGTTCCCACCACGCGGTACCTGGAGCCTCGTGGTACACGTGGTACACGCGGTACACGTTGCCGAAGAGCTAATTCGGTTCTTATTGGCCTCGGAATGCCCGCAGTCGAGGACCTTCCGCTCTCGTTTCATCCACCCTCGCTCCTCCGACACCGCCCACCCCATCCCCCTCCCCCTGCCTCGTCGCAGTTTTACCCGGCGATTCCGGAAAGCGAGAAAAGACCAAATATCCGCGATGGCGCCCACTGCGGAACATCGTCGAGGCGATGATTTACGATTTTATTTTCATCGTCTCGAGAGCGCGTGGACTCTTTCGCCCTAGGACGCGATTGCCCCCCTCCTCCCCTGACCCGGTATTGCCCGAAGCTTAATTAAAAACTCCAATATCGAGAGTCTATAGGTCGACCGAAATTCGCTCTCCGATGTCGCGAGAATATCACGCGGGCGAGCGATCAATGGATTTCCGACGAGGCGGACGTCCACGTTCCCCGGATTCCCGAGGTGTTGCTCGACGACGACCTGCTCGAGATACCGATGACGCTTTATCATCCACAGGTGGCTCTCTCTCTCTCTCTCTCTCTCTCTCTCTCTCCGGTCGGATAATCCTCGCTCCGAATCTCCGACGGTCGTCAAAATCAATCTGTCATTCGTCGGAATTTCTGACTTTTCTCTCCGTTTCTCTCTCTCTTTTTTTCACGTAACGTCGAATCAATCGAATCTCGATGAGAGCGGTACCGCTCGGTACCGACGTGATTATAATCATATTTATTCTTGCGTTCTTCCCCAGGTTCTGTCTTCGCTTCGCTCGTTTCTTCGTTCGACCGTTCGCGTGACCCACTTGGCGGTGACAGTTGTCGAGGGGGAAAGATCTCTGAAAGTCCCAGGGACCGATTCGATCCTGAAGAAGTTGCCTCTGTCGTCCGTCACGATTGTCTCTTCTCGCTCTCTCTCTCTCTCTCTCTCTCTCTTTGTTACGCGCACACGCACACGCGCGCGTGGAGATGCGAGTTATCAGTGGTGGAAGTCGCGTGGGTGGGGTGTTATCGGTAACCGGACCGGCTATATTTTCCCTTTCTGGATCCGCAGACAATTCTCATTCCCCGTATCCTCCGCGACGTGCGATCCAGCACGTTGGTGACTCTTATTTTTTTGCCGCCGCCACTCCCGGCTGCTTTCCGGTTCACCAGAATGCGCGCGCCCTTATCGCCGACGCGATTTTCCAACCTGCTCGCGTGGACCTTGAGCCCCAGTCGCGGGAAATTCGGGACTCGACGGTATTGTTTGTCGTCACGGGGGGTGGGGACCTCGGCCCCTGGCCGGACACGCGGACGTTCCTCTCGTCACGTATTCCAAATCTCTCTCCCATTCCCGACGATCAATCGGCGTTTTCTTCTCTCCTTTCGCAAATATGACAGAAAAGTTCTGAAACAATCGCCATTGGCGCCTACTCATCGATCGAGTGTGTCCGCTCCCCTTCTATTTTAGCTCGGGATCTCTCCCACGTATCTCTGTATCTATTTTTGCGTGCGTGTGCGCGCGTGTGTGCGCGCAACGATACGTGGTGCAAACGCGACTCGGTTTTACAGTCTGACGAACTCCGGGCCGTCGTCCAGGAGATCGCTGGCAGTCGAGGAAATTCGCGATTAAGAAAGATGAACATCTTTATCGCGTGTTTCCGGGATGGCCGGACAGCGGTGGGGAAGGGCGGGGGTGGAGAGCCAAGGGAGAAAAAAAAATGTGGAGGCCCGCGTATTGATTTATTTCAACGGGCCGTCGTCGCCAGGGAACTGCATTTCAATATTATCGCATGATAAGATTGCGTTACACACTTTATTGCCACTACCAGAAGACTTCCATTCCCTCCCCCTCCCCCCTCCCTCCACAACTGATTCTCCTCGTGGCGAAAAGGACGATCAGCTCGCATTTCTCCTGTCGCGCCTCACGAGATTTACGGAATCCTCATTGAATTTGCTCCTACCCCTCCTCCCCAGGTACCAGTCACCGCTAACTACGAGAGAAATATCATTCCCTGCCTCCCTTCCCCTTTCCCACTGAGGAAACAACTGTTTCCGGTTGCCAGGCAATAACCTCTCCTTCGAGGAACTTCCGGTTCTCCAAATCCTCCGCGTCTACGGGAAATTCTGTATGCCCCTCTTCCAGCAGCCGGTTGACTTCCGGTTGAGAATGTGGAACGGCGTCGAGCGAGAGCGATCGATCGACGATCGATGATTTCTCTCGATCGGATGCAGCGGCTGACATTTCGACGAGGCGCGTCGCTATCTGTGGCGCACGGCCAGTGGCAGTGCAAATAATGTTCGTTTATAGATGACAGAATGACCCGAAGCCACCCCTGACTGACGGACTTTGACAACTGGGGTCGAGAGATGCCCGCTCCTATTATCAATTACTCCCCCCCCTCCCCCTCCAAGATCCTCCGTCTCTTCTGTTGACTGCCAACACGAAAAATCCATCAATTTCGTTTTGTGAATTTCTCTTGCCTTAGCGCCGGCAAACTCTCTATCCCCCCTCCCTCCCCCGACCTCTTTTCTTCCTTATTCCTAAGGTTTTCAAGAGAAATCGCAGTCGCTACCCCCAGATGCAAGAAGAAGAACCGGCGACTCCGACGGAATCGTCGACGTTCGAAGGGTTCGAAAATACGGCGGGATGATGATTTTTTGAAAAATGATGAGAAATTTCGACACCCCCTCCGACTCTGCCCTCCCCTTTTCTTTGTCTCGCCGCTCGCTCTCCCCTCCGTGTCCGCCATCTTTCTTTGGATCCATTTAACGAGTCGATGAGTTTTACGACGGAAAAGTTTTCCATTGATAAAAGCTCGGAGCACTGAAAGCGTTTCGCGATAGTTTTATCGTCATTAGATGATGATGGACGCCGCCGAGTATGAGTAAGAAAAATATCTGTCTGGGATTACTCACAGATGGACGTTATAGTAATTTTTTTCCTCCAGTTTTTTCGCGAACGCAACCGAACTGCAAGAATGGAAGGAGCAGCAAGAATGGACAGAGGCAGCAATGAGACAAATTTCAGCGTGGAAAATCCAACGGACTCTCGAGTTTCTCCTCGATGCGTGGATGACGATGACGACGACCACGACGACGACGGTGACGATGACGATGATCCTCGGAGTCTCGTAAAAAACAACATTGTACGCAAAATGTGATATTGAGGACGTATCATAAAAATCTGGAGAAACGCGTTATCGGTGTATTTTTACACACCATAATACGTGTTTTTCCATTCATGTCTTTTTATAAAATGCAGATTACGACGTCGTCTCATCGCTTACGCGCGCATCGAGATATTTGAAAAATGGCCGCCGCAAGCTGAGACGCCACGTGTTCCGGTTTCCTACCGTCTTTCCTACGCAGAGATCCTTGTAAAAAAGTTGCAACGCTATTGTCATTAGGAATCGACCGGGAAGAGAATCCTCGAGACCAATTTCCGAGGAATCTCCGCGTCTCTCTCGATTATGCAAAAATAACAGTGCAACGTAAAAGCGCCGCATGTACCATTCGAGATAATTATCTCTTGGCGATAAGGTCAACCACATATAATTACTACTTTATTGGCAAATTGCTCCTTATGCCGCTATGTACACGATATTGAAAAACCAATAATCGAGCCTAGCATATAAATTAGAAGTTACATCTAGAAATATATATATATATATATATACGTACACACGTATACGTGTAGTGAGAGACGCGCGTGCCCACGCACACACACATCGATATATATTTGTTTTTCACTCCTACGTGGGATGCATCATACATACATTTTTAGGCATCTACCGCATAAATAAATAATGTTGGGAGAGTTTTTAACGTTGAAAACGCTGAAGGGGGTGGTAGTGGTGGTATTGGTTGTTGTAGAGAAAGGGAGGAAGAAGAGGGAAGTAGAGAGAGAGAGAGAGAGAGAGAGAGAGAGAGAAGAGCGTTCTCCAAGGCAAAAGTCTGCGTATTCTGCGTGTACCGTCGTCGTCGTCGTCGTCGACGTCGTCGAGCTACAAACGACGGTCGCAGTCCGCAGAGAAGATAGGGACGTACATTAATCAAACCGACGGCGTGAAAATCGCGTCGAACAGCTCGCTGATAACACGTGATTCGAACGTGAGCATTTTTTCAGCTTCCTCGCTCCGATTTAGTCGAGAGCTTGAGCGACGAGTTCGGCGACGAGTCTCTCCGGGTATTTTTCACCGATACAACCGAGGAACTTGACCCTTGCACCGTTCCTCCGCATTCACTTTTCTCCCCCCCCCCCCCCTCCCCCGCCTCGCGTTGGCCATCTGAGAACCATCTGGATAGTATCTCTCCCTCCTGCCCCGTCCCCCGCCATTTCAGCAGTATCATGGACGTGAGATACGTGGAGATCGTCGCCTCGACGCGAGAACCAGCTAACTTTTCGGTTTTCGCTCGGCGACGTCCCATCGTCGTTTTGGGTGTCCGTCGGACACCGTCGTCGTCGTCGTCGTCGTCGTCGCCTCTACGGGCGACTCCTCGCCGATCTAAATTTAGTCTCGGCAGAACTGTACCCCCCACCCACCCCCTATTATCGTCTTATCTCGAGCGATTAGTCTCAACAATTGTTCGCCAATTGTTATTGAAGCGACTATCACTAAACAAGAGTTTCACAACAGTCAGAAGTTCATCTTCATTAAGGAATTGCACTTTAGATTATTAGTCCATTATTTGCACCGCGATTAGCAACGCAAATGCGCTACTCTCAGGGAAAAACATGCGAACGAGCGAGCAAATCCGAAAATGTAAAGTTCCAATTGTACGGGAGGGAGGGGGCGAGGGGCAAGAATCGTTAAGCTCGTCGTCGAGGAGGAGGGTGATGGTGGCGCGTTGCGAGGGTGTCGTTCGAGCAGTTTAAGAGGCTGAACCGAACTTAACTTTGGCCATTACTGAACGACGGCGAGGGGTGGGTTGTGCTGGGAGGGCTGAGCCCTGATGGCACCGGCGACTCGCCTGAAGGGCAACTGCAGGTGGTAGTAGGCACAGTAAGGTAAAGGGTCCCAGTACACGAATAGGGCTTCCCTCTTGTCTATCACAGTACCCATCAAATGAGGCACAGTTTCACTAGGTATCCTCTTCAGGGCGCTAGCAACGGCTTCCGGCGCCAAGTTCCTGTCGGTGGTCATCATCAGACCGGAACTCTGTCTGGAGAAGTGTCTGCAAGGCTTCCACACCAGCCTTGGATGGATTCCGGTATGGCAGACGTAAGGCAGACTCACTCCGACCCGACAGCTGATCGGCACCAGGTCGTCCTCGTTCTCGCTGGTCGCCAGCCTGAAGCTGAGGTGCCCGTTGATCCTGTTACCGAAGGACCTGGCGAAGAACCTCTCGAGCCAGAGGCTCACTTCCGGTCTGTCCTCGGGAATCAGACCCCTGGCCTCGTCGACCCTGCAGGTAACATTGGCGACGACCTTGGATTCCTTGATGGTGGTGCACGTGACGAAGTGCCCGCCACCGGGGTCCCTGATGACCACCCAGGGTCTGGTCTCGGAGACTTCGTGGTGCTGGTTCCGGAACTCGCCGGCACTCGGCGGCAATAGGATCTTCGCTCTGTCCCTCATGCCAGCCGGGCCAGCGGCCAGCATCATGTACCTGCCGGTCCTCAGGGTGTTCTGCTCGTAGAGCCTGGCTACGTCCTGGGCCGACCTCAGGACGAAGTGGATGGGAGTCGGCAGGCCCAGAACTCGGCACCTTCGCAACAGTTCGAGAGGGTCGTCCAGGGCTGTCACTTCACCGGCACTGGGCACAAAACACTCGCAGCCCAGACTCTCCAGGTGCGGCTTCGCCAGGGCGTCGTAGTACGCGGTGCTGGTCGAGCTCACCGGGATGAAGTAGACCGCCTTCTCTCGCTGGACGATGTCCTTGAGGGCCTTCACGTATTCCACGGCACTGGAGGGCCCGGGCTTCGGGACCGTGTAGAACCTGGAGCAGGCCGTGCTGAATTTCGCCAGGCCGAAGAGTCCCTCCAGCTCGCACACCACCACTCTGGCTCCCGCCTTGTAGAAGTTCCTGGCCAGATGCACCGACTGGACCGTGCTACCGCCGCTGATCAGCACGCACCTCTTGTTCCGGGCACGCTCCGAGGCTGGGGTGTGCAGAACGGTGATCAGCCACTTGAGCAAGGTCAGTGGCAGCTGAAGGATTACCCAAAATAGGCAAACCCAGGCGGAGGCCCAGAGCGCCGGTGCCCAGATGACGTAGTTCAGGCCATTGTAGACACTTCTGAAGATGTTCAGGACCAGACCAAAGTACCAGGACAGTACTGTCTGCAAGATCGAACCCTTTTTCCAGGCCGGTGATCCCTGGGCCGGGTAGCTCTGTTGGCTCTGTTGTTGTTGATGGTTCTGATGGTTGTGCTGCTGCTGCTGGTGGTGATGGTGGTGGTGGTGGTGGTGGTGGTGGTGAGGTTGACTCTGATGGTTCTGATGGTTGTTAGACTGAAAGGACTGCTGGCGTCTAAAGATTACCGTGGAAGCCGCGGAGTTGTTGGAGAACGTTGATAGATTGGAGGTTGTCGAGGAGTTCGAAATGCTGGACGTTGACCTTTTCAGGATCGACATGGGCGAGGTCAGAGGGGGGGAAGTCGATAGGGGCGAACTAGGTAATGGGGGAGAGACACTGTTGCTCCGTGAAACCATAGGCGGACTGGAGGACCAGAACCTCGAGTAATTTTCGCTCGAACAGGCAGGCATGGTTTCGCTTTCAATCTCCTTTCAGTGACTGATGCAAAGACCAAGATCGATGATGACTTTCAAGCTTCCCGAGCAAGCCGATGCTCACTGGGTTCTTACTATTCAAGAAATTTCATATAATAGGCTGCATTGAAATCTTCCCTATAAACTGTGCTAGTGATTTCATCAACATTTGGCTTTGCTACATTTGATTCTAAAAGTATCTTCCTCCTCTTCTTCTTCTTGAAACTCGACTCTTTCACAACTGCTTCTTCTTCTTCTTTTTTTTTTCTTCTTTCAGGTATGATAAGATTCTCAGTGGATCTTCATCTCCTCTTGTGGCATATGTTCGATTGTTCTGTGAATTTCTTTCTCTTCGAGTTCTCTTCTACTTCTTCTTCGTCTTCTTCTTCCTCTTGCGGATGATAGGTAGAGAACGACTGATGATTGTTTATTGCACCAGACACGATTTTCGCCGAGTGAATTCGCCGGTCTGCACACTTAGCTTTAACTGAGGCTAGTTAGCAGGAATCTCGGTCTCTTATGAGCTCTGCATCTCGAGCGCACTATGAACCGAGGACCTTATCTAATCGTGTACCGCCTCAGACAGAAAGAAGGAGTCGCCCCGTCGCATCCCATCGGCGTTCAAGGAACGTTCGATTCAAGGGACAAATCCAAAGTTCTGATTAAAAGAACCAACTATGAATGAACTATTAGCGAACTAAACTGATTACTGAAAAATAATGCCTAGAAACATTGGAGAAGAGGGATCCGCGATGGATGATAAAACTGAGAACACACGCACACACATATACATATACACATGTCTGTAAAAGAACAAATAATAAAAGGTAGGTAAGCATAAAATGAGAAACTTTATGAAATTTTGGCCCATCCAATATAATTGTACCGATCAAGTTCTACTATACAATATTTTCCAAATACAAGCTAATAGTACAATAAATCTTAATATATATATATATATATAATGTGTATGTCTGTATGTATGTTACGTATAACATATTCACGTGTGTTATATATTTATTTATGTATCATAATAATATATATAGGTATATATATGTGTATATATGCATATGACGTTTATGTATACACATATATATCATAATTGGTATGTGTGTACATACATTTATTAATTTCTATGTGCCAGCTGGAGCAAAAATTTCCACACGCACATAAGACACTCATGCAAAACGCACACGTTCATGAAATTGAAGATATTACAATATTGCGTTATTTTCTTTGATCGTTTCATCTCGTATATTATGCATATATCTCGCTATTACATTTTATTCCAATATTTTACTATTAGAGAACGTGTACTGTGAAACTTGTGATATTAAAGTATTTTTTTCTTTTCTGTAATTTCCTGTCTGTAAGATCCGTATTGCAAAATTCCCAATATATCTCTTCGGTATTTCATTACAATATCTTGTATATTACTCTCCAAATTACTCAACTTGCTCCATACCTATTTGATCGGTGGTTTGTTTTCTTATATACAAACTTCTACTCGATAATGCACGTTTTTTATTAAATCTATCAAATCCGACTAAACACATCCCATTCAGTATATTTGCCACTTCCTCCCAAAAGCAGTGAAAATCCTCTTATAAACATTCATTGGGTGCCCTATGGGTATCGTATACTGTATGGGATTTCATCTCTATACTTGAAAATAAAAATTCGTCTCATTGTTAGTTTAAAAAAATATTGACAAAATATTATTTGCTAATGATCTGACGTACTACGGTCACTGTTCTTTCGAAAAATCACCTAAAAATATTTCAAGTTGGAAATTATGACAGTGTTAGGAGCTTACCATAAAATTATTGAAAATTTTCGAAAGAAAACATATTTGTCTGTTGTCATTTAACATTATCACTGAGTAGCAGTTAATAATTGTTAAAATAATAGTTCTGATGATCACACTGCAACAGTATGATATAATAATTAATAATAGTCGTGTTGGCTATGAACTTCTGAGTTTCATATACTTTAATAAAAGGCATATGAGAGTAATATTATAGTAATATTATAGCGATTATATTGCAATATTTATGACAAATATATATCTTACTTTCTATTATTTGTAGAATAACAGTACAGAGGCTGCAAGTATCTATAAAATAATCTTTTTTTCTTTTTCTCATTTTTCTTAATCGACAATAGCATTTATTATCGAAAATGATTTAATGCTAAAGTATACAAGCATTATAATATAATTATAAATAATACTGTCATATAATATAAATAAAACTCAATCCTAACAAATTATCGCACGATAAGATATTTGTTTATCTTTATTAGTTGATATATAAAGGTTTGTGTTTTATGTGTCACACATAATTTTTATATGCTATTTTTATATAATTTCTTTATAGAATTATACATTTCACATAATCAGTATGACTAGATACCGTAGTCAACTTTTAAAGCGTTTATACCGAACATATTTTATAAATTAGCAAATTAACATTTACCTGCAAAAAAGTTGTACTATCCATTTGAGAAGCAGATTCATTGAAATTAATGTTTCTATTGTAAAGCTCAAAACACAAATTTCAAACAAACAAATATCTCAAATAATATATTGGATAATGAATACGTTTATTGAATTGTCAAATTTTATGAAATTTTACAAATTGAAATAATCTTTATACAATTATATTATTTACTTCATTAGAGAAATGGGTAAAAAACAATTAATTTTTATGTAAGATATTGTGCTTTCAATAAAATGGAAGTTCAGAAATGATGAAATTTTTCATGAGGGAGGCAAGTATCATCATTTGGTCATCTTGAAATTACAAAACTTGTCTGATAGTTGAAATTTGTGCTTTAAAATCCTGCGATTTTCTTGTTTCTCTTTGAAGAACTTCAGTGTGTGAAATATGTTTTTATTAATTATACAAAATAATGCAATAATTATAATTACGATGAACAACATGAAAGTGATAAATAAACATTAGTCCATTTATATCATTGCTTATAATTACTGTTTTCATTAACATGATTTTTTTTTTTTTTTTGAACATCTTATAATTATTAACATTTTACGTAGGTAAGGTATTGTCTATGATAAACTTGTAAATTCTTCTATACAGGTAAGCTTAAGAAGTCACGAGGATGAAACTGCATCTATATATCTTTTTTATCAATTTCTATAATAATTGTCCAGGGTATACGATCTTGTGTGTTTCACAATGGAAAAATAAAAGACATTTTATCACATACAACAGACTCTCCTGAGTACCTACATCGTGAAATAATCCGTAATTCCTTTATTTTAAACACTTGAATTTCTTGTAAGTACTGAAGTGAGCCTGATTTAGTATAACTAGTAATAATATATCTATAAATTTTAGAATCAATTGCACTATATAATAGTCTTACATATTAATGGAAAAAATGCTGGTTTAATACCTTATCAATAATAATATAACAACTCAAAATTCAAAATTCTCTATAAAAATGAACATGGGCAAAACACCAAGTTTTATATATTATTACAAATTAGCCTTAGTTTTTCACATCGAACATTCAAACTCTTTCATGTTTCCATTGATTGTTTCGCACATTTTTCCTATTTAAAATAAATAAGATCATACTTAAAAGCAATTTATACTTAAAAATCTGTAATACCTTTTAAATTAACGAAATCACAGACTGCATAATAGTATATAACAATTGTTCTTATTAAAATGTATTAATTCATATAATCATGATTCTCACGTATAAAAAGCAAACGGCAAAAAGTTTAAATAATTTATTAAAGATTGGCATTGATTATTTGAACAATTCTTATGTCCATTATAAAACTAGTTTAGAGATAATGTAGAAATTATTAAAACTACCAAAAGGTAAACCTCATATTTATCAGAAAATGACAAAATATGCAAAACTTGCTTCTCTTTCTTTGCTTTTGTTCGATAAAATTAATCATTAAAAATTAATATTAGCATGGGATAAGACCAAGTAGCCACAGTCCCTTATATACACATTGTAATAATAAGAAACCTATAACTCTTAAAAAATGCAATAACTTTTAAAATTGTAAATGTAAAGTCTCTTATGTCAGAATTATACATTATTTCTGACTGCAGTAAAAGGTAATTTTACATTGATAGGAATCAACGAGTTTCGAAAATTCAATTATAGTAATTAGCTAAAAAATTCTCTTTGAAGGAAACTAAAAATATATAAATTATAAATTTCACAGTCACAAGATATACAAACAAATACTTATGATTATGTACAATTAACTACATTCTCTTTTGGGTAGGATACTATATCGATTAAAATTTATGCTGATATATTAAGAATTGCTCTCTGCAGAATTTTGCGAGCGCAATGACGAGTAACAGCCCTGACAAACTCTAACGGGTTTTAAAATTCCAAGTCGAGAAATCTTCGATTCAAACCGACTGCATCTGTTTTTTTTTTTTTTTTTTTTTTTTTTTTTTAATAAATTTAATTAATAATTTATCTTCAAATTTAGTTTATTGCACAATAGTTGTGCAAAGTAGAATAAATATTTTCTTACCTTGAACAAAATACTTGTCCACAATTACGACAGTGATGCCTTCTTTCGCAAATGTTGAATCGTACTCCACAAACGACACAGGAATCTGCTCCTTCATCCTTTAACCAGTGATCAGCCACTGTTCGTCCAGGCTGTTCACAAACACTCCAGGAAAAGACTCTGCCTCTGGTATCTCCAACATATACGGTTCTATGATCTCTGTAAAATAATAAATGATCAACGGATTAGAGGACACAGAGAGTAATGTTTCTATGAATGATCCTAGAGAGAAAACTCATACCTAGAGACTGCAAGAGCTGTGATGGATGCAGGTTCGGTATTATCCTTACGATCATAAGCAGTATGCATTGTTAATTTGCTTCGAAATACCAATTGTCTTTGCCATTTAAATCCTTCTCTTAATATATTCTGTGGATTGATTCTCTTTGGTTTCGTATCAGCCTCGGTTACTATGACAAAACTGTCTGTTAAACTGGTATCGCTCTTACTGGTCCTCAGAGCACCTTCGGAATCTCCGGGATTAGCGACAGGTTCGCTGCAATTAACAGTGACGCAATTATTTACTTGACTCATTTATACTATTTTATTTTACCAATTACCTGTTCTGTGTTCCTTCGCTATCTGCACGACCACCACCTTCACTTTTCCTGAACATTGGGTTTCCTCTGCTTTTTCTCCTCAAGATAACTGTAGACGCAGGATTATTCTGTGGCGATGGCTTGTTACTAGAACTATTGCTTGATTCGTTATCCGAACATTCTTCTTTCTCTTCGTGAACTCTCGAAGCTTCTTTCATATTTTCCGCTTCGGATAAGCTGCTCTCGGAACCGCTTTTCGCCAGTAATCCTGTATATTAGCAAGAATCGGATAACGTAACTTCATTGTGATATATTACTCGCGCGTACACGGTATACGAGAAGAAAAAACTTATACCTGATCCTTCAGCGGATATACTCATTTGCTTCACTAATTCATGTACTCTTTTCTTTGTACTCTCATTTTGATCCTGTTTAATTGTATCCTCGCTCTTTTCTTTCACTTTTGTGATTTCTTCGGGCTTTTCCTCCTCGGCTGGTACTTGCACATAATCCATTGACCACATCTGTAAACGAATAATCGTGCACATTATTCTTCTCCAAGGAAATCGTATTACTTATTTGACACTCTTAACTGACCCTTGCAACTCCATCAGTAGATCCTGTCATAATAACATTTTGTGAATCCCATTCATGTGTCTGACTGAAATTCACGCATAAAATCTGTTGCATTCTATCAGCCCGACCAACACATGTATTCACGCTGGCCAATTCCTCGCCATTAATACTCCAGACATGTAACCATGTGGCAGCGCAAGTTGCTATATCGCCCTGAATAGAAAAAAGTTTTGGCTAGAAATTACAAAAATAAAAAACACTTCTAATACGTACAGTTAATTCATTAATTGCTACAGCAGCGACAGGTCCAGCATGACCTCGAAGTTGTCGTACAAATAAGCATCTCGATAAATCCCATATAATTGCTGTACCATCTCGAGATCCTGACACTATAACATTATAAGCTGGACTTGAAGCTAAACAAGTCACGGCGTCTGTATGGCCATATAAACATTGCTTAATTGACAATTGTCTTTTTGCATATTCCCAAACAGTGACTACCTATAAATTTACACTTATTAATTACAGCAAAAATCAATGTCAGCTATCTTCTACTTACCGAGCTTGTTCCAGCAGTCACGATTAATTTGGAAGACGGACACACGCATGCGACGATTTCTCCAGTACTCTGCATCATAGCTTCGCAAACAAAAATCGCTTTATCACTATCATAGTTCCCTATCCTGAGAGAATGATCAGCAAATCCCCAAGCAACATATTTATTGTACGAGGGGGGAATAAGTGTTTTATTTTGCTCCACGGCTAAAACAGCTTTATCCACATGCAAGATCTGACCAACAGGACCCTTTAATTCTGAGAGAAAAAAAGCAAGTCTTCGAATAACACGCTTATTTAATTAATTTATAGCGTAATATATTTTAATACCTTTAATAGGTTGTAGCGAAGGTTTCAAGTTATCTAAATTATGAAAGAATAACTTATCAGATGTGGTGATGCTTAGACCAGGCGTTATAGGTCCAGGATCAATAACGCTGGTCCTTTGAGTCATTTTTTTGGCTGGATGAGGCTTCTTAAAAAGCTGCTTCGGTATTTGACCGAAATTATTGATAAATCCGATTGTCGCATTTTTCTTTAGAGGATCATCAATACTAAATACAACATATGCTTTAATATTTAGTAATCGATACATTGAGAAAGGGTGTATTATAGAATATATCTGATGGAAAACTTACTCATAGATATCAACGTTGCCTTCGTAAAAAAGATGATGAAACACATTAACAGCTTCAACTGCTGCTGGACCATTTTGTTTATAACCAAATATCAGATCAATCCATTGATGAAGGTGCTGAGATACGTAATCGCATTCCAAAGCTAATCTGTGAACACGTATAAACTCCCGTGGATCTTGTTTGGCCCATGGAGGTAAAACTATATCACCAAGTTGTACTCCACTTTGTTTAGAACCTGTAGAATTCAGTTCAATTATTTTATATTTAATCAATTCATTGAAACTCTAATAGCATCAAATTCAGTTTCTCCTACCTAAGTCAAAATGATTTGAATTGACAAGAAATTCTGGGAGGTAGAAAAATTCTGGTATAAGTTCCTTAACATCAGCCATATTGTGTTTAGATGCTGATAGCCAAGCCTCTTTTATACTATTAAACATTCGATCGGCTAAGTCGAAGTGTCCACCCTACAAACGAATGAACAAAAAACATGTAAGATCGTGTAGATATGTAATTTTATGATTTAACGCGACTCACCTGTAATCTGAGAAAGTGTTGAGTAAATGGTTCCATTCTCACTAGATATGAACAAACAATCATAGCAGATGAGTAATGAGTACCATAATGATAAGGTGGGGTTTCTCCATGAGGATCATCCCACTCCTTGTATCTAAATAATAAATTGCATAATTAAGACATTGATTTTACACTAACGACTAGATTTACATTTACCTCTTCTTAAATTGCAATAATCTTTCGGGACTTTGCGCTCCCATGGGTTTACTGAAATCTCTAAAAGTAGCAGGATCGGCAAAGTCCATTTCTTCACTATCGTAATCAGCCAAAATCCATGGAAATATGGGATACTGCATGAGGTCGTTGTAGCTTCGACCAGCCAATGTGTTTAGATGCATTAAATATTGGAAATTCGATATTTCTCCTCTCACCCATCTCTGAGTTACTGAAGTTTCGCCAATAAGATTCGACAGCAAACCTGTCGCTTGTTCGACATTTGCCGTTCTCTTCTGTCCGGCGACTGATTGCTGTGCGCTATCAGCGATTGCAGTTGCAAATGTCATAAATCTCTGATATACCTTGTTCCTTACTTTACGCGGAAACGCTAGCAGGTAATTTCTTCCATCGCCACTAAATACTTCTAAGGCCATTGGTTGCAATAAATATCTTCTCTGGTGTACTTCTCTAATGTCTTCATAATTAAACTTTGAGCACTGCCTCATTGCTCTGGATCTCCTTGGAGAGCCAGGTGAAGGTAAAATGGGTTCATAGGCCTCCGGTAAACTTTCAATGTCCCTGATTTCTCTAGACTTCAATAAGGTGAATCCATCAATAACGTAGAAATGTTCCTTCCCGAATAAGAGAATTCCTTCCGTAGTATCCAAGCCTTGAATTCTCGCACATCTGAACATATGGCTTATCTTTTCATTCTCTTCGAGTAATCGTATCAAAGTCTGATTGTCAGGAACTGCTTGATTATTTTCCTCCTCCTGCTCGTTATCTTCAGGTGCTTCATCAGGCTCACTAGCGTGACGCTCTAAAGTGCACGGGACCATTGGCGGTTCACTTTCGGTGGAAGTATCATTAACGTTCAATGGAGTATCGTCAATAACCAAATCTCTTTCGCGCTCAAACATTCCAGAGGAGTGACCGATTTGTTTCAAATAATACTCCTTGCTATCCGTACTTGTGGCTACTTTATACTTTAATTGTTTATTGTCAGGATGCTCCAATTCAGGCCGATATGGATAGTGTATATAGAATAATTCATTTTTCATCATTTTCTTGCGCATTCTACATGGTCCTTCGGTCATGTCCAACATCCACTTGTCCAGCCGTGTTGGAGTTGGTGGTCCCCACAAGCCACGTTCCCTCGTTAATTCAGTCTCGGTTTGCAGCCATTCCTGATACACGTAACGCTGAGTATGCTGATAAGTTTGTTGATATTGCAATCGTTTTGCTGCCGCAAGTTCCCTGACCAACCCGATATGTTGCTCGGTCCACTGAGCTACGGTATTTTGATGCAATCTTAATCTCACACGTACCGATTCCTCCTTTCTCACTTTGGTTCGACTGGCTAATCTGGTTAAACCCCCTGTGACCTTCTGTATTTTCGACTGAATCTGATTGTGCAATTCCCAAGGAACTCTGTACGAGGCTTTTCTCTCAACAACAACATAATTCATCCATAGCTTTGTGGCAGCCTCGTGAACCTGATCTCTGACAGCTGTGAGGTCAGGGGCTCGTTCATTTCCCACGGGAGCTGGTAAAGTTACTTTGAAAACTTCCTCTATAGCAGGTTTCTTGCACACGTACAACTCTTCCCAAACTCTGGTAGCTGCTACTGCCATTAAATTGTGTCCTTGATGAGACGTCAATCTATCATCGCTTGACTCAACTTGCGGATTTACGTGCCAAGTTGTTTTCATGTTTGTATCCAGCATGATTTTTATATCGGCAGTTAGTTGTAGCAAGCAATATGTTAGACAGCCGATAAACTCCAATTCGTGATTCCCTGCTCCGAAAACTAGCAGTCTGTGAGTAGTTAGTTTGTGCAATGCTTCTAGCACGGACATTTGATCAGCAATGAAATCTGTTTGCCTTGATAGCAAAAACAATATAGTTCTGTTCAGGCAGTGATGCAGGCCTTCCATGCTTACAACACTAGGCCGACGTTTCGCTTGACCGATTAGCTTTACGATAAAATCAAAGATCTCGTGTGGATCTTTGGTTAATGTACCTTGCCATAATTTGTCAACGATTCTCGCCGCAACGTAGTAAACGTTATTTGTTATATTATTCACCGAGCCACCGGGTACAACTGGAAGAGCAGCTTGTTCTCCAATTAATACGTCAGCAGCTAACAAATGTTCCATTAGAATTGACAAGACTTCAGTTTGATATCGCATTTGCTGACCAGTCGAGGCATGCTCTGGCCAGGCATCCAATACAAGGTCAATTGCTGGTGGAGGTTTGGCTGTAATTGGCAAGGAGAGGGAATCTACAACGATTACTCTCAAAAAGTCCATCACGAATTTTCTTGCTGGATGATTCGTTAAACCAATATCTTTCGATGGGGATCTTACTAAAACTGGTTCTTGCTCGTCAGCTGGTGTACTGGCACCGCTACTGTCCTGACTCGAACTCAGAGGTTTTGGAAATAATGTACCAGCCAGAGCACCCAGCACTTCCCCAGACATGAAAACTTGCATAAAATCAGTAAAATTGTGATACAGGAAGAACAGAAATTGAATAATCGTTACAGGATAATCATTCAGCCATTCTGGCAACGAATCTGGATTATTCGAGTAGGTATTAAGCATTGTTCGAACCATGGTTAATAAAGTAACCACCGCTTCTGAACACAAATTAATTTTACTCGCAAACGAGGATAACGTATGATTTGCCGGAACTCCAAACATAAAGTTCCATACGTTATCCAAATCGAGTTTGGAATCAGTCGGTAATAATTTGACTGGCTGGCCCAGCATAAGGGCTATGAACAAAAAGTAAATTTCTGGAGCCAAGTCTACGTGCTGAGGAAGTAGCCAACCCAAATGTTGGAATCCTGGCACATGAAGTCCCGATGGCTTTATGTCTCCACCAGTTATTTGCTGATTGCAACCAAGAGCTAAAGCCATTTTGTTATGATCAGTGTGTCGAAGCCAGCCACCGTTGCTCGTCCCTTCCTTAAATTTCTGTAAGATTGATTGTACTGAACAAACTGCAACTAAAATTCGCAGTCCCCAAACAACTGTTGTACCGTGAAGACCAGATTGCAAGAACAACAGAACCCAATCCAATCCTAGCACCTTCGATAACTCTTCACACATATTCATGTTCACTTTTGAACCACTGAACAATAAGGAATGCAATAATTGCAAACAACGATTTCGCAAGAGAATACTTTCTCCTTCCCCATCCTTATTACCATCACATTCTCGTAATACCAAATGTTTCTCAGAACTCAGTGGTAAAGTAGCGACTATAAATTGACCAAACCAAAGAAGATCCGCTTGCCTGGGCTGGCTCAATAAGATACTGAGCAACGCCAGAAGCACTTGTCTCGTACTACTTTGCTTTACTTCGCTCAATATGTACAATAATTTATGCACTAATTGCAAATCCCTCATTAAACGTAGGTTTGTCTTTTTCTCGCTAGATTCTGCTATCAACTCGTACAAATGCTCCAATAAAGATCTCAATAACTCTCCGGGTGCTTCGTGCCAGACTTGCAAGTCGCACAGTAAATCTTGAAAAGCAGTAACATTTGGAATTGCACTAGTCTCCCTTCCACTGTCAACAGTTCCAACGAGACTAAATGTGAGATGCAAAATGTGGCTGTTCAATAGAGGACATTTTCGTCTTAACAACATCGCTAGAGTTTGATATCCTCTCCGTCTATCCATTTCTTGCTGAGCTGCTTGATTTGAGCGTACAACACAAACTAAAGCCTTTACTGCAGCGTACAAAGACTCGACATCTTGAGCCATAGCTATTAAGCCTAATAAAACAGAGCATCCTCCAACATTGTCGATCATCGTTGCTACAGGTCTTGGATTGAATACTCGAACACCTAAATATCCAACAACGACTCCACCTAAAGCTCTTGCTGGACCACTGAGATGACCCGCTGAGTTATGGAGGACTCTGATAGGTGTTGCATTTTCATGCGAAGACATTCCCAACTAGAAATGATTAAATTGAAAATATATGAACGATGAAATTGTGCCAAAAAAGACTTACCTGCTTGGCAATAGATTTATTATCGGCACGACTGTAAACTTTTCTGATCTTTGCTAATGTCAGTTGCGACATAGCTTTGGCATTTAAGCCAAACACGACTTTTTCTTCGGAAACGAGAGTCTGCAGTGGTTCTGGCACACTTAATTGAGGCGCTTGTAAAGATCCCATATAATGAGGACCAAGTTTAAATAGGGTCGCTATATTTTGAGAGTTAAACACCTCTTCTACCAAGTGGCAGGGTCCTTGCTTCCAGGTAAGTCTGGAATATCTCCGCCAACAAGGAGGTGTCCCAATATAGCCATAAACCGGAGAAGCTACTGTTAAATTAGCTGCTCCTCCTCCAGGAACTTGTGTGATATAGTGAAGCTGTGTGAGATCGTGTGTCAATTAGTAACTTTATTAAACAAATTATTTGTCGACTAACACTGTACAATCGTACTTTTTGACTATGAATATGTTGTCCATCCAGGTATAAAGAAAAGCTGGAGTTCTTAAGTACGGCACGATTTAGTACGATAGCTATATGATGCCATTGGCCTTCATGAAGTAGATCTGGACACCAAACTCTGGCTCCACAATCGCCTGTTCCTTCAGGCTCCCATTCACTTACATCTATAAAATAATATTAAATAAATTTATATTCGATAAAAATAACTGATGGACCTTCTTACTTTGCGGCATTGGAGTTTCCTGCGTCGAAACTATTATAGCTTTATCTCTAGCGCTAAGAACTGCAGTTAAACATATCAAATCTCTCTGAGATTGAGGAGTTCTCACTAAAGTTAGTAATCTGACACAATGAGGATCAGTTCTGGGATCGCTAAATTTATCTACGCATATCCACGTACTATAAGTTAAACCTGTTTGTGGTGGAAATAATCTGTCGCCTGTAAAATTGAACGTCAGTACAAACCATGGCGTACGGGATTAAAAAAAAGAATCCAATTGATTTAATTACCAGATCCAATTCCTCCAAGGACACTATTATCAGCGACTACGACAGTTGGAGGAGTTGTGCTTTGGGGAGCAACACTCGGTAAGTATAAGCAAGCAAAACCTTCAGCGCTCATATCTAATTCGACAAATGGAGGTAATGTGCAAGAACCATGAGCTCTAAAATCTTTAGGCGTTGTCATAGAAACTAAGGTTTTGATTCGCGTTAACGGTACGGGCCCTCCTCTTGATTTGTTCATTTCGACATCGTCTAATGATATGCAGCAAAGTGGATCACCCAAACGTAGGAACTCCCTGTAAAACGTAATGCATGAAACATTCGAACAGTTATTCTTAAAAAAAAATGTTTCGTTAGAAGTATTCTTTACTTACCTTAAATCTCTCGGTTCGAGCGATTGCGCGGCTAATCGTTCAATAATATATTGTAATGGTTGATGCAAAGGATGAGTTTCATCCTGTAAAGCAACTCTTCCAACAGACAATAATTCTCCAGCCATACCAGCCTCGCACATTACTTGCTGATTTCTCTCGGACCGAACTAAGCTCTTAATTACCTCAGCAATATACAATTGCAGAGCTAACGCTAATTCTGGATTAGAAAATTCTTCTATCGAAGGAAGTAAATGGAGCATTCCAACAACAATTCCAGGGTGTACTACAATTGGTTCCGGGGCTGGAGGATTTAAATTTAATGAATTTACTGTAGACCTTTTACCACTTCCTGGTGATTCAAAGGATTTTTGGTTCTAAAAATTAGGAAAATATTAATTTATACGTGAAAACTCGTAGTCGATTGTTAGTTATTTGTATTGCAAAAGTTCATCAGTTTACCTCTACACTAGACTGCTTATGACTAGGTGATCTCATACCAACACCAGCTAAATTCGGTCTGTCAAAGGCATCCAGTGCTACGTCATACAGAAGCCTTAACAATAAACAAGCATATCCTAAAGTTTTCGGCATATTCTCCGGAAATATTGGTTCCAGAACGCTACCAGTGAATATCGATAATAACAAATTATGATAATTCTTTGTAGGTACTATATTCATTTCTGTAAGTTTTGTTTGAGTTGAAAAGCAACCAAGGAGTCTTAGAGTATCGCACAAACTCGATTGACAAATCTGAAACAAAGTTAGGAGAAACACACGTTAATCCACGTCCAGCCAAGAAAAGTTAATCGAAGTATTAAGTTTACCTCATGATGAAAAAATTTAGCATTTGCAGGTTCAAATCTCATAGCAGTACTGATAGTATGAAACACAACGTGCAAAAGAGTCAATAACTGAGCCTCGTCCAAAGGAGTTCTTTGCACTAGATCGTTGCATGGTTCAGTGCTTTTTAAACGTTGAGAACCCAATTGTCCTTCTAGAAATACGAGAACCGACATCACATAGACGAAACCGCCTACTTTTCTGAAAACGGTTCTTGTACGATGGGATTCTCGTAGACAAGCCAGCAGTGACTATAAAAAGAGTATGAAATGTAACGAACTGTTGAAATTTGTATTTTTCCCTGGATGTATTATTATAACATTTACTTTTAGTATGTGTGTTTTCAAAACTAAAGCGTTAGGAGGTGCAGAATTCATGACACCTAAAAGAGTTGCCATGTCGTCGTCTCCGCCAGCGGTGAGTATAAGTTCTCTGACAATTCCAAGTGCTTGATAACGGCAATCCATGTAGGGGACCAAATTGTGTGCACAACGTGCTCCACCACATTCACGAAAAACGTTTGCATTTTGAACATTGCCAGCTAACAAGCATGTCAAAGCTTCCATGACTAAGGCACCCAATTTTTCATCTTCTACACATATCTTATACTCTAAAATCAATATTTTTTATTTTTGACTTATATATAATTTTATCATCTAAAATTATCTTAAGAGACAAAAAACAAGTGATCTACCTAAACCTTGATCTTGCGCAGCTTGTTTGTCTTTGAGTAATGTGGCATAACGATGCAGACAGGTAACAAATACTTCTAGCATACCAACTTCCCTGTACACATCTTTAAATATAGCATTATGTCTGAAAAGATATATTTCGTTTTATTCATGAAACGATACGCATCTACATAACGTTTATATAAAGGCTTCATACTTGAGTATATTGAGAAGTGTTTCCACACACATAATGCTACAATTGACTGAATTATTAGTTTTCAGTAATATGGAAAGGGATATGAGTTCCTTACAAGGCACAAAATTAAGTTGAAACACTATAAATTCCAATAATTGAAAAAATTTCTCTTGTATCTCTAAATTTTTCAAATGAATCTTCTCGGCAAACTGTGATAGTGTATTTTGTCCTTCCAAGATGAAATAATTTGCATTATCGCTGTGATAAACGCTGGATATAGCGTCGAGTATTGTGCAACATAATAATGGTGAATTGGATTTCACAAATACAGACTGTAATACTTGAAATGCTTGAATATTTCGAACACTTCCTCCTACAATCAATCATTTTATTTTAACACCTACAGTTACTAATCAATAAGGAAGGAGATTAAATAGTTTTAATTTTCATATTTACCTCTATTACTCGGTTGAGGTAAAGTAAAGCCAAGCATTTGAAATAAAGATCCCATACTAGCCTGGCTAGGCTTTAATTCTGTATGGCCACACATTGTTAAAGATGCTAGCATCAATACTAAATTTCTTATTGCATCCTGCGCTTCAGCTCTACCATCTTGCTCCAATCTTGATGGCGCGTGTCTAGGATTTAATGAGTGTTCAACTTAGTCAAATTGCATATTAAATAAATTCATTAAATTTACTCACTTCAATAAAAATTCTGATAGAAATATGTAACCTTGACAAGCACGAAAATCATCTAGTAATGTCTGAGAGACTTCGCTAGAATCTTTCAAAAAGCAGAATACAGTTACAAACATTTCTACAACTTCCAAAGGTGCAAGCTCAGGTACACGTTGCATATTATCAATACAAAGTGCGATACATCCTTTATCTATAAACAAAGTTTTAATGAGATTAAGTTACATCAAAACTAAAACTCATCACGCGTGCGTGACTTACTATGAATATATGCCACTACATTCTGGGTGAGCCCATGCCGAGATAGAGTCATTAAGACTTCTGCAGCACTTTTTCTCCACATAACATTATATTGGGGGCACCAACTTGTTATTGCTGAGAATAATAGTGTTAAATCATCTTTCCTCGCAAGCTCTTCTGCTGGATAAGGATGACTACAGAGTCTTACTAATAACTGTAAAAAGAAATAACTTAGGCAATTTTTAATTTCAGTTAAGGAATGTAATTTAGAATAATGCTTACCTGCACAAATATCTTTTGCAATAATATTCTACGCTCCCTTGGAGTAAATTCACTATTTGCATCTCTCACATCAGCCTCTTCTTCATTCATTTCGGGTAAATCAAAAAATAAATATAGGCATTTTACTAATGTTGAGGGAACTGAAGCGGTTGTCATAGCCTTTAAAAAGAATAACAATAAATGTTAGTTTCAAAATAAACAGAAAATTGTATAATCTTGAAAAATTGATTATACTTGTATAAGAGAGGTATCTCCTGCTGCTAATAAATTCAATGCTGACAATAACATCCAACCATTACTAGATTCCTCGTTATTTTCAATCTCTAAAAACTTGACAATGGCACAACTTGCTGTTTCTGTACTCTGATTACTAGCTCTCCTTCTTATTTCAGACACCATTAATCTAGATACTTGTTGTGTGAATGCTAAAATATCCCAAAATTTTTCATTCATATCTCCAGATGGACTAGACCCAAATACCTATAGGAAGAGAACAAATAGAATAAGTGTTTTGAGTGAGCAATGAGTTTTGTTTCTTTATTTATAACTTTATATTTCCAAATTTACTTTGCAAAATAATGGTAGCATGCTGTACAACTTATCATCACGTTCAGCATCTGACAAAGGTTGAAGGGGATGACGAGGACGACTATATTCAGTAAAGAGTTTCCTTAAATGCATTAGCCCCAAAGCTGTATTATGGGGATTTGATCCTCCTGCAGAATCATCTAATGCTCCAGCACTGCTGGATTCTATCCCTCCAACCCCTCCTCTTAATTTACGCATCATGTTCATACTTAAAATTTGCTAAAATTAATGAATTATAATTACTCAACAAATTCAGTATAAACAAAGAACAAGTCTAGTAGTTTAAAACTGCAAATATTAGAAGAAGATTTTAAAATAAGTAATTTACTCCAAAATTAGATTTGTAAATTTTTTTATAAAACATACACACAAGAGTATAATAATATACGTTTTAATCAATTTGATATGATCTTCATAGAACAGATTAAACAATAGGGTAGAAATATAAATAAAAATGGTTAAAAACAGGTCTATGGCTATAGATCTAATCTGTATATATTGATAGTGTATCAAATAAGATATTTATCTAAAAAGAAATTTGAAACAGTAAAGGATAAATTATTCAACTAACAAGGTTTAAATAACCATTGAAGATTGATAAAAATTGAGTACTAATTGATTCAGTAATATTTTTCAGAGTAGTGATTCAATTCTTATGTGTAAACACGAAAGTGCTAATGTCCAAGAGTTAACATATCGATAGGTAGAAAATATGCAAAAATGGCACGTCGTAGTAAGTTATAAACTAGAATTATAGTTTTGCAAAAGTTACCAATTGCGTTAAATGATATCAGAGTATTATTTCCTGTATTTGAAAGCATTGCACTATGTGTAAGGCTCAATATTTACTGTCTCCTGTCAAAATATTAAGGAAAGTGTCAGTAGTAATCTACTTCGTATCCGCCCATAGCTGTCACATTTGACACCCGCGACTTTTTTTTCCAATCATACACAAAAAGATATGGTGTAGTTTTGAATTACCTAACACGCGTGAAAACTGAAAATTTCTACATTTTATGTCGAAAAATCTTTCTTCTGTCTTGAAGATTTAATATTTCAGTGGTTGCGGCCATTTTCGTATTCGATAATTCGTTCGATCCATGGGCAACATGATACGTCGATAAAAGTCACGTGACTTATAATAAATGTAAATGGTAATAAATTTCATATAATGGAATTATTATACAAAACTTTATTTCTTGATTATACCTCCTTACAGTATAATAAATAATTCACATGAATCAATGATTTGAGAATAGGTCTACTTATTGAATTAAATTGAAACTAAGTTGTCTTACCAAAAATATTATATCAATTTTAACATTATTATATATCATTATACAACTTACCACTCACATAAAATAAATAATTCGACTTTATTTCTTAAACAAAATACATTGGGATAATTTGAAGAAACATTTTATTATTTACAATCTTATTTCTTTAATTAAGCATAATACTATTAATTTAAGTGAAACGCTAAGAAAACACCTAGGATCTTTTTACCAGAAACTCCGATATACTTCTTTGTGTATTTTTCTTACGAAAAATAACTTTATTATCGTTCGAATTTTTCTCAGAACTATTATTTAATTCGTTCGAGTTGATAAGCTGCGGTTTTACTACGTCCATGGAATTATTGGTATTTATATTACAATTGATAACAGACGTTTCTCTTTTATCTAATAAATCTAAGCCCGACAATCTTTTCCCTGTTATTTCAGATTTATCAGAAATATGCTCGAAAACTCGTTTACTCTTCTTCTCCACAGAATACCACACATCATCCTGTAATTGAACAATGGGCAGTGTTTCTTCGTTTTTTTCAGAATTTTTAATAAATTTATTTGGTTCATCAATCTGTTTGATTTCAGTATTATCGATTTCCATTTTTTCATCAATTAATTCATTTTCATCGATTGACATCAATAAACGTTCTATCTCCATTTCATCTGATATTTCCTTTTCTTTCGCACTCGAGTAAAATCGTCTAACATTCGATCTTTCTTTGAAAATGGGAAAATTTGACTTTTTCTTCAAGACATCAGTTTTATTGATATTTTCAGTGTTAACTTTATTATATAAAAAACGATAAAAATCTGAATATTTGTCAGCTCCAGAAGTACGATAATTAACCAATATAGAAAATAATTTAGCTGTAAATAAAGATGACGTTAAAATAAATGGAAACACTTCTTATCTTATTCTAGACTAAACTACACCTCAAATCATCGACTTACCAACATCTACATTATGTTGAATTAAATGCCAGTACATAGATGCTACTTCATCCCGTAGATTCGTATCACCAAATGTAAAATACACCACAGATCTACCAGATATTGCCGCTGCCATTAATTGTATAAGAATTTTTAATTTTGGATCGCCATGGAAAGCTCCACAACCCCAATTTCCAGTTGCTATAGCTGGTAAATTATTTCGTTGTATCTTGGAGCCAATAAAGCCAGCAAATGCCTAATAAAATTTTTTATTAATTCAGCTATTCTCTCTCTCTCAATAAAATCTTGATTACTCTATCAAAACTAACCAACCTTATTAAGCTCCCGTACAATATTGCTCACATCGAATTGCATTGATGATTGTTTAAAATAGAGAGCGTCTATAGCAACTACAGATGTCATACGTCTTCCACTACTGTCACGCGGAGTCTCATCAATAAAATCACCATCCCATTTAAAGTTATTACTGTATCCTTCGTATTTACTATATCTTTCTACTCCACTAATAACGAGAGCTTCGGTATTATCAAGAACTTCTGCAATTAACATAGTCACCATCAATTCAGGACAAATTACAAATCTTATTTCTTCCTGTACGCATCCAGTGCCTAATACGCCTCCGCCTACGAATCTATACAAAATTAAAATATTAGTAAAAAATGGATGTTATACATTATATAGAATTGTTAACATTCAACAATTATTTACTTATTAGCAAAATCAACTTGAAGCAGCCCAGCTCCTTCAGTTTCTATTGTTCCTTTACTTGTTATATGTAAATGTGGTAATTTTTTATTCTGTTGTTCCCATTTTGGACAATTTTCAGGTGCTATGTATCTTCGTTCTATTGTTATTACACCTTCTGGGGCTACACTATGAAAAGCAAGAATTCACTTTTGTTCCAAAATTAATTTTAAAGAGTTATTAATTTAGCAGTTTAATTTTTTATGTTATATTCGCACCTTTAGTTGTTACTCTTCTAAAGTAGTGAAATAGACACTTTAGTTTTTCCATTACCGATACATTACCGTCATGCCTTTCTTCCTTAAATGCTGAGAAAAGCCTACAGATTTATGGGTAAAATGAAATATATAATATATTTTTAGTTTAACGATTTAATTAAGGAGATTATACCTATTGAAATTAATATATGGATACATTCCATATTCCGACTGTGGATTTGTAGAATTTCTTCTTGGGAATGTACAAAAAAATGCATTAGCAAGTAGAGATGCAACTTGCAGTTGACTGAGACTTATACACCCATTTGTGTGACGCTTTAAAAGAGGTATAGATCCCGTTATTAAAGTAGGTAATTGCAATGCAAGTTGTATCATTTTTGGCATCAATCCTTCAAAGAACATTTTTGATTCTTCTTCATCCACAACCTTAGATGTAAAATTATAGCAAAGTATAATTTTTAAATAATACCATGTGTATGTAAATATAAATTTACATTTATATTAAATTATATTTTACTTCGGAAAAAAAGTTATGCAAGGCCACAAAATCCCATCTCTGAGCATACATTTGATTGTATGATAAAATAGCTGTTTGTAATTCATGACTAGACATAATGCTACGTAACAATGTCTTCTTAATCAATTCCCAACGACTTTGAAATTTATTGACTCCACTCTCCTAATATAAAAATAATATAATTTAGTTATACAAGGAATTGTGTCCAAACTTTTATTGGACATACTATTATATACCTGATTAACTGGGCACACATTATGCGATGAATATGGCATTCTGACATATCCCTGCCCCCATTTATCCATTGGATGTCTTGGAAATGGCTTTGGTGGACCATTTCCACAAAAAGGTAACTAGAAGCAATGAACATTTATGAAAATAAAATATGATCCTTCGCTTAAAATTTAAAAAAGTAAAAAGTAATTACAAAGAATAAAACTGTATGCTCAGAAGATGGAGAAATTGGTGGATGCTCTGGGCAATCATATATGCCCAATCCTTTATGAATTTCTATCATACTGTTACCTTTCCATTCTTGACTATCTTTGCATGGATCTGTTCTCTTTATTTCACTAGATGTTGAAGTTGCTATAAAATTTTTATTTATTGAAATAATTAAATTAAATTTATACTATTTTAGAAAATATCTTTTCTACTTTAATATAAAAAACTACCTGTTTCATGCATTGCTGCTTCGTCCACTCGTTCACTCATTTTAAAGTATTATTTTAATAAATTTCGTTTATATTTATAGGTAATTGTTAACCTTTCTAAAATGATACATTAGCAGCCATGATGAATGTCATAAAATACATGCAATGAAAATACAGAGAGTAACTCTTTTAATTTGAAGATTATTTCTATTTAATTAAATATTAAAACATTATTTAAAGAAATTATTTTAACAATTATTGCTCCAAAGGTCTTAGGAAATATCAATTTGTATAGCCATGTAGTCTTTCTGTAGCTTGCAGTATGTAATACATATAGCAGTATAAGCTAACATGTATACTTATATTATTTAAAAAGATGTTGGTTAATATTGGATAAAAATAGCAGTGACAACTTTATTCTAAATATCCTCAATTATATTAAAAAATAATTAAATTATCTCCAATCTGTTGTATTACCTTAAAACCTGTAAAAATAAATTGTTTGTTTTCATCGATAAACATAACCTTCAAGCTTCATCGTATATCAATATTATAGGTTAGTACTTTTGTAATGAATTTTTATCAAATTATATTTGGATTTTATTCATTCAGATAGGTATAAAGTGTAATATCAAAGATGGCCAGGAAAGGAATTAAACTGTTTTTCGAAAACTTATTCCGTTCCAATCAAAAACGGAGATTAGTAGGCGAAGACTATTATGGAACCAAATATTATGAAGAATTGGTTTCTGCCAATTCAACATTTAAAAAACCACATAGATACTTTAAACCTGCAATAGAGGATGAATTTGATCAAGAAATACCTGCATTATGGGAGTCATGGTTACGATATCGCAGAAATGACCCACCTACGACAGAAGAAGTAGAAAATGACTATTATAGACAAATGGAAGTTAAAGAAAAAGCAAAACAACTAGAAAATGATTACAAAATAAAACATAATATAACTGAACAGAAACAACCAACTTTACACGAAGAGCTCAAAAATTTTCCTTCTTACGAAGAATATAAAAAAAAATGAAATTATACATGAACACTATGTAAATAGGAAGCTTCAGGTTAGGTAGGTTTAAATAAAAGATTATGAATTATATATAAAACAATTTATTAATATCCTATTAATTTCTACACATTTACAATTAATTTGTTGCGTATATGTATATATATGTATGCATGCATGCATGCAGACATATATATATACATATATATATATTCAATCATACGTTTACAACAAATAATTCATATCCAACACTTTTACTTAAAATAAGCGTGAAACGACTTTTAAACACAAATCTCAGTTTCATCTTTGTATAAAGCTAACATTTTTTGACAATGTTTGGTATCTTATATTTACATCAACCTTCAATTAAAATTTAGATTTATAAATATATGATTGAAGCATGATTGAAAAAGCTAATTATTTATAAAAAGAGAGACTCCTTTAATATTTATATAAAAAAAAGAATCAGTTTTAATTTAATAGTTATGCAATACCCGTTCGTAAGATTCGAAAGATACAGAACAGTCCTATCAGCTTCTAGTTTTCTTATACTTGTAATATTGCTATTACACCAGCTGTTTCTAGCAGTCAAAAAAATACAATGTTTTTTATAAGTTAAAACTGAATGGAATTACACATGAGAAGTTGAAATAAGAAATCAACCAGAAAAATCACTATTATCAAATAATGCTTGATCGTACAATTCACCTTTAACCAGTCTTCCTCCAAAGTAGCGACCATTCAGAGATTCTCTAGCTCTTTCTGCTTCTGTAAAACAAAATCAACATGATGTATTACACAATCTGTTAATTATCGTTTATTTATTTTTACAATAAATCTTTATGCCTCCTTACCACTCATTTGAGAAAATTCGACAAAAATCTTAACAATAACTTCAGCATCTTCGTCATCTTCCGACTGATGTTCATTATAAATAATAACTCTTTCAACTACGCCAAACTTTGAGCATTCGTCCTGAATTTCTTCTTGCAAACTTTCATCAACATCTTCCGGTGCTACCATATTTCTTAAAATAACAACTCTAGATTCCACTTTTCTCATAAGTTTCTGCATTACTAAATGGCGCGCGCTCTGTCCCTTTATTGACATATTTTCTTGTTGTTGTAATGTTTGTGGTTCAGTTTCTTCTAACAATTTCTTTTGTAATTCTTCTTGCTGCTTCTGATGCGCTGCTTGCTCTTGGGCACGTCTCATGATATCAGGATTTGTTGCTGTTGTTACTGGTATCTGGATTATACATTCGTGTTTGATAAATGTCTAAAAAAATTACTTTAGAAAAACAAAAAAAAAAACAAAAACTTTAAATGCTCACCACTGGAGTGCCAACAATTGTAGGTGGAACAACAGCCAACGGGGGAATTACAACAGGTTGGCCTGGAATTGGTTGAATTATGGCTGGTGGCCGAGTTAAAGTTTGTGGAATCGCAATTCCTGGTGGTGGTATAACAGGTGGTATAACAGTTGCCACTGTGGGTGGTGCCATAATTGTAGGAGCGATTGTTGGACGTACTATACCTGGTAATGCTACATGAAATGAAAATTAGTTTTGTTGTAACGAGTGATTTGTTGTAATACGTAGGTTGACATCGCCAAAGTCAAGTACCTTGATTTAGAATCGGTGGTGCAGCGGCGCCTAACTTTGTTAAACCTAACGCAACGGCATTACTAGCTACTGCGTCCATTGCTTGAATTTTAGCTGTAGCAGCAGCGGCGGCTACAGCCGCGGCAGTAGGCATCATACTTGTTCCACTTGGAGGTCCCATTAGAGCATTTGGTGGAGTTATGGCTCTACCCACTCTCAAATACTGACCACCCAAATCGAACAGGTTCATGGATGCAATTGCTTCTAAAGCAGCTTGCATCGTCTCATACTCAATAAAACCGTAGCCTTTGTGCCTATGAGGAGAGCTACCCTGTGCAAGTTTGCAATAAGTTATTGGACCAAATGCTTCAAAGACGGACTTTATTTCATCTTCTGTTAAATCTTGATGTATCGATGCAATATAGATACGATTGTAGTGTTTACTTTCTTCTGTTATCTCATCAATAACGGATTGAGCTTGTGGCATGTTCGATGGTCTTCCGACGACCTAAATTTAAATTTAAGAGATGAAATTAATATTTATAATTTAAATCTATCTATATTATACATAATTTATAAAAATAAGGAAAGATGGAAGGGAAAAAAAGGAATAATATTCAACACAGAAGCTGCCGAAATATTTGAGAAAGTTTTGAACGACTTACGAAAATCTCTACGTTAAAAAAAAATGTTAATATTTTAATAAATTTCTATATGTATGTGTATACGTGATATAAAAATTAATGAAATATGAAAGACCGAGGCTGTATCTCGATAGAATTTCAATAACGACATAGTTCGCGATTATGACTATAATTATTGTGAAACTAAATAAAAATTTGCAGACCTCCGGCGGGATGATAGGATTGCTTGGGGACAGGAAATTCGTTATATAGGTACGTCCTGCTACCTTGATGTTTCGTCCACCAATCATGACACCATTCATTTGCTCCAAAGCCAACTGAGCAGCTTCAGGAATCTCGTATTCAACGAACGCGAATCCTTTATGCTTCTGTGTTACAGGGTCCCAGGACATATTGATAGATTTAATCGGCCCAAATGGTAGGAAAGCTTGCCGAATTGTGTCTTCTTTCAGTTCGAAGCTGATACTACCTACATATACCCTGTCATATACAAATACACAAAATATTTAATATACAAGAAACATTAATGTATAAATATAAAATTATGTTAAAGTATATTGAATTACTAATTTCATCAAAAAATATAAATTTATGACTTCATTATCAATGCAATCTGCTTATTTATAAAAACCCATTGATTTAATTAATTTTTTTTTTTTTTTCATGCTTAAGATATTTACCACTACATCAACCTCTTATCTGTAATGAAATGCATGATATTTTATTTAGCAATACAGATGCTTGAGAAAACTTGCTATTTAAAAAAACTCATTAAAAATACAAGAGCTTTGCCTTTAGGAAGATTAAAACGATAAGAATAAACGAATATACATAAAAATAATATAATTAAAATGTCTTTTAATTTGAAATATAAAAGAATTGTAGATTTTGTTTCTTGATTATGTAATTTGGATATATTTGTTGCCAAATTAGATCGTATTTATCTTGAGGAAATTCGAGGGCTAAGGCAAAGAACAAACAAACCTGCACATGAGGGCGAGAGCCTGCTGTCTTTGCACCTGATTCCGTTGACTAGCCATTTGCTGTAACACAAAGGACCATAGGCCTTCTATTGATATCCCTCCCCCTTACAAATACCATTTCTTGGTCACATCTCAAAAATCCCCCAAGCTCTTTTACCATTCTACATTCTAAGCTCAACTATTTATTCTTCCTATTTCTCACGGGCTACATTAGTATAATAAGTATTTTAATAATGAAAACAATAAAAAGGCGATCACAATTATATAAACTTGCAAATAAATTTTAAAAAATAAGTAAATACAGTCACGAATGTGAAGAGTTATCGTGTATAAATTATACCCATATACCTACAATGTTAGTTTTACTGTGAAAATGGAAAATAGGCGAAGATGAAATATATGTGCATACAGAAAAAATAAACCATAGCTACTACTTTATATCAATATATCTTTTAAAACAATAAATTTAATAAAAATTGATATTATAGAGAAAGAAGACATAGTTGAGCTCAAAAGTAACTTCCGATATCTTTCTCAAATCATCCAAAGAATCATGCAAGAAAACTTGTCCTCTTTGCGGTGGTACAGCTCTGCTCCCGCCGACTATTATCACAATATTTATCTAATAATCTTTTCTTATAGTAGAAATTTAGGGAAAAGTATAGGAGTAATTGATCTGAAGGCGAACTTATCTGTTTCAGTTTTGAATTGATTGACACTAACCTGCACATTAGCAATAAAACTTGCTGCCGCAGGACCAACTTATTCTTCTGCGGGGAGAAAAAATTAACCGATCAGAGTTAGGTTCAGCAATTTTTGGATTTTTGTCTCTTGTGTTTTACTTTACTCGCACGTTCAACGTAAACGACTTGCAATACATAATATTAAGGTCCAGTTGCATCATCTGTTAAATCCTTAAAGCCAACCATAAAGTTTCGCGTTCGAAAGTATTTATAGTTGACTCTTCTATTGGATTTAACAGATGGTGTATTGAGCTACTTAATAAATTATTTAAGCAAAACCTATTGAAACAAATTTAACACGACTCGGCGGGACGAGCTAAATTTGTAAGGACAAATATTTACAATTTAAGTCTATTTTTCATCTAGAAATTGAATCAATACATTTCTCTCAAATAGCTTTGAATTACTTTTAAACTACATTGGAAAAGAGCTAGATAGAGGAAGCAGTCTGGACATTCTTTATTTTTTATGACTCAGCAATTTTTTGTAATCCCTTGCAAATAATTTTACACATAACATCAATAATAAAATAAAATAAGCGTTTGATCTCTCTTTTAATTTTATAAATTTCATTGGAAATAATTCTGCTTGCACAAAGCGTTATCAATTACTCACGCACTTAAATAATAAGTTACTTTATGAATAAATTAAATTCAGTGTTATCTATTATCAATTTGCAAAGGACTACAAAATTATTTTCATTATGTATTGCTAGTTTCAGCACTTTAATCATTCAAATTATCAAATAAAATAATTGTAAACTTTTTATGTATAAAAAAAATTTTGAAATTTATATAAATATAAGAAAAAAAGTTTTTTTTTTAATCTCTCTTATCATGAAATTAAAATGCTGAAATAGAAATACTTATTGAAAAACGGGTTAGGCGAGTAAAGTTCACAAGCCTAACTAAAAAAGTTACCTGTTGCTGATGAGCTAATGTCTGTTTCATGAGAACCATTTTTATGCTTTGTTCCATAGCATATTTTTTAGCTCTATTAACAGTATCTTGTTGTTCTGAAGAAATTTTTGGTAACCCTGCACCTAATATTCCGGGTAGAGTAAGATACTTAGCACCTGGACCTAGAAATAGAAAAAGAAACATGAATATATCTGAAATATATTAATCTTACAAATGTATGAATAGAGCTTAAATATCAGATCTTATCAGCTAAATGTCCATGACCAAAAAAAAACACATCAATAAAACTTAAATTGATGTGCTGTTATTAATATCGTCACTAATAATTTATACATCATTTGCCTTTTTTTAACACTTAAGAACTACACAAATATCTTTTTATTATATAAAGAAAAAGTTAATTTATAAAAATCTACATACCCGCAACAACTTGTCCAATTTGATTAAGATCATATATGGGGCCTGGTAAGAATTCTGTAGCAGATCCTACAAAGAAAATATGAATCAGATGTTTTTATCCAATACTGAAGAGACAGAGTACTTCTATCAACTTGTGAATTAATTAAAATTATTAAAAAAGTTATTGTCTGGTGATAGAAGTACTTGTATTTGAATTTGAGAAATGACTTTACACTATATCTGTCAGCAAAAATATAATTACAAGTAATTATATATTATAGTCCTTCAAAATATTTTAACTTTCTTCTTAAATTAAAATTTCTAAATCAATATATATTACAAATTATTATATAAAAAATACTACATATTACAATTCTAGTTTTTACTGCTGACTTTGGATTTTTCATCGGTAATATGATCAAATATAATAATTTTAAATGCATTATTGTATCTATGGTGATATTCAACTGTGACTTAAAAGGCACGAAAAAAGTAACGTTGTTGTAGCAGTTTCCACTGTTGAACCTTCAGCCAAACTGTAAGTTTAAAGAAATTAAAACACTCAAAGAAGACCTAGTAAATCTCTTCTATATTCCTTAGATTTAATGTACATACTGAATTGTTCAAAATAAGAAAATGAGCCTCTTTTTCTTATCTTTATATTTAAAGTGAAGTTTCTAAAATTTCTTAAAATAGAAAGATTTTTCAAATTACTTTTAATAATAGTAATTAAATGTAATCAATCAGCATTCTATTTTGAACAATGAAAATGAAATTTGAAATGAATAAATGGCCAGAAACTCTTAGAAAATCTAATTTTAGAATTTTCTCTTTACTGTTTTGTAATATCAGCCCTGGCTATGCACACTGATACGCAAAATCAAACTATTTGATAATTAGGTTTCATATGATCATAACCAATTTGGTCTGCTAGTCTCTGAAACAGAAATCAGAACACGTTGAAACGTTTTGTTAAGATTTCTCCGCACGTTTTTAGTTGAACTTTTAAAGGTCTGTGAATTACGCGACTGATCATTCGATTAAGGTCTAACCGTGTTCTGGGCTGATCAATGACGGTTGCGCGCACAATTTATCCGAGATTGAGGCGACGCACAAATCTGCAAGCACAAAGCAAAGGAGAACACTCTCAGTGCATTTTCTGCGCCATTTTTTTAAATTTTGCCTTGTCCAACCTATATTACTTCTTTAAACCTAACACTTGCTATACACAACAATGGCGATTGGACACATTTCAATTGACTAATCAATCAACAACTCCTCTATTACAGACTTAACTTACCTGCCTAGAGTCCAATCTAAAGAAACTCAAATGAATGTGCTTCAAGTAATTCATCGCCATTGTTTTCCTTAATTATAAGTCTCTGAACATTTGAAACATATTTTGCTTATATTAAGTTTTATTAATGTAATTTTATTATTCAAATATAGACCAAATAAAGATTTTCAAATTTATCCTAAGACTCATAACCAGGATTAGCAAAAAAAAAACTATCCTAAAATGCTGACCTATCTAAGATACGCATCATATTTGGTACTCGATATAAGATGCTGTGTCAGTAGGAGTTTGCAAAACTCTGATCTGTTCTGTTCAACGAATGTAGCGTTCTCTTTCTTTGTTTGGCGCACGCTCATGATCACAGCTCAGTCGTAGGCCACAGATTCTGTACTGTCTCTCCGCTGTAACATCTCAGAACAGAAGGACAACCATACATTAGTTTTATTCTTTGGCCAACGATCTTGCATTACCCTATCCTAGCAATATCTATTCTGAAACTGCAGCTCATCGCACAACAGTTATAAATTGCTAGCATTTAATATATAACTAGCACCTAATAGTTTTACTAAATTATCTATACTCTGCTTCTCAGCATTTCCTCTGTTTATAAATATATTACATTTCCCGTTGCTTCTCTGTTCATGATGTTTCCAGTTGTACACATAGAAATATAATTACTTAGTAGTTATGGGCATAAACAACTATTGAATTATATTGTTAGCAATATACCTTCGGTTCTGATTTTCTTGTTTGGTGGTTCCATGTTATTCTGTGATGTTGGTGTCTAAAAAAAAGAAATTACTCTTAATTTCAATCACAACTTATAACCACAATTAAATGGTTAAAACTACTTATACACATTTGACGGATAATTGAATTTTTAATGAATCACTTTAAATTATAAGCAATTATTATGAATCTTTCAGTAAAGTTTTGAATACAGCACAGAAAGTACCAGCATAAAAACTGACAGTAACGAACTTAAAAATTTCAAGAATTTTCCTAAAAGAAGAAAAAAATCAATAATTTTCTTTCCTAAAGCAACGGAATGAGACTGCTTAGAAACATTCGTGACACTTAATGGAAGAAATAATACCAATATCGCAAAAAATTCTTGGGAAAACAATGAATGTAAAATGGGTCATGTTCTTAATAAATCATTTCTACGCATATCCAATGCGAACCCTTTCAACCGCCATCATGAAACCGATACATTTCCTGAACATCGCAATGGGGTTTAGTCGAAAAATCAGCAAAGTATGAAAGAGAAATTTGCTCACCATGGCCATTGTTCCATTCATTGTTCAATATACTGAATAATACGTGATATTTCTTCAAATTAGCACTGATGGTTATCAACGAGAACCACGCGTCCTACACTCGATAACTAACTATACAAAAGTAAGCCACATTAAACCTATGCTTCTGGTCATTCGAGAATGTGGCCGCTACAGCAATACCGCCGACTTCTGCGCACAAACTTTGCTATTGGCTATAGCCCCACCCAAATTACCCCCTACGATCTCACAGCAAACTTGGCGTAAACAAATTTAACGCTTGATTGAAATTTTCAGAATCTCACGGACGAGATATTTACGGATCTCAATTGGAATTTTACTAAAATTACGATCTTCTGTGATGCGTGACGATTTTCCCTCCTTTTTTTTTCCTTCTTCTTCTTCTTCTTCTTCTTCTTCTTCATAAACGACGCGTCGCTCGAGTTGGAGAGAGAGAGAGAGTGAGGCGTTTTTCAAGAGCGCGCCGATTCGACGAAAAATTGCTTTTCGTTTTTCACCCCTTCCAAATCGACGGATCTGAAAAAAGCTCGTTACGGATAATCAGGGAGAGAGAAGCCTAAGCAAATGCGCGAACGAAATATTTTTTCTTTGAAAAAATCACACTTCTCATTTTCAACGTTCCCCAGTGACGCTATTTAGTTCCTGTTTCGGCCACTGGGATGCGACGGCGCTAGGTATCGAACTTAGCGAAGACACGAACCCCGAAATGGAAATTTTCTGTCAAGTTTGTCGCGTCCTCTTGAGAGCAATGGCGGGAGAGGAGCGAACGGGCGATGCGTTCGGCAAACGATGAAATCTGGTCTTTCGGTGGGCACTGCAGGGCACTGCTAAATGCTCGTACCTTTAACGTAATAGGTTGTGCAGCTCTTGCTTTAGTAAGGAATGAGAAAATGGAAGTGGCTGCCATGATACTGTAGAAGAGTGCAAATGGCTGGTAACACGCGCTCTTAGCAGTGCTCGTCCGGCGCCGTTCTGCAGTTTGTAAACCGCATGGATTTTCTAGTTCATCTATGTCTTAATATGTCTTTTTAAGGAGCGCAAAGATTAGGACGTGAGTAGTTCTGCAGTTATTTATTGTTAAAACTACAAGTGATGGCTGTAATAGGCGTAATGTCGTTTTAAAGGGAAACAATGAATCTGTTGGCGCGTTCTCCACCGCACACCGCGTGTTTTTAAGAAACGTTGTATGTAATGCAAAAATTCACCCGATTCTTTAAACAAACTTTCCCTTTTGACACTAGGGAAATTTTCAGGAATTTCCTGGCGACCTTTTTCCCTCTGATGTACACATGATATTTGAAGGTTACACTAACCCATTCATGGTAGCCCTTTAAGTTTTTGCCCTTTCAAATACAACTAAACAAATGCGTGTAAATATAGGCGGCTTTATCGCGTATCTAACTTGTACATATTTCTCTACTCGCGTTGACACACAATAGTTTAATGTTTATGTTTTCTTGCGAGAATAAAAAAGCGGGAGATACGGTTGATCATTCTAGAAAGCTCAATGTGTGTTTATGTGCTTTTACGTATGTAATTTTACACTTTCTTATCTATTCTTCGTAAAAAGTGTCGTTAATATTTAGTTTTGATCTTAATGTTGCTTCGATAAAAAGCCAATTAATCAGGGTACTTACTGTGAGATTCTTTGGTCTCTTTCAAGTTCTGTTTGATTTATTTTCTTCTCGATTAATTTTTTATAGTAATTTTAATTCATTTTTCTTTTTTTCTTGCAGGTATCAAATTTATTTTTAATTAGAATTAATATTGTAGAATAGAGTAATGCCTGCAGTGAGTATATGTGATCCTATTTCGGCTGTACTCCGACATGCATTGGAGGACAGCCAAACAAAAGCAACGGATGATTTATCTTCTACATTAATGACCAGTGCACCTAGACTCATACATACCGATGTCCAATTTGATAAACCACAGGCAATGACAATCCTGGATAAATTAAAAAATGAATATATTGTACTGAGAGTTCCAAATTTAGACGCTACCACGGAAGAGAATAAAATTAAAGAGAAGATGTACGATAAGAAAAGCTTGACTAAAGTGGGTCCTAGTTTACCAGAACCAGCTGTAACGCTATATTCACCAAATAAAATTAACTTGGGATGGAAAGGAAATTTTCCAGTTGGAGCTGGCATGTATAATGTTGGAAATACTTGCTATTTGAATAGTACTCTTCAGGCATTGTTCCATGTGCCAGCACTTGTCAATTGGTTATTATCCGATTCGCATCATACATCAAAATGCGAACAAAATGGTATATTTTACATCTATATTGGTATAGATAAATTAAAATTATATTATTTCAATGTTTTCAGTTACATTTTTCTAGACTATCTTTTTTCTTTTTGTATGGTATTTTGATGATAGGTTAATTTTAGATGGAGGTGGTGAGTGCCTTACATGTGCAGTAGCCAAAACTTTGCAATTTAGCCATGAAAAGTCAGGTTGCGCTATTAAGCCATTTTATGTTTATAATAAACTGAAACGTAAGTGTAGTTCAATCAAGGGTATAATCGATCGTTTACTATTATCTAAACATACTGATTGATTTTCTTGTTAATTTTATCAGTTATTTGTCGTACCATGGTCCCTGGACAACAAGAAGATGCTCATGAATTTTTAAGATATTTATTGGAAGGAATGGAAAGAGCTTATTTAATTAGACATAGAGCATCTAAGCTAGATAATTATTCCAAGGAAACCACACCTATTAACCAAATTTTTGGTGGATATATACGTACGGAAGTCAAGTGCCTACAATGCGGGCACGTTTCCACGACATTTCAACACTTTCAGGTAAAATAGATGAGACTTTAAAGCCATAGAAATTGTTATTTAATCTCCGATCGTTTTAGGATTTACTTGTGGATATACGCAAGGCTAGTACATTGGATGAAGCATTAAGTAGTTATTTTAGTCGAGAACAATTGGATAATAATGATTATAAATGCGAAGCTTGTAAAAGAAGAGTTCCTGCCACTAAACAATTTAGTTTAGAAAGACCGCCTAAAGTGCTTTGTGTACAGTTGAAGCGGTTTAGTGTGTTTGGGGGAAAGATCTCTCGACACATAGGCTTCAAACAGACTATAGATATGGGTCCTTACTTGTGGAAGGAGCCAGGAGAAACTCCACGACATCTAACATATAAACTCATGTCAATGGTTACACATATGGGTCCATCTGTTAATTGTGGGCATTATACGGCAGTTGCTCAAGTTTCCACGGGTCAATATTATTCCTTTGATGACTCTTGTGTATGTACAACTTTACTGTTTTACTCTTGACTTAAACCAGAAGCTGGTACAGGTTGTTTAAACGACTCTTTATATTTGTACTTTCACAGGTTCGTCCAATAAGTCTGAATTATGTTTTGAGTACTAATGCTTATATAATGATTTTTGAAATGGAACAGCAAACACAGAGCTCAACGCAAATTAGTAAATTAAATGGTTTATCAACTATAAAGAATACGCTAAACTCGTCAGCGATATTAACGTGCAAACCTGTTAATTCAAAAGCATCAACCTCCGGATTAATTTCCGTGAATGGTACCACAAACGGTTCCTCTAGTATTAAGACTAACGTAGAGAGCTCGATTAGCAGTCCTCAAACTTCGCCGAAAAAATTGGGCTTGCAGTCTCCAAGTCAGAAAAGCGTAAATTTCATCGGGCCTCAACTACCGCAGAAATTACAGGATAAAATTCAACCTAGACTAGTTGTGCATATAAAAAATGGAAAAGTTTTAAACGGAAGTAACGGAAGTAATAGCTTGGTTCCGTACGATGATGGCTCCAGTGACGAGGAGGACTGTAGTACATCATCGAAAAATCACTCGACGTGTAATCCTAATGTAAAAATTAATTCCCCTATTTCAAATGGCTCACAGAAGAGTAGTCTCGTGAAAGATCCTTCACAAAGAATCATCGTTCCATTCTCAAAGGAGTCCCAGAAACCTAGGATTACCGATACTAGAATGTTAAATAGTTCTACAGTACAAAGTCAGACGAATGGGACTTCAAATGCAAAGGTACAGAATGGAAGCAGTGATAAAACTTCACCAAATTCCAGTAAACATAATGGGAAAATAGAAGCGAATGGTAAAGGAGAGAATGAGAAAGAGAAAACGAGTCACAATATTAGACTTAAACTAGGATCGGATGAAAAAGTTGTTACAAAAGCTTCCAGTAACAATAGTATAAAAGGATGGTTAATTTCGAAAGATAAAGTTTCTTCTCCAACATCCGTCGGTGTACCCAGTGGTTGGTTGATTACCGATAAGTAAGCGTCGATCAGTTTTTATCCGATAGTCCAATCAAGCGAGCAACAAACGTAATCGCGAGTATTCGTATAAATCGAAATTATTTTTTCAGAGAAGATAATAAAACTCAAAACAACAGCAACAGCAGCAGCAGCAATGGTACACCAAGTGCAGCTGCGCCTAGAAGTTTCAACGGCACGAATCGTTCCGATACGATATCACAGTTACAGAAGATGTCTCACCGTGGTTATGGTAATTCCGGTAAGGGAGAAAGAAATTTTAGTATTTTAAGATTTACCTAAAGACAGTTTTGTGCAAGTTTTTTCAATGAAAAAAAAAAATGTCTGCTTTTCAGTATTGAATTGGAATGGCAATAAAAGTCAACTAGAACGTGAGGTTGATAATGAACGTCGCGAAGAGAGAAAACGTCACTTTGATCCAGATGATGAGGAAATAGATAGGGGACGTCAAAAAAAAGTCAAGTCACATCGCTCGTATGAGGGCAGATCAAATCCGGGATACAACCCCTTTCAGGAATACCAAAATGGTAAAACCTGGAATCGATCGCCCAATGGGTACTATCGTAGAAACTATTATAACACATCTAACAATCGTGCTAGAAGATCGCACAGCAGTAATTATAGATCGTCGTATTATAAGTATCAGAATCAATCACGTCCCCATTGGCAGCGGGGTTAAGATTATCAAGCATAATTAATATATCTTATGAAAATTAGACACTATTAAGTGAGTACATATTAAAATCTGACACTAATGATTAGTGACGGTTTTCAAGCTCATAATTTCTAGATATATTACAGTTATAATTGATTTACCTAGCTCCGTATAAGCCTATAACATCGGATAATATATCAGTAAAAGAAATTCATTGCATAATTATTTGAATTATGAAAGCCTAATGCAATCCATTTTTATAAAAAAGTTGATCGTTCCGTTATATTATTCAAATGATTAGGAAACCTCATAATGAAGAATAGTACAGTTTTAGTTGTCAAGCATTTTGTAGTTTTACAAATATATTGTTATAAACCGTAAGTGATTATAAAGATTATTAATATTATACAATTAGAAAATCTTTTACCAAAATGCATTTAAGAATAATGATGTTACAGCTTTTCTATGGAAACATTTCATTTCTTATCTATTGTATTTAACTCTTGCAGTGTTTCTGACAGATTTGACAGATTTAATTATTTATCTGAAAACGTGTTTTATATAATGTTCTTCATACTCATATGGCAACAAAACAATATTTATCCCATCATTTAGATAGCACATTTTCGAGGTTAAATAATATATAGTAAAGCTGGTATCGCTTTGATATGTGAAACTAAACAATTATAATTATTTACAAGTAAAACATGAGATAATTGCAGTTTAAAGCTGTATACTTTTATCGAGTATCGTATTAAAATTGAAATTTCAAAGTAAGCATTTTTTCATACTTTAAAAAGTTTCTAAGAATAATGTGTACCGAGTGTGGTGAAAAGTCTGAATATTCTATGTTATGAACTTGAATTTCTTTATTCTGCAAAATAAGGGTTTTAAATTAAAATGTAATGACTACACGTTGAAGAAATATTTGGTAAGTACAGATCGAATAAGAGATAAAAACTTATGGAGAATAATATTTTATATTAATAATGGTCTCATACAATTAGGTAAAGATGTTAAGTTGTGGTATGAATTCGTTCCGTTTTATTTACCGCCGCCACTTACCGGAAAAAATGGGACGAATATGTTAAAATCTTGTATATAAATTAAAAATATCAACAACTAATTTTTACCACTCAATAATGTTTTTATTGGGAATTAAGAGAATCATTCATTTCTTTTTCATCATGAGATAACGTATTTCAATTTTTCTGAGTTTCAAAATTGAAAATCTTGGATCAGAGAATATAGGTAAAATATGAAAGAATTCATTTCTTTTGTAAAAATGATTTCACCTACAGTTGATTAAAAAATGAATTCTTCCTATATATGTAAATATTTTTTATAATAAACATTGAAATATGTTTAAGATATATGCAAAGAAACTTGATTGATTTTTTTCAAATTTTTATCAGTTTAATTAAAATTATAACCAAAGTTTCAGAAAAAAAAAAAACTTTGAATACTTAAATAAAGTAATATTAAAAATTTTTAAATTGCATAATAATATAATAAGTTTGTATCAAAGGACATTCAGTTGTTTTTAAGTCAATGTACAATGCTTTATTTAGATACAAAATGTCAATAACGTTATAATTAGACTGACCATTATAACAGGCAATTGAATTTTTCAAAAATCATTAGTAATATTATCATCTATAATGAACCATTACTTCTTACGATTTCAGGAAAGCGAAACTTCATTTATCATATAGAATTGCTTGTTATATGGATAGTTGTGTAAATAGAACTGGAATTATTCCTGAAAAAATAGCGACTGAAACTTTTATAACTATACAATTAATTTAAAGACATTTCCAGATATTAATAAAGTTGAATTATAAAATACACTGTTAGCCATATTGGCACTTTAAGAGAAAAGAGCAAAATATTAGGAAATTAAAATTTGTATAATTTATTATGTATATTCATTTTCTGATTAAAATATTAGTGAATCAGTATCTGAAAAATGAATGAAATTTCGGTATGAATTTTGCAATCATGATTTCGAGTATAAAAACTGTCTAATTATATATATATATATATAAATATTTTTTTTCTGTAATCTCTTATGAAGATAGAGTTTATCAGGAAAATTTGTGCATAATCGCTTGATTTTTAAGATCAACAAAATATTTACCTATAATGCATATTATTACTATTAAATTACTAAAAGGATAGCAAACTAAAATTGTAAATTATTTAGAAGTGTTAAGCGTAGAATTTTTAATATTAAGAATGTTTACTGGGATGTGAAAAATGAATGATTGCAATTTAAGTAATTAATTAAAAGCAAACAGTTGATTAAGCTAAAAGGATTCATTCCTTATCTGTCTTATGATACCTCATTATCTTAATTAAAGTATGAATTTATTTCAAGAAATAATATATGAGTATAAAAATTAATTATAGTTACAATAACCGTAAAAATGTACATCATCGCGAAAATAATATTAAAACAAATATTGGGATTTTTACACGCAAAATTAAATTGAATATTTAATGGTTATTAATAAAAAAAAAAACAAAAACAAAAGAATAAATAATAGCCATTGGAGAAAGCACTTCATAGTGATTAGTAATAAGTTTAAAGGCACAATTGATTTCTATTCTCTGTTACAAATCAGATAATAAATCAATTAATTTTCTCTAAAAGTAATTCTGTGAGAAATTTTGTTCCTATGGCGAATACTTTGAGGAATAACGAAAGTATTTGTTGCGATTTAGTGGAAACACTTGTAAAAAATGTAAGTATAACATTGCAAGAAAAAATGTCAAAGAACTTAAAAGAAGTAAGAGTAGTAAATTCTGCACGTATTCAGTATGGTTTAAATAAAATGAACATCAAAATAAAACTGCTACTTATAGTATTAAATTTTTTGTCTGAATTAATAATTTAGGTTGCAGTTTTAAAAACTGAAGCTTTTCATTATTTAAAAATTACTTATGAGCTTGAAAGGAAACTTAAAAGTTTTAATGCTATATCCAAAAATCTTTCAAACAAGTTGCAATCACTTTGGGATATCGCTTTACTAAATTCTGTAGATAATAACAAGATCAAAGACTTTGCTGATGAAATTTACGCATCTTGGAATTTAGCAATCACGCAGGTAATACTTTTAAAGGATCGGAAATTGAACTTACAAATATGAATAAATTGACATAGGTACGTGCAGAATTTTCCAAAATTCGTATAGCGAGTCGTACATTACCTGGTGCAGCTTTATCCACGTTGGTTGAAAAGTTGAAAAAGCAGGCGGCGACAGTAAAAGTATCGTTGCAAATTGCTGAAGTTATTTATGATGAAGACTATGTTCTGAAAGGCTATGCTTTGTTTAATGAAGTTTTAAACTACTGCCAAAGTTTAGAAGAGTGTGATGATAAGGTATACCATTATTAATGAAATTCAATCGCACAGGTTCATTATTCTGAAAAAAATAAATAAATAAAAAAAAATTGTTCGATAAATAAAAAACAGGAAAAAGTAAAATTGTTGAATTATAAAAGTACTTTTTCCTCTTTGCAAGAATGTATACATAAACATTAATGGCGCTTTTAAGTCAGTTTGATTTATTCTTTGTTTGAAACTTGTTTTTATTTTACAGGTTCAACAATATTTGGCTGTATGTAAGCTGACCCCTCGAGTTCTAGAATTAGAATCTGCAGTGGATAAGTTCGTATCAAACGTAGATTTATTGTCGATGAAGGAAAAGAATTCAAGCAATTTGTTTGTCTTCTCTTTTGTATCAAAATTACTTACTGGAGAACTATTAGATTTAGAGACCTTGAAACCGGATGAAGTATTATTTGAAAATTCTCGAAAAAGGCCGATAATAATCATAAAGAATAAACGGAAACTAGATATACCGATCTCATAAAAATCAGAGACATAAAAATCATTACCTCTATCAGTTTATGTCTTGAAACGTTATAATGTACGTTTCTTTTAATAATTTTAATAATTAATAAACGAGGATCGAGTATTTGGTGGTATGTATGTTAAAAACAAGCAAATTAACTTCATAAAAGAATGATCGTTATTTACCATTGGTATATTATACATCTTGTGATAATTTACAATATACAAACATACGATATCCCAATGATGACGGATAAACTATGACAATTGATTAAAAGTATGCCATTTAAAAATGACTCTTTGCTGTAAAACAATTATAATACGATTAAGATTTTTAAAAATTCATATTTGATGTTAAAAATTTAAATTAAACGTTACGCCACATAGATTCTTGACATTTGCAATAAAGTTTGAAACACAATAGAAAGATTTGCTTGCAATGACTTAAGCATTGATCAGAGATCGTTTCACGGATAAATACTATGAAAACATATTATCTGGAATGTAAAGGTTCATAGTGGATATCTTTGCACATGCGCTTCTGCCACTTGAAGTATATGATATTTACAGCAAGTGGCATATTTCCTTCAATTAGATCGAATTAAATAATTTAAGACTAGATTAAAAAATCCCTTCAAGGTCTGGAATAGTTGTAGGTGGTGCGAGTTTTAAAGTCAAGTCTCGATCATGCATAAAATCGGGCGGTACTATTTGTTTTTTTTCCTAAAAGATATCAAACGAATTAAAGTTATTATGACTTCAATGATTGGAATATATGCGAAATAAATATATTGTTTGATATAAAAAACAATACAAATATCAATAATTAATTACCAGAGGTGCCCTAGTCCGTATAACATTGGTTATAATAGGTGCCCCTCCCTTTACTTGTAGGCACTTGTAACATGTTCGTGGTTCACCTAAACATTCAAAGTGATATCCATGTCCACATGCAAATATTATTGTATAGTTTGTACACTGTGACAACATTTGTCTGCATATTGGACACATCAACGATGTGTTTGAATAAGCCCTTCCAGAATCTCTAAAACCGCATAAAAACCGTTAACAGAGTTGACTATAAAAAGTACGTTGCTATAGTATAGGCACACATCAGATATTGGAAATATTTTGTAATATTATGAATATCACAAAATTGGCATGGAATAAAAACTTGCTTACCGTAGTCTTGCTTTCAATGCTTTATGAAGTTCTAAACTGACCAGTCTTGCAGTTGTTTCGACTAGTGTTTGCTCGTAACGAGAATGAGCTAGCACGCCAGATAAAAGTTGTCGTATGTCACCTATCGTTCCACCAGTGGCCAATGGATGTTTTAAAATTTGTTCCAAAACGGTCGAAAGAGCGGAAGTACCACTTAACGCTTCCAACACCATTTTTAATAGCTTTGTATTTAAATTTTGAACTGTAAAGATGAGCAGACAAAATGATTAACCAATACTATTGAAATTATACTTTTAGAATACCTTTTTGATTATTGTTACCGGAATGTAATCTCAGTACAGCTTCGAATAATGGCATCCAATCTAATTGACCCAAGGATCTTCTACACAATCCTGTTAATTGTGTAGCCAATTGGACAATTTCCTCCTCTGTACTCAAATCCTGACAACACTACTCAGAACAATTGTAATGATAGTATGATACTGATATGCATACTTAAAAGTCGAATATATTTTTATGTATATTACCATTTCAACTTGATCATCAAAACGTTTCAACAGCAAGTTAAACGCTTCTTGATAGTTTCCAAGTTTTTCCAACATCACTGCTTCGCCATCCTTATGATTTGCATCTTGTACTATCCTCAATGCTTTGTCTAATCTACATCCATGTGGTCCATTTATATGACTAACTACCTGTGTATCATAATCTATTAACACATATACTATCTAATTGTGATTTAATAACTATTTTCAAAAACTTTATAATAATCTTATATTTACTTACACGCTCAGGTTCTAGTTCGCACATTAAACTTAAATATTTCTCTAAGAACTCTGTCGATAATTCTAACTTCACTTCCTCTTCTTTGTACAAAGATATTTGATAAAGAGCTCCCATCAAGGCATATTCTATATCAAACTTCCCTTCGCAATTTTGTAGAATCTCACTGATTTTGTTTTGCATTCTAGCGGCTATGAGAGACGCGAATTGTTTTACATTTATTGCTATTAAATCTGGTACATAACTTAATACACAAGATGTTAAAGCAGTCGATTGAAGGCGTTCCAGCCAAGGCCAAATATCTGGGTGTCTTGAAACATTAGATATCATACATTTGCAAACTGCTATCCAATCTTCCCTGGCACTATATAAAATTTCCGCAACTTGCATGCTAAAATATTATTCACTATGATAAAGTATATACTGTATGAATGTTTGTGGTCTATTCGGTAATTAGCATATACTTATCCTTACAAATTTGCCCTTTGCGCGAGATTAAGGAGAGTATTGTCCGATATGTTAGTTAATTTTTTAGCTTGCAATAATGCCAGTATTGCCTTTTCCCTATCACTTTTTAGTTCTTTCGATGTCTCGGTATAAGAATCACTAGAAAGTATATCAACCATTTTATTCAATGTTGTGGGCTCTAAGCTTACACTGTTTTCAGCTACTTCGTTTGCAATGAACACAAGAACAATGGCTTTCTGTTCACTTCCAAGAAAATCAGGATTTTTCGGACTCAACGGAGTGCCGGGCATAACAATATTCAATAAAATATCTATGATTCTTTGCCTTTGTCTCAGACCCATTTCTGATGTAAATTCTGGCTCTCTAAATGCTATAGCAATTACATCTAGAAATCCCTTTGCATCAAAACGAAGTAACGTTCGCAAATATGGATATTGTCTTTCTGAATCTTTTGCTAAACTGGAGTGCTGAGATAGTAAAGCTCTCAGTACATCCGTTTTTGCTCGTTGTGTCATACCCTCCGGTAAATCGTCTCTTGGGAAGCCTCGACCCGCCAAGCAGCAACTTGTATAAACTAAAAGTGCATTGCCTAGTCTTATATTATCTCGCGAAAGTGTCTCTGTAGTTTCTAGTAAAGCAGTTTGTAAAATTGGAACTAATTGATGAATGGGTGCTGTAAAATCACCCAAAGCTTCCGTTTGAAGATGTATGAGGGCTTCCCATAGACCTCGCTTTCTACATATTGTTGTTACCTGTAATTTGTTATCAAGGTAGTTGTATGAAAATGTATGCGTATACGTACATATATGCACACATTGCAGAAGGAGAAACAGTTTTACCTGATGTATATCCAAACAATCCACATCCAGTAAAACGGCAATTGTTCGAAGCGAATCTAATTTTTCTTCCTGATCGTATAAAGCGACCAGTTGTTGTGCAATTAATGGTGGTAGTCTGGGAGGCAAACTACCGTCCAGTAGAGGAGATTCCAGTGAATGCAAATAACAAGATTTTAATGATTCAGATTCTGAAACAAGATCCCACAATTTGCCAAATAATAATTCGGTGTTTTCTAATTGTACGCAATAGTCCACGCATATTGCTATCACGTCGAGTTCTGCGTTTTCATCCGCAGATATATGATTTAATTCTTCCATGAATTGCACTAAAACTTGACAAACTTTATCTCGAGCTATTTGTTTACGACGTTGTTTCGATCCTCTAAGTCCTACGACAGCTTTGCCTTTGTCTTGATAAAATGAAAGTCCTAAGGCTAATGCTTCTGGAAATCTCCTCTGAAAGTAGATTGATTTTTTACCTATCGAGCGAATTTAAATATATAATTTTTTGCTTAAACTTACCTGCATCGTTAAGTGACGCAATCTCTCTGTCCAAGTTCTAATGCATACTACATGCAGACACTTAGTTCCTAATAATAATAATTGATTTCCAAATGTCACAACTGTATTATAACACGCTCGTTCACCAGCTAAAGCCATTGCCTAAATAATAATAGTAGTAAATATGACTGTATGTCCCGGACATTTTGGCTGCTATTTTTTAATACCTTCGAGACGTTCCCTCCAGTAGACAATCCTTTGAAATGACTGGATGCATATGAAATCCCTACACAACTCATATCCAAAGTTTCTAAATTATCCTGCGTTCTTACGTCTATTAAATGCAATCTTTCTTGTGTATCTAATACTGCTAACGATCTTACGTTTAACCATCGTAAATTACTAATTGTGTAAGATAAGGTCATTCTTCTAAGAGGTGTTAATTTTACTCTTGTGCCAGATTCTGTACACACCTTTTGGAAAATTAAAATTGTTTTATTATTTATAAAAAATTATAAATACCATTAATAAGAGAAGCATACCTGATAAAAATGTATATTTCCATCCCTCGCAAATGCAAGTACAGGGTCTATTACACGGGAAGCATCTGCTGCTTGTATGACTACTAATTGCCATGAAATTTGTGGTGGTGCAATTGCAGCTCCTGTTAATGCATGAGTCAATACAACTCTCATTCGTGGTCTTATACATACAACAATCACCTACAATAATATTTAAAATTTGGTACATTGAAGTATTTGCTAATTAATAGATACACTAAATATATGAAGTGATAACAACCTTTGATAATGTGGCCATGGCCACTAGTGTATAATATTTTAATGGATGGGAAGGTAAATGATTCAATAATAAGGGTTCAAGGGTGCAAACTTCACCTCTTGAACCGCTAAATAAACATCTACTATCACAACCACGTACTCCCATAACTCTAGTAAAATTTAATTCAAAGACAGATCCACCACTGTCACTACATAAAGCTACTTTGGGAGAATCTGTAAACTAAAATATACTATTTCATATTGAAATTCAAGTATGAAGTAGAAATTAAAAAGGAAATACTTAAAAAAAAGAATCTTACTTTTACATGCAGCACAGCAGTATCCGGTGGATGAACATCTGTCAATGTCCTGAGAATCTTTCCATTTAAACTATCTATCATTAAAATATAACCCCTAGCAAAACCAGCTAATATCCTACTTCCATCATGGTTGAAACATAATGCTGAGACTGCTCCTTGTTGCCTAGCTTCTTGATCACACCACCGTAGAGTTTGTGAAGAATCAAATCCCAAAATAAGACCATGACTAGTGCCAATTACTAGCATATTACCACCAGCTGCAACTGCACTAGCTAAACCAGCACTGACCTTCTCCTACATGAAAAATTAAATTCTATTAATTTAATTATCTACTATAGTTAGAAATAATAAGCATTAAAAGAAATATTAGAAAATAATACTTTACACTAGCTGATACAATTTGTGCAGATATCCCTTTTAAAATAATGTGCCTTAAAATGGCACTAGATGGTGGTTGATTAGGTTTAAAAGATTTATTCAATGAGTTTAATGACAAATGACTTCCAAAGCTCGCTGTTTCACTACCACACAATTTATCTACAGAAGTGGCTCCAACATCCTCATCAGTGCCAGAGAGAGAACGACAATCTGGCTCTGTTAATATACTTTCTAAGGAGGGTAGTTCTTCCACAGATGGTATGGCATATTCGGTGCTGTCAAGCTAAAAACAATGAAATAACAATAACTCTTATTATTTCCTTATCAATTTCTAAAAGATTTCATATAAATCTCATATAAAACATATCAAAGACAAATAGTTAACATTTGCAATATATTACATCTAACATATTCTAGCTATCATAATTCATACTGTATATTTTCTTTAATGAACACTGTGTGATCATTAATATTTGAAGGATACACAAACTAACTTGTAACCTAGAAATACAAAGTTGTAATTGAATCTAAATGGTTTGTTTACCTTCATTATGAGATCTTTGCACGAAATAATTATAGATTTGACATTGCAAATTTAGAAAAATGAGATTACCTCTTCAATATCAAAATTGATTGCCTCAGCGGTAAGATTTTCTTGAGATCCAGCATCTGATCCCAGTCCATTTTCTGCCATTTTTGTTTTACCAATTTCACTTGACAGTTACAACAGAATAAGACGCGCATGTGCTAAATTAATATAATTTTGTCATATCAATCAGTTATATTTATCCTGGAGATTTTGTACTATCAGTAAGTATCAACATACGGAGATAATAAGAATAAATGTATCTCTTTGAGCACAATATTTACTGGTTAAACTATGTTATATGTGTGAGAAACTGTGACCTTAAGGATCTGGCCATTTTCTGATGTGATAATTTTAGTCTCATCTGTGATAGTTTAATTTATTAAAATATTCATTTATCTAATAAAAATATTAATTAATAATGCCTGAAATATTGATAGAAACATCTTGTGCTAATTTTAGACCTAAAGACTTTATAGTTTGTAAATTTAGTGGGTATCAACACTGTATTTGCTGGCAAGAGGATAAATTTATTATATTTAAATTTTATATTGAATCTTCATTAAGCCCTTTGTTAGTTAAGGTAGCACCTGGATTCATTAAATATGTGGAAAGTATCTCTGGAAGGCTTTTTTTTATAGTTTATCCTGGTAAAATTTATGAATTCTCTGTTAATGAGGAATTTTATTTAATCACAGAGAACGCAATAGGGTTCAATGTTGTGAATCATAGAATAATTGTACCAATAGATACTTATCTACATTTAGAAGATACACGCAATAATACCATCAAACCATTATTGAACTTAAAATCCGTTTTTAACTCAATAGATGATTATGTAATTTTTAACTTACATGATAATGATGTTCATACAGATTTTCAAAATATGTTATGGTATACCGAAGACCCTAAAGACAATTTATGTATTATTGGATATAAAACTGAATTATATCTTGTGTTAAATGACATAACAAAACTGTTGTATAGAAGTAATTTTAATATTTTGAAAATTTCTCCAATTATAAAATTTGAGAAAATTTATGGTTTAATAGCTTATGCAGATTCTACTAACATAATTATGATATATATATATAATCAGAAATTGTGTTTTGATGTGTTACATGTAGAAGCAGAACCTAAAGCCTTATGTGCTGGAATATTCCAAACTTTACATGATTCTGCATGGATTGCTTATTCAAATAACAGAAACCTGCATTATATGAAAGTAAACTTTTCAACCAAAAGAATTAATACCTGGACCATTGAAGACAAACTTTTTACATGCTTACAACTCTACAGATCTAAGACTATTTTATGTTTAAAAAATAATTGTATACTACAAAAAATGTCAGTGCACGGAATAGAAAGTAAATTAAATCCAAACAAAGAGGAATTTATTGAACTTGAAAGAAACATATTTGAGGGCACAGGTGTGCTAGTAGCTCGTATTATAGAAAAAACAAAAGAATTAAGATCATCAAATGAAAAAATGGTAACTGAGTATCACAAATTAGAAAAATTAAATCTATATTCCCGTAAGACAAAGATATTATTAAAATATAATTGGGAAATTTGTAACATGTTAAAAAATCGCTTTCTAATTGCACAATTTGAAATTACATCATATTTGGGTATTCACGTCATTGTATCTCTTCAAACTGATTTGGAAAGAGTAAGTTGCATAAAAGAATTAGATAAATTTTCAAATACTGTACAATTACAAATACCTGAACTAAAAAAATATAAAGATATTGAAATTACGTTCGATTTAGTAACATATATGGATGCAAAAATACCTTGGTGTGTTTTAAGAAATTTCAGTAATGAATGCATAAATAGCAAAAATAATAATTTTAAATTATCTGAGAAGAAGGATAGGTTCATTAAATCTAAAATAATAGCTTTAGTAGAACTATTGGGACAACCGAAAATTGATATGAAATTATTGTCTGAGATGAAAAATGAAGTTCGGAAAGAAATGAATTCATACTAATATTTTGTATACTTTTATACTTTTGCATTATTTAAATGGAATAAAATAATATTTCTTGAGAGAATTTTATTATTTACAAATATTTTACAATATTTATCCTAATCCTATAACTAGTGACTTATTTATGTGTGTGTATATATATATATGTATATATATATATATATATATTATCCTTAATTAGCTTTTATATACACGTAATAATACTTCAATCATTCGATTTGCGAAATAAGTTGATTCAATAAAAAGTTTTTATATCTTTATTAGTAAAATGTAGAAAAAATATATTCTGTACAGTCGGGGATAGATATGGAGCCTTTGGCACCATGTTTCATGTATGGGGATAAACCATACAATACACCATATTCGTAGTCTCTTGCTTCTTAAACATTAATATTTTATGTCGTATTCCTCAGCAGCTAGAGTCCCCGGCTGTACGTATACCGGTTGGTCCGCTCAAAGTATATATATATATATATTTATATACATAAGCACGTGACTTACACAGATATATATATACTTGACTCCAACAATAATGAAACATAATTAAACTTACATTGACAGGCATATATATATAGTAAAAGAAATAAATAATAAAATCTTATTTAATCGATAACTATCCCTTTTTGTTTGTTTAAATTTGTGCGATAAAATCAAAAGGGAAACATCATTCATAGTGGTATCCCGTGCGAATGAAACATAGATTTCTTAAGGAATTAAATAATTTGGCACTTTTCTGGAAGATAACTAGTCCAACGGCACCGATAATCTCCGCAGGAGTTAAAATTAGTTTTTGTTACCGAATATCCGGTGCGATTGTACACATCAGCGCGGTTCAACGTTTTAGTGTTAGCAGTGATACGGCTGCTAATGACGAATTGATAACGCAATCTCTTACCGGCGCTACACCCACTGCGATTATATTCATCCGGTCCAGAATGTCTGTCCCTCCAATGAAATCTCCAAGAAAACTTTCACTTCCCCTGCTGCGCGCAACCCTTTCGCCGTCCTTTCGTGCCCTCTCTGGACTCGTCTCCATCGTCCATCGGTAAGATCCGATCCAAGAAGCCTCCCCGAGTTCCGTCGAAGGCTAAAGTTAAAGCTAAAGCTAAAGTTAAAGTTAAAGTTAAAGTTTTTCCGAGCTGGGCATTTCTATGATGCTTCCAATGCTACAGCTGGAGCTTTTCTTGGGGGGTCGAACCGCCGGGTTCCTGCCGCTGCTGGGGGTCCTGGTACCACCGAGTCTGTCCTGCAAAGCCTCCAAGGACTTGGCGCTCTTCTTATTGGTGACATTGACCCTCTCGCCGCCGTTCCTCCCGCTGTCCAGGCCTCTCCTCCAGATCTTGGCGAAGCACGAGCGGAAGTTCTCGGAGAACACCCCGTAAAGAAGAGGATTGACAACCGTGTTGAGTTGCGCTATCACCAGGGTCCACACGAAGTGGTGGGAGCGCAAGAAGAAGCCGGTGTCCTCGGTCGGTCTCCTACCGTCCAGGTAGATCAGCAGCATTATCACGGTGATCGGTAGCCACATCACCAAAACCGCCACCACGTTCAGCAATAAAATTCGAACTACCCTCAGGTGCTTGTGCAGGCGGATCTCTTCGTGCTGGGACAAACTTCCGGTGCGGCCTTGCCTACCGGTGACGGAGGTGGCCGACAACTTCCGGCCGGCCCAGGGTATCAGAGTGCCCACCACCGATAATTCCGAGTCCCTCCTCCCAGCCCCCGTGCCGTCTACCCCCTGCAAAACGAAACCATTCCAGGAGAGAAGCTATCCTCTCCAATTCCTTTCCCCTCGCGAATTCGCTCGAAGGCTTTGTGCAAGGGGAAACGAGAGAGGGAGAGACACCGACAGAGAGGTTCTGACGTTTACCTGAGCGACGCAGGGTACGGCCCATCGACTCCTGGTGTCGAGTATCCTTTGGAAAATCCTCTGGTAGTGATAAACCAGGAGAGCCATGGGCAGGAGGCAGGCGATCACGATGATTGGAATCGTGAAGCACAACGACACGTTTATTATTTCGCTCCGTGGAAAAACCAGGGTGCAGATCGTAAAGTCACCTGCGACCTCCTGCAATCGATACCGGAAATGGCCTCGCGTTATACAAGAGTCGCGAGCAAAACTATTCAAAGGAGGGTTTTTGCGAAGAAAATGCCCATGGCGATTGGTCGTAGAAACTTGCCTCTTTCCTGGCTTGATTATTAGTTTTTACCGGAAGGAAACAAGGAGGAGGAGGAGAAACGAGCACAGAGCACAGATACTCGTGAGAAACCTTGGAAAATGTTACCTTCGGCCTAAACCAGAAGGCCACCGGTAGGAAGAGAGACGCGGCTATGACCCACGTGAGCAAACTGGCAATCAGAACCCTCGGGACCGTCAATGCGCTCCTGTAAGGTGCTACTGCCAAGCACCTGTGCCTGTCCATTGAAATAAACGTTAACGTCCACAGAAGAACGAATCCGCACACAAACTGGAACAGATACAAGTTACGCGTGGGGTTTCCGCCATTCATGCTTCCATCGGGATCCAGTTAACTTATCGAACTACGGGAGAAAAGATTCGGAAGAAGGAAAAACATCTGCAAAGAGATATCTAGCTATACGTATGGAGAGAGAGAGAGAGAGAGAGAGGTGAAAACGTGCTTAAAAATACAGCTTGGCTTTGTTTCGCGAGAACGGGAATCTCCCGAATGACTTAGGGGAGCTTTATCTCCCGGATCTCGCACGTGGTTCTTGAATTAGCCACGGGGAGAAACATCGCGGATAAGAGAGAAACGTTCTCTCGTGGAACGACCGCCAAATTTCCAACTACAACCCGCTAAATGAAAGTTCCAACGCAGCACGGAGACGCAGGAGCACCCCGCTCGCTCGTCGGCTCGTCCTATTTCAAGGTCGAGCCCAGCTTATTAATAGCCCTTGCGAAGGGAAGCATTTTTTGCTCTCGACGCGCAAGCACGTAACGCGAGCTTCGCCTCTTCATTTCTGCCCGCGCTCGCGTCTGATCTGCTCGTCCCGACGTCGGAGGTTTCTCAAGACCGAGGGCTGTTTCCCCCTCGAGTGTTTCTTCGCTTCCGGTTCAAAGGGCCGGAGTGCCCACCGTTGTCCTCTCGCTCGTGTCCGAAGGGTTTAACCTCGGCCAGTTTTTATTTCATTTCCCATCGATTTATCGGCGCTCGAATCATAAAAGAAGATGCCAGCTGCGCGACGAAGGCGTATATACGGCGGCCACGCTATATTTATAGTCTCACCCTTCGAGAAGGATTACCCCGGCTGCGGTGCATAAGGGAAAAATATCGAGCACGCCGACAGACAACCCATAACATCTCTGCCCCGTCCCCTCGTAAAAAAAAGAGGAAACTGCCGGCGGGGCTCGAGGAGGAGACTGCGTCGTCCTCCTTCTCTTCCACTTAGAGAAACTTTATTCTATTTTAGCGGGCGAATTATTTTTACGTGGCCCTCGTGGTATCATTATTCGCCGTTAACGGAAAATAGCCCGTTCGATAAAGTACCGCTCATATCCCCTGGATACATTCGCACCTTTACAGAAATATAAAGGAGTTCAATCCGATAAGGGTCATTTCTTCCCTCGCTATTTCCGGCTTTGCGACCGGATATTAGGTTTTCAGGTCTTCCCCCTCACCCCCGTCTCTCCCGAGTCTTTTCTTTTCTCCGGCTGAACAACGCGTCGGATTAATATCGCGCTTTCGACGACGCATTCCGTCCGACGTTCGAGCGAATTGCGCAATATTTAACTAACGCCGCGCGAACGCGTTTGCCAAAGGTGAAAGGTGAGGAAACGCACGAAGGGAAGAGGATGAGCGAAAGTCGAAGCGAGGGAGAGAACGAGAAAGGGCGTGCGAAATTCGTAGCATCGCCACTCGAATTCTGTCGAGGGGGACAGGGCGAGGGGAAAGGGAGAGAGAGGAGAGGAGAAAACAAAAAGCCAACGACGAGGCTAAGGACCGCTGAATAGGTCGTCGTCGTCGTCGTCGTCGTCGTCGTCGTCGTCGTCGCGCGTCAAAGGGGGTGGCTGCTTTCAAAAAATGAAACGCTTCCCCGGCCCTTCGCCCTTCCCCGTCTCCACTCTCCTTCGCGTCTCCTTCGCGACGAAAAGCGACTCTCGAGGAGGATCTTACAAAAATGAGGCTATTAACGGGAACATCGGAGCAATCTCAAAAATTCCCTCCGAGTCCTAGATAGGGGATGATGATGGAAAAGGGCTCTCGCCTTCTATACTTTTGCCGCGAGAATTCCGCGAGACGCGCGCCCGGTGTGTCGCCAAAGGAATTTTACCGATGGAAATTTTGCGGAGGACGTAATTGATGGAAAATATTTGGCTTTCCGCTCAGAGAATATTGAGTGCCGTATCGCCGAGGTAAACACCGAGGTAGAAATTAGCCGAGCAGGCCAAACTACGTTGATCCCTATCGAGTAACGATCGAGAAACGAAGAATACATTTTTGTTTCTCTTCGCCATCGTGGACGGAGATAATAGAGTGGAAGAGGAAGAAACGGAAGTAAGAGAGAGAGAGAGAGAGAGAGAGAGAGAAAGCAAGAAAGAGAAGGGACTCGTCTAATTATAGATCATATTCATTTGAAAGTTTACTCCGCTGCCTTCGAAAAAGCTTGCGAAAAGTTTCTTAGCTCGCTTGCCCTCAGGTTTCAACAGTCTCACAGCGAAGCTATTAAACTTTTTTCTACTTCCCGTTACTTTTGCCGCGGAGACGGTAGAGACTGCGAGCTGATGGAGCGTTGGAGAGACGCGCGGCGTACGTTATAGAGTTCTATTTATCGTTCTCGCGAGAAAAAGGCAAGAGGGTGAAGAAGCGCGGCAAAGGAGACGCTCACCTGAGAATAGGGTAGGAGTCTGCAAACTGCCTCGCCCAGGCGCCAGGATTGCGTCAGCCTGGTGTAGGCAACGGCCGGTACTCCTAGTGCAAACAGCAGGTCCGCCGCGGCCAAGTTCACCAAGCACAAATTGGTCGGTGTCCTCATTTCCTTATACCTGAGCACACAGGCGGCTATTCCCAAATTCGCTCCCACCGCGATCACGAAGGTCACCGCCAGTATCACGACCTGCGAACAGGGAGAAGAATCAGAGAGAGGAGAGAGAGAAAGAGAGAGAAAGAGAGAGAGAGGAGAGACCGAGAGGAAAAAATTTGGAGCAAGAAAAAGTAAAGTTTTAGAGGTGGAAGCGGAAGGGGTGGCTCTCCAGAGCAGCGGCGGATTTTCAGTTCAAAAAGAAAAGTTCATCGTGGTGGTCGATTCCACATCCGGTTCCAGGCGAAGACCCACCGCCACTCGATACTTATTCTTGGTCGAGAGAGACTACCGTTGTTGCAGGGCGGCCTTTTTCGCGAGTTCCGAACTAACCAGGGCGAACGAGGCTCCGCGTGTCTGATCAAAAAATGACCCAGTTAATGGCAAGCTGAAAATCGATGCCAAGTGCAAGAACGAGCGTCTCGCAGCCATGAACTCTCTCCGGGCACTTTAAGAACTCGAGGAACTCGGCCAAATCTCTTCTCCTCCTCGATTATTCTCACAATAAACTCTATTGCCAGGATTAACCGGTGAATTTCGACTGTTCGCTCGTGCCTGAAGTTCCGCGCGGCGACACTTCCGTTTTAAAGGAGGAGGAGGAGGAGGAGGACTCGCTCCAGACTTTGCTTTTATTCTCGGTAACCAGCGACGTTTTAAAAATGACCCTCGGGATTACTCGAGAGTCACCTGGTCGCCGGTATCTCTCGCGCTCTAGCTTTTTCTCGAAAATTTCACGCTTAAATTACCAATTCCCGCTTACCGTCGTCTTTTCCTCGACTACGAGCATATTTTTCCCTCCCCCTCCCTCCCGCCCTTCCTCCAAGAAATGGCTTCCGCAAAGCACTCGCTTTTACCTCCGCGGACGAGTAAATTGCACTTGGCAGATTTCGAAATTTTCTTGCGATTCGAAGGTAATTGGTTTAATTGGAGAGGTGGACCGAAATAGATAGACAGAGAGAGGAGAGAAGGGTGTTTCCGCATAAATCCGAGGAATTCCAAACGGCGATTAAAGCGCGTCTGTCCATTCTCCTCGCGCGAAGCTTCCACAACGAGCAGCGACGACGCCGTTTCGCTTTGGGATCGGGGATGTGCGTGACTAATATCTCGAGTGTTAAGAACGCTAATCCCTTTCGCTGGTGGTTGCACCCCTTCGTTAAAACATTAACGGCGCACACCCCTCTCGTTACGGAGAGCCTCGAGAGCGAATCAAATACGGATGAAAACGCGCAAATTTCAAGATGGCGCCCGAAAGACGGATCAGGCTTTTTTCCAAATTTTCAGAGTATCCGCGTAGAGGGTTTGGGGATGAAGGAGGGCGGGGTGGTGGAGGGACGGAGAAAAGAGAAAAGGAGAAAAAAAAAGACTTACCTCCAGTCCACTGGCGCCCCTCCGCTCTCCGAACTGACTGTAGTAAGTGAAATAGTATCGCGGGCCCCATTCTTCATCCTCTCCCCAGAGATAGGAGGAATTCATCTTTGCTACGTTTCCCGACTCTTCTCTTCCACTCTCTTCCGCTTCGCGTCAACTTTTCACGATCTGACGGGCCCTCATCGTTTTTCCCGCCGAGGCTCGCGCTCTTCCTCCTCGGTCTCGGTCGCAAAAATTCACCCCTCGGATTGCACCCGACAGGAACAGCCGGCGCAGCACGACAACCCCCTTTCACGATCCCCCCGCGACAATCCCGCGGCAAAGATTTCTACGGGAAACTTCGGCTTTTCCCGAGAAGACTCTGCTCTCCCGCACCTACTTCCGCTGACCCGAGCTTGGACTTCCGGTTTAATTAATACCGATCCCCGTAGGGCACGAGTCTCGAGCGAAACTGCTCCCGATTCTTCCAGCCGCGCGTCCCCCCCATCCCCCGGAGCTTCTTTTACACCGTAAAATATTCAAACGACCCTGGCCACCACCATCCGATAGGAATCCCCGGAAACTTTCATGTCTCCCCTCGAATTTCACTCAACCTCGAGGAATTCTAAATTAATTTCGTTATGCTCGCGCGGCGACTTTCCTCCTTCGAAGTTCCCGCACCCTCCCCGCCTTCCCCGGAGCACGCACAATCGCCTCTGGATTATCGCGCGACGAGGACACGAGGCGTTTTCTCCTCTTCCTCCTCCTTCTCCTTTTCCTCCAGCTTCACCTCGGTAGTCCGATCAAGCTCGTCCAGGTATCCCGCGCGGATGTGGAATTAATTTCTTTGCAATTTTGCACCTCCCCCGTCGTCGTCTTCCCTTCCCGGTTGTTCCAGTCTTCCCCTCTCACCCCGTGGCTTAAACCGGGCAAAAAAGGGCTGGCGGAACGATTTCCTAGCTCAGTCCCGAACGCGTTTCAGAGATTCCTATTGGAATTTCTGTATTTCCGTTTCAATCTGGATTAGCCTCTGTGTGCGCGCGCGTGTGTTTCGACTACGAAATTAGGTACCGCCTCCCCGGGCTCGATTATTCTCACCGTTTATTTCACTATTCTTCCCTTTGCCAGTTTTTTCACCAGATTCGTCGGGAACTCGCAATAATTCTTCGGGAAACGGTGGAATTCCTCAAAGAGAGAAAGAGAGAGAGAGAGAGAGAGAGAGAGAGAGAGAGAGAGAGAGGGAGGGAGAGACGGAGAGTCCTCGAGGATCCTCCGGTGTTTCCTCTCCTTCTCCTCCTCCTCCTCCTCCTTCGCTTCTTCGCAAGGTTCTGAAATGAAAAATTTGTCAAGTTTCACTCTTAGCGGCAAAAAGGGACTTTGGGGAAAAGCGAGAAAATTTTCGCGACGAGCGTAGGATGTACGGGGGAGTACGAGAAACGCAACAACGCGCGATACAACGACACGCGCAAAATACAGGTATGGTTCTCAACGGGATACTCCGCCATTCTCTCCCGCCGGTACTTTCTAACGTAATTACGAATGCTCGTCGCTTACGTTCCAAATATAAGTTGAACAGAAAGATAAATCTAGTCTTTGGCATATGATCAAACATGTCCAAGTTAAATATCAGCCAGGAGCAAATTCTGAACATCGCGCACACTTCGCGAGAGTGTTTGTTTCGCAATTCCATTTGGAGATGCCGGCTCACGGGAGCTTTGTCGCATCACGGCATTTTCTTGTTCCGTTTGTTCCAAAGCGACTCGCGACCGTGAGAAAGAAGCGCGGAAGAAAAATACGCAACCGTAGGACCGTGGAACAATCGATATTTCGCCCGGGCAACCGAAAGTGGCTGGAGATCAAATTTTTATCTCCGGAGTAGCAACAGTTTGAAATTTGTCGGTTCTGTCGCCGTTCCCCTCTCCCCCCGGCTCTCCCCGACGGAAGAATTTCCTCCATTTACATTATCAAGTGAAAGAAAATGCCGGGGAAATTATACAAGAGCGATGGAACCAGCTTTTTTACCCTTTTTCTCATTCCCTCTCTCTCTCTCTCTCTCTCTCTCTCTTTCCGGATACCTTATTAAATCTCGCTAACTTTATTTCTCACGTTTAGCGGGAGAGAACAGGGTGGATGGGTGGGTGGATCGTGGGTTGAAATGGAAGGTACTGGCTGACACATGCTAAGCAGGGCGGTGCGTGAGCCCCATTTTATTGCAAATTTTATTAGAAATTTTTACACTTGGGAATCTTCACGTTCTGCAAGAACAAACATTTACGAACCTACGGAGGAGGATTACGAATCCGCAAACCTTTTCCCATTTTCCAGGTCAGAATTATTTTCAGCAGCAGCAGCAGCAGCAGCATCCCACTTGAACTTTTATTTATTTCATTAACGTTTCTCTATCAACTACCTTATAATTTCCTGGCTCCATAGAAAAAGTTGCGGCGCTCGTTATTTTCCGCTGGCCGAAATTCAGAGTGAGTTTTCGCGCTGCAGTTTCCACTCGCTGCAGCTTCCACCGACAAAACGAGGGAAGACCGCGTTCGAGCGATCTTCGTCGTCGGCTCCAACGAGACAGAGGAGCGAAGAGGATCCCTCGCTAGGTACGGTATCGTCGACTACTCCTCCTCCGTGGACGCGCGTCTCTTCTTTCGCGGAACGCAAGACTCGAAGATTTACGACGCGCGAAGAATAGCCGAACGCCATTTGGAACTTCGGAATATGTTTCGAGGAATATGCGGCGAAGCAACGCGCGCGCGTAATCCCCCGAGTTTCCAGAACGTTGCGGTGAACCAATGATTTTATTGCGCGTTACGTCTTCGTGCAATTGCTCGCGGCAATAAATTCGCCGACTTTACACAGCGGCTCGACTTCCGGTAGTTGGCTCCCGTTTCGAAGAGGTAAACCTGCCGCCGCGCGTAGCATCGGGATGGCAGAGATTCGACGTTCGAAAATACCGATGCAAAGTTTTCCAGCGTTTCCGGAGAGAGAGAGAGAGAGAGAGAGAGAGAGAGAGAGAGAGAGAGAGAGAGAGAGAGAGAGAGAGAGAAGGCCACTGTCGCGACTCCTCGAGAATTTCTCTCGCTGATTGATTATTACGAAGCTCCGCTGCTGGAAGTTGTCGAAAGAGCCCGCGTAATCCCCTCGGTCTGGTGGTGGTGGTGGTGGTGGTTCCGGCAGAGCCACCCCTCCGTCGAGGATGACCAGAGTGGCGCGGTGTGACCGAGGTTGGTCGGACAAAAAAGTTACGACCTGGGGAAACCTTATCATCGCGATCGAGACCCGCCGACGGGCGGGAGGAGCCTGGCGCTAATTGCCACTTAAAATCGATCCATACGCGCCCCATTGTTCGGAGCAAACAAGCTGCTGAGCTCGCTCTCTCGAGATGATTCGCCTCGATCATTAGCCGCGAGTCCTCCGCCATCTTGGAAATCGTCGAAAGGACCGACGGGAAGGTGCGGAGTGTCTCGCTCTGCCTGACTTTTCCAGCGCGGGGATTGTCCGCCACCGTCCAGGACGCAATTTCAATGAGACCGAACGCGATGACCCGATCAGAACCCAGCGATGACTCCCGGGGGGGGGGGGGGGGGAAGCAGAGATTCCTCTTTGATTCGATGACTCCGTTCTCCGATGGACCAAAATCAAATCGATCGAGCGATTGTCTTTTCGCGGAGCATCGCTGCCGTCTCTCCTCCGCCCTCTTTCCCACCCCCGTCCATAAATTCCTGAATATTCAACCTAGACCGGAGAAACGACCCCTGCATCCCGGAAGTGCGACCGGATGTCCAACGAGACTCCAGTCGAATTTCTAAGGACGCCGGGAAGGATAACGTGGAAAGGAACTTCCGGAATATCGATAGTTAAGAAACGCGCGATACGATTTTAAAATGGAGTTATCCAACGCGTTGGACGGGGGACATTTAATTTTCATCGGAATTCCGCGGAGCCGACCCCCGACGGCGTCATCCGCGGAGTTCTCTAGCTCGCGCGAGTTCATGCTTTATTTCGAGTTCCTCAGAGTTTGCTCCGACTGTCGCGTAGCTATCGCGAGGCACGTTGGTCGAGGAGAATTGTGGAACGCATAAAAAATAAAGCGTGCGACAGCCGGGGGGGGGGGGGTTCCCGGAGGAACGCGAGTAGTGAGAAACAAAAGTAGCAAGGAAGAAGGGGGAGGGAGGGGGTGGAACGAGAAGAAAAGAAATCGATGGGCCGCGGGATACGTGGGTGGACGATGAACTCATTGATGGGAGGATGAAGCCAGTGATGATCCGATTCCCCCGAATAGATCGTAAATCTTCACTGCCAAGTTTACTAGAATAAACCGCCCGCCAGTTATCGTCCCTACGTGAGACACCCACGCGTATTGTGCGGAAACTCCGATTGTCGATGAAAACTTTTTTAAGAAATTTCCTCGGTCCAGTATCGCGAAATAGAAAAAAGAAGACTGCGCGGCGAGATTTGTACAATGGCCGATGGAGCGATGATCGGATTCTCCCAGTTGGACGATAAATCTCCAGAGTCGAGTTTACCGGTGGTAAACGTCCCGTCGGTCGTTCGTGGGAAGACAAACGCGTGTTTCTATGTAGTGGTCGAGAGATACCAGAACGGGGAGAGACGCAGCGCGCCTCGGAAGTTCGCCGGAACTCTTTCGGGGGAGGGGTCCCGGCGAAAAAATTCCGTCCTCTCTTCCTGTGCCCGACTGAAGATTTCGAAAAATCTTCCCTCGAGGACCTGCCTGAATCTTTCACGAGACGACTTTTTCCCTTAAACTTCATCTTTTCAAGTTTTTCACTGGACAGCCCGCGCAAACTCTGTATAATTCATTTCGTTTCTCTTGATTCCTAGAGATGTACATATATTGTGTGTGTGCGCGCGCGCGTTTTTGCCAAGAAATATTTTCTCGAACGTTAAAGAGCTTCGAATGAGAAAAAGATAAGACGTGTCTCGGTTTATCTCTCGTAGCGAGGAGTTTTCGAGTTTTCGCTGCCTCGTAGCCAACTCGAGGAAAGTTTTTTCAGAAAAAGAGAGAGGGAGGAAGCGGCAGAGGGGGATGACGGGGGATAGAGCATCGGGCAAAGATTACGTCTCGCCGATGATTGCATTCGGTGCAAAATTTTCGAGTCGAGAAGAAAAGCATCGTGTTATACTCCGAGGATTTTCAAATATCACATTTCTCCGTGTGGCAGTACCCGATGGAAATGACACAAGAGCTTGAAAATAGAAGCCTCGAGAACAGACTTGCCACACACACACATACAATCGTGGACGATCCTATAAATCTAAAAGAGTGTTCAAATTGAGTGGGGAATCCGAATGACTGGACCAAAACGAATTATACGTCATTTGTGATTCTCCTCGAATATCCGAGTAAGAGTACACTCGTGGTGAAGTTGTGTCTCGGCGAGAAACCAGTGGGAGGGGAACGACGGGGTGAAAAAGGAGACGAAGCAGACGGCAATTTATTATAAAAAAGAAATGAGGCGGATTAAGAAAATGACGAAGGTCAACGAAAGAGGGCAACGAGTGAAGCGGACGCGCTAATTGTAAAGTCGGGGGGTTCCCGACCCTCGACTTCATTACAGCCTCTAATTATGTCGGAATTATGACCACGATCAGAGAACCGCGCTCCGACGTCGTCGGGAAAAAGTCAGGGGAGAGAGGGGAAGGGGAAATCGGGATAACGTCGATTTCCAAATGCAATATGGCGACGCTCGACGGACGATCGTCATCATCATCATCCTCACCGTCCAACGTTCGAGCGTTAATGACGAATCGCGGATTTCTCGGGGAAAATTACATTCGACTTCCGGTAAGAGGCGGTTTGTCGGGAAACAGCTCGGCGGCGACAGGCGAATCGCAGTGGCTAGATCGTCGTCGCGATGCGATATTCGCAAATTTACCGATGGAATGTGCAGTTGTTTCCGAAGGACTTTTATTGGGACATAAACTCGGGCTCGCAATAACCCTTTCCGATAATCTCATTAAACTCGGGAGCTCGGCCAGAGATAGTTTCTCTTTGGCGGAGTTCGATACGATCCTAATAATCTGTCAGGACATACCGCACAAATCCGTCAGTTTACCGCACGAATTTCCTCTGGGATTCCCACGAATCCTACTATGAGATCCTGATATCATCTACCTACAATCCGATCTTTTACAATCATCCGGTTATACGCGCGAGAAGAAACCATAGCTTTTTCTCGCGATCGGATAAGAGGGGACTATCGAAACGAGCTAACCATGTTTTCGCGGGCAGATCTCCTCCTCCTCCTCCTCCTCCTCCTCCTTCGTCCTTCCCTGTCCTTTTGTCGATTATTTCCTTCCACGAGGATACAAAGAGTCTCGTCGTATATACCGCCGCCTCCTGCCGGGGCTCCGATCTATAATTTAAGTTTTCCCGATCCAAATCAGAATCCGAATCCGAATTTAACCTTTCGCTCCTGGAGAAATTCTGGATTTTCCAAAATGCTCCTACGATTCCCTCCTGGGACCGGGATAAAGCAAATGGATAAACCGGGTTATGAGATAAGTTTAAAAACGGATTATCAAAGCGATTAGACAAAATGGATTTATGGAACGCTGCAAAATCTGCGAATTCCCCTAAGACGAATGGCGGCGAATAAATTTGAAATATTCAGATCGTGATTTACGGCTAACCCGAATTAGCATAATCCAACAATTTTGCAAAGCTAAAATTCCATGCATTACACTCCATCTATGCATATTAATTTCCCCTTTGCGTTATAGTGTCCGATGCAAAACGTTCCGCTGAAACTGAATAACGCTCATTGGAAAGTATCGCAAATTTAATAATTTGCACTTTAACCCCGGTTCATGTGCAAAACAAAAGAGAGAGAGAGAGAGAGAGAGAGAGAGAACAGAAAAATCCGATTAATTATTATTCTATCGTAGAGCACACGAGAAATATTGTAATAGCGAAAATTGTACCCGGCGAAACGGAGGAATGAGAAATGCAAACTAGAAATGCAAAAGCTGTTGGTGTCTACGCGTTCAATTCTAGTTCGCGTTCCACCAGTTTTGGAAATAAATAATATTCCGTATTGCGCGCCAAACAAGCGCAGTTCGCGATAATAAAGAAAATTCATTGAAACTCCTCCACGTTTCGAATGTTTCACGAGCTCGTTGAATTTCATAGTAGTCGTAAAAACTTTTGTTTCTTTGTCTTCGGTTGGTTTTTTTTTTCCTTTTTTTTTTTATCGTAATAACGCCAATTAAAAATCATCCTTACAGCGAGAGAGACTCGTTCAGCGTAAAAACATTTTTATATTATAATAAACCGCGCGCGCGCGCGCGCAAGGGAGAACCCGAATCTTTTCGGCGAGAGACAGTTTTAAAATTCAAGTCGCCTGTAGGACGAGCATTTTTTCGGACTGTCCTCCTCGCGAGTTCTCAACGTCGAATCTTTCGGGATCCATCCAAGTTTGCGTTTCGCTGGTTGGAGGCTTCCACCGTCGACGTTTTTGATCTTTGACCGCGCGAGAGTTTAGAAATCCGAGAGGAATTCGAAACGTTGCACATGCACGCGCACAGCTGCGCCTCCGTGTAATCCACACATATCCCATTCCCATATTATTGAATTCATAATGGCAGTTGCGCGCTTTGAACCTTATACTGATTCATGTGCAGTACTTGACATTAATAATCTCTAAAATACAGGGGCGAAATGTCCGCTGTTTAAAAGTCCCATGGAATTCCGCGAAACTTCATCCCATTTCCAAATTAACTGCCAGAACCCGTTAAAATGAGCCATTCGAATCTTCTCACGAGCAAATAAATTGTCACAGTCATCGGCTTAATCAGATTCGGCAGATCCATTTTACTTTAAAATTGCATAACGATCACTCGGAGTACGGAGCCATCGCTCTCAGGTGAAACACGATTCTTGCGACTTCAAGGTGAATTCAAGTTTGAGCGCTTCTTTTCGGAAATTTTGCCTGGGAGGAGGGTGGTCGGAGGCGTCGTCGAATTCCATCAGGAACACCCGAGTCTCCGAGCGAGAGCAAAGATGGCCGCCAATTTGGACGATTAAAATTATTTTAAGTAGACTGCGACACGGTATTATGTTTCGCTTAGAGCACATTAGTTGGTTCTTGGTGCTTCTAATTTCGGTTCTGTAAACGCTGCGAAAATACTTGCATCTCGATTAGTAGCTAATTACTTAAGCTATTAGGGTTGAGGTCCTTGTCAACTCGGCGTTCCTTGCACGCGTTGCGATCTCCTATTTCCACCTTCGTGTAACGCGTCCCTTCCTCTTGGACGAAATAGTTTGCGCCGCATGGAGAAGCAAGCAAGGCTTTAAAAGCGTCATTGTCACGCGATATCGTTAGCCCCGATAAACTCGTAGGTGAGATTCTTGAAATTAAACGCAGAGACCGGCAGGCGAGTCTCGTCGGGGATTTCCTTAAGGGAGCCCACGCGCGTTCCTTCGCGTGTTTTCGCAAAAACACCCTGAGAAAATCCTCGCGGTGCATGAAATTGGGGATTCGAATGAGATTTCCGCCATGTTGCTCTTAGCGCGTGCTTTTTACAGTGTGCTTTTGTCCGGCGTTTATTTTAATCTCGATGTTCACAGGGGGTTGCTTGTTCGGGTGGATCCCTTCGGAGAATTCTATATTTTCCGTTTTAACCCTCCTACGCGAAAGTCTAGGTCGTGGTCGATACGCTAAAATAACTTTCCCGCTTTGAGCATGAAGAGCCGAACATGCAGCGATATTTAGTCTCGCGATTACTTTTGGGCTCGCGACACGAATATCGGCGCCATTGACATTGCAAATTTAAAACGGGGGCGCGATTAACGCCGATAACCCACCGAGCCAATACGCACGAGCAAGAGCTAAACTGAAGTTAGTTCGGCTTTCGGCAGCTTCTCCCTGTCTCTTCCTCCTCTTCCTCTTCCTCGTTTCTTCTCCGGTCAAAAGAATCGCTTCCCCGACCATAGCCACTACCGGCGTATTCTCAGATAAGAACGATTTACTCTGGATTACGGACGGAAAAATCGGGGAGAGACGTTTTCTCTTTACACGGAGACAGAGACACGCGAAATATGAGCGTACACTTGGTGGAGATCCGTAAAATCTGCGCGACGGTTCGCATTGTTTTACGAGACACGGCATTAACGGAATTAATCCGTTTTACCGAGAGATACGAGGGGAGGGGAGCGTTCAGCGATAGCTAGCGAGAGATTTATAATTCCTGAGAAAATATAGTCCCACCGGTTGTTGAACGTGAGCGGACGTTAAAACTTGCGGTTTGCCAGGAGACTCGGCGGCGGGACCAAGAGGGAGATGGATGTCGCGTTTGTGCACAAATATTTGCATAACTCGCGTAGCCATTCGCTTAAATGCACCGGGAACTCGCGCGAGTCTTGGGAGAGAGCCGTCGAGACAAAAAAGTCCATCCCTATTATCCATGGAATCGAATTTCGCGATCGCTTCCTCAGCGCGCAACAGTTTTTAATGATACTTCCCAAGATGGCGGACTCCGAGGGAGGATGGAGAGCGGGCTTTCGCATCTCGAATATACACTCGCGTTACTCGAAAAATATGACGCGTAATGCGCGTTCTTCCATCGTCGGTACACACGCGCGATATTGCCGTCCGGCTATAAAGACGATCCACCCCCATAAAACTCGCGAGCTTTCAACTCGTGGAAAAAAACGATTCCCGTAACATCAACCGCGCGCGTTCCTTTAAATAAAGTATCGACGAACTCGGTCGAACGAAAACTACGCGACATCTCGATAATTCGCATCCCCGGTATTATTTCAAACTCGATTCCTTCTCTCTCCTCCCTTGCTCTACGGAAGAGCAAGAAAAAAGAAAAAAAGAAAAATGTCGGACGTCCGGCGGGAGGAATCGTATCCATTTTTCACGATGGGCTTGACGTTTTTCGACACGGCGCTGTTTCCCTGCCACTTTTAATCATTCTTAATTGAACGAGTGTGGCATTTGCACACCGGCGGAGTATAATTCTCCCTAATAGAATAATCGCTCATCGTCGCGGGAGAATAATTGGTAGCGATGCGTTTGATACATCATCGGTAGAAACGCGAGCGGGAGACATCGGCGAGTAGGCCGAGAGAGAGAGAGAGAGAGAGAGCTGCTGATCCAGCCGAGTTTTAATCGTCGCCCATGATAAAGTTCAATATTTGACTCAATCGCGTTGATGGATCGAATGAAAACTCGCTGAAAACTGCGGAAAACTCGAAAGGCGAAACTTCCCCCTTTGGAAAGTAACGCTCGTGTGTATGTTGCCACACGTCCAATGGAATGAAACAAGTTCCATTCACTCTCGACGTTCCTCGGAGTGCGCGTTCGTCGGAACTGGCTCTCCTCTTTACTTAAAAAGATGAAATTTAGAGAGCATTCTCCGAGAAATGGAGCAACCTCCTCTACTTGCGTAATGATTCTCGCAAACTCTGCGTACTACGTATGCCTGCGTGAAAAACTTCATTTTTCTATCGTCCCCCTTCGCTTCCGTTTCTTCGTCGCTACACTCTCGCGACGGATATGGGTGCCCGCGGAATTTACTTCCGCTTTCGCAGAGCAAACAAAAAAAGGAAAAAAAAAGAAGAAAAACACCGCCAAAAATTCTTCCATCGCTCGGGCAAATCAATAGGAGAGAACGGAGCAAGTTTCGATAGCTCGGATGTTTCTCGCGAGAAAATAGGAGAATGCTACCGCGATATGGATCATGCCGAGAGCTGACACGCGCTTCATTTGGAAGATGATTAATTAGTCGGCAAGTGCTTCGGCAACGGGGAGGGGCAGGGGATCCAGTCTAGCATCGGGCGTGTGTGTACACGCACACTTGACTAAATCTACCGAGTCGGAGTGAAATTTTGATAGCGTCGGTGCAGGCGGAACGCGCGCGATAGCACGGGCAGCCAATGGATAGGCTCGATGGGACGAAGGGATTGATAAGGAAATTGAACATTACAAATATCCTCTACCTATCGGGATGACGGCTAAGGATATTCCGAAGAGTCAAGCTAGGCCCGTTTCGAGATTGGCAGGAAACTTTGGCGTGAAATCGCCGATTGCCGCGACCGAAGAAAAATTTCCTCCCCCGATCAATCGACGTGACCCATAATTGCAGTCCGCTCGATTGAAAGAAATTGCAACGATGCTGCGATTAATATCGGTACATTAGAGAGAGAGGGATTTCCTTCGCCTCGTCGAATAACTGTTATTTTCGAAAATGACAGCGAGAGAGCGAGGGAGGAAGGAAGGAAGGAAGGAAGGAAGGTAGGAAGGAAAAAAGGAATTCGTAGAAAGCCACCGACGACGACGACCAGTGATATTACTTGGACACTGCCAAGTACATAGAAATAGAAGTAGAAACTGGAGACGCGGATGCTAGTTCGCTGGCGGAACTTGCAAAATTTCATGGATCATGGAAACCAATTAACAGGCAACTTAACGAGGGGGAATCGTTTGGGTGGAAAAAAATAGATTTTTCCCTCGCGCACAGTGGGAGAGAGCACCTGAATCGAAGACGCGCGGTTCTCCAGTTTCTTCGGCTTTTTTCATCTCTCCTTTTAATCTACTCCTGAGAGGCGTTACAACCCCGATGCTGTTTACGAGATATTTGTGTTGACGTTGCTGCTGCTGCTGCTGCTACGAGACATCGTCAATAATTTCCCCGCGTCGTTCGCGATGTGGGATGTTGCGTCGTCGGAGAGTTCGGTTCATAATTCGAGTTGACCCATATTCCTAGTCGCGCTAATCAAGATTTTTTCGAGACCGGTGGAAATAGCTACGGCCCCGTCCATTAGTCCCGCGTCCCTGGCAAAGGGATGTTCTTAAAGGCGAGGGCAAATCGACCAAACCAGATAGAGACGGAAGGATCCAAAATCAACTATTCGAATGTCGGTGTACGACTCGATGAAAGGGAATTCTTAGCGATTGAACTTTATTCGATAAAGACACTCTTACCCCTCGCGTTATTAAGTTTATCCACCGAGAGAGAGAGAGAGAGAGAGAGAGTAGAATTTCCGACGAATTCGGAAGTCCTCGATCGTCGTTACCCGCCATTTTTTCTAGACGACGCTAGACGACGATTTACGGCCGACGTCGGATAAGAATTTTTTCAAAACTTGCCCTCTTCCACCCCCTCGTCGACAGTTTTAGGATCTCGAGTTTCGAGTTTTGCCGAAAGAAAGAGAAGGAGAGAGCGCGCGACGAGTCCCCCGGACTTCGTTTTATCGTCGACGGGCGGAAGAACCCGCGGCGAACTCTCCCACCGCGTTTTATTTCCCTTTTGATTCGCTCGCGTTCTCCTCCTTGATCTTCGCTACGCGAAAAAGAACGGGGAGCTCGAATAAAATCATTCGTGACCGATGTATCAACGATACTTAACCACTTGGCTCGAGTTAACCTCGTTTGTCCAATCGGAGATGGGGAAGTCGAAGGAGCTTTAAAGTTTACCGCGCGCATCGCATCGCATCGCATCGCATCGAAAGTGGATGAAAGCGGAAATCAGAAGAGAGAATGTCGAAGACGCGCGTATTAAGGTGCACCGGCGAGTGCGAGCAATTCCTTTCGTTTCCTTTTCTCTCCTTTCGTCTCGTCTCGTTTCCTTTCGTTTCGGGCTTTATGCTGCCCGAGCAATGACGCATCATTTTGGAGCCAACTGCCAACTCGAATTAGACTCTTAAACTATTTCAACTCTTACCTCGATGCGAAATTTGCCAAATCTAAAAACATTTTTAAGAAACGCTCGAGAGCGAGCGTCGTCGCCATTTTTCGCAAGCGAAAAGCGCGATCCTCCTCCTCCTCCTCTTTCTCTCTCTCTCTCTCTCTCTCTCTCTCGAAGAAAAAGAAGAAGAAGACCCTCGAGTTTCGGTTTCCCGCCGAAGGTCTCGCGCAACTTTGCCTTTTTTTCCCATTTCCGTAAGTTCTGCAAGACGCGAGGGGGTGGAGAGGAACCATCGAAAAAGACACGCGTTTCGAGGTGGACTCTCGGGCGATCCTCGTCCTTTCTCGAAATTTATCAGTCGATAATTCTGGAGTTGGCAAGCTTCGCCTAATAAAGTGTCGCCGATGCTTCTGTTATGGCATACTGTCTCTCGATCTCGTATTAATAAATGAGATTACATCGTGCGCGGCTTAGCGCGCTCCGTTCTGACGCCATTTCCTCTCCTCGCGTCGAAAATAGACGCGAACCACGAGTTGAACTTGAAATTGTTTCTCGACGAGCGCAGGACGCGCGCATCGTCATTGTTCCTCGGCAATTGTCAGTTCGGCAGTCCGGGGGAAGAGATCGATCGCGGCGATTCTCGCGCGAATCGCCATTTCTCGTGGCTAAAGGAAAATTCGGAAGGTTCCGGACTATAACAGGCAGGTAGCCAAGCGACACGCGAGTGCTAGAGCAATTTTATTTTCGCGCGCTTTTCGCGCTACTCTCGTTCTCTCTTGAGAGAGAGAGAGAGAGAGAGAGAGAGAAAGAGAGGATTTTTCGCCTCTCGCAGATCGGAAATCGCGGCTAAATATGAATTTGATTTCGCGAGGAATGGACGGATGAGGGCAACGACGGTGGGAAATCGAATCGAAGACTCGCGAGAGACTCGACTCGACATCGCGTGTCTTTTTAGGGCGTCTTCTTGATTATCGTTTTTTTTTTTTTTTTTTCTGCCTGCTGACCTATATCGTAAAAACAGTTCTCCGGCTATCGGAAATCTTTTGTATCCCCGGCGCATCCGCTCGAGATTCCGACTAAACGCGGAAAATAATCACACGTATCGCTGGACACCGCGTTGCTCTCCTCTCCATACTCCATTCTCTGTTTTATGGGGCCATATTTTTCCCCCGGTGCACATCTCCGCCATAAAAATCGCTAATGCTCGACAAACAGCGAACCGCGAAATATCTATTCGCGATGCTACCGAGCGAAGAGCTCTCGTCCGTAACAACCCTTATAAAGTTATCATCGAACTTTCATGAAATTCTATTCTCCCCATTGCAATGTACAATTCCATTCCCCTACGGCGAACATCGGAAATCGCGCGCAGTTTCGAGTTACCTCCGCTTATCGAATGCGAGAAAAGATTAGCGCGCGCGCGCGCGCGTTATTTCGACGGCGCGACGAAAAAGAGAAAAGAGTTTGCCCGCTTTGCGTTATTAAACTCCGAGAGACAGAGAGAGAGAGAGAGAGAGAGAGAGAGAGAGAGGAGAATCTCTGCGTGAGAATTGCGAGGGATTTTATTATCCGGGCGAAAGAACGTAAGAAATCCGCAACAGGTGACGCGAAGTCAATTCGCGGGCTCGTAAAAGAATCGCGACGAATGCTCGATGTCGTGATCTCGCGGGGATTTCGAATATCCTCGCGACGAGGATTTCGAATCGCTGCAGCACAAACTTCCGCAGGTTTCCATTGAAATTCCCTGTGAGCCCACGCGAGTTCTCCTCCCTCCGTCCTCGATAAATTTAACGAAGCATATTTACCGCTGCATGGCCGTGTCAATGTCCATTTCCGAATTAAACAAATTTCCCCCGAGTTTCTTGCTCGCTGCGCTAATTATCGGCTCGAATTGATACGCGAATAATTTATCGGGTCAATCGCTCCGCGATGTTTTAACGAAAGATTTGGCCAAGCCGACCGATTTTTCTCGCGATCGATTATCGAACAGTCGTCGTTGTTCCTTTCGCCACTCTATCGCTATTATTATTATTATTACTATAGTTGCTATCATCATTGTTGCTATTATCGTTAATACTATTATCGCGTCGTACCATTATCGTCGCATTCGGAGATTCCGGGAAATTCGAGATTCCTCCGGAAAAGCCCGGCGGATCGTTTTCCACTGTCGGACGTCGAGAGATTTTCGTGGAATGTCGCGAAGGAAGCTTTTCACCTTACCTTGGCGAGGCTCCGGATTCAAGAAGGTGGCGGTGGTCGGATCTTCTCGCGATAATTCACGCTTCCATCCCGATGCTCGCTCGTGGTGTTGCGTCGAGGTAAATGCGAGAAAAAGTCTCCTCCTCGTAGCGCGAGAGACGACTGCAACTTTCACACGCACCCTTCGCGTTACCATCTATCGTACCCCGAAAAATAAAATTTGCACCAACGGAAGTGTCCGGGATCTCGCGGGTGGTCTAGGCGGGAAATTTTTGCAAGTTCGTTTCTTCGAGGCATGGCATACCGTTTTTCAGTGGTAGAACCATACGCATGGGCGACCGAGTCTTTCCGTTTGACCGCTTTTTCTCTTTCTTTTTCTTTTTGTACTTTGCTTTCCGCGCTTGTGCTTTCGCAAAGTGGAAGGGACAGGGATAATTGCGAGCTTGCGAAAGAGAGGCTGGAGAGAGAGAGAGGGAGAGAGAGAGAAAGAGGCGGAGAGACAGGCAGAGGGACAGAGAGAAGAAAAAGAGATACCCGAGACGCGAATCCTTCGAAAGCTGTGGAGAGACTGCCGGCGCTTAGCAGCAATCATTCAGCGGAAACCCCTCGAGGGACAGCGTCCCGATATGTCCTGCGCAAGTCATTCTCTCTCGTCACTCGTTTCCTTTCCAGGATGCATTCAGAGATCCTGGATGTTTTGCCAATAACCACTCATAACTTTAATTAAAAAGCAAAAGGAAAAAATACGCCAGAGAGTGGATAATGATTTAATGAAACTCTTTCGCGTTTGAGGAATTAATCGAGTTAGCGGAGGTATCTTGAAAGGAAATGCGAGAGATTCGATGATGATAATGCCGGGAGTGGAGAACGACGATGATGATTTTCAGTGAAACAGCCTTCGCGACGAATTTTGAAGGACGCGAGTGGAGACTGCATAAACTATGTTAGTGAAAATCTCTCCTCTTCTTCTTCTCGAGGGTTGTATTCGAGGGGGCGAGTCTGCAGGCACATTAAATGTCAGACACCCCTCTCGAATAGGGGATGCCAGACTGAACGTTTTTCTAGTCCCCCTAAGCATTGTAACGTTCCTCAGACCCCTTCTTATTCTCTCTCTCTCTCTCTCTCTTTGTAATCCACTATTATCATCCGCGCCATCAAAGTAGTCAATTGATTCCTTGTGGCAGGGAATAAAATCAGTTTTATCAAGACTCTCGGGAAAATTGACGCTTTATAAAAATTGTCCTCGTACCGCGAGTCCTTGGTAGATGTGACTCATTTGCGTATCATGGATTTTATTCGATTGCAAATTTAGTCTCATGAATTGGATTAATTAAATCATTACACTCGGAGTGTACAAAGCATGATTGCGCATGCATATGTATGTGTGCGTGCGTGAAATATTTAATTATTGCATTAAGCGGTGGAAAGTTTAACAAATATTTAATGTCAAAAATGAATCTTGGCAATATTCAGCCGTATTCCCACGCAAATTAAAATTCAAACGACCGCAAATAACTGCAGCATTGAAATCACTGCGCAAAGCTTAAAGTTGCTTTTAATTACACGTGAAATTCATACGATAATCGGTCAACTTTCTATTCTACCGCTCCTTGATAATTGACCGAGAGCAATTTTCATTTGCTGAATTTCTACATTTGAAAAGAAAATTTCGAAGGGGGAAGCATGTAAGCTTGAAATTGATCAATAGCGCACGATCTATCGCGCGAAACGACTGGAATCGACGAATTCAACTTTCGATCGATCGTTACAGAAAAATCCGAAGATTTTGTTGCTTCCTTGATGTTCTGTCTCTCTTTTTTTTTTTCAGAATTCCTTCGACAAACATCGGCCTACTTTTCGTAAGCCAGCATGTCATCACCCTTCAGCATAAAAACAACCCCAAATCTCGCAAACTTTCTGTTTTCAGAATTCCTATTCAGGGTGATACTATACGGCGGAGCACCCGTGCAAAATCTCTACGTTATTTCTTTTTTGTTTATCTTGCATGGACGATCTCTCTCCCTCTCTCTTTGACAGGAAATTTACGTGACAAATAATTCTACTTTCTCAATTCGTAGAAGAGAAAAGTCGAGTAAAGTATCTTACGAGTCATTACATTTTTCAGAATATCTTTTCAGCGATAATAATTATTATCAGATATAAATTTTCTGGGATAACTTGTTAAGAGGACTTTATCAAGAATTTAGTTAATTTGCAATTAAACTGAAAATACTTATCGATAAAAAGGAAAAAAGTCATGGCCTTCAAAAATAAAAGGCTAAGTAATCTTAGCATTAAATGAATATTTACTTTTCACTTCATCGGAAGCGTCTATGATATCGAACAATATCGATGAGAGATTATTTGAGTGATTGAACGTAAAATTAACTCTGACCAGATAGCGAAGGAAAATTTTTTTCTATAAAACAGTATGAACATCGGTCCTACTTTAGGAAGTAAATAGATACAGTTTTTGATGTAGGATAATAATTATTATTATTAAGAAACATGCAAGAGTAAGTATGAATTTACAGAGTATACTCTTATATTTTCTGTTTTCTTCTGTAAATATATATACATGTAGAGTATTGGCATTACAAACTATATCTTTATACAAGAAAAATATAAAGAGAAAAGTATTTCATTTCTTATAAGCTACATCTAAAAGTTCAGTATGAATTTTTTTTTTATAGTAGATTAGTAATAGAACATGTAAAGCTTTTCTCGTAGCTAAGGCCATTCTCGATAATGCAAACCAATTTATACTCAATTTCTGTGCTACAAGGGTTAAATTACCAAGTCAAAAATCAATAACGTTTATAATCTATTATAATTTTAGTCATACATGGATGCTATTTTTTAAATAGCATAAAATGTTTTTTATTATTACCAAAAGTCAATTTTATCGTGACAATGGCACTACTATTTTTCTTACACACTTGAAGAATCTGATATAGAGAATTTCATCAAGTATATATTTTATCAACACTTATCACCCAAATAAGTTATTATAGTGAAAGTGTAAAATTTTTTAGAAAATATGTTGAGTATCGTCAAATACTTTGCAGCAGCTATTCCCGCCTATTATCATTGTTAGTTTCGTTCTTCATCTACAATAAAAATATGTAAAAAAAGCCTCTTTTGTCTTATTTGCTTAGTCTAAATAGGAAAACGTAGGTTATTCAGATGTTTCTTATAAAGAAATAAGTAAATTTTGTTTCGCATTATCTTAATAATGAAAATGATATAATGAACTAGTTTGCAGAAAAAGTGAAAGAAATTCGTTCACACAGTACTTGACGATACTTTCAAATTACAATAATTGGTTGCCTATATTGTCATGAAATAATACGTAAAATTAATTTAACATTAGTTTCCCGTTAAATAATTCTTATATATAATGAAAATGCAAAGGAATAATACATGTACAAAACACGAAACGTTAATATAATCTCTGCGAATTATTTTAAGTACAACATAAATTTAAGTAATATACACATATAAAAAACATTTTGCGAGAGATTGTTAAATTTTTCATTAAAAAAAGGACAAAATTCAAAATGTCTCAAACAATTTTTATACATTATGTATGCAACAATATACATATATTCACATACGTGTATTGTTACTTACATGTTACAAATTAATAGATCTGTATTCTTAATAATATAATAATAATAATAATAATAATAATAATAATATTAATAAGTAATAATTACATTTACAATATTGCAAAATAATTTCTTGATAGCAAACAAGAGTAATTTTTTTTTTACAAAAACACAACAATAATATTTCAATCACATTATCAATTTATATGATTATGCAATTATTCAAGTAAATTAAAAAATATGTACGCAATATATATAACTCAGAATATAGATTCAACATTTTAATGAACTATCAAATTAGAAATTTGCTTAAAACAAAAAAATTTTTTAACGCACCTTCGAAAATACCATTAATCATAAAATCATTAAAAAGTATAAATAAGTGAAAGCTACCTCTAAATTATTTTACTACATCGTAGATGTAACGTCAGTTTTATATATACATAGCTTAGTTTCTGTATCTTTCACATAACATTAATAAATTAATAATATAAATTTAAACAATTAACAATATTTTTGAGTTTAAAATATGGCAGTAATTTTTATACTAATATTTTGCTTAACAAAAATTATTTCACTCTAAACTTACTAAATGAATAATTTAAGTATGAATCTTTAAACAAATTTGTTAGATTTACACAAGAATAAAGGCAAATTATTGAATTTTCGTAAACACTGTAACATGTTCTGACAACTTTTTCTGTTTGCATTTAATCAAAAACACTCGCTTATCACATTTTCTTAGAAAATTTCATAAGCTCTTCATTACTTAATTTTTAAGTTAAAATCTATTAACAATTTGTTTTATACTTTAAGTGTAATTCAACTTCTATCTCTGCATGAAGGGTGTTTTGAAAGTCAATGATATTGTTAATATCATAATATATCTCTATTGAAATTCTATATTTACAAGATTCCTCTGTAAATATCATTCCAGTTACGGATATGTTTCAATGATGCCTTTTCCATTCATTTTATTATTGCTATTCGTTTAGGAGAAAATTTTAAGCTACGCACACTACTATCGTTAAGTTTATACTGAAATTCTGTTTGTGATTTAAATTCAATTTGTATTAAAATTCTTCATAATCATGTTTTATTCATTTTACTCCAGCACTAGCCATATTAATAAACAAAAGTGATTACTTTTAACCCGATCTTTTTTTTTAACTATAAAAGAACGTTTACAAAATTTTTCGTTCATTAATCGGTTTTCAGCCAATTATGAAGGATTATATTTACAAGAAATAGAATCTTATAAGGCACTGAATAAACATATATGGTTATCTTAATCATAACTTTTAGTAACATTTTTATATATTTCTACTATGTATATGTATAGTTTTTAATACAATGAAGAAAATTTAACAAGCCAAGACTGGAGACTTAAAAACCCCCTACATTTAGAGAATAAATAATTAGTTTAATGATGTTTATATCATAATACAATACCAGATAATATTAGGGCATTCATTGTATCTTCAAAGCACATGATCCACCAAAAACAAATTCATAGGATATTCGTTGAATAGCGTAGCATATTTTACTCTTGCTAGCTATATGGACAACGTTCGATAATCAGTTTTCTATTTGTACTATTTATTAAAGTACATGGAAGTTTATGTAATTCCTGCTTTATATATTATAAATGAATCATCACATATAAACTCTTACGTACAATCATACTTCCTAGAGTCTACTCTGTCCTTAAACTTTAAAACCAGCTGCAAAACTGTACCCAGTATAGAGAAATCAATATTGCAATGTTAAGGTATACATCGATATCAATATTAAATTATGTTCAATTGGAATTGTTTCATCATAGTAGTTTGTAAAAGACTTCTTGAGAAAACTGATCTGTACAGGTAAATACATTAATATTCTTATATTAAGTAAAACAAAATGATAATTATTGTCACATTATTGCATATTATTCTAAACTAATATATTATATCATATAAAAAGTAAATTTACATATATGGATGCACAAACTTGTATGCACATATATTTAAATCAATATAATATATAACATATTAATTTGTGAATAAAATTCTCAAGTGTAAGTGTAAGTCAGAAAAAAGAGAAAAGTTAAGGATGACTAGCAAAGCTACGAATCCAAATCCTTACCAACCTTTTTTTTATCATAATTATATCACAGTATATGAGTGTTTCTATATATTCAATATATATATTATTTAAAGTATTTAAAGTCTCGAATACATGTATGTAGGTAATTATAAAAAGAAATAATGAAATATATAAATATAAAATAATTTTAGTTACCGTAAGTAAATAATCTGATAGTCCCTTACAAACTTACTATGATAAAAATTATGATAAGGATGACAAACTTGTACAATGATATTTACAAGTAATAAATGAACATCATAGAAAAGCATTGTCCAAATGCACGTTTTAAATTTGTCACACATAAATATGTCATAGTTAATTGTCACTTGAATACAAACTCTGTACATACTGAAAACTTGTCACGATTGAAAAGCTCTTGCTTATTTACATTAGAGTTTTCCATAATACACATCAAAACTTGATTTAATTTATAAATTCATGCTGCACGTATGTAATGAGCGAATAGCTAATTCTTACTAACACTGGGGAATAAAAAAATATATCTTCTATTTTCTAAATGCCATCTGAAATGTATCTAGTAGTACTATTTGAGTGAGAATGATTCGTTCGGAGTATGACAAAATTGGCAAATCTTCCCTGAGAAAAACAGATAATCTTATGAGAAAACTTTAGGTACAGTCTCAGAGCTGATAAAAATTGAAAACTTACAGGGATCTTGAATTCATATCTCATTTAGATATAATCGTTCAAACGCTTCACTCGTAAATGAAGAAAGTTTCCTCTCTTAAGGAGTCCTTAAGAAAGTGCAGAACAAAAATTTTAACGTTAACTAATATTTTAGCATTTCTATTTTAGAAAAAAGGAAACGCCCATGATTACTGTACGAGAAATTTTTTTTAGAGAATTACAACTCAGTTTAATGAAATTCTAATATAAGTAAGTATTTAAGTACCTAATGCCCCCACAGTTCGTGTCATGTTGGCATGTTCTGTTCTAAACTGTTCCTTAGAGGTTGTCGCCGAGCCATTCATAAATACTCGGCCATTCTGCAAGCGTTAAGAATGATCTTGTCTGGGCAATAGGTTGATTCTTTCTTCCTCCTCGATCGATTTCTTTGCATTCAAATTTAGAGCAGCTTCTTGTCGTGCTAGAATTTCTGCATCTAAATTTAATTTGCTCTGTGACTCACTTGGACTTTCTATTGATGGTACCTATTGAAAGATAATTAATATACGTAAAAAAAGGTATTGAGCATTAAGACATTGCTGTATTTACTAATGTCAAAGAGACAAGTCAGACGACAAACCTTTAAAGGTGAATTTTTTAGTTTTCCATTATGATCGCGAGAAATAAATTTGGAATTTGTCACTGGGCTGGCACTAACTGGCAATGGCGAAGTTGGTGCAGTCACACTACGAATTGGTGACTGATTTATGTGCTTCTCGACACTCTCCTTCTCTCTGTCCTTTGGTAAAATTGGAGATTCTGGTACACTTCGATCATCTTCATCCAATGAGTGTAATAACTAAACACGTTTATTGATTAAGTAATTGTAAAATTTTCTTAATGAATAAGTATAACAATAATAATAATAATAATAATAATAATAATAATAATGTACCTTTTCTACTTCATCATCAAATTGATCCTGTCCACGAGTTGGATCTTTTTGGCTTCTTTCGAGAAGAGTAGCACGTTTAGCAGCTAAATAAAGAGATCTCTTGACTTTAACGTAAAATACTTCAGTAATAGCTCTCACTGAATAATCGGGCACAAAAGTATGGCGTAGCATAGCATCCAAATTAACAGACTGAATGCTTCCTAATGTTTGAGGACTGACATTCGTCGGTGATTCGGCTGAAGAGAAATGATAAAAATGTTAATCACTAATAACTTTATCGCAAAGTTCTTTAACATAAATTCATTAATTCCATCAATGATCTTACCAACTCCAATATTGGCAATTAAAGCCTGAGATCCAAAGTAAGTAAAAGGTCCGCTCTCGAACATCATATTTTCTTTTCCAACAGTAACTTCAACACGACCTTCCAATATCAATACAAAATAATCCACTGCTTTCCCTTGCTGATATATTAATGCAGCTGCATCGTTCCTAGCCTTGTCACGAGACTTGACTTTTATGTGATAGATGATATCTTGTTTAAGTAAGCGACGTAAAATTGTTTCCGATATTGTATCTGGTTTGAAAGCATCTACAGCTACAAGTATTAACACGAGTGAAATATTTTGTAATAACTATAATAATTGCAATTAGTTTTATACGCGTATAATTTCTTACTCGTCGATAAATATTGGAACATAGCTAGAGTAAGCTGTGGCGATATGTGAATACGTTGATTTTCCTTTTTCTCGGCAAAAACTGTAAAATCTTGCATTCTTGGACGAGCTAGTCTCTTACGTTTGGATCTGTTATCCGCTATAGAATATCAATTTTTCACATTAATATAACAGCAATTTATATATAAAAGTCATATTTTTCAAAAAGTAAACTCACTAAAGACATCCGTTTCATCCATAATTTCAGCTTGAATCAATTCTTCTATAACATCTTCTAATGTTACTAAGCCTACTACTTCGTAGAAAGGATCGCCTTCTCCTTCGTTATTCACTCTTTGAACAAACGACATGTGTCCTTTATGACCTAAAATAAATTACTTTATGAATAAAAATGTAAATTTAATTTACACAGATGAATTAATATAATGAACACATAAGTACCCTCTTTAAATTGCTTAAACATTATGTCTAGTGTAACATCTTCAAAAACAAAATTACACGGATTCTGATAAAATTGACAAAGAGTTTTCAATGGCATATTATCATCTGGATCAACAAATGCAAGATCTTTAATGTACAGCATTGTTACAATATTTGTTCTGCTACCTTCATAAACAGGTATACGCGAAAATCCTAGAAAATAATTATTAGAGATAAGTAAAATAGTATCTATAAATATTCCATGCATGTGTGTGTGTGTGTGCAAGATATAAGAACAAACCAGATTTCATGATTTCTGAAACAGTCTCAAAATCAAGAACAGCATTATAATCAAGCATATATACATCTTCAATTCTTGTCATTACATTTGCAACAGTTTTCTTTCGCAATTCCAATGCTCCGGCAATAATATTTACTTCTTCTTTTTCTAAATCATTATAACCAGTTGTTACCTGTAAAATTATCATTATATCTAATAGTGTCATACACACAATAAATAAAACTAGATAAAAAAAAATTATTTGCAAAATATATGAAATCTACTTTACAAAATTAGGGATTTCACAGATGCAATAAGATTGTATTAACATAAATGTATGATTACAGATTAATTATCTTTTATAAGTTCCATGTTGATAAGTAATCTGGCACATATTCAATAGAATGTGGAAATTTAAAGATAAACACTAAAAGATCAATATCTTCATCAAGTTGTAACTGGTTTTGACCTTAGTATGAGTGAATGATATTGGAGTAGTAGAATTAAATCAAATTTTTATTGAAATGAATCTTATAAAAAAAGATTAAAAGTTTTTTCGATTAAATTAGAAAAATAGTTACATTATCTTTGTTAATAATAAAAAGTAAAGAAATTTCAACTATAAAAACGTGTAAAAAAAAATTGAGCAAAGCAATTACCTAGAACTGATATATAAGACTCTCATATGAAGTAACATTAAAAAGATTTATGATAAGCAATCCTAAGTGACTAATATACTAATCTATACTGATATAATCTTTATTTAACTCTATAAGAAATTTTTTACTATTTCTATACTTACTCTAACAAGTTCTTTTAAACGTTCTCTATTATATACATTCCCTATTTCTTCTCCAAGTATGACATCCAAAAATTTACTAATTGGAAAACTTAAAGGAAATGTTAAGAGCATTGTCAATTTAGTAAGATATATTGTTTTAGCACCAACACATAAACCGTGCCTACTACAAATAGCCTAAAACATGAATAAAAAAAGTGATATAATTTAATTAGTTAATTTATTCTTTTTAAATTTCTAATTGTTTATAGATACCTGTGGTGTTATTTCACCAAAAATAACAATAGCTAAAGTTGAACAAATAATGGCCACTAGTCCAGATGTTAAATCATCTAATAAAATAGTGAAAATTGAATTCACTAATACATTTGAGAATAAAATTGAGCACAGCAAATAATTTCCATGATTTCTTACAGGTTGAATTGTTCTTGCATATTGTTGTTCCTTTAATAATATATAATTAATACACCAAGAAAATCACAATATGTATATAAAAGGTGTTTAAATTACAATCTACCTTCTCTGTTCCAGTATTGCAGAGAATTTTCAATTCAGTCCTATCCATTGCCATTAATCCTAAATTCAGCCCAGAAAACAGTGCTGAGAAACTCAAACAGGCGAGAATAATAACTATTGAAAGCCATAGAGGTAATAATTTTTCATATGTGTGAATCTAGAAAGCATATAGATTATTATTACACAAAAAATATTTAATTAAATCATTCTAATTAAAAAGAAACTCACTGTCTTCCAGGATTCAATTCCTTGATGTTTATAGAAAATAAGATCAGTATCCTCACCTTCTTCTACATTTTTTACACATACATAAAATGGTGATCCTAATGGGAGTTCTATATCAACAACCGCTGAATTGCTTTGTACATTATATACCTGTATGAATTACAATGTATCAGGAACTTATTCGAATAAACTAATTTTGTTTAATCAAGATCCAAGAGTACTTACTTGAAATTCCTTAGTTCTTATTTTATCACATATATTTTTAGAGCTTTTCATTAGTGAATCAGTGAAAGTCACAAAAGTATTCTGTGTAATGCCAGTACCAAATAATCGAATAGTAGCTTTTGATCCAGCTAATATTTCTGGTATACCTTCTGCAGTATAGCTTGGATCCTTTTTAGCTGCTTCTATTCTGAGGCCTTCAATATGAATTGGTTCAGTTTGCATTTGTTGAGCCGCAACAGTGTCACGTTTACGAATGACAGAAACATGTGAATTGGCATGACTTTTATGAAAATATTCTCTGAGAATAAAATACATAATTTTTATTATCAACAAAGAATATTCATTACATGCGGTATGCAATATATACACAAATATAGAACAAATAAATATCATCAAATATTTGCAAAATAGAAGTTTATGAAAAACTTTGATATATATTATACGAATTTAAGTAGGTCAAGGTTGCTTGAAGTACCCCTTATTCTGTTAAATTAAAGGGTGTGGAGAGGCAGCCTACCTTTTCACCAACTGGGCATTATTGATTACTTTATTATTTTGGAATAGCATAAATTTAATCAAATTTCTATCTGTATATGTGTGTATATATATATTAATATAAATTAACAAATTGTAATAATTTGATATATTAATAATAATTATTGATGCATAGTGTATAATACTTTTTTATTAACTATTTAGATACATTTTACTAGAATACAAATTTTGATGTGAATATGATAAGCAAAATGTATTATCAATAGCAATTCTAATCTACTTGATTGCTTTAATTACTTTTATAATACTAGATCTTAATCTTGAAACTTAATTGGTTTGGTAGCCAAGTATAATTAAATGCCTGAGTTTTAATAAATTTCTTGAAAAACATTTTTTATATATATCACTCCAAAACAAGACTATTTAATTAATTATACAATTTATAAATGTATCTATGAAATAGCCAGGCTTTTCTGATGTATGGTAACTTCTATCTACAGAAATTACAAGTACCAAAATGTAGGCCAGAATTTCTATTTTTATTCATTCAATGTGGGCCATGTCTTACTGGCAGCCAAATTTGCCAGTTTGTAGAAAATATAATAAATATTAGATATATATGTACAAAAGTATATACTTGTACTGATCTTTATACAGAAAAAGCTTAATCTCTTGGTAGTTGTGAGAGACTCTGTGATTCATTCAAATTTAGTTATAAATATACTAATTCATTTATAGATCCATTTAAAGTAATAGTAATATCCTGATAATTTGTTATTACGTATTATATATATAGAAATTCATTGAAAGTAAAACTATAGATTTTTACTTTTTTTCTTAAGTAACATTGTGAAATTGGAATATTATATACTCCAAATATATTTTACTAAAAGAATAAACTCAGGCAGGGGCCACATTACTTCCACTATATATCTTTACATATAGCATGTGGAATGATATTAAAGTTTTCAGTAGGTATAGTGTAACAGGTATATGGTTACAAAACTTTGGTACCTTATCTTATCCACAGTAAAATAACAAAGTGTCTATATGCTAATATTCTATATACATCATTATTCTATTCTTATTGATTTTATTTATTTTAAATCATGGAAAACATTTGCTTATTCTGAAAAAATTATGCAATTCGCGTATTTACAAATATAGTATAGAATTAAAAGAATATACTTTATATTTAATGCTTCATTAATAGTAGACACGCACGCTATCAAGTATAAACCATTGAACTCATTTATAGGAAATCTGTATGATCTCATACATACTGAATAAATGACAGCTGTATAATGTAAACACACTTCAGTAAAATGTATAAATATACATTTCACATATACATAGTACTAGTTTTTCTTTTCACTTAAATCCCTAATATCTGACCTTTTATGTTTCATGTTATTTTGCAAAAAAAAATGAAAATCAGTATCTTATAAATTATATATTTTTCAAATTGTATAAACGTGTCTCACTTGTAATGATTTCAATAAGAGAATGTTAATTTTCAATAATAACTATTATGTTTTATGTGTGTGTGTGTGTGTGTGTATACGTGTATTGTGTCTGGTATGTAAAAAGACAGAGAGAGAGAGAAACGAATGTGTGGTGTGTATGTGTGTGTATGTACGCGCGCGTGTACCTACTTGCGTCAAGAAAATTGCAATAATAACACAATGGCAATAAATCTGTCGCGATAAATAAAATTTAAGTAAAGTAAAGTTTAAAATGAGCAAACAAGGTATTCTTGAGAGAAAAGAGAATAGCGAAAAAGTTTCAACAATAAAAAATCATTCACATGGTGATGGTTTGCCTATACCCGGATCACACAGCTTGAAAATCGTGTCACGTCACATGACTCATGTCTTAGAATGGAAAAGCTATGATTAGGAAGAAAGAGGGAAAAGTCACGATAAAGGAATGAATGATAAATAAACTTACTCCGAAGCAGCCATGAAAGGGAGTGAGAAATTACTTCCTAAGTTGGTCCACCGTTCAGCAAATCCAGTGTTGGTCTTCAGACAAAAATAAATTCTGGTCGAGTGAGAAGGAACTTGGGCGAAATGGTAAATGGCCCGATGATTGTCGGACCATAACACTTTGAGCACATTTTTATCGTCACAATCACCAGGATTTCTGGACCAGCCAAGAGAAAGATTTTTCAAGTTCGTCCCAACTATTTCTATCAGACTACTGGAACTAGGCACGAGGTTTAGTAGGTTCGAGTCTTCGGAGTTGATCACGCGCACAGATTGAACTTTGACATTGATATCTTCCAAAGTGTTGACACGTGCCAACACCTTACCTTCGGCTAGGTGAAAAATTGCGAGAACAAGTAGTAAAACCGGCGTACCTGCACGACCAACATGTTGCGCCATCATGCGACAAGCGTAACGTGACAACTTCACTCAACTCGACTGCAGTCCTGTATTTATAACCTCGATCGACCTGGTCTGCACACGCGCATTGCTGCTCTTCGTGCAAATACGCAGCCGCGTCCAGGAGCGTCTATCACGGCGTTTGGCCCCGGCGCTTTGAAAACAATCCAAAAAATTAATACTCATCATCTTCGATTGCATTTCGAGCAATCGACAAAATCAATGTACACATAAGCAGCACATACCGATGCTTTAGACAGACTTTACGATATTTTCATACAAATCGTATTTCATCGCAAGATTTTCCTCTGCTTGAAAATCACAGATATATCCATATTATTGATACTATTGTTGTATCATGCATCTTTCTCTCTCTCTCTCTCTCTCTCTCTCTCTCTTCCTTCCTCTATATATAGAGGCTTCACGTCTTGTGTGAGTGCGTATTGATTTTTAATGCCTGCAAATACAATCGTACGCCAAGGGTGCGTGCTGTAAAAAAGACAGGGGGTTGATGGTATTAATCAAGAGCAAAGAGATCTTAGGTCTCGTGATTACTTTTTGTAGAGTCGACACTGGCCACGGGGTGCCGCGGTTATATTAAAACCAGCACGTACTATTAGACTGGTAGTCATATAGTAGAAAGTTGGCCGATATATCCTGTCGTTGTCGACTGACTGATGTACTATCTCCGGGACCCGGTGATACCGAGTCTGGTTTATTCTGGTACAGTCTGGAAGAAGCCCGCTTTGTTCTGGTCCGAACCATCTCTCGAACATGAGTTCATAGTACAGAGATTTAGTAATAGATTATCCTTCTTTTCGGACTTGCCTCTTTTTTTTTCTCTAATTTTCAGCGCAAGGACCTGTTCGATGCTATTTATTTTCCTTTCTCTCCTACAAATAAAGTTACTGTACTCCTCTAAACGCAACGAGTATCAACCTCCTTTACTTACCCGATTGATCGATCGATCGATCGTTAGATTCTAATTGGAACTCGGCTTTTTCATACAACGATTATGTTTACCTTATGGATTTGTTGCAATAATCTCTTGTTTTTTGCAATATTAGAACTCGAGGAGAGATCTATGTCCATTGCCAGGGATCGACCAATGAAAACTAGCGGGTCAAGTTGAAATTCTTAAAGGAGATGCAGCATTGGTCGGTGGACTTGCGTTTCGCAATGGATTCGATCTTCTCGCGCTCTCATTGGCCGATCCGGAAATAACGCGGTTTTCTCCGACCAATCATTTTTTCCTCGAGCAATTCGAAATTAACGTTCCGCGGGTTCATTTAATTTCAACTTGTATTTATCGCGCCTAGCTGACCTAACCTAATTGTTGGTGTTTCCAGTGATCATCGAATGTTACAAATACATCAAATACTTACTCTTTTAATGTTTGATATAAAAAGAAATTATAAGTTTTTACTCTGACTATAATTCAAGACTAACGATGCCTGTAGGTTAGTAAACTCTTAGCAAAGTCTAGTAAATGTCTTATGATGTCATGTTGTAATGTTTTGTTAATCTATATAATATTTTGTCACTTAATTATCAAAAACAATTTACTTTTTAGGGGTGATAAATGTTAGAAACAGATTAAGAAATGTAATTAAACGATTTAAATTTGACGAGCTAGAAAGTTCTGTGTTACTTTATTTTCCAGAGATTACATGGAATTTTCTAAGAGCAAAATTAATTAAAAATCATGAAAATTTTACAGTAAATAATGCCTTATGTATTATTGAAGAAGTATTGGATGTAAGTTTATGTTTATTTACTATAATGGTAAATTTAATTAAAAAATTTCTTTTTCACATAACAATAAAATGTTTTTTATAGAAATCAAACTTAAATGAAAAAGAATTGGAAGAAAGATTATTAACATTGGAAGTTGTAGGTAAGCAAAGAGAGAGATTATACATATAAGAATATATATTTTCATTTTATTAAAATCATTTCTTGTGCCGAATTATAGATGTGAGCAGGCATTATAAAAGGAAAAGATGGTATACTTATATATTAAAGAAGTCGGATAATAATCTGAAATATATAACAACTAAAGATATTCAAAATAGGTTAATAGAACATTTTCGAGTGATTAATAAAAAAATAGATGTTAAAGTAATTTTATATGAAGGAATAACTTACATATCTCTTAAGGAAAGAGGAAAAAAGGGTCAATATCTACAGATTATGCCAACATTTTTCGCTGTACTACTAGAATATCAGTATCTCTTTTGTGCAAAAAAAAATGTTTCAAAGGAAATCTTGAATGCTATTGTCTCTAGTATAGGTTGTGAGAATAGTAAATCAAATAAGTTAATAGGTAGAGACTTAAAATCTTTAGTTGAATTCTTAAGGATTAAAAAACAAGGTGCTTTAAGCGCTAATGACATTATTACACCAGCAGTTTATAAAGACGCAGAACCTATAGTTCAGTGAGTACAAGCTTTTTTTTAGCTATTATTATGATTATTTTTCCTATATTCATAATTCTTATTATAATTTTTAGACCTTCTGGTATAGATTTTACTCAAGTTGAACAGAGAAAAAAATATGGAGAGAGATTTTTTGGAAGAAGCCCTCCAACATTAGAATTATTTGTAATAAGTGCTCCAGAACAATCTTGGGAGTACAAAAAATTATTTAAGAAGTTACCCGATGAACAAATTAACATAGGGTATGTATTTTGTAATATATCAAATGTATAAATATTGTACGTATACATGTGTATATATCTTATTTCTTAGGTGGGAATTTCGTGGTTATAACGTTGCTGAGTTTTTTATAAAATTAATAGAACATAGAATTTTTGTAGTTCCATTACCATATTATGCTACACAGGTTATGACAATGGGAAAAAATATTCTCACCCTGCAAAATAAATAATTTCTGCTGATTTTATATATAATGCTACTTGTAAATAGTCACAAATTGCAAAAACACATATTTTAAACTAGCTAATTTTACAATAAAATAAATAATTTATAGAACCTGTGACTATATTAATTAAAAATGAATTGTACTGAAATATATATCATAAGGTAAAAGCCTAGTTTCCTGATAACCATAAGAGTAGAAAATGAATTTATATTGGATATTAAATTTTTATTTATAAAGTTTTTAAGTAATTTCACAATTACAATACTTATATTAATATGTGAAGATTTTATTCTATTATACAAATTTGTATGTAAATTTCCAAATACACAGTTCTTTATTTCTTATATTATCCAATAAGTTTTCTATATATTTGTATATTTAAAAATAGATCAAAAGAGAGAGAAGTGTGTAAATATTTAATGTTTAATAAAGTATGAAATATTAAATTGTATAATATTGGCAGAAAAAGAGCAAATTAATATTGTAAATAAAAGGACATTGGCTTATATTTTTTAAATGTTTTTTCAGAATTTATATAATTTTTACATATATATTTATATATACAGAATTTATTTTTATATCTTATTAGATGTAAAGCAGAAATAAAAAATTTTATTATAAAATGGTATATATGTATTACATATATAGTTATTTATTCTTTTTTTTTACTTCATATTAATATTAATATGAATTAATAAGTATTTGTAGAACACTTAACTGGACATATCATCATCCTCATCATAATCATCTTCCTCGGATGTTACATCTGAATCACCAGCTTGAGATAAACACTTATCACAATGACATATAAACAAATAAAGTGAGCTAAGTGCTTTTTGTCTTGAATGCTTGCTTCTTTCAAGAGCACATTCGTCGAGGTAACTAATACAAACTTCTTCCCCTGGTTGAATATCTCGAATTGCTTTTACTACTAAAGTACTGTTTGAATAAGGAAACTCAACAATTGCATTTGGTACACAACTGTGATTTATGCTTGATTGCAAAATATAAAGACCCGATCCTTCATTATTTAGAAAAGACCCGACCACTGGAAAATAAAAAAATTTACATGCTTCACTTCTCTAAAGCTTATTTATACAGAAGACAGTAATTTATGTATGTAGAATTATTACCATCTTCCATTTCATCATAAATTCTGTCTATCAATTTATCAACTTGAATTCTTTCTTCCTTTGGTAACTCTAAAGCAGAAACATTCTTTACCCAACAGCTAAATGCACTAGTCCCTATTCCTTGGCCATTTGTACCTACTAAAGCTAATAAACTTCTGAAGCCATCAGGAGTGAACCACTAAAACGTGTGAAAAGCTCACTTAATTAAAGAATATAAGTAGTTTAGATAAAAGTATAAAAAATAATATATACATCTTGCGTAGCTTCAATATTTAAAGCTCCTTGAACCATTTCTCTTAGAACATCAATTTGACCAACAAATTTTTCTCCTAATAAATTGTGTGCAATCTCATTAACATCGTTAGTGGTGCGATGACAAAATTGAGAGAAAGTATATCGAATGCTATCTTTGTCATTAGCTCCATTCACAAGAGCTACCATCCTAGCTAATAGCATTATCGTTGCTGTTTCTGGTGGGTAATGCATTTGCTTCCAAGTTTCATTCAATTTTATGAGTGGATGATGCTCATTCTTTTCTCTCGTGTGCAGACATAAAGAACAATGATACCTTTGATAAAAAGTTTAATCAAAAAAGTGTTATGAAAGAAAAAAGAATACAGAAATAAGCAATTAAGCACTGTACCTCTGAAATGCTTCTGTTTGACATTCGATACTACAGTATTTAATTCCACAATCAGAACATTCAGTGATCAAGTTTTTATCTGTTTCACAACATTCGGGATGAGGTAACATAAGATCTTTTTTACCAGTTAATCTTCGTACATTTTCTTCAGCATTTTCTAAAGGTCTTAAGCAATTATCACATGCTAAATATCCATATTCTGCATTCCATGAAAACTGACAACAAACAAGTGGTTTTTCTTGTAATATCATGTCACCTTCCTTATATTTACAAGTAGCAAAGAGACCTTTTCCCTAATGAAATACAAAGTGAGATTACAATAGATATATCATACTCAAGGAATACTTGACGTATAATGTTTTAATTCGTACTTTTTCATTATTAATTTTCCTAATTTGGAAACCATCAGCTGCCATGGTTCTACGAATAATAACAACGCTTGTTCACTTTTAAACTATACAACAAACATTAACCTAAAAGCACATGCTCTAGATCGAGAGATGTATACGAATGAAGTCAAGTCAATAAGGAACATGCAAATTTCTGCTAAATAAAATGTTGGATTGATGGAGAGTAGTAGTTACTAGCAGCACACAATCGATAAAAAATTAATATTACTTCAATGAAATTACTATCAAATAGTAATATTAAACCCTCTCTTCGGAGAACGGAAATTATGTATATAAATAAATTTAAGGCGCCGCAAAACCACTCAGACTTTTCGGAGATGATCGAAGCGCCAATGGTGTAACTTTTATCAATTAACTTTTTCTAGTAATATTATGTCGGTAAGCATATTTTATCCTTAAGATGATAAGAGTCCCCATAATAGTCTATAGCAGTCCCCCTGACCGCCATAACATTTTAAATAGTCGGTAAAAAAGAAGGAAAACACTGCCATCTTTGTATGACTAATGTCATTTCAATTTAATCACTTTTCAGTGTGTCTATGAACCTTAGGTAGGAAAGGTTTATTTAATACCTGAGAAGGGTTTCCCCTTCTTGGATGTTAAATTTAAAAGCGTAAAGTTGATATATAGTTTTTTACCCTGAGCTTAATATTTATTGTGGATAGTACCATTTTTCTTTTAACCTTATAAAAAAAGTATTATGGATCAACAAGTTGAAGAACTGCTTAAACACTCATTAACGTATGATTGTCATTTGTATGATTGTGTTTGTCCATTAATGTACAAATATCTTATGCATTGATTTATTTTATTTTATTATAGAGCTGAAAAATTACTACAAAATAAAGGTATTAGTCATATTGCTTTTGATGAGTGGGAGGAGTCCAAAAATGCATTGCCAAAAGTTGGTGTGAAATTGTTTGAGCCAAATAATTCTTTATTACAAAAGATACAAATTGAAAGGGCAATTAATAATAGAAAGGATTTATTAAGCATTGAAAGAGTTGAACGTAAGTCACGATTAGCTACAGCTGTATGGTTACCTGCCGAAAGAAGAGCTCATGTAACAAAAAGATCTGGAATAGCATGTTGGAATAATTATGGTTTTGAAACAAATTGTGAATTATATTTATTACCAGAAGAAGCCTTGTTGTTATTAGAAATGGTAATATTCTTGTACCCAATGAGTAATTTGTGAAAAATGCAAATACTTTCAAGTTCTAATTATTTTTATTTACATTTATAGAATTGCTTAGAATTAATTTGGAATGATATACCTATGTCTGTTCAGCAAGCATATGCTAATCTAATTGATGATATAGATTGTTCTTTAGAAGAATACAGAGTTTACAGTCATCTAAGTCGTTGTGGTTATAGATTACAACGTTTTTTACCTGAAATTTCTTCTAAAGTAGTAAGGGAAGAACCTACAAAACGTATAGTTATTATAAATTCTGAAAATGGATTAAGATTAACTGACTCAAATTCACATGTAAAGTATAAATTAGATGAGTCAAGTAATAAAAATTCTGTTAATACCGAAGAGAAATTTGAAGATAAAATTGAAAATGATGTAAGAGAAACTTTAGATAAGATATTATCTAACTTAGATTCTCATAATCCCTTACAAGCCAATGCTACACCGGATATATTGCAAAGTACATCTAGTAAAAATAAAAATTCTAAAGTAGAAATTATTATGGATGAAACATTATTGGGAGATATCAAAATTATTAAGAAATCTGATAAAAATAGTATAGACGTGAAAAATACTTCAGATAATACTTCTAAGTATACAGCTAAGCGTATACAACGTAATGTAAAATTACTTCCCAAACGTAAAGATAAACCTGTAATTTCTTTTATTCATGAAAATGTACCAGAGATATCGATAATTTCTTCGAGTGACCAAACTAATCAACATAATTTACAAAAAAGAAGAATTTTACAATCAACAGATCAAACAACACTGAAGAAATTGAAGCATGAGGTGTGTAATGCAATTCTTTAAATTATAAGGAAATTATATTCATTGAGTCATTGATCATGTATTCTTTAGGTCATTGAACTTTCTGATGATGAAATTGAGGAAGTACCGTGTTCCACAAGATTAGAAATGCTTAATTTATTTCCAAATATAGCCAATAAATCAACGATTACGGAAAGAATTTCAAAAGCTTATATACCACATTCAGTAAGACCGCAAAAGAGCATATATAAGTATGATAAAAAGAAACTTCAAAATTTGCATGAAAAAGATAATGAAATGCGTTTACGTTTAAAAAGAGGAAAAAGTTATAAAGATAAAGGAGATAATGTGTCGAGTAATGCTTCAAATAACAGTGCACTTGTCCCGTTTCAAAATCGAGCCTCACACTCAAATTCCCAAGAAGCATTGACATACAAATCAAATATTCCCAGAAATGAACATCGACAATTCAATTTTAACAATAGATTCCCTGTAAATCGGAATCCATTTTTATTTCAATTTTCATTGTTTAATTATTTCGGTTTTCAAAGTAGCTGGCCTAATTACTTAACCAGTTTCTTTAATACCTCGTTGGTAGGTAATTTAATAATGAGAAATATATCTTACCAACATCAACTTCTCTCAAATCATAATAACTTAAGGCATCAATATTTTCATCAAAGAACATTAAAAAGTAATACCGTTGATCTGCCGGCTAACAGTCACAAAATAGAAAATCAATCGGGTAGATCAGATAGATCTAAAAAAGTGCAAGAGAACAAGAAAGTTGAATACCCATCGTCATTTGTGCCAATCTTAGGACTCTCTTCCTGGACTGAACTAAAGCAAAAGTGGCGAGAAGAGAAAACGATCGTTATCGATGATGACGATCAAATGAAAGAAGCGGAGGAAAGTAACGAAATTAAGCATTTAGTTAGTCCACTAGTCACGCCAAAAAACGTTAAAACTCTTACGGATATTTTCGATAAACTGAATATAATAAAATCTGCACCAGAGAAAATATTCAGAAGAAAAAAGGGGAAATATAAAATATCATTTAATATTTATTCAAGCTCACGTCCATTTAAGAAATCAAATCCTGGTGACCCGATGTTTCGGTTGATAGTGATAAGGTACTTGTTACTCAACTTAAATCTTTTTTCATCCAAATCAAATTCAGCTTGAAAATTTCTTTTTTTTTTTTAGAGGACGGGATGTTCCTTTCCCACAACCAATAGATATATATCGTTTACAACAAGAAGCAAAAAGCGTTCCAATCCTTTTTGCATACGTAACAATGTCAATTGCTTATATTCAACCTGGTATTGTATCAATACCTAGTATAGTATAGAATAGAAATAAAATTTATATTTTTAATATACTTTTATTTTCAATACAACATTTTTTATATTAATCGCAGCATCTTCAACCTTTTGATTATGAATAAGTAGTTAAAAGGAAACGAGAATAAATTATTTTTAAAATATTCAAAATGAGATGTGATTTATTATTGAGGAGGTGTTGATAAATATTTCAGCATATCTTAAAAAATCTTTTCAAGATGGCGCAGTGGTAAGAAGTTGAGTCAATGGAGTTACAGGTTTGCCGTGAAGAAATTTTTCTCCCTGTCTCTGGTGAACATATTATCCAGAAAAGACATGAATATGAACATTAATTATAACTTCCTATGTGCTAGAGCACCTTAAAAATACAAATAAATAATTCATTTTCATGACTGGTACAAAAATAATTCTCTTGTAATACACGGTAGAGACGAACAAATAAGTAATAATTAATGTTACCATTTCCAATTTACTTATAAAATAACACTAACGATCCAAACACATATAAAGTAATAATGACAGTGTCAGTTTTCATAGTAAATGCAAGGTTAAAAGCGCTTCGCTCTACCATTTATAGTGATATTTAATTTATTCGTCGGAATTGAGAAATAATTTCATTCAAAAGATGATTGATAAAAAGTATTACTCATACAAACTTAATCAATCTACACTTAAATTCAAACTATCTCGCTCGATCACATAATCTATAATTGTCTTTTGGTATGTCATTGACGTCAATGCTGTGATTTGAAAACTTATTATTTACATACATGTATTATAAATATATTTATTAAAATATATTAATTATAAGTTCAAACGGTAATAGTACAGTGAGTATTGCTCCTTACTGCAAATTAAGTGAATATTTATTAACTAAGACAAGTATATACAAACAATTTAAATAAAACTAATAACAAATTCTTTAAAATCAATATAAATGAAAGTTTAAACAAGTCTATTTAAAGAGATCTAATATCTGTCTTCCATATAAGAGATTTGGTATGTAAAATATATAAAATTATTCCAATTTCTGTACTACTCAATATTTGAATTAAATGTTAGGAATAGTAACTAAAGACGTATACTGACAATCTATACTAATTAAAGTATTATTATATATATAATTGGTTCTTTAAAATTATTTTGAATATGGCAAATGTAAATGCTGATGAACCGACTGAAACACATTTAGGACTTCCAGAACATAATGGAAGTCGTTTAGAAATATGGAATGTTGATAGTACTGTGGAGCCTTTACCTGAAAATCTGTCAATTCCATTTAATGTAACAAGTACTACAATAGTGTACACATCTACAACAACATTAGATTCGTATAATGAATTTGGACCACCAGAAGGAGTGGAATATATTTTTGTACCTCTTGGTGTTATGGTCTTCGTCATTGTGCTGTCAGCTGTGGTATGGGTAGAGATATCATTTTTCCAAATAAGGATTAACATTGAATATTTTTCAAGTTATGCAATGCAGAGTTTAATTTACATTTTAATTCATTTTTCTTAGTTAATTCTTTTTTGGTAAAGTGTATCATTTAATTTAAGAAATAATTTATTTGAATTTACTTTAATAATTTTATCTTATTTGTGAACATTTTTTATTTAAGATATTTACTTATACTAAATTTGTTTTATATTGATGATTTGAAAATCACACACAAGAGAAGTATATATTTTAAAGTTATTCTCCCTTATAGGTACTTATTATATCAAGGAAACGAAAATTGGAACGATTACGACATAGATTAATGCCAATGTACAATTTTGATCCAGGTGAAGAAGAAGATGATGACTGGGAGACAGAGTTATTAGATGAATCTTATAATACATATCAGAAAAGAGTATGTATATTAACGGAAAAAATGGTTTCTAACTTATTCTAAAATGTTTTATTCTTCAGCAAGGGTATCAATCTATGGGCTCAGATGAGAATACAGAACTTTTTGGTGATCACTAATAATAGAATTAGAGCAAAATTAATTCAATTATGTTTATTAAATTTTACTAAATTAATTTATAATATATTGTATGTATATGTGAAATGCTAAGCTTTGATATGACATACTGCAAAGTAATAACTGACACATGAAAGTATTCTATATACTTCCTTTTTACAAGACTTGTGTAACTTGAAAATTTTATAAAAGATACTTCTTAAGTATTATTAAGAGGCTAGTAGAAAATGACACTTTTTTTTATGGTAACTAACGTAATCCTGTGATGTTGATCTTTTTGGAGACTGTCTCTTAATACTCACACAATTTAATATCCACTCATTAGAAATATATTCAGTATTATGAAATATGCAACTATTAAAACTGAATTTTTATGTGTGCTTATATAATTTTTTTTTTAACATTAACTTATATACAAATAAGGAAAAAATAACTTCTTCTTTTTAATGCGAGTATATCAAGAAATCATTAAATATTGTTTGATATATGTATATAAGTGTAATTTATATATATAATATAAAATTTTTGAATTATGACAAAAACACTAGTCGATAGAAGAAACTTTTATAAAGCTTCAAGATTATCATTCATCTCAAATATATTGAATATAAGCAGTTTTCCTGTGCAATATTTAAAGCTTCTCTATACCCAATTATTTCTAATGTCACGAGTATAATTAATACTATTAAATATTTTGTTAAAAGGAAATTAATGTTAGGAAAATGCATTGTTGAATTATATAAATCAATATATAGGTGCACTAATAAATTTTAATAGCCTTAAGTTTACGAATTTATTTATTTTAATATAAATTTGACATTCACACAAATACTTGCCTCAAAACAATGTCAAATACTAGCTTCTCCTTACTTAATCACAAAATCCGAATATCTCTTGTAAATATTTCATACAAGAAATATTCAATGCTTTTTTTTATTTTCTATTTCTTACAGTTTTACACTGACATAATGTCTTTCTCATTATTAATTGCATACACAGGAATAAAAGAAAAGTAATACATGTTTTAATTGTAAGAAGTACATAGTCATATACATTTTTAAAAAATCTAATGACAAATAAAATGGAGATCTTTATACAGTCTTCATTTGAATGAAAATAATTATTTTTAGTGTTTGAATAAACAATAATTAGATGATAATAAAGACAACTAAAATAATTTAAAAAATAAGGAAAAAAAGAAATCACTTTACATACAAATGATGCAAGTTTTGTGTGTAGTTTTCCACTCACTCAATTTTTGAATTATTCTCTGATAAATACACAGTTTCTTGAAACTCTGAGTCATTTAAAATGAATACCACTTCACAGAGTGTTCATTCGATTGATTTACATGTTATTATATATAAAAAGCAAACTTAAAACCTGAAGATCTGATAGTCAGTTTTAAAGATTTGCAATATAGGATTAAAAAAATTAGAGTGTCCTTAATTTTCTTCCTCCTCTTCTTCTTCTTCCTGTTCATCCTCTTCTTCACCAGCGCTCTCTGGTTTCTCTTCTACTTTCTTCGGTCTCCCACGTCCACGACCTGAAGGAACTATAGGTTTCGCGGTTCCAGTCTGTAAAACGAGCACAATTCATAAGCATAATTCTCCAGTGATACGAATCCAAATGGTTGAGATTGCTGCACTTGACATACCTTCTTCTTGTGGGAGCCTTTGGGTCTTCCTCTGCCCTTTTTGACTGGTCCAGGAGGTGCATCGTCTTCATTGTCAGACTTTGCAGGACGTATGGAATTATTTTTATCCGCAGCAGGCCTTCCCCTCTTTTTTGGCTCTTTAGCAGCATTTTTATCTGCCTTAGCAGGCCTACCCCTCTTCTTCTTCTGCTCTTCAACAACAGGCGAATTATCGTCCGACATGTTTAACCGCAGATATTATCACTGTTAAAAACGAGAGACACGTTTAATAATATATATATATATATAGAAAGATCAAAGAGAAACGTAAAGAAAGAGTGAGGGGCCAAGAAAGAAAAGAGAGAGACAGAGAGAGCGCGCGTGGAAAAACGTTTCTTCCGCGTGAATAAAACGCAAGTAAAACACGTACGATAGAAATTGCGGTATCGGAATTAATCGTGTTTGCCCATTATTTTTCACATAAGTATGAATTAAAAGACGAAGAGACCCTATCTCTGCTCTTGAATCACATTCGTTCCTCTATTAATAACATTATCGCGCAGTTATCGATTTTTGAATGCGCTTACAAGTAGCAGAATAATTATTATTTACCGAGGAGGGAAAATCGCAAAAGCTCTCGGGGCAGTCACTGGTAGGTGGTGGGAACGCGCCAATGAGGAAAAACAGCGGGATGATTTCGCGAAGAAGAGGGGGGGAGCGAGTTTTGCTAAAAACTCAATGAATTACGCGGCTCAGTGAAAGAAACGCTCATTAGTCCGACCCAGCAAGAATCAAATGCGTCCTTTGACTAATCCCCGAGGAACGTGGCACAAAACACACAATCGAGGAAACGCATGTGCTCGGTCGTCGTTGGAAGCTACCCCCGCCGCCGATGTCGATGTCGATGTCGATGCCGATGTTGATGTCGATGCCAATGTTGACGCCGATGCCACAGAACGAGGGGAGGGAGAAAAACGGGGGAAAATCGAGGAAGCAAAACTATACGAAAGGCAAACTTGCACTCGCGAGTTCCTTAATTATCACAAATCCCAGCCTCGTATCCTGGTGAATACTCTCGCGTCCCTGCGAGGTAGCAGCAGCGGCAGCTTTCCGAAAATTCCGCGCCCGCCATTTTCAAAATCTCGCCGAGCACCCGTCGGCGCCGTGCTCCCGACACCGGTCAGGTAGGAAATCGCGCGAGGAAGTCGTGGAATTCGTGCGTGAACGAAACTCGAGAAATTTGGCGGGAGGAGACGGACGAACGCTCCTCCGCCTCGGTCTCGTCCCGCCGGTGCATTTTCGCGCGAGAAAATTTGGCGGCGACGACGCTGAGCGGGGACGCCATGACCGCCGCCGCCACCACCACCACCACCACCATCGTCGTCGTCGTCGTCGTCGTCAAAGACGATGATTCTCTCTCTCTCCCTCTCTCTCTCTCTCTCTCAAAAAAGAAAACAGGATAGGAGAAAAGAAGAGATTCGAGAGGAGATGAGAAAAAAAAATTAAGAGGCAGAAGAAGAATCATGGCACCGCAGCAGTTGTATAGTTCGCGTCCACCACCACAACCACAACAGCAATGTCTCCCCCAAACTTCTCCCAGCGAGAAATTGATTTATCTCTGCAAGTACCGGGCCCAGCGGCCGGGTATCCGCGGGTAAAAATCGGCGCGGGCCCGCGAAATTTTTGGGGGATCTCGCGGCGTCGTGCCCCCAGTTTTTTACATGGGAAAAAGCCACTCGTTGTTTGAGAAGCGTCTCGACGCGGATGCGGGATACGGGGACTCACCTCTGAGTTCTCGTGGTGTTGTGCTGTGTGCGGTGTGCGGTGTGCGGTGTGCGGTGTGCGCCGGAGACAAAGGCGGCTGATGCCGGTGCGCGCGTCGTGTCCACTGAGAGACGCCTATAGCGCCTATACTTCCTCCACTTCCTCCACTGTACAACAGCGGCGGTGGCGGTGGCGGCGGTAACGGCGAAGGCGGCGAATCTAGAATATAGTAAACGAGCGAAACCAGCGAAATGTACGCAGCGAACCAACCAACCAGCCAACCAACCTCCTTCTCCACCACCTCCTCCTCCTCCTCCTCCTCCTCTTCTTCTTCTTCTCTATTCGTAGACACTTAACGTCCACCCGATTCAACGTTTAACGTCTAACCGATTCGATTAGACTCGATCCGATCCGATAAGATCCGCGTCGTTCACTGATGCGATATGTAAATAATACGCTACACTCTACTCGCCTCTGATCTGCTCGGCTAAGCTTCCCTTTACTGTACCTCTACTCTGCTCTCTTCTCTTCTCTTTCTTTTCTTCTCTTCAATTCTCTACAATTCTCTTCTGCTAGGAACACCCGACGACGATCGCCAGATACTCTCGTCCACGCACAAACTGCACTAGGTGAACTCTCAGACACGACTGGACACTCTCTCGCTCTCTTCGCTCTCGTTCTCTACCCTACCAGCCCGTTCCGATTCGCTCACCGCCCCGAGACGCACTCCCCCCGGCTCTACACATTAACGAATTCCCGCCAAAAAATTGCACTTCATTTTTAAAGCCACCTGCAACGCTACCGCACGCTACCCTCCCCTCTTCTCTCTGCCCCTCTCATCGTGAAGCGCTTCTCCTACTTCTTCACCTTTTCGAGGATTCTCGTCGCCCCAGGACTTCTCAGCCATATTTTCTCCAACGTACCCTTTTCCTCCACGGTTTCCTGATGGCTCTCTCCTACGGAGATGTCTCGACCTGCGAAGATTTACTCGTGTTACTTCATGCCATTTTTTAAAGGTTCTAGACGCACAGTGTTCATGCTAAAACGTTGAAAGGTACCCAGCCCCTGGACCTCGACTCGAGTTCCTTTTTACCTGAAAGACCCGGGATTTCTCCTTTGGATGACAATCCCGTGGTGCCTTTTAGCCCTGGACACTCTATTCAGCCAGAGCAAAATCTTTTGGATCTTTTTTTTTTTTCTTCCTTTGTCGAATTTCACCAAAGAAGAGGGGACCCTCACACTCTTCGGACGATCAAGGACTCCGAAATGTGGAGAGAAGTCAGAAAAATTCTAGTTTCTTGCCTTTTACGCTTATGTCTTATCGCTGCCTTACCAATACTTTGCGTCTTTTAATCAAAAATTCGTTTCTAAAGCTTTAATCTTGCGTAGAGCTTTAGGTTTCTACTGAATTTATATTAGCGTCTCTAATTGTCTCTCTCTCTCTTTCTCCCTCCTCTCTATATTTCTCTCTCTCTCTCTCTCTCTCTCTCAACTTTTCCCTCGTCAAACGTCCTCCATTAATTATTCTAAGAAAAATATTGAAATACCATAGTAGATAGCTGGACGTAGAATCGATGAATATTTCATTTTAATTCCTGCTCTATTAATATTTTATATCAACTACCTGAAACGTACATTCGCATCTCCGGTATGAAAATGGCGCCTAAAAATAATACTGGGAATTAATGGAATTTCCGTAAACTCTGTAAATCTTGGGGAATGTCGGACCATCCACCCTAGCTGTTAAGTCTAACGATATTGAATTTAGAAGATAGGAAAGAAAAGGATACGTTCTTTCTCCACTGTGATACCTTTCATTGCGATTAAGCCAGAGCATGGAACGGTTATTCTTCCGCGTATCGATTAATCTATTTTTCATAGAGGCCCGTGGAAGGGTTATGTTTGCACCCTTCGGAATAATTAATTACTATACATGTAGAGCCGGTTTTCAATTTTCAGCCCAACAACCAACGCGTTCTATCTCTCTCTCTTTCTGAAAATTTCTACCTCCTCTCGTAATACCGCAATCTTACAGATTATTAAGATTCATCGGTATTTTTAAAACCAAAAATATATATATACCTGCGAATGTATGCACGTGAATACGTTGTAAGAGATACATAAGATTTAATTAGTAGGCCTCATCAAAATCGATTTTTACATAGCTGCTACAGTTATGGCGGTGCGGCCTTTCATATTCAAGAGAAAGCTATATATAACGAACCTTAACTTCCATTTTAGCATGTTTCATGATTTCAATAAATCATCGTGCTCCGATCAAAAAACCTAATTACACGCACGTGCACGTTCAAGTGCACGTCCACTCTGTTTATTAATTTTTTTATCTATCAAATAAAGAATAAATGAGAGAATTATATTTGCATAATGTTTTCCAGGAAAGCCTAACAAGCTTATCGGCTCCTTTATTATTTTCTTCTTTTCACCAATATATCCATTATTCCAGATATTGTATCGTTTATTGGATTCCTCGTTTGTTTGTTAAATATTGATTGAAAATATTTCTTATGCGAAAGTGGAAATGATTTTGGAAAAGCTTGTTAGTTATGTAGATAGTTGTGATTCAACAAACAGCAAAATCCTGAATCCTGTTGGTCATGCATAGTTTATTTTGAAATACTTGTCAAGGAGAAATACAACTTTATACTCAAATTACTACGATGTACCGACACATGACTAGATATCGATCGATATTTGCTAAGCTTCCTTGGTCAGCAACTATTTTCCATTTAAAGTAAATTGAATTCACTTAAAATTCTTCGAGATAACTGATAAATCGCATCGTGAAAGATATTAATGCGAGTCGGTTAAAATTTAATAAAAATTCTTGAAACTAGTTAATATCGTTTCAAGTCGGAGTCTCGAAAGCTAATTGATGCAACTTCATTTTTATGGATAATAAACGAGAAGGGCTAATTAATGAAAGTACAATGTTTTTATCTGCAAGATGCATAATTTGTTTCTTTATTATCAATAATATTCAGATTTGTGTAAAAAGTTTAACAACATTCTTTCTAAGTACTAAGTTTTTAAATATTCATGAGAAATCAAATATTTAACGTTTCGTTGTTATTAAAAACTAAATCAGATAGATAGCAGGATATGCAATCACCTGAAACTTTATTCAATAACGAAAATTACTAAGTAATTGCTAGTCGCAGGTAAAGCAATTATTTATATTTAACCTATTAAGCCAAGGGGGAAACTTACTCGAAGAATCAATTTTTTTTATAATAATTTATAGTATAAAGTAAATATGTGTGGTGAATTGAGATAAAGCCGGCCTCAGTATCACACAAATAAAAAAAAAGTAACTATAGTGTTCAACACATATTGCATATTCATACGAATAAATACTTTTGCATTGTTTTTAACGATGACAATGAAAATATATTACATTTCTTATAATTAGTACATTATAAAGTTATTGTTATTTATAATTGGTTCCTAAATCTTGGTCACATTAACTTTGTTCTTTTTAGTACTTTTATTTACATTATGTGACCACTTATACAAGTTTGTAATAACCGAAATTTCTAATACAATTATTTATTTTCTTTAATTGTATACTTGGAATAAAATCTCGGAAATGCCAACCGTACAATACATTTATCAAAAATTGCTTTTGCAGGATAAAGCTCTGGTCATGCAAAAAACAATAATAATAATAATAATAATAGTAATAATAATAATAATAAATTCGATAACACATAACTCTTTCAAAGAAACTGTTAAATTGATCTTAGAAAGCTATTTATAAAAGTCACAAAAATTACATGATTGATCGTTCAAACTCCTTTTTGCAAGAAGATCATAGACAAGGCTGATGTAATGAATTCAATATTAAGAAATTGAAAACTTTCTTTTATCAAAACTCTTTCAGTACTAAAGTCTTATTCCCTGTCTATTCACTTCGTGGCATTCTCTATCCACATACTCATAATATTAATACTTATTATTAATTATTTTGCAATTAATATTTGATCACTAGAAAATAGAAGAATCTACTTAACATATTTCTGGTATTAATAAAAAATATAATTTATTAGTTTTACCTTTTAAATATTATTTAAGTTCGTCCAAAATAATATTAAAAGTTTTGTGACAAAACTTACATTGTCAAGTAATATTGACACTGATAATAATATTAAATAAAAAAAAAAAAAAATTTAACTTTTGAAAATTCCACAACAATATTAACCAATCGTTTTCCTTTATATCAGAGTTAATTGTGTTCTTTTAGTAAGAATTTTACAAAAACCTGCCACAGACCATGTTCAGACAGTTCAGATCAAGTTGAAGAAAAAGATTTAGGAATCTTTGAAGTCTTTAAAGTTAGACAGTGGAACAGAGTCCAACAGCACACAACCATGTATGTCTATTATGTTTTTAAAATGCCATTATTTGCGAAGGGTTTGCACAATCACCTATTGTCATTCTGTGTATTGCCATCTCTGTTATTCCATGATAATGAACGAAAGCAGCCGCGATTACTAGGACATGGAAGATTTGATGGCTCTGAAACTGAAATGAAAATTAACATTTTTATTTACTTTTCATATTTTTATTTATATTTATACTTACCCAAATGTCAAATTTCCCTGGGAAAAATCGTTCAGGTACCCTCAAAGCATAGAAGATAGCACCCAATATATATAAACAACCCATTAATATTAACCAGCCGAGCGATGCTTGACTAATAGCATTAAATAGTCCTTCGGCTATTGCATAATGAACTGCCGGTATTACCTAATCGAATAACATAAATTTATAAAAAACTAGTAATAGGATATCTTATAAGAGTATAATAATGTATGCTTACACCACTGAGACCAAATCCCATAAATACTCCTGCTCGGAGCGGTCTGTAATTTGGTTCACCAAATCGTTCCCATAATGAAACAACAATGCTAGTTATACCAAGTACCACAACCACGGATAAGTAAATCAATTTTGGTTGATAATCACAGTAAAAACCATAATAAAGCCATGGTACAAAACTACCCATAATTAACATTGCTATTCCACAGTAATCCAATTTTGAGAATAATTTCCCTACACATTCACTGTGGCAGTGCACTGTATGAAAGGCAAATGACAGTCCTAGACAAATTATAGCACCAGCAAAGAATGTTCCAAATACAAGTTTCTCCTCTAATTGAATTTCTATCGGTGGTTGTGTCAAAAAAAATATAGCAATACCAATAAAAGCTACACAACCTGTAAAAAGAACATATCAATTTTGTCTTAATGTAACAGAATCCACAGTTGTCAATTTGAGGCTAGCAGTGAATTCCTCACCCAGTAAATGTGTCCAAATGTTTCCAGTTTCTGTATGTATACGAAAAATACTTTTAAAGCATGCATAAAATGAAGGTAAAGGTGGTCTATGCCCAGCATGTAAAAAATCATTGTCTTGCAACCAACGTGGTAAATTCCTAAAATGACATTGCTTCCAAGATGCTTCCCATACCTGTAAATCGATCATATCTCTTAATCTTATATCTCAAAACATGAGCATATATCTTTACCTTTCTAACAAATTCTTCAGCCTGCTCAGCAGCATTATGAGCCAAGGCACCAAGATCAATTTCATCGCTTAAAACTCCAGCTTTAAGTACCTCGGTCATCTGCAATTTAATTATAAGTATATGAAATAAACTTATATACAGCAAGATGATTTAGAGCTGATCTTAATCACAGAAATGTAACTTTAGTACCTCACAATCCAAAAGATGATCATCTTCTGGAGTTGAAGGTAAAGGACATCCAACTCCATCTTCCTCTTCTGCCAAACAGCTGGCATCATCATCTTCAAATAATTCTTTAACTTCGTGCAACCCAGGTATTTCACTATTCAATAGAACACGGTCACTCCATGGTATTCTATGTCGTAAACCCAATTCTTCGACTGTTATTGCCTCATTTTCTTTGTCCTCAACAATGACATCCTCGTTTAGTGACATTCTTTTTATCGCACTATCAAAACTAAAAAGAAATAATCTGATAAAACAATAATTTATACAAGAAATTACTGTTTAAAATATAAACAGATTTCAAATATTTCAAAGAAAATTGGTATATTCTACTAAGAAGAGAGACATTAAAAAGAATAAATTATATTGCTAAACGATCACTTTATTGCGATTACTTTTTCAGCACATGTTAACGTTATAAAGGTCAAATACTTATATAAGACTGATAAAATTTGAGTTCCCGTTAAACATATCGGTGATTATCGCGCTAAATTATTATAATCACATTTGGTCAGTATGGAAAAAACTAGTTTAAAGAATTGTTCGCGTTCCAACATATTTATAATATATACGATTGATTCAAGAAAATAATGATACTTAGTTATAAACAATTAAGATCAATGCAATAAAGTACTTTGTAAAAAAAGAAAAGAAAATTATCATCGAGAAAAGATCTTACTTTGCTTGTTATAAAGTAATCATGGAAGTGCTTTTTTCTTTATATCTGAAATCCGACTTGTAAAATTACAATTTCAAAAAATATCAAATTGAAGAATCAGCAAATTTCTTTTAAATTGATACAAAACACCCAAGCAACGCACACGCAAGTTTTACAATTACTAATTTCAGTCTTTCGTGATGTCACAGAGTATCTACCAATTCTACGATAAAAGCCGAAGTTACCCGATTATTGGATACCACGTGTCAAAGTCGATTCACCCTTAGTGACATCTACGTACATTTTGATTTTACACAAGTTTTCGATGAAGTATTGTCCGATGTAACAATAAAAGAAACAATGGAACATCAGCGAATAAAAGTTACAAATATTTTAACAATATTGTGCCATGTTTAAGGTAGACCCTAAATCCTACTTTTTTTATCACTGCCCGTACGATTATTCATACGTTTATCAGATGCCTTGCGATTATTGTTTTTATCCAAGGGCTAAAAAAGATGACACACATGCATCGCGTTATACTGCATTCGCCGAGAGAATGAGAATTAGAATTACTGCATTCGTAATTAGGAGACTCGAAGAATGTATGTTGTGTCCATGATCCGAGAAATCGGTTCAGGTTCTAGTTTCGAGATCAAGTTACTAGAATTCGGATCGTGCAAACGGCAAATTTTTATGCAAAACTCGAATAAAAAAGTCGGATGGAAAAAAGCTGCGCGTCCCATTTCTCTAGGGTCATGCAATGTTGATGGGACATCTAGGTATGGGGTATCGAACCCCCACACATTTCATTAGCACCACAAAACTTTAGTTCTAATGCGATGAATGAATCGCAGATGGCGCGACGGCAAATGTCTCCCTTCTAGGTAGAGGGAAATTTTCGTCTTCTGATTTTACGAATGTATTCTATACAAGATTCATCAAGTCTGCTTAGTATAGAACTTGGAAAATAGTAATAAATCTATTGAGAAATCTCATGCAAAAGAGATTTCTCTCGTCAGTTAGAGATTCTCTGGTTATCGCTACTTTTATAAGCTAAGGAATCTCTCTTAATGCTTGAGATAAGAGGTTGAAAAGCACATCATCACCTTTTAGTTAACCTTCCTTTTGTACTTTTTTAAAAGTCAATATGAAGAGAAGAGGGACACGGTACCAAAAACAAAACTAACAAGTTGTAGGAAAATTCACAGTTTTTGGATTAAGTCTTTTATGCAGATATACAATGATCACAGTTGCATAGGAGAGAAAAAAGAAAATGCGATTAGTCAATTGTAACATAGGCACTTTGCTTATCTCAACACGAGCTATCAAACTTCCTAAAAAGTCGAACGATAACATTTTTACGTACATTGCGTGCTCGAATATTTTTTCGTACTATACCAGTTCAATAAATTCAAATTTAATTGGGTGGGAATTGAATTAGAATTCCCCTACAAGAAACTGTATTTCTCATGTATTATGTACTTCATATTATTTTAATATGAAGTAACATGTCAATATATTTCAAATCCATATGAAAACAGAGTTCACTGGTTGTATGATAATAAAATTTATTATACACAATGGATTTCAAGGAAAAATTATTATCTGAGCAGGTGCATAAAAGAATAGCAAAATTTCTATTACGATTGATATATGGATCAGGTTATTTTTTATTGAAATCTCTAACAATGTATTTCCTTAAAGATGCAGCAGGATAGAGGACTTTTATACAAGTATTTATATATTACATCTGTTATAACTGCTTATTGGTAAGTTGAGGTAGAACCATATCCAAAGATATCTTTCGAATTTTTGTGTTGTAATTTTGCAAATATTTTAAGAAAAATATGATAAAAATATTCTTCCAGGATTATTTCCATACTTACTGTATTCATAAATAAAACACTTTTATCTAGTAGTATTATAAACTTGGAAGCTCCACTGTTTGTCACATGGTTTCAGTGTATTGTCAGTGTAATTATTTGCTTAATTCTTAGTAATTTATCTAAAATTTATCCAAAGTTTAAATTCCCAAAAGGAGATCCATGGAAGAAAGAGAATTTAAAAAAGGTAATCTGATACTTCTGATTGAGTGTGTTTACACGGAGATGTGGATAAAACAAATTGACTTTCTCATTTATCACAGATACTGCCACTGTCAATTCTATTTGTCAGTATGATTGCTACAAATAATTTGTGTTTGAAGTATGTTGGAGTGGCATTTTATTACGTGGGTCGATCATTGACAACAGTTTTCAATGTTGCATTTACCTATCTTATTCTTGGTGAGTGCTAATATTAAGTTTCAAGTTTAAAACAAATATGTGCTTAAGAAGATTTATTTCAATTTTTACTTCTACAGGCCAAAGTACATCCAGTAAATGCATTGCATGTTGTTTTCTAATAATTTTTGGATTTTGGCTTGGTGTGGATCAAGAACATGTTGCAGGTTCTTTATCTGTCTTGGGGACCATTTATGGTATTCTTGGATCGCTTAGTTTATCCTTATATTCCATTAAAACAAAACAAGTTCTTCCTCTTGTTAATCAAGATATATGGTTATTGTCTTATTACAATAATATATACAGTATTATTATCTTTATACCACTGATGCTATTAAACGGAGAACATTGGGCTGTTTATAATTATGATAGATTTGGACACAAATTCTTTTGGTTTGCTATGATAACAGGTGGCATATTTGGTTTTGCAATTGGTTATGTTACTGCTTTGCAAATTCAAGTAACATCTCCTTTAACTCATAATGTAAGTGGAACTGCAAAAGCTTGTGCGCAAACCGTTCTCGCGACATACTGGTTTAACGAGAAAAAGAGTTTCTTATGGTGGATTAGTAATTTCATTGTCTTGGGAGGTAGTGCTGCTTATGCAAGAATAAGGCAGCTTGATTTAAGTAATTTACATAATAAATATGCACAGCAGAGTAAAATATGAAATACTTGATCCATTCAGAAATATCAGAAATAAAAGCTCTTGTAAATAAGAAACCATGTGAAACCTGATTCTAATTCTTTTTACGATAATAAGATTTTTATTTATTCAAGAAGGAGTAAGAGAAAAAAAATATAAAGAGAGAAGGAGGAGGGAGAGATGAGAATTCACTGGCCGACGCTATCAAAGCCTTTTAATCAGGGGAGGGGGAGGGGCTATTAACGATTGATCCGACAAAATAAGAAACTCGCAGAGATCAAGATCTATCGGCCGGATGATCATCCGGATGCCGAATAGTCGCTGAAATCCTGCAAGAAATCATTGATAGAAAATTGAAATTCTAGTTTATTTTTGGACGTCGTTTGAATTACAAACGTAAAAAGAGAGAGAGACGCATAAAGTGGAGTCCGTGAGCCTAGACAATTTTTTCAGAGGCTACTCTGAAATTCAGTGACCAGTGGGAGATCTTAGCTTTCCCGTGATCTACCAATCGGTCGAGGGTACGCTTGATCCAGGTGAAATGCTACAGAGAAATAACCTTGAATTTGCAAAAGACTCATCTTGAGTCAGTCAATGGACAAAGACGCGACTCGTGGTGATGTCGACTATCGTCCACCATTGTCTCGTGTCAGACCGAGGTTCCACCAGTCGACTCTCGGGATGTTATTGTCCGGGTCTGTCTCTCGTTTTCTCGGAATAACGAGTGGAATTTTTCCATCTTGCTTTTTGGCGGTAATTCCCGTTAAGCTGGGGTGCCTGGCGCGATCGACCAATCGCGTCGCGAGGATGACCCGACGCGTTCGGCCGAAAGCCAATCGCAGGGGCCCTCGAGTACGAGTGACCTTGTATTTCGGCAAGTTCCGGCGTTTGTCTAGAGTAACGGAAGGCGCCCGAAAACGCTTTGGAAAAAGGCATCTCTGGTCCCAGCGCGCGTTCGTGTCGCCCATTGTTATCCTTGTCGCGTGTAATGGCTACCCTGGAGTTTGTTGACGGTATTTCGTACAGACACACATTAATACGTCTAATGTGAGAATTGGAAACGAGGCTAAAGAAAGTTTAGTTTGCTTGAAAGCAAAAGTAAGCTCTGGCTGAAGGTGGTTTCATTGAGCTGGTGTATTTTCATGCCACCCGGAGGAGCCGCGTTTGTGAGACGAGCCCGCCGCTACCGCGTTTGGACGACATGATTAGCGCGGGCTAACGCTACCTTGACAAGCTTATCCTAACGTGAAGCAATTAACTGTGGAGGAGTTTCCTCGGGGGGAACACACACCACGCCGGATGCTGAACCTTCAGTAATTTAGCCGGACAAACAATTTTAGCGTGAAAATCGATCGCCATTGATCTTTCTCGGTGACCACGGCCCCAACGGCACGAGGAATTTAACTAATATTACAGATATTAATATCGCGTTATCAACCTACTTCATTGCGTTTCTTAATTTGAAGATTTCATGATTTTTAATATACCCGAAAATAACATGATAATTTGTGAAAAGCAACCAGACATGTAGCTAATGTTTATCACATGTAAGTATTTTCTCATTAACTTATAATCTCGGGTTCCCTCTTACCGCTTTCTCCTGCTGTGTTTATGCCCGCTAAAGAAATCCTTCCTACCTTGGCGTGGCTTTGATCAGGGGGGTTTGGATATATTCGCTTATTTTAATGCTGTTAGAGGTAACAGATGCCTATCGATTGTGCAGGGTCAAAGGCGATACATCAATGGCCCTAGAATCAAATGGCAACAACGTGGTGTGGTTGAACGCAACCCGTCCTGATCAAATACAGCAGGTATGCGCTGTGTTGAATTAAGAGGGAACGGATTTTCTTTATTAGAGTTTTAATTATGTTCTCGCGTTTCCCCCTATGTGATACATTAATGTTTTATTAAAGCACGTTGTAAAAGACGATCCGCTACAAATTGAGGGAACTGAAGATCGTCATTTGCAACAACAGCAACAGCAGCATCGTTATCAGAGAAATCTGATCAAGGTTCCAAATCAACAAAATCAGACTATCGAGCAACCATTAAAGTGTTCCATGTTCACACAAACTGAACAGACTAACAGCTTTACTCAAACTGAACAGAGTAATTCTAGTTACGGGGATCAGAGACAGGTAATTGGATGTTGCAATGTTTTATTCTCTAGTAGATTTTCATATTATCCTTGTTTTTCTGTTGCAGCAACAAGCTACCATGTTTGATCCACAGCAAATTCAGCAGCAACAAGCTGCTCAAGGTCAGCAATCTCAACAACAACAGACCCAACAGATGTATGTCACATCGGAGAAGAAAGAAGACAAGACTCAGCAACAGTCTACAACTGCAGAGTTTCCATTTTACTACAATGTGAACATGCTCCAAAAGGTTCAAACAAATGCGGTGAGCACAATTGGTGCTATTACTACTGATGACAAAGGCTGTTATCGGTTTGATGTACAACCAGTTGGTTATAATACATTATTGAACCAGATTGGCATAACGTCTGCAACAAATGCTACATTCAAATGCGATGTTTGTGGTCTCGTTTTTGGGCATATAAGTCTATTAAATCATCACAAGCGGATTCACAGCACAACGCCTAGCAACCTTCAGCAACAGCCACAACAAGTAGTAGTACAAACTCCAACCACTGTAACTGTTGCGAGTACTGCCGATAGACCATATACGTGTGATGTATGCGGGGCATGTTTTGCACTACCAGGAGAACTAAAAAGTCATAAAACAAATATGCATCAAAAACCTAAAGTGCAAATTTGCGAAGACTGCGGTAGCGAAGATCCTTGCGAGCATCATCCTACCAAAGTTAAAAAAAGTATGTATTAATAGATTATTATTTTTCTCTATAAAGTTACGTATCTTTACTCCGAAAAATTTTCAGCGATTAAGCCTGGCCACCATCCGGTAAAGCGAAGGGGAGTTACCAGTGTTACAAAATGTCACAAATGCAACGGTACAGGCATAATATTCATCGGTAAGTATCATATTTTAATTAATAAAGGGGTGAAGAAAAATGTTACATATTTTCCTTTATTATGATGTTTATGGTTTCTAAAAGTGCAACATTTTTCTTCTGAAATCTACTTTCCTCCATGCTTTTGTTATTTTATTATCATCGATATCGGGTGGTATATAATAGGTAAACATGACGAAAAACTAGATTCTGGAATCAGTTCCCTCGCTAAATGTGGCAGCTGCAAAGCAACTGGCCGCATCATCATAGGAAGTAAGTCGGAAAACTCAATATAAAACTATACGTGAGATCGTCACTTTTTTACTAGTGTAATTTAAATATTCAACTTATGTCGAGTAATGCTCACACAATACTTAATGTTAAGACAATATATATATATATATATATTAATATAAATATAAATATACATGTATATATTTAAGAACAATTGCATGGAATTAAATTTCCCCTAAGGTACAGTTTTATAAATTTTATTCTACAACTAAATAATTTTCATTCAAAATTATACTTAATTTGAGTTTATTTTGAAATTATTAATTTTTCAGCATTTATGTATTAATATCGCTCTAATTTACTATGGTTTTTGTAGAACTGGGTCTTTGGGGAAAATTAAAGCAATTATTGGTTTTACTTTATAGGTGGTAAGCAAAACAGTCAAAATCAAGCAGAAAAACCATTTCATTGTAATGTATGTGATGGAACTTTCTCAAGATATTCATCACTTTGGTCGCATAAGAGGCTTCATTCTGGAGATAAGCCATTCAAATGCGAAGTCTGTGGTTTAGCTTTTGCCAAGGGTAAGTCTTCGATGCCCTTATTCGCTTAATAATTGTTAGTTTAATCAATCTCCTTTAATGAATAATGTCATTCATATTTTAATGAATGTAGCTGCCTATTTGAAGAACCATGGTAGAGTTCATACCGGTGAAAAACCATTTAAATGTAGTGTTTGTGGTATGCAGTTTTCACAAAGTCCTCATTTAAAAAATCACGAAAGAATTCATTCGGGAGAACGTCCTTATCAATGTGAAGTTTGTGAGAAGACATTTGCAAGACATTCAACATTATGGAATCATCGAAGAATTCACACTGGTGAAAAACCGTACAGATGTAATATTTGCGGTTCGGCCTTCAATCAAGCAACTCATTTGAAAAATCACGCGAAGGTTCACACCGGTGAAAAACCACATAGGTATATATATCAGCTTGCGCTGATTAAACTTTTTCATTTCGGACAATTCATTAAATCGTTATTTTGATTCGCAGATGTGATATATGCGAGATAGGATTTTCTGATCGTTTCGCATTGAAGCGTCATCGAGCAATTCATGAAAAATACGGACAAACTGCTCGAAACCAGAATACAAATAATCCAAGTAACGCACAAGCAAATGCCAGTAATCAGCAGCAACAGCAGCAGCAGCAGCAACAACAACAGCAACAACAGCCGCAACAAACACAGCAAGGCCAGCAAGTTGTCGTGGTCAATGCCACAACTCCAGTGACAGTTAGTCAGGGTCAAGGGCAAGCAGTGATGCTGGAAGAAGTTTATAAATGCCAAGTCGCGTTCCCAGAGCCTAAATGATTTAATTAGAAATTCATCAGAAACTGGCAATCAGGTTAATTTTGTAACCTTTTTAAACAATTATGTAGCAAGGACATTTTTAACTTTTTCAAGTGCAAAGGTAATCGTGGTGACTATTTTCATTGAAAGCTGCGTGATTAAACGTCGTGCAAAGTCATCACTTACTTTGAAAAGAAATGTCTAGTGTTGATTGAGGACAATATACGGTGACTAACGTTTAACAGTGTAGTTTTTTGGTGATTTTCGGAAGTTTTTTTGGACATATGAAGTAAAATGAAATGAAGGCATAGTCTGTGGAAGAGTTTGGCTCGCATAAAAGAAAAATCTTAACATTGATCGCCATAATCAAGATAATTTATGGATGAATTTATGCAGTTAGAATAAGTTGAGCATCGGTATTCTATCAATTTATATAAATTATATAATTATCAGTTCAAAATAATCATTAAACCTATCGGAAATTATCTTTTGCTGTTCTGAATAGTGATTTTATAACTCTAAAACTGAGTGCTGATTTATGTTATATTCAATTACTACGAATTATTAAAGAATAAAGTGCAATAGCTTCTTTATATTCTTGATAAAGGGAAAAGCGTAATTCGTAGTGTCAAATTTGTACATTAACAAGAAAAATGATTGGACGATGCAGTAAAAAACTAATTTTTATTGTAGAACAAATTAATATCTGAGGAACTTTTGTATGCTGACGAATATTACTCGAAAATTATGTTTATGACATGAAGTCATGGTATACTCGTGAATAAAGGGATCATATAAATTTTTCAATATTCAAGTGACTGTGAAACATTGTTAATAATATATGGAGGAAGGAGCTAAAACTTGATAAAAGTTAAAAGCCGATGTATAAGAATCTTTTAACAAGAATAAAAAAGATGCCTAAAATTCAGCAGAATCCAAATAATATGCTGAAAATACTCCATTACAATATTACATTACATTTAAGTATTTCTTTACGATCATGAGAGAGTTCGGCAAGTGGAAGTTATGAAAAGAAATTTTATGTTGAAATTGGAATCTTGATAAACTTTTTCATACTCGATGCAGAACTCATGGAACGGAACGGAACGATTGTCGTGATTTTAGCGAGTCCTCTTCCGTCCAGTCATTCGGGATCATAGTAATCAGTGCTATTAATTTAGATGATTACGATCATTAAATAAAAGGCAAAAAGGAAAAACACCATGAATAGAATTATCTGATTGGAACTGCAATAATGATAGTGAATGTCAAAGGACAGACTAATCTGTTTTGTAATTTTAAGGTCCGAGAACTATAGAAATATCAGTTACTAAATAGTTACTAGTTTATAACAACGGATAGCCAGCTAGATTATATATAAATATATGTATATTTATATATATATATTAAAATTTATGTGTATATATATACTTATACATAAGTCCTATGCATACGCATGTATATATGTGTGCACAATAATATATAAGTGTGTGAGTGCATACGTAAATACATATGTATATATATTAATTTTTATATCCCCACTTGTTACATACGATGGCGCGAGTCTGCTGCTAATCTTAATGTGTGAAAGAAGAAAACTGAAAACTGATCCCTTTGTGCAAGTGTCGGGATAACCCCATTTTGCTTCGTTGGTCACATGTGCTATATCGGCGATGGCTAAACATTTTGTCATCTTTCTATAATTGCGTTTCGAAATTCACTGCCAATATTAAAAATCTAGTATAAGTTATCTCATTTTCAAAAGGTTTTTTTTATTAATTTCTTCGATTGTAGATTACAGTCGGTTCTTCTTTTAAATCATTTTTTTCCTTGTTAAACCAAACGTTATTTCTCTTGCATATTTATTTTTACATGTACCAAAAGGGATTTTTAACTTTTTAGAATAGTAGAAATTTATCATAAATAAATATTTATTCTTTTAAGATTAATCTGTCGGATTAAAGATCGTTTTGCTATAAATAATATTTTGGATAATATATTTAGGCGGATTTTTGCTATAGGAAATAAGTCGTCGGAGCTAATGAGTTAATAAGAAAAATCTAGATTGAGAACTTAAATATTTTTAGTACTAGCAGTGTATTCTCGAATTCAGTTTTTGTAATAGGAAAGTGATTGACGTAGTGTCATTTTTATAAGTGAAAATGGCTGATATAATGTTGTCTTTGTAATGAAATATTGTTCCTCTTGTAAATTTTCTTATTGATTATGTTTAATCATCACCTCAAATCGGCGTCGTTCTTCCACTATTACTGTGAAACGGATGCTTGCTTTCGGTTTCCAGTCCTCTTTATTGCAAAAAGTTCTATTTCATATTCAAGAACTACATGATGCCGCAAACAAATTATAAGTAGTAAATATGAATGGTTTTTTTTTTGTCGTTTCACGCTTGTACAGATCGGATAAACTTTTTTGTATTGGAAATAAATACTATTGTAATAAATTACCCTAACGAAGTAATAGATATTGGTTCAAGTGTGTCCCGTATATTATTTACTTCATCTTTAATTAGAGTTTAAACAGATTTTATAAAAATCATAAGTTTTATAATAAAATACCTTATTAAATGACAGTAATAAGGTGTGCAATTTTAAGTTTCATTATATTAAATGCCATCGTGTTTCCGGTTGCCACGTGATCTACATTGCAAAGCCCTTAAAATTGAATCTTGCAGAAATTGGGATTTTAGGATTTCTTTTTTCAATATAAACTGTAAAATAAAACAGTCTAATTATGTATAAGATACTTTTATGTGGTCATAATACCTGCTACAGTATTTTGGATTAGCTTAGAGACCTCTATGTTCTTGATTTTATTTTGATCATTCTTTAAAATCGAATTAAGACTGAAATAAAAATGATCTTTCATATTAATCCTTTTTCCATTGTAAAACGAGTAGTAGCAATGGAAACTTAACACTTCTTATGTTTAATAGCTGTCGCTTATTTCAAATGCACCTGTGATAAGTTTTCATTGCTTTTTACCACACGCTAAAGCATTAATTTTCCAAAATTAAGTGTCTTTTTGAAGAAAAGTAAGAAGTTTTTGTTAGATGAAATTATGGTTTCAGTGGAATGTGTAAATTCTACTCACTTGGCATTAAAACTTTTGATAACTAGTTCATCATATTCAACAGATTTGGTATTTTATGTTTAATTTTACTTAAAAATTTATCTATATTTAATTTTTGTAAATAATTACATTATCGAATATGAGTTCCGAATTATTTATTAATTTTGATAAGCTCACTTTTAATTATTCTAAACTTTTGCGGTGATTTTTATTTTATATGATATATATATATATATATATAATTGAATTATTTGATAAATGATTAAGAACATTTTTTTATTATAGAACCAACGTTAAAAGTGCTTAATTAATTTTTAAAATAAATAATTGTTATTTAATTTTGTTAATGATAGACCTTGAAGATTAAACAAATTTTTCGGAACTCGTTTTTTTGTGGAGACAAGAAATTCGTAATATCTCTGTTAATAGATTTTCAAACAAAATTATTTAAAAACAAAGCCAAGTTTATTAAATGTAAGTACGATGTACTAAATAAGCAATTCTATCGTATACATATGCAATTGTAAGAAAAATAGTGAAATACGAAAATAATAGAATAATGCCAGGTATATTTAGTAACTAAAATGAAAAGGGAAAGTCGTTTTGTTGAATGTCTTAAAAAAAAACAAAAAAAAATTTGTATTAATTCATAAGAAACGTAAGATTTTGGAAATTCGGACATATTCTTATCTACTTTTCATATTATAATACTTACTATTTTTCATAATAGTTTTATTTATCTACAAGAATATTCTACTGTTACTGCTATTATACATATAATTTCTGTTTCTTTTAAATAAAATTATTCACTCTAATCAAATATTTTGTAGTATAAAAGAAAAAACACATAAATTTAGTAGTTAAAATTACTTAATAGCTATTGATAGAAATTTGTTACTATAAATTATGTTTCATTAAATCCTTTTATTGTTAGCTACATTATAAATATCAGGTTTAATGTCTCATAAATACTTAAATTAGGCCTATTTTGTATTTTGTATATATTATATTTTAATTAATGTAATTTTGATTATGTGTACACACAGCTATAAATATAGTTTTATAGTAGGTATATTAATAATTAAAAACTAACATATTTCAATTTCTTGTCCATTATACTGTAAACACGGATAAATCATGTCTTCCCAAATTTTATTGGGGGGTTCCCAAGTTTTTAATTGTCAGCATGATTATATTTAAATATATTTGATATTAAGTTATAGCATATATTATTTTTTTAATTATCAATAAGTTCTGCATATCCTAATTGTGCTATAAAGCTTATAAAGTGGCCACTTAAGTAATAATTCCATTATTATAATGATCAATGTATCATTGATACACGTTTTCGTTTGCAATAGTCACTCGCTATTCTTTCGCTCTTTTCGCTTCGTTTTTGTTGATTTCACGATGAGAGTTCTTTAAGTTTTCTTGCAGAAAACGACTTCGATAAGAATGTAACGTAACACATGTTCGTGTTATATGAGCAAAATAATATTATACTAGTTTTAAGAAATCTGTATAAAAGCTCTGATAACATTACAGCTTTCTTCAATAAGTCCTGAAAGGCATAATGCAAAAAATAAAAAAAATATTTTTATCCCGATCAGGATTCGAACCCCCGACTACTTGCTCGAGCGTAAAACTACCGCCAGTATCCTCAGCAGCGCCGCCTCTGAAAATTTAGAAAATGTACGCATTGGCGTTACTTTGTGTTTGAAAGACAAAGACGCCAGTCAAACATTGGTTAAACGAGAGGGAGAAGCAGATCGGGGGTAGAAACGTGACAAATGGATGCTGAGGAAACCACCCTCTTCCCCAATCGGATCCTTGCATAGACTCTTTCTCTCTCTTTTGTTAATAGGGTTCACGTGAGTCTCCATGACAGTGTCGGCGGAGGAGACACGCGTGGTGGAATAGCACTGAATGTAGATGTTTAACGCCAGGGATTTTATTATTTTCCTCGACTGTACAACCGGTCGATACTGACATACCGTAGCCAATCGGCGTTGAGGTTTAGCAAAGCTGAAATTTTCCGATTGGTCGACTCTATTCCTAACAATTTAAAAGTTGTTTCTCCAGAAGAAGGCGTAGAATTCTATTGGTTGATCAATTAAAAGGCAGATTGTGAAACAAGAAGAACATTTTTCATCGACATGGCGTCATGTGTAGTGTAAAGTTGTCTATTGCAATTTCCAATATAGAACATTTATTGGTTTATAAGGATTTTCTCAGCTACGTAAAACTTTGTTAATATTTCATTATGTGTCTATTTCTAAGGATGTCACCCGATTGCGGCTGATTATTTGTCAAGCACACCGAAAAGTAAGTGAACTATTTTAGATTATTTAGTAGAACTTAAATTCATATTTACTTTGTCTGTTTATATTTGGTTAAATGCCTATAACAAAAAGTACCTTTCAAAGGAAATGCAAATCAAGTGTCAATAATTGTTTTGTGTTAAATTGTTTACTTTCATATTTATTCATTGATTAATGCTTTAGACTGTCCTAGTTAATTTCCTATAAATTAATTGTCTAACAACTTGTTTAAACATTTTTTCGATATAGAGAATTTTTTAATTTTTATTATTGCTATGTATTTAGATTTCATAAGGAATACATTATATACAAGAATATATACATATATATATTCACATATCAAATGTATATCTCCTTTTCTATATTTTTTGTTTTGCTGTAATAAGATTGGATTAGTAACTTCATGATTAATAAATCATGGTCGACATAATATGAAAAACTTGATTTTTTTGAAATAAGTTGTTTTTTTTCAATATTTTTTTACTTATTGTATATGTAGTAAATGGCATTGTTATTCAGTATTCAATGTCCAGTTTATATTGGTACAAGTGCATATGTATAATCATTGTACAAATGGATAAATTATGTTTTGATGTGGATTTAATGGATATACCTGTACTATATTTCTTGTACTATTTGGATTAGAGGATTTACGAATGCGACACCACAGTCTCAGTGTTCCAAAATAGACAATTTCCATCAATGAAAGAAAACTAAATCCCATGCAGAGACCTAACAGGCCTCCTGTACTTGCTAAATATTAGAAAATCAGTGATTTTTATTATCAGGTTACTAATATATCGGCAGATTAACTGGTACTTACAGAGAAATTCTGTGAAGCCAAAAAGCTCGTTCTTTACATATTTAGTAAACTGGGAGTCGACGAAAAATAAATGAACCACTGCCATATTTTCACTGTAATAAATACAAACATTAACTAACGATGTTCTCAAAGTATTTGCTAAATATCTTGGCTTAACGTTGAAAGATAATTACATAAAGTATTTTTGATTTTGTTTGATATATCGGTCAGCAATGTTAAACGTTGACAGTAATTTACTCTGTGACATTTCAGTGTTGTAATTAATTTCGAAGCAAGCTGGCCAACAGTTGCAACTAGGTCTGTATGTACAAATAAGTATAACTTCAATAAATAAATAAATAAATAATTATTAAGGGAAAGCAGGGTAAGAGCTTATGAGTATTCTTTGTATTAAAATTAAAATGTTATTATATAGGCAATATTGAAGCGCACTAACGTTTCTGTAATATTCAATTGATTGATGGAACTATCGTCCTCGTCGTACAATTTCGTCTCCATTGCTCTCCGAGCGTTCTTAGCGCATAAATCGTCTTTCTTTTCGCATATCGGCGTATTGGACGATTCTGAAAAGGTATCTAAGTATCAAGCGATTCTTCCGCGCAATGAAGGCAAGTTATAGGTAATCGTTCGATAATAAAATTACTGGGCATGTAGTGTTGAACGCAGTGGCAAATTTTCTGCGTGAAATTTGCCTCGCATTCCAGTACACAATTCCGTTGCGTGTAGGTTCTATAATATCTCAATCTTCTTTCAGAGTTGAAGAAACATTTTCTTTTATTAAGAGGAATCGACAAGATAGATCTGCTCGCGCTCGATATTCGAGGCGTCACGATTATCCTCGTCTCTTTACCTGGCGCAATAGAGAACGCAAAGTCCGCGATCTTCGGGGTTTCCACCGGACTGTGCAAGACCATCTGCAAAAAGACAGCGTACAATTTCCGCAAAGTACACGAAGGAACTGCGAAATCTGCCGCGGAGGATCTGCGCGCACCCTCTTCGTCGACATGGAATTTCTACGGAACTCCGTTGGAGACGCGCTTCGACGGAGAACACACATTACCTTGAAGCCAACACTCGCAGTCGTCGAGCAATAGTACTCCGAAACTTCCGCGTCCAGAACCAAAGTCAAGCCATAGAACAAGCCGGCGCCGTAGGGCCTCCAGGGTATGGAGTCCGTCGTGACTTTTTCTTCGTACCCAATTTCAGGATTCCAGTCGATGCTCGGGAATGGGAATGTTTTGTTCAAGTCTGCCCAGTCGAGTCTGTGCAAAGAATCGAACAATCTGTATAATGCACAAGACGCTCGCGCGCCTGCATACGCATGGAGGAAACGTCGTAGCGTTTTATCATAATTTCTGACGGCCTCTCCTCCTCGCTCTCTCTGTTGCCTCGTTGACGCGAGCGTTTCGCGGGATTTAACTCACGGACTGTAAAACAGGTACTTCTTGTGCACGGAATTGAAGTTGCAGCAAATGCCATCGTCGGTCATGGTGGGATTGAAGATTCTCTCGCATTCCGTTTGATTCCCGTGCCATTCGCAGTAGTATATCATATCCGTGCACGACTGGGACACCTGTGGAAGTATCGAATTGTCTGTCTCCCAGTTCCTTTCGACCTCTTTCGCTGGCATACCGAGTTTCGCTTACGTTGATCATAAAACGCAGCATGCTGGTCCAATTGGTGCTCTCTCCCATCAGGGGTGTCATCGAGTTGTTGTCGAGGTTGCATATGTCGTCCAGTAAGAACTTCTCCTGCCAGTCATCGCTGAGTCAAAGTTTGAGAATTTAGTAAGCTTTTCCTTCGGGGAGCGCGATGCGAAAGCTCCGCTAATTCTTCCCCCTTACCCTCTAAGGATGCGATTAGCTTCGCTCTTCTTCGCGTTGTTCATGTTGCAGACGGTCACGGAAGGAAATGGAATCTCGTCCAGCGGGATTGACTCCGGACTCAGGGAGATGATGATCGGCGAATCGTTCCATTTTTGATAAACGAACCAGATGTAGTAGCCGGCCGTCAGTACCGCGGCGGTGAACGAAACGATCCAGAAGAACCTGTGCGAATTCTCTCTCGTGAACGACCTTGGACCCGTTGGATCGACCTCTCTCTTACCTTTCCCCAATCGTCAAATTGGAGTCTCCGACGTAACGCAGACCATGGAGGGAGCTATTCGCGCAATACTGCTTGGCCAGTCCCCTGATGTTAACATCGTCGAGACAGGACTCCTTCTTCCTGCGAAAATCATCCAAGGTCGCGATCGTTCGCAAATATTCCAGACGTCGAGGAAATACCTTTCAGTTTTGTCCTCGCTCGTCTCCGCGGGTTTTCTCGGGAAACTCTCGGGTTTGGATACGACGACGTTCCTGTTGTATCTGGACCTCAAGGAAGTTTCTCTGGAGTTGAAGGAGCTCTGCTGGAAATTTAGTTTGGTTCAGAGTTGCCTTAGGCACGCGCTACTGGAAGCTATCAACGAGAGCTCCTCCTCCTCCTCACCTTGGAAGTGGACCTCGCGTTATCGGGCAAGGCGAATCCCTCGAATCGGTGCAGAGTTTTGTAGGGATTTTGCAGGTGGACGGTGTTGATGGAGGAGTAGGGATTCGAGCCGTGGCCTCCCGTTTTGCAGAACTCCCCGTTCTCCTGGTACCTCTCCATGTTCTTCGCGATGCTACGGCCAGGATCCTCCCCGTTGAGCTCCTTGAGGTCGTCCACTCTCACGGCTCTTCCGGCGGAACCGGAAGCGAAGCTGTTGCTGCTGCGAATGGATATCAACAGCCGCTCCAGTGTCTCTTCCCGTAACTCCAACTTCTCCTCCGCTTTCAGATCCTCCATCTAAGAGTCACCGGCATATTTCTCCCCGATGAACCTCGCGCTGCTGGCTTTTCGTTTCGACAGATTCAAATTATTTCGCGCTCTTCGATGTCGCAATCGTCGCGGTCGAAGCGACTTCACCTTCCTCGCTCTTCCTCGTGGGAAATTCTCCGGTCTCTCCGAAGGTCGACGCTGTATCGTCAAATGATTTCTTTCAGCACTGACAGCTCTTCGATAAGCGCGTAGCGTCAATTAACGGCAGCTGCAATAACGAAGCTAATGTACTCGAATTCCTTTCAGCAAAATGCATCGAGCGTGCCGCGCGACGTACGCTCGATGAGGCGCGCGTGGCTTTTCGAGAAATTGTAATCCGCACAGCGCTTTTCGCCCAAATGCTGCTGCAAAACTACTGGAAAAATGACAGCCGACGATGATCGCGAGATGATTAGTTTTGACGCGTGACAATTGCGAGGTCACCGACGATCGCTATGTGATTTCGATTGGTTTTGTTCAGCGCGATGGTTGCTGGTTCACTGAAGGGTAATAATAATCGGTGTGCCGCGGGTACTTTTAATCGACATTTTCGCAGGAATTTTCCGGATGCTCGCAAGTTTACTCATCGTTTGCTCACTCATTCTCATCGGTTCATCCCTTCCATGGGTGCGCGCGCGCTCCTATACGATTAGTGCGATAAATAGAAATTATTTTTTAAATACCATCTCCGCGTGTACGCCCACGCCAAATCGTCTGAATAAATTAATAGCCTGTTACGAGGACGGTTCGAGTTTCATCCTCGTTACATTTGAATTTTGGAGAGAGGAAGAAAAGGGGGATTTGAGAAGTCCGTGAATGGGGACTTCAGTTTTTTCCAGAAGTGGACATCGAATGTTAGAGAATTGACGATTGCGATAACGGAGGTTGCGGGGGATGAATCAGCTCTGTAAAAAATATCACCCTCCGTCCCGTCCACCGAGTGGTTTAATTAATTTTCTATTATTCCTAGATGAACCTTTAATTAATGCGATAACCTTGTGAACTTGAGAACACACGCGGAGCGCGTGTTCGAGTTATAATGAACATTGCGGGGGAGGGTGGCGTTAAACACCGATAAAAAAAATATCTATGTTTGCAGTGCAATTATGTTGGGAGATCCTGTTAGCCGTAGTCACGAAACACTTTTCTTTTCCACCCCCGTCGAATGGAAGATACTTTATACATATAGATTTTCATAAACTGATATATTATCAATGCGACCTTATTTATAAATCCGATAGGACTGTGGAATAGGAAAACTCTAAGTTTGCAGAATTTTTCCAAAGACTTCACTCGTATGCGCGAAATATTTTTAAATATTTCTATGCGGAGGAACTAAGTTAATTGGGGAAGGTGGAGCGAGCACAAAATTGAATTAGAGAGAAAATAGATTTCTAAGTAGATTAATACTTGAGAATACTGATGTGGTAATTAGATGAAAAACAGGACATAACAATGAGATCTCCAAAGCGATATTTTGAGATCCTTGAAGTTTACCAGTTTATATCTTGTTAAGCAATCAATTTCTTCAGTAAACAATGTGAATATTCATTCTTGCCATTTTGTGGGCACACGTTGCATAATAGGATAATAAAAACAGCATAAACGAAACAAGGGAAAGCTGAATCACCTTTTAAACAAATAGTGAAATAGCGCATTTTTTTTGTAATTACTACTGTAAGAAACTAATAATTTTTAACTGGGATTTTTACTGTTTTGATGTTTTAGAGGAAAAAATGTCCAGGCGAAGTAGGAAGCGAAAATTGGAAGGTGAAGATCAGTTAATGGTCGATTGGGAACAGGAAAATTTTCTCTCAGATGACCTCAAAGATGAGATGGAATCTATGTGGGAGGTACCACTCATATTCTATTCTGCTGTATTCACATTTTATTCTCTCCCTTGAACTATATTTAAATTAATGAATTTTGTTGTAATGTCTATTACAGTTACCACAAATCTTCCAATTTCTTCATTTAGTTAAAGCAGCTTTAAATTTACCCCAGTTATCTATGTATGAAATGGAAAGAATGCTCTTAATGCCAAAAGCTTCCAAGCAGCTATCTAATATTATGACCTGCCTTTTGAGGTATTTACCATTATGTAATATAATGTTATACATTTCTCTATTCTCGTATATTTTACAGTTCCTCAGCACTCAAACCAAAGTTAAGAAAAATCCCTCCAATGCCATATGAGTTTTGGACAAATATATTGGCTCATAAGATGAAGGGCTGGTTCAAAATTTACGAAGGAAAGCATGGGGATGTGATTAAAGTACATATCTTTGCTTTTGTTTTTATAATCTTAAATTTGTGTGTTCTACTTTTTAATTGAAACTATTGGAAAAAGTTATCTAATATAGTGCGATAAGGAATATGATCAAACATTTTTAGGTTTTAGAAACTATTGGAGTTGAGCCGGAGTTTTGGAATGTGTTTCCTGGTGTAACAGAAAGCAACGTAAAAGATTTTGAAGAATTTAGCTTCAGACAGAGAGCTTGGTTACTTAAGACTATTTGCGACACAGCTATGGTAATCTTATGAGATATTTAATAAATCTAATAAGTAAAATAAAATTTATGTCAAAATAGTTTTATACGTTCGCTTTTATTATTTTTAGCATAGTAGAAAAGTTATTCAGGACGAGCTATCTAAGCAATCAGTTTCGGATCAATATGAATCACTATTAGGAATGGATCGTTATGGAGCGAGATATATATATTTTCCACAATTTGTTAATACAGATTTAAGGATATACAAGTATTACGTAGATAATAAGATATTTTCAAATGTAAGAATAAACTTAAAATTGCATTTGCCGTATTTAAGCAAATGCATTCGGAAAATTAATGCTTATAATTCATTTTTTTAATTGCAGACAGTAAAACCAAAAGATAGTTCAAAGCTAGAAGAATCGGCAATGTCGAAAGTAAAACAGAGAAAAAGAAAATTTCGATGGAAAAATGGCTATGCTCCAAAAATGAAGAAACGTGTAAAAAATGATGTAAAGAACTCGATAAAAAATGAAAACGATAAAGATGAAATTAAATCCGACTCAAGTAATACAAACAATAGTAGCACTTATAGTAATTTTAATTTATTAAATTCAAAAGAAAGGTCTAGAAGACTGTCAAAGAGTTCCAAGAATTCCGAGACAATTCAAAGTAGCTGTAGTTCCAGTGATTATGATTTAAGTAATTCTAGTGAGAATTCATTGAATAAGAATGGACAAGAGAAAATGTTTAAAGGCTTTTCTAAAGATAGAAATGGAACATGTAACATGTCTGTAATTAGCGGGCTACTAAATAATTTAACATCGATAATGGATAAAGATGAACAAATTGAAAATTCTTTTAAATTGGAGGGTTATGCTGAAAAGCATAATGTTGATTTTTGTAAAAGAATTACTAAGCAATCAGTTAATTGTTCTTCAACTTTGTTAGACTTAACGAATAATTCAAAGACTGATGATGAAAAGTTGAATGAAATCACTATTATTGAAAATACCAAATCACTAGATGTATCTAAGTGTGACGATTACAAATTGAACGAAACAAAAAACCCCGACGAAACTGAATCAAGGAATAAGAATAGTGACGCGTTATCTATAAAAAATGAAAGTCTTTCGGTGAGTGAAGCAGAACCAGCAATAAGAAGGACTGTTACGTCAACTCGAATGAGTTTACGAAATAGACGAGACACACAGAATCAAGAAAAAGAAAATAAAGCAAATATAGTTCCTGTTCGAAAAGATAGTGATTCGGATAACGAAAACTGCTTGGCTCTTTATAATGGAAATAAATTGCGGAAAGATTCGATTGATAATGATGTCAATGATTGTACTGATACAGAAGAAAAAGAAATTGATGTAAGGAGATATGCAAAAATTAAAAAATGGAAGAAAGAGGCCAAGGGCTTTAACAAAATTTTGTCTAATCTCTCTGACTCAAAATTTCAACTTGTTGCTGATAGTATAGAATCATTAAGAGATCTCATCGCTAGTTTTTTATCAAATTGCGCCGGCGATAATGATGTAAGAAGAAAAAAATTAATAGTCGTTTTTATTCAACTTTTTTTATTGTACATTATTATTTTCAGAGAGATTCATTGCCTTTGTGCGAATTCCATCTGTTGAAAAATTTATGCGACCTACAGAAATCTGCTGAAAAAATGGAATCAACCTTAAAGGAATCAGTCAGAAAAGCAAGGACAAAACTACAGAAGGAATGGACTAACTATAAAGAGGGGTATGATATTAATCAATTAACATTTCTAACTTAACAGCATGATTTCCACGGCAATGGAGTAAACCGTAAATTAATATTTTCAAATAACTTTGATCAAAAAATATTTTTGGTCCTTTTGTCTCTTAATGTCAATTAATATGTCTCTGAATAATATTCTTAACAAATCTAAGCATGGAATGATTTAAGTTCACACATATTAGTATCTTTGACATATTTGTCAAAAGCGTATGTGGCAGACAAGCTGCTGTATGTTGTAGTATTATGGAGGATCAAGACATATTCGGTGAGGATGGTCTCAGCTCTAATTGGTGGATTCTTGGATCGCAGGGCTGCTTATTGCAATTCGGTGATGCACCGTTATCGACGTTACCGAATTCTACCCTATCCTCACTTGGTTCCCAGAAATCAAATCTTGCAAATGAAATTGAGTCAGAATCAGACATCACAAGTACCGCAGAAGCCAATACAGCAACAGCAGCAGCAACAGCAACAACAACAACTACTACTACAACAACAACAACAACAACGGCAACAACAGCTAATAAAAACTGCACAGAGAATTGTAAAGAAAGTGAGAAGAGGAACGATCAAGGCGAAGCTAAAGGAAGTGCAGAGCAAGAAGACAAACAAGACACAGAAGACAAGAAACGTAAAGTCAAGGAAAAAACGAAAGAAGAAATTAGACGAAGCCGAGAACAAAAAGAGACTGAAAATACTGACGAGAAAGAGTCCAAGGAAGAAGGTCGGCTAATCAATATATACAATTAATTAATAATTCCGATATATATTTTTTTCTATACACACAGGAAAGTGTTTAGTAACAATAAAACTATTTTGTTCTATAGAGAAAGAAATGCGAAGAGTATTACGAGTCCGTGGTGTCTCCTCGTATAATGAACAGTTTTCATCAGATGAGGAGAGCGAAGAGGACGAGTTGGAAAAATGGGCCGACATTGAGGCAATCTACACGGCTCCCAGCGCACAGGATAATTCATCCAATAACCAGTCTCCTGCGAAAGACCGACAGTCTACTGAGTGGTCAGAGGAGGAGGAGGACTCAGACAAAGATTGGATTCTACCGGGCTCTCGCAAAAGGAAAAATAAACGTCCGTGTAAGTAAATGAAAAATATTACACAACGAAGTGAATATTGCAAAATTGTATTTATACGATCGTTCAATCTTCTTTTAGCTGCCCATCGACGGTTAAAGTCCTTTAACCATAAAATTCAAAATATCAAAATGGATTTATTAGAAAAAACAACCAAAACGCCTGCTTGCAGTTCTACTCCGATAAAACCTTTGAGTCCTAGAACTAAATTTTCTAATAACAAATCTTCGGTTAATAGGAAAGAAAGTAAAACTAATGAGTTAGTGCCTTTAAAAAAGCTGGAGGGGAATGAAGTTAATTCTGTTAATTCTATTCATTCGGAATTAGATATAAAATATGAGGGTCCAATTTATGATTTTCAGTCAGAAAGCACTAATGACGGTCGAGGCATCAATGTTCAACAGAGTTATGTAGTGGTAAAAACTGAGGCAAATCCTTTAAACTACTATGTGGTCCAACAGAATTCTTCCATAGGCGGTATAATACAGCAAGATCATCAGAATTCGATAATACAACCAACTGCGATCACTGGACTTCCTTCAACTCCAACTGCGTTTCCATCGGGATACTACTTGCAAGGATCGACGAGCTGTTTAATTCAGACTGCACAATCAAATTTTCTACCCCAAACGCCATCTTATCAAATACCTCAAATGGTAGCTCCGCATCAATTCATCAGTTCTTCTAATTATGTTCCTTATGTAGTTAATACTACTCAGCCTAATTATGTAATGCCAGCTGTTCCGATTCAGAGAATACAAACACTGAATCAAGTAGTGCAACATAATATTTTACCAAACTGTTCACATAAATTACCTATAAAACGTATAGTTAAAGGGAAGAACAATGAAAGTCCAGTACAAAAATCTTCAAACACGGCTAGTTCTGCTACAAAAAGTATCATTTCTAGTAAAGTAACAAAAATTAATTTAGGTACGCAAAGTAAACAAAGTAATAATAATAATAACAACAACAATAACAATAATAATAATAATAATAATTTAAAAACATCCTTGATTGTTTTAAGTGACAGTGACGACGACATTGAAATAATAGATAATACGAAACCAGTGACAGATCAAACTTCTTCTAAGACAAGTGTTACACTAACACATACAAAGCCTATAATTACATCAGAAACTATTGTGCCTGTTGAGAAAGGAATATCTCCAAAAATTATTCAACGTATGCATGAAGGAGGTATTTCTATTACTCCAATAAAGACTCCATCGATTCAGCCTACAAATACACACTTAGTAGTGGTGGTCAATGAAACTGGTAGTCATTACGCTTTAGCATTACCAAATGGGAGTAAGCTTATACTCACTCCAGAGCAAGTTGCACAAATCAGAGCTTCTAATGGAGGAAAACTTATCTTATGAAGCATACAGTATCAGTATTGATCCTCTATTTAGTATAAGTTATCTTTACTTCGTCTGATGTTGCGATAAATCGAAGTTTATATTCATTTGTATAAAATCAAATTCATTAATTTAAATAATATTAATTATTGAGGTCTATGCAGATATCGAACTGTATTGATTTTAAACAGAATCTGCTGGTATTTACTAATGTCAACTTATAGGTTTTATTCAGATTTTATACTTTTAGCGTAATCTTATAGCTAATTTAATAAAACGATGTTTATTAAAATAAGTTCACATAAGTAGTAAATATTAGAAAATATAATGTATATATGAAAAGTATTTAGCAATTAGCTATGTTTGTGAAATGTATGTTTTAAAGAAATTTTGATTTAAATGTAATACAGTTTCTTTTAAGATGCTTTTACTTAAGTTATAAAATAGAAAAATTTAATGAAGATAAAAGTTGGACAAGAATCGTTCAACAATGTGATAAAAATTTAAAGCAAGGGTACGTGTAGAACTTTTATAAAATACGAAAAGTTATTACGCATTAATTAGTTTTCTATTTTCTAACATAATTTCTAGTAGTATTTAACAAGGTATCGGGCATATGTCTGAAAAAACACTAAAAGTGAGAAGCTTGTTATTTCATTTAGTTCTTGGAAATTTTCTAATTTTTTCACCACAAATAAATCCATACTAATGTGTAAATAATTTTTATATAATGATGATGTGATTCCTTTATTTCTGAATATTTCATGTTATATTACTTGTTCAACATACGTATGTACATTTATATGAACGTATGTATACAGGGTTTCCGGAAATTGGCACATTTCCTTTGAACCGTAACTTGTACAAATCTAAGGCGAAAAGTCCTTTACCACTTGGCGATCCAAATCTTAATTTTTAAATTATAATGGTTTTTATGTAAATAATTTTATTGGCTGTCAGTCGCAAAGTGGTATCATGTGTGACGTCAGACCGGTGTGATGTCAGCGGGATAGCACCGTAATACGTTTAAAAAAAATACTAATCACCCGAGGCTACATATAAAAGTTGATAAATAAATTATATATATATATATATATATAATACAAGAATAATAAATAATAATAAACTCGTTTCTTATGTAATAATAATTTTTTTATAAATAGTTATGCGAGTTATACAAATAACAGATTGTTTTATTAATACAATTGAAAATAACATCCTCTTGTCGGAATACGAATCCTTACATTTGAACGCTAAATTTTGCCGGCAGTAGCAGCAGCCTCACCTCTGAAAACATGAAAAATCCGCACATTGGCGTCCTCGCGCAATTAAACAAAGACACCACTCACAATACGGTTGAACGAGAGAGAACAAAAATCAGAAGTACTTTTATAATCAAAAAACGCGATCGAGTTTCGCGCCAAATATTTTTTGAGCACGGAGCCGACACAGTTTCTATACGCCAATTGTTAAAATATGTTTTCTTGCTTCTTCAACCAGATTCAACTCCACGTAAGGAAAACAGTAATTCGGATCCGGAGAAAAGATTAAGTCTTCATGCATGAAAGCAAAAATATTAAAGGATCTTCATATTTATATTTATTTTTTTTAATTTTTAAAACTAAAATTTGTTCCTATGTATATTAAATAAATAATGATTCGTATAAAAAGCTTAAAATTCAATTTTTAATATATTATCGATTTATGCTAAGCGGGCTTTTAATATTTAAAATTATTTATAAAATTATGACTGATTTTACTTAATTAAATTCATTGTGATATCGAGATTTTAGTTTTTTTTTACGTATACATGTTTATCGAATTTCAAAAATTTTGACAATCGGGATCCATTGTAAGGTGTATCGCTTCCGGGTGGATGACTCCTCATCTAAAACATTACGTTAAATAGTATTATTTTTTGATAATAAACTAAAAAAAGTTAATTTTTGCAAAATATAAATCGATTGTTATTAATAAATTTTTAAATAAATAAAAAATTACTGTTTCATTATCTATTACTGTACTGATGAACTGATGAAAATTACAATTACATACCGTACTACATCTGGATCTTCATTTTCCAAAATTGTAGAAATCAGTGATAAATTTGGTAAGAAAATCGAATATAATGTGTGTAATTTGTTCAATGTTAAAAGTTAGAAAAACTGAAATACATCTATCGAATGTAATTACAAATCCAATAGTCTAATGGTAGTACCATCTACTATCGAGTACCTACTTTCAATAGGAAGAAGAAATAGTAATCTTAATTATGAGGATCCGTGTAATTAATCGAAGAAACAGAATTAGTTAGGAATCAATGATTTGAGAATTAATGATTAAAAAGCCCTCTTTGCCAATAAATATTAGTTGTATTATTTCCATTAATTCGTTGGTACAAATTCTTCGAGATATAAAATGTTTTATTTAAAAGCTAAATAATTGACGAGTCCTTAAAATACTTCAGCTGATTAAGAAACCTTAATTCGTTAATCTCGTTAAGCTTAATTAGTGAGTAATGATCAGTAAATTATTGCACTAATTGCTTCTTAATACTGCAAAAACGTGGTATTTGATTTAAAATTACTGACTGGGGACGGGAGCGTTAAAGTTTTTTCATTTATTTTATGCATATAGCACGCATCGATTTACACACTGTGATAATCTTAAATCAAAGCAAGTTTCGCTAATATTTATAAGCAAGCTTGACAAATTGAATTCTTTCCATTTTTACTTTTAGAGAATTCCTTAATGCGCCCGAGCAATACGGGAATTCCTTTCTCGAATGGGTCTCAGTACAGAAAGATAAAAAAGTATAAATGAAAGTAAATTACTGTATTTTCCTGTCACGGTCCATTGACCTCTCTCTCTCTCTCTCTCTCTCTCTGGTATACAAATCCACCATTTTGCCCTTTTTCTACCATGTTCCATCAACCAAGTATATATATATTATACGTATATACCTCTCAAGCCACTGTGTTCGTTGTATTAGTTTTGCCTTGCGAAAAGCTAGCTAATTATTATAATTTGCAAAGAAGTTACGCAAAAATAAGTAAAAGCTATTATTATCTAAATAAACTACGATTCTTTTATCGTGTGACGCGCAATTGTTACTGGAGATTTTTTACAAAGAAATCCCCGTGCATTGGTAAGATAAGTTGTCTATGTTGTGTCGGTGGAGTCTGGATTGTTCAGCCGCGCAACGTCCAACTACAGGAACAAAGATTACAAAGGAACCACCCGCGATTCCCAAATGAGTTCTCGAGGATAAAACGCGAAGCGAAACTTGTCGGCGCAATCTTGTATGATTCGTTGCTCGAGAGATCTCTCCAGGCTCCACCGTACAATTTGTTTTGTTCTTTGCTCGTGTTTGCTCGTGCAGGGTTTCATCTATTTTTCGACGAACTCGTTGTCTGCAGCTTCTGCCTTCGCTTTTCTGAATCTCTTCTGCAAGAAAAAAACCAACACCGACGGTTAATAAAAAAAAGAAATTGCATTCTCTGGGGTTACGTGAATTGCGGGGTGAAGGTCGTTTTATCAACAACAAATCATCGTGGGTGAACCTTGGCAAAGCGAATGGTGAGAGGGGACATTCCAGTTTCTTTATCGGGCGGATGTAATCGTTAAAATGCGACCACTCGCGCTCGTTGTTCTCCAATATTTCCAAGGGACACTGTATATCGGCCACTGTTTCTCGTGGTTCGCATCGATGCACCATCGTCAGCAACCACCGATAATACCGTGACCCCCTCTTCCCTCTATTTCCTTACCATAATTCTGTACTTTTCCTTGCAAGCGTATTCGGTTTCGTCCACGTCATTGTAGCAGTCGCTCTTGTAATCCTCGGGAATCGAACCACCTTCGAATTGGCAAAGTTTCGAAAGCGGCCGGGCCTTGACTATCATTTTCTCAAAACCGGTGGGTTTGTGCTGAGGACAATAGAAGACATCCGGCGTATTCTTGTCGAAGACGATACTCTTCCGCATGATGTCACCGGCCTCGACGGACATCAGCAACACCTACGAGAAAATCAATGAAATCGTTAATTGCCCTCTTCTACCCAAAGCGCACTGCGATCAGTGGTCTCTAGAGATTATCCGACATCTACTCACAACGAAGACAGCCGTCAGGCCCAGGTAAAAATGGCCCCCTGCAACAGTAGAGGAGATCAAACACGGAAAATCAGGGAGATCCTTGCAAACAGAGGCGGGGTCTTCGTTAGTTAAAAATAGAAAAAGTAGGCGCGTGTCCTTGGAATAAAAAGGAGGAGGAGGCGAGAAGAGAAATTGTTGCATTTGAATAAAAACAAGGTCCCCGCCGTTGCGCATCTCTAGCCCAGTCGCGACGGACCGTAAAAAGATCGGCGGGATCTCCTTGTAAGAAAGGATATCAAGGTTTTCCCTTTGGTTCTGCCGAGAGTCAAAGAGGACACCGTGAATAAATCCAAGGTTCTCTCCTTCGAGTTCAGTTTTCTTCAGCGTTAAATCATTTTTTAGCTCAATCGCTCGAATCCAAGAGTTTACGAGTCCACTCCGTAGTTTTCCGAAATTTCTTCTTCCTCCGGCGAACGATGGTCGTTGACGCATATTTTTTCGGGAGGTGAGACGAGCTTACGTCAACCACACGACCACGCTCACCCGATGATCTCGACGGTGCACAATACCATATATCGCCATGAAGAAATTTCTCCCGACTCTCGCGATAGTTTCGGGGAAACGGAGACGCGACGAATTTTCACTGCTCGCCGTTTCTCGAAATCCGAGTGTTAGGATGTTAGTCGTCGACTTGACGATGTTAGTTGCGCTAATTGAAAAAACTCACTCATGCTGTAAGTTTGTAACGGGAATCCGACACCTGTTGATCCTGTTCGCGTGGCGGTCCTCCTACCTCTGCTCGCAGGAAGCCACTCCAAGTTGCTGTGGAGAGACCACGAATCGGTTCTCCCGCTATTCTATCCACGCAGGAGAGAACTCGCTACCACCTTTCACTACAGCCATGTTCTAAAATACCGACGCTTTACCCGCTGAGATTTGCGACTTTGATGCGGTCAAAGACAGCAAGTTCTCCTATAACGCGGTCCTTCGCTCTCATAACACGATTTTACATAGGAATCTGATGTCTTGAATACTTCCAGAGGATTTTCGAGACTGCCAATAAATATTTGAAAAAGACTTCCATAAGACATCCTTTGGCAGCTCTTCGTGTGTGGGTATACAGGATGTTCGGAAATTGGCGCACTTTCTTCGAAGGATAGTTTTCTGAGGGTAAACCTAGCCGAAGAGTCATACCATTTTTTAATCTAGACTTTAGTTTTCAAGATATTCAATGATAAAGATTCCTTTATCGTACCTTTATCGTTGAATATCTTGAAAATGAATCCTTGGATCAAAAAGTGCTAAATGAAAAATCGTTTTAGATTGAAATAAAGAGTTGACGTAACAAACTTTTTATCTTAAATTTCATTTATTATATTCTTTATAGAAATCAACATATTCCATATTCAGCACTTCTTCAATATCAATAGCTTTCAATCGTTCTTCGAGTTCAGAATTTGTACACGAGTGATTTTTAAAGTTAGATTTAACGAAAATTTTTTTTGGAGTAGATACAGCTGGTTTAAATGCAACACCGGAAGGATCAAATTCTTTATAAAGTTCCATTGGTGTTCTGCAATATAAAAAACATAATAACACGCTAATACATTATAACACTAAATTAGAAAAAAATAATATTATAGTATTACAATTTAGCTATTTCCTGCGTTAAACTTCCTTCTCCGCTTGTAGGAACACCCCAAGCTATGTTTTTCGCCATTTTTCGAATTGGACTATGATAGTGTCTCTAAAAGCAAAAATGTTCAGATTCCTTGTTATGAAATCTAACTGGAACATGAAGAAAAACTTAAGAAATATGATTAAATACGAACTTGAAGCGCAGAAAGCTCCCATAACGCAGTGCAATGAGCATTACAATATTCAGGTTCTTCCAGTTCCGGTTGGTAAAGTCCATCACCGCTGCTGCTATCTGTATCTAATAAGATATTAGCCGCCTTTCCTAATTGCATAATCTGTTTTACAATGCATAACAAACCAAGTGAAACGTTATGTTGCGTTTGTAAGGATAATATGGCGATTCTCTTAACAAAAGCGATCAAACGCGCTTGCGAAATTCTTTTTCTTCGTTGAATCAGAATCTGTTCGAGCGTCTTTATAACTATATCAGATTCACTATTCGTTTTCCCAGCATTTATGTTTAATAGATTTTTGTAGAAATGTGCATAAAATCTATATAAAATAGAAGTGTATTAAAATATATAATTTTCTTTTCGATCTAAATATTTTTGATTAAAGGTATTTTGAATGTGTATATTTTACCGATATGGATCAATCGTTAATGACGACCCTTGTCCAGAAAGAATTGCGAATACACATTGCACACAATGCAATTGCTCTCTTAATCCTAGATTGTGATCTTCCATCAGTGAGTCTATCACTTTTACCAAGTCTTGATAAAAGTCCAGATTAATACAATGGGCAAACCTATGTATATAAAAATATTAAATTTTCATTTTATGAAATCTCAGTATTGCATAATTTTTTTAAATAGTTTATATGCGACCTTACTTTGCTAATCCTTCTAAAGAAACTGACAAAATTTTATTATTTGGAGCTTGCTTTAAAATTCTGAAATAGATCGTAAAAACGACACTAGTTATTTCTGTAAAAACTTTTTCTTTTGTTTGTTTGTTCTCTTCTGCTTTTGTTTCAAGAAGTTCTTTTTCAACTTGCTCTAGTTTTTTATTCTTCTTCCTTTCTCTTTTACTTAAAGCAAGAATTCGCTGTTTATGCGACATGAGTTTCTTTTGCTTAGTCTCTTCTTCTTTTTCTTTGTCTAAATTAATATCTTTTATTCTAAGTGCCAGAAGTACTGAAACAACTTCGGAGTGTATAGTATGACCTCGTGATTTAATATACTGATTTAATTTTCGAACAATCTAAAATAGATTTTCTTATATAGTTACTGCAAAAATTATTTCTCGATATATCAATAACTTACTGTTAGTGTTAATTCTCCTCGTTTATCTTCTTTAAATATTTGTGAAAAACAGTTTTCTACGATTTGCCTCGTGCTCAAACGTTTATTGTCAAGAAAAGGGATTAAAAAGCTAGCAATATTTGCATAGAAGTTAAAATATGGATGAGTAATTAATAAGTTACACATACATGAAACAGACATTTCTCCTAACTGCATTTGTTGTTCAGATACATGTCTTCTATCACCAGGTTTTCGCCTTAAAATATTAGACATTTTTTCTAATTTTCCTAAATACACTTTATAGCTTTTAAGCAATACCGCTTCATAATTATGAAGAGCCAGAGTTTCTTTCTTCACTATAAAATTAAATATATAACATATGAAATCAAAGTAGAAGAATAATATGATACAACAAAAGCAATCACAATTACATACATTTGACTCCCTCTGGTTTCAGATTAAGAATTTGATAAGAAGGTAATATATCTTTAAAAATCTCTAGCAGAGATGCAGTAGCTAATTTACGAACAGTAATGCAAACTTCTGGATTGAATTCATCCATTAAATCCAGTAATATCTTAAAATTTCCCGATTTTGATTCAGGATTTTCTAATAAACTACTTGACAAAACACCAATTTTAAATCGTTTTGATCTCAAAACTTCTTCTCTGCATGCTAACAATTCTACTGTAGATACTGCTTCTTTTGTCTCTGTAGTAATAGATTTCTGGAAGTATATATAAAATTTTAGAAAAAGCCTATTATTGTAACCTAGTTTAAAAATAATTAAAAAGAACATACAGAAATATCTAATTCTTCTTCTAAATCACTATTTTGCTCAACTTCATTTTCAGAGTCATTTACGTCTTTCATGTCATTATTTTCATCATTTTCTTCTGTTTCTTCAACATTATTCTCTACTAACATTGTTTCTATATTTCCTTCTTTTGTCTTTGTAGGTAGTAGCATTCGAATTCTTTTATTACCCTCCTCTTCTCGAAGTTTAGAGAAACTGTTTTCGTACAACTCTTCTATAGGAGTTTCATTATTATTTTTCTTAGCTTTTTTTCTTTTATTTACATCATCACTACTGAAAAGATATTCAATTATTATCAACTATGAACATGCAGAAAATTTTTATTACTTACTTATTGAATCTAATTTGTTTTAACAAGTTATAAGATTTATTAGAAATTGCAGATTGTAGAAATTTCAAATCATCTTTTTCTACCATATCCAACATATCTTTTTCATAATCACTTCCCTCGTCTTCTTCATTATTCTCTGGTTTTTTAACAGGCTGTTGAACTTTCTGCTTCTTTAACTTTTTATGATGATGTGTTTTAATTTTGCCTTGTTTAGTAAGTTTTGCTTTTTTCTGATTATTTCTTTTAATTTTACTAACTTTTAACTTTTTACTTTTCTGTGATAAAGAAATGTGTGTGTAATACTTAATTCATAATTATTTATTACAAATATTTAATATTAATATTAATAAATAATAACATGATATTTATAGTCAATATTTAAAAATATATTTTTAACGCTACTTACTGTTACTTTACCCATTTTCCAATTTTACACTTGTACAAAACTGCTTAAAAGATAGTAAGGTTATGTTAGTATAACCTAAGAGTAGTTATACTTGATTATATCATGGACCGAGCATGTGCCTAGACTTTAGGCGAGGGGTGTCAGGATTTCTGAGTAAGGAGAGGGAAGTTTGTCGCCATATTGGACATGGCACTTCAGTAATCATATCTTATATTATACATTTAAGTAGAAACAGAAAGAAAACAAAATTAAAAAATTTTTTATTTGTGTTCACTTTTAATTTTTATTTGTATAATCTGTATATATATATATATATACATATATATTTGTACATATTCTTAAACATTTTCAATAAAAATGTCATTTGATTTATTCAAATTATATATAGAATTAACATTTTAATAATCCTAAAATTAGTTACAGTCATACAAGTAAAAGGATTACACATTACAATAATTGTACGGGAAATGTTTCGTGATTATGTGTGTGATAAATTAAGTATTAATTTGTAAATGACTTAAATCAATATTGTTTAATAATTATATGACCTAAGTAAATAAGTAGAAACATTGTTAGAACGTTCGGTGCCACGCTTAACAATGAACCTGAAACAGTAATGATTAATTAGAACGAGAGTTTCACCAAATTGGGTTGTATCTGAACAATTAAATGTATTTAACCTTTACTACACCAAGTTTGCCCTTCTCTACAAACACATTTGTTGTTTTTGCACTCATATCTATCTGATGGTTTATTCTCTATGTAACATTCGTCATCGTTCTCACAGGCACTGTAAAGATCTAAAAATACAAATAAGTATCAAGATCACTGAGAAGAGGTCTATGGATATTCCTAATTTGAGATTGAAAGAAGGAAAAACAATTACAAGCATTTTTAACACATCTCTTAGTAGTATTTGAGAAATGATAATCATGCAGGCATTGGCATTTTTCACCGATGCACAACGATTTATCCATGGCGTCTTGACATTCTTCGTTTCGCTGGCACCTATCATTAGCTTTGGTAGGCCCTGAAGAACAAATTAATTAAAGAAGAATGAATTTCGTCACGAGGAGATCTCACTGGTACGCACTCAGTTTTCAGAAACTTTCTACTCACTGATTAAACAATTGGACGAATTATTGATGTCAAGGATATAGGTATCTGTGCAAGTACAAACTCCTTGTCTGCATTCGGAATTGGGTATGGTCTCACAGTCATAGTTATTATCACAATCCAAGCCGACGGCTAAATTTATCAAATTAAATTGTAGACTACGTATTCGTGTGTTTCTTACGAAGTTTAACACGATAATTATGTAAAAGAGATTTTCCAAACTAGCGAGCAAAATGGTAAGGAAAAAAGATGATATTACTTACTGGCAAGACACATTGAGTGATCAGCAGCAGGGATGTAATGTGAGTCACAAGCGCAAATACGTTGATAACGGCAAATAGCGTGTTTAATACAATTTATATCTTTTTCGCATGGTTCTCCAATCCCAACATTTGTTGGTACCGCTAAAATTTATAGTAAGACTAAAATTATTATGGCTTATCGATTAAAATACCTGAGAAGCTGTTGTTTCATCATGACCACTATTGATTGTGCTCTAACTTTTATTATCACTGATAGAGATATGAAAATATTGAAATCTTAAAAATGATTTCCTTACGCAGCTTAAATGTGGAGGAAGCAATACTGTGAACATTCACTAGGACAAAAATTAGAATTACAGGTAACATTGTTCGAGGGAGATGAAAATTCTGACATAAATTTCAAACTTAGCCCATAGGCCCACAGAGGTTTAACTGAACCAAGTATAATCTTCTACGAAGAAACGCCCTCGATATCCTTATCAGTTTTATCTTTTTCACTGATATCTACGGACTGCACCTTTCCCCGCTTGTTTCGCTAATTCTAGAAATATAATATAATACTATGAAGTATTGTATACACATACGTTTTCACACATATTTATATGTATATATTTGTAATGGTATATCATCGCTTATTGTGAAGTAGAACTTTTTATCTGGTAAGAATGATAATAAAATTCTTCGACTCAGATAATCTTGCGTAGATGAGTAATAGCTTTTGAAACTCAAAAGTCTCCTATCAATCTGGAATAATATCCTCCCTTTATTTTCCTACAGATAATTCTCATGCACAATCTATCGAATTTCTTATCTGGAGATACAAATGTAATTGACTGGCGAGCTGAATTGAAAGGTGATCCATCCGGTAGTATTTCTACGGAAATTATATGAAAATTCAATAAACGGTTATCGCTTAATGAACTTTACGCGCTCATCCCACGCAAACGAGCACGATTCCGAAATATGAATATATGAGAGTCAAGGTCGTAAAATTTTGGTTACCTTTGTGCTTGGAATACTTTTCAGATTATACATTATAATTAGAGCGTCATACAAAGATTGTATAAAAATCGTCAATTTAAGTTTAAACATTGCTAAACACTGTTTTCGTCAAGAGCGACGTGTCTTCAATGATGGCTAAGATGAATGCGTTCACTGAAAAAAACGCGATTATTTCAGCGGAAAAGATCAAACGTTTTTTTTATCTCAGAAATAAAGAAAATTATATCCTAGAAGGATATATGGACTATCGGTTTTGAAATTCCGCCTTTTGAACGTCGCGCCTTGGTGAATGTGAAACACAAAAAGCGATAAAGAGAAGAGAATGAAGGATAGAAATGGAGGGGAATCATAAACGGTAAGTGCGAGGAAGATAGAGGTCTGCAAGCGACCAAGCAGAGAATTCTGATCCAGTCGCATGTTGCCAATCCTCGATCCTGTGTTGGTTGCTGCTGGTCTCTCGAGCTATTGTACAAGTCGTCGAGGATTTCTTGAGAAGAATACAGGAATACATTTTATATCCTACTTCAATATGCGATCCAATTTAGTTTTCTGTGTTTTTGTGCTGATACCTTTAATCGGAGCAACTAATAATATTGGTAAGTATTGCATATACATGTCTATCCAGTTTACTGGTACCAACGATGTTTTCCTTCTCATCATCATCCAACATTCAAAATTAGATCTATCGAGGAAACCATTGGCCAAGAAAGAACATTTGGCGATTTACAGAAGGCAATCGTTCGCTCTTACTTCAATCTTGAAAAAATTGCATGCCTCTTGTTTTTTCTTTAATTTTGTTTTTGTATATGTAGAATGTAGAACATTCGATGACGTAATTAAATAATAATTAGCGCTTAGAATATTCCTTGTAAGCGTTTCTTGTGTCTGTCATATAACGTGCCTTTAATTTTGTATACAAACATAATGTATTCTAGCCGAGCGACAATTATAGCTTCCGCTTACCTTATTAATTCTTTTTCTTACAAGGTAACTCAAATATAGGAATCTTTCTCTCTGTCTCTCTCTCTCTCTCTCTCTCTCTCTCTTATTTACTATATAGCGTCTATCCGCATCCGTAATTTTACAACTTGCTACCATAGTTCCTATTATTTTCGTCCTTGTTATTTAATGGAAAATCATTTTCCAGGTGTTTTTGTTCGGTTTTATTTTTCTCTTGTTTTATTGAAAAACAGTGCTCTCCGGATTTTACGCAAGCCCAGATTTTCGGCTTAAATTCTTTGCGTCCATCTATAGAATATCGGGCTGTTGCGAATTTGTCTCTAAATATTCAAAACACGACCTAGTTTATAATTATTGATCATCGAGTAAAACCGGCAGAAGTTCATAGGAGGAATGAATAATAAGAATAATATGTACCAAAATCTTTTGGTACTTGCACACGCGTTAAAAGTATATGCGATTAAGAGGTGTGAATTTTCAATTATTGCATGACATTAGCCAGTTATGTAAATCATAGTTCCTTTGGAGCGCATTCATTAATGAATAGAAGTTATAGTCTCGCACTGTTAGTAATACGAGAATGGAAATATAATACGCGGAATTCGTTAGAAAGCACGATCATATTTTTATTGTCGGTGAAATTGGATCTATTGTAAAAACGCATTGTGATAAAGTAAAGAGCAAAGGTACAATTTCGATGAGAACGTCATAAAAGTATTACGGGGTACACTATGAACTCAAACCCATGCATTAGAATCTTACATAACTATGCGATATACATGTTTAATTAAAAATTAAATTAAATTCAAACACGTGACTGAGATATTTGAACGTTGATGAGAATTTATTGCATATATCAGTAATTTCGCAGTGCAGTCATTAATGCAAACTCTTGTGCACGTTTAAGAATGCGATACCGCACTAACATCGATGAGATTCTTTGAAAATTATATTGCTACAATTAATATCACTTCCGCTTCTTTGAATTGTATTGAATAACAAATAAAAATAAAGAGCTATATTAATATTTCTTGGTTTCCGGATGGATACCGCATTCGGGATTATTATCTAATAATAAATAAGATAATGTTTTCGAACGCGGCATCTATCCGGAAACCGAGATATATTATGATAATGACCGCAAAAGCACTAAAACTAAAACAATATTGTTCTATTCTACTATTTTTTGGCATATAAAAATTGCGGTAAAAAGATAATAAATTTATTATGTGTGCAGATCCCCCTTTTCCATGCAATCAAGATGCTGACTGTAAATCGCTGAAATTTGTAAATGCTAAATGCGAAGAAGGCAGATGTATCTGTCCGGACAAAGACAACGAGAACAATTTCTGTAAAAATTTAAATATTACTCTGAACTATCATCCAACACCAACAGGTTGTAAAATTGGAATATACTTCAAAATCTTACATTTAAGCTTCTTTTATATCTTGAGAAACTTTTTCAATCATTTTCATTTTTCAATCATTCTTCCAATAATAAAGTATCATTTTCTTTTCAGTCACATTAATTGGTCGAATCTGCCAAAATAACATAGATTGTTCAGGTTCTAATACATTTTGTAATACCACGACAAAACAATGTTTTTGCGTGAAAGATTTTATCGCCTCTACCGACTTAAAGAAATGCCTAGAAAGTAAGTAGAATGAGTTTAAAATAGTCCCGAAGCAAAAGCCCAAAACAATTGATGATCGAAATCTATCGCGTGTCTATATACATTTTTGCAGAGCTTCATTCGTATGAATCTCCGTGTGTCGATGACAAACAATGTTTAGCTATTTTGCCAAACTCGGTATGCAGGAAAGAAAAATGCGAGTGTTCCAAAGATTTCCATTTGTTAAACAAGACCTGCTGGAAGAACATAGGTAGGCTCTCTTATTATTAGGTAATGGTGCATCATTAATAATAACCATTGATATAATTATGCATAGGCTTTGGAGAGGTATGCACTCAATCTGAAGAATGCGAATTTGTGGAAAATGCAGAATGCACGCTGAATAATAATAATAATAATAATACTAAGATTTGTGGTTGTAAAGAGAACACTATTATTAGCAAGAATGGGAAACGGTGTCTTCCAGTAGCTCAGAAATATCTCGACGAATGCGTAGAAGATATGCAATGTTCATTTGTTTTGAACAATACACTTTGTATCGATAAACAGTGTAAATGTGTAAACGAAAGCATGCACTTTCAGTCAGATTTACGTGGTTGTATTCCAAGCAGTGGTAAGCAGACGTTTAACATATTATTAGTATCAGTGAATCAAGACTGTGATAACGTTGTGTAATCTTTTATTACGGAAAGAGTTATATGAATATCTAAACGCGTTTCTCAATATCAATATTACCACTTATTGACTTATGTTTATTTATGCGTTTTTAGCAATTGAGGACACCTGCATCAATGATGCCGATTGTTATCAAAAGGAAGATCCTGAGGGCCAAAGGGGATTATCTTGTATAGCCAACACTTGCGAGTGTGCGGTTAATTTTAATAGGGAAGGTGATATTTGTGTGCCACAAAACAATGGTAATAAAAAATCAATCTTCTTAGCGTCCTTAAATTTTTTCTTAACTTTTACCGATAACAGAGTTTTATTTGTGTTTCCAGGATCCAATTTTGTTGAAATCTCGTTCATAACTGTATTATTAGTCTTCCTTATCTCTATTATATTATAAGCAGAGAGACAAATCCGCCCTTTATTACTTAAGCCTTGTGAATGAAAGGTGCTCAAAGAAAATCAAAGAAGAGGAGAAGGGGAGAAGAAAAACTATACTATTCCCTAACACACAAGGAAAATGATTATTCTTTGCTCAGTTATCCTGTGACTCGTATAGGGCTATTTGCTGTGGTAGCCATTTATTTTTTATAGAAAAAAGCTATTTATATTTAGCTCTATCCTTTGTACATTAAATGTTTAAGATAAGAGAACCTTGACGAAGTGTCACGTAAAAATGCAATGTTTCTACTGTGAGAAGTAACATGAGCAATATGAAAGTGAAAAATATAGGATATCTTGTGTTTCAGTAACTCTGCGTCGTTACGAGAAACAAGAAACAGTTGAGATTCTTAAGACAATGCGCTAAGTGCATGTCGTTTTACATTCTCTCTAAGATTGCATTTATTTAACCGGCTCTTACCAGACAAACATGGCTGGCTCGTGCAAACTTGAAGGTACGTTTTAGTAAATATGCTATAACAGATTTCCAGTAGTTTCCATGTATTCACGCGTATACTTATATGGTAATCGTTTAATTATTTAAAATTAATTTAACTTATTGCATTAATATTGACTTAAAAATTCATTCCGTTCGATCAATTTCTGTTTTTCGTTTTGTTCCGCGAAGCAGCTTCAAAGCTAAAATTTTGTAATCGTCATTTTGTTTTTTGTTTTTTTTTTTTTTTTAATATGGAAGCTGCTCCGAATCTTTTATAAGGCTCTTCGATTATCTTTTATGAGCCGTGTAACTGAAATACCAAAGAAAAATCGTTCCAAAAAGCGAATCTCATTTTTCAATGTTTTTAAATGTGTCTTTTAAATGTATATTTTAAATGCATTTAAGCGAATATTTTCTTGAGCTATGTGCTAATTACTTATAATTTTATACTTGTATATAAAGTATTTTGTCACAATGTGTCATTAAAAGTAATGGAAAAAAGAAAGGAGAACATAATAAATCGAGTCCATTTTCTTCCAATACTCTCGATTTATTTCCAACGAATCGTGTAGGCTAGTTAACAGGTAGACGAAGTTGCTGAGAAAACAATAACATTTGTAGTGTTTTCCTATCCAATCGAAGTGGCCCATTTTATTTGTTGAGAATCGCGAGTCTCTCCTTGTGTCTTGAGAAACGAAGAGAGAAGAGAGGAGAAGCGAAGAGAAGAGCCTGCACAAGGAAAGAAGGCAAACTTATCAATCGATCTCTCGATTGTTCATTGGCAAATGAAAATGAGTAAAGTTTACTATAATGAAAACCTGTTTGGGCGCTACTCGCCTTATTATCTGTGGGAGTAACACGTGTCTTCATCCAACACACAACGCAGATTCTCGTTCTCCATGAGCGGAGCCACGCAGACCAAGTCTCTCCCTCTCTCTCTCCCTCGTGGAGTACGCGCGCGCGCAGCTCCGCCACGAATTTCGGAATTCTTCAGACAGACGCGCGTCTTTTGTTGATATTCGCGTGCAGGTAAGAAAGCGGAGTGATATCGAAGAGAGGAAAATTATCATGAGCGGTTATCAGTGAGCTGGCAGGTGTGGCCTAAGAGAATTAGATAAGTTTCAGTGATAAGCGGCAGCTCGTTTGGAGGAGAGAGTGAGTTTAGTGGATTCTCGCAGCGCGGACGGGAGATTTCGTGAAGGAGGCTGCATCTGGATATGGCCGATGGACCGGTGCTTCGGTAGGATACCCAATGGCGGCGTTCCGGACTCGACTCGGCTTTTCTTTCGCTGCCTTTGGCCTCAACTCGTTGCTGATCCTCCACGCAGTCGTCCTCGCGGTCGCGCACGGGCAGCACCAGCACCTGCTCGCTAAACGTGAGTCCTCCCCTACACACTTTTTTCACCGCTTCCAAGTGCCAAAACGCTACGAGGAACCCTCCCCCTCGTTCTCTCGCCTGCCCGTCGCTCGTCCCTTTAAACTGGTTGCTTTCGCGCTTGGCCGAAAACGCTTCGGGAGATTTGGCGGGAAAATTCTCTCCCCCTTGGTGGGGCGGGGGGGGGGGACCAATCCCGAAAAAAGTGAGCGATCCTCGTTATCGGGGCAACGAACCGCACCGATGTCGCGGGTCCTCTCAAAACTCACTGGGACACGCGGCACTTCCGGTACCAGCGCTCGCGCTTCCTCCGGAAGTTTTCGGGAAATTTGGCGGGAAATCGCTCGTGGATGATCGCTCTTTTGATCATCGACGAGCGACAGTTTTTCGTTTCGCCTGGTATCCCTGTGACTATCAGCGGCGATTTAGGGAGAAGAGTCTCGAGGCCGATCGTTTTTGCCTTCCGCGAGCTCGTGGACCTCGGTGCCAAGGACCGATCGGAGAGAGCAGTGTCACTCTTGGGCAGTCGAACGATCGGGGACCACGAGTCGCCGGAGTTTCGAAAAGTCACCTCGCGAAAACCTCGCGCGAGTTCCTCGCTCCACGTTTTATTTTAGCCGGAGAGCGTCTCTCCTCGTCGAGGGCTCTTGACACGCGATATTTTGAAATCTGACGGAACTCCTGACGGCGCTACTATTTTTAACGTATCATCATCCGCGAAAATACGCGCTCGGATGTCTATTATATTACCGCGCATAAATGAGCAGGTCCCGTTATCGCGTCTGTCATTTCGCAGTTTTGCTCTATTATCCGGTCGCCCGTAGTAGCCTCGGTGGAGCGAGGTGTCGACATCCGGCTTCGGAAAACTATACGCAGGTGGTCACGGTTCCTTTTTCTCTTCTTTCTCCGCCTTCCTCCGACCGAGTGTCACGGGCTCGTATATCATCTCTCGGATCTCACGAGTTTCCGTAGGACGCGCGCGGTTCGACGACGATGCGCTCTCCCACGATTTATCGATTTCGTTCACGACCGATCACCCCGGAATTACAGCGAGAGGCACTCTCGCGATCCCGTAAAACATTTTGGAAGTGAATTTGCGGACGGACGAGTATAGAGAGAGAGAGAGAGAGAGAGAGAGAGAGAAACGAAAGAAATGGCCCCACGAAGTGGACGGGTCTGCATTGGTTGAACGGGGAAAAAAAGAGAAGGGGAAGGGAAAGGGTCTCTCTTCATGGGGAACTTCGTGGGGAATCGTAAAGATCGTGCCTAGGTCCGGATCTACGCTGTTGGTTCTCACAGTTAGCTGAGCGTCCAGAGACAGGACGGCTCGTAATTAAAGAACGGTTCCTCGAGAGAATATTTCTTGCCCCGGCCGGACGACATTTTGGTCCCCGCGACGGTCACCAGTCTCGTGCCGAATGTAATTTAAGAAAACGTGGGATCGTCCTCGCATGTGGAACGGGGGGAAGGGGAAGGATCGGTGTCGCCTTGATAGCTCCTTCGGAGCAGAAATTGCCTTCTTCCAAGGAGGAACAAAGGGGAGAGGAGGAAGCTCGTTGAGCGGTCTCTCCGGAAGGGGTTCCTCCAGGAGGAGGCCTTAAAAACTCCAGTAGTAAAAAACGACGTTCGCGTAAGACGAGTCGCGTATTGGATTACAGCCGCGTCTTGAATAGCTTTTGGCTTGCGCAAGCGGGAGATTAGACGAGTTTGGTTTCATTCGGTTCGGCTCGGTCGGAGGAACGAACGTAACTTTTCGAGCGTGGACAATCGGGACGTTTCCCCGTGCTGGATCCACTCGCGTAACTCCTGGGGAGTAGCCGAGGCCGCCGATTAAATTGTCCCGCGTAGCGACGTGGAGTGCGCCAAGGCCCGTCGTCTCTTAACACTTGCCACCTGCTAATAGGATTTTAATACGAGACGGTTAGCGCTGGGCAAATAAAGAGCAATAACAAGTTGGAAGGTGAATTATCGCGAGTCTAATTAGCTTATCGCCGAGGGAATTCTGTCCCATTAGGATCCAGCGAGATAAGAGAGCATTGTCTAAGTTTATTAGGCATAAAAGCCGCTCCGAGCGTAATCGTCTGTCTTAACTCGGCAATTACTGCCAGTTAGAGACGAACGGATCGATTTTCTTGCGAGGAACTATTTGAGAATCCAAGTCCGCCATTAGGCGCGAGCGAGCGAGCGAACGAACCCGCCGGCCGCGCAATTAACGATTCAATTCAGCGAACGTTCGATCGCGATGAGTCGCACGGTTTATTAGGGTCATTGGCGATTGGCCGCGACTTTTAGCCAGATCGACGAAGAAGCATCGGGATTCCCTGGGAAACTGTCCACGAGCGAATCTCTCGAGCGAAACGCCAAGACGCTCGTTCGCCAAAGCGACCGAGTCTCCTCTCCTCGCGACTTTTCTGCGATAAGAGCAACGAACCTGGAATGACCTTGAGCGCGATGATCACCGGTGCATAAGAGGAAGACCGCGGACGATCGAAGTCGCGGAGCGAGAAATCGATCTCGCGCGAAGCGATATTCGCGCAAGCGGAGCGTAAATCGGCGAAGGAGATTAGGAAGCTGTCGCGGCAACGACAGCGACAGGAGCGGTAGAGTCTCGCAGGGTCCGGACCGGGGTTATCGCGACGGTTTCCAAGCGGTTCCGGGATTTGGGGTGGGCAAACGACGACGAGGTGGGTGCGTTCGTTCGATTCGTAATCGGGAAGGAAAGTAGGAGAACGAGCAAAAGGTTTCGCGCCGGTGGCTTTGGTAACAATGGCAACGAACAATAACAAGAGCAGGAGCACGAGCAACGCTGCCAGCAGAATCAGCAGAGTCGACAGAGCCAACAGAACCGGAGGGGTACGCGACGAGGAGGGTATCGTGACAATGAACGGTGTGGCTTGTTAGGTGCGCGACTGTGCATTATGCAAGAGAGCAGGAGCTGCTGGGCGAAATTAGTGCGAGAGGATCAGTGGTGATGGAACGTGCGGACCAGCCAGCAGCGCCTCCACGTGCACGATGACCACTGCGTGGACGGTGCGAGGTATCCAGGGTCTCCTCGTCCTTGTGCCCGTCACCGTCTGCGTCACCATCACCTACTTCGACCTACCACCCTGCAACGACCGCAAAACGCCCCATCGTACGTATTCTCCCCCAACCGTCATTACCATCGCCATTGCCATCTCCATCATCATCATCATCATCATCATCATCATCATCATCATCATTATCGTCGTCATCATCGTCGTCGTGGCACCTCTCTCGGCACATAAAACCGAGTTCTTCACAGAAACTCATCTTCTTGGGACAAGGGGCACCTCGCTCCCTCCCCCTTCCTTCCTTCCTTCCTTCCTTCGAAACTACACTTTTCGATCTCTCGTAATGCTCCTCTCTTCGTGGCTCGCCGTTTTTTCTGCTCTCTCGAAAATGGCCGATCGGTCGTTTTCACTCTGGCACAATGACCGGGGCCGAGGCTTCCTCGGGGTTCCTCCATGCACCTTGCCTGTATAACTATCCACTGGAATATTCATTGCGCGCGATTACCCGGTTGGAAGAGACCCTGCCGTTTCGTAAATTTGAATAGATCGGCGCTCGATCCTCTTATCGCCGGCCCTCGGACAATGCTGCTTACGAAACGAGGAAGTTTCGCCGTGCTCCTCCGACGCGTTTCTCGCGCGTGAAAATCGAAAATCCAAAGCGAGAGGGCTGTTTTGCCGTGCGAAACGGCGAAATCTCGGGTGGGACCGGGTGGGACCAGGTGGGACCAGGCGGGACCACAGCGATCGGCCAGGACACGGCGGTTCAGGCTTCCCCAATGACCCGGCACGAAAATAGAATTGACTCGCTCGACCCTGATTCTTCCAATTATCGATCCCAGATAGAATCGAGGCTAGAGTTTTACGGGCGTGACTGTTTGCGGAACACCGGCAGTCACGGATTTCCAAGCAAATTGTTCGGTCACGTTTCTATATTGTTGCGTCGAACCGTGCGCAATTAATTTCTACGGAGCGAACTGTGTGTACACACGAAGCTCGCACGGTAGCAGCTTCGAGCGAGCAGCGCAAGGCCGCGTCTCTGGAAAACTCTCCGACAAGCTCCGGAGAAGCTCGCAGCGAGAGTGCGAGATACGAACACCCGAGAATAAAATTCATCTCGATTCTTCTATGACGCTCGATCTTTTTCTTTCAGAGACCCTGGCGTCGTGCACCTACGACTCCGATTGCATGGACAACGCGTTCTGTTGGAATCAGCAGGGCTGCATGTGCAAGCATGACTACATCGTCTACAGGAACCGCTCCGATTCCCAATGTCTCAAAGGTAAACGGTTCTCCACAGACTCGTTCCACCGGAGCTAGGTATCAAAGAAAGAGAGAGAGAGAGAGAGAGGAGAGAAATCTCTAGTGAAACATCGATATGTAGATATGGGTCAATGGTGACTCTGCTCTAATCCCTGGGAGAGAATGGAGGGTCGTCGAGAAATAAGAGCGACTCGTGTCGTGTTCCATTGTTAGGAAGGGGGTGGGAAGGCCCGAGGCCTTCGACGTTTCGAAATAGCTAGGAAATTTCTGATTAATCATCGGAGCAGAGTGCGCCCGGGTCGAATCCGTGTCGTCGAGTTTTCTGTTCTGGGCCGGACGCGATACCCTCCTCTTCCTCACCCCTTTCCTTCCCTTCCCTTCCCTTCCCTTCCTTCCCTTCTTTCCTCTAGGCTCCGGTTCTTTTTCGCCCCTCGTCCTCGTCCCGTTCCTCGTCTCGAGCACTCTCAGCTATACCCGCTCGGTTATCCTATCCCGTCCGTCCCTTTCTCACGGCCTCGCGCCTCACCTGGAGCGTATCGCTCCTTCTCCTCTTCGTGTCTACCGAGCCGGCAAAACTCGAGAATCTTACTCTCTTGCTCGCTCGCTTGCTCGCCTGCTTGCTTGCTTGCTTGCCTGCTACTCGCCCTTCCGCTCTCCTCCCCCTAACCCGTACCCTTTCCTCCACAAACTCCTGTCCAGATAAGATTTAGAGTACACTGACACTACACTACCACCACCACCGCCGCCGCTGCCTAAAATCAACTCTTTTCACACGTGGAAACTAATGACGAAACTTGAAACTGACAGAGAGAAAGAATCAAGCGGAGCATTGTCCGACACCGATTGATTGGGTTAACGCGAGTGGAATTTGGAGCTATCGAGTATCTGATATTTAGGTGGTATTGGTAAGGGAGAGCACGAGAGGTAACGAGACACTTTTTTCAGTGGCGACTTCCATGGGAGATCCTTGCGTGGCGGACGTGCAATGTCAAGTGACCTTCACCCCTCTGGCTGAATGCAGGAACGACGTGTGTCAATGTTCCTTGGGCTCTCGTTTCGAAAGTGGAAGATGCTACCAATCCGTAGGTGAGTAACACCCTCGCTTCCGCCGCTCGCTTATCTCGATATCTCCCCCACCCCTTCCTTCAAGGTTTTTTGCTCGTTTGAAACTGCACTGATTTTCATTCGCGGCATATCGCAAGACTCGTTCCGCGTTAATCGAGTCAGCGATATCATCTGACTTCTGGAATTCTGTTCCTTTTCAAGAAAATGAAAGATCCGCCTTCGCTACGACCGTCCATTTTCTTTTCAGGTTTGGCCGAAATGTGTCAGACGCATCACAATTGCTATATAAAGGATAGCTATTGTGTCAGCGGATTCTGCGCGTGTACTTTGCAGCATCATCCTAGTACCGACATGACGCAGTGTCTGAGAAACAAACGTGAGTACTCCGGAGGACTTCCGGTTATCAAAAATCAGCTGAGAAAATCAATAACGATATTCTTCGTAGATCTGAACGAGAGCTGTTCGAGCAATGACGAGTGCGTCGACGAAAACTCAAGTTGCAAGGACGTTTGCAGGTGTAACGTTGACCACGTGCAATCCGAGGATGGCCGGAGGTGCCTCAAGGCAGCGAATGCTGTGGAAGAAAGTTGCGAGGAGCAATCTCAATGCACCGAGTTCCTGAAGGGGGCGGAATGCAAATCTGGTATTTGTACGTGCAGGGAAAACTACCATCAGCGGGGTAACATGTGTTACAAAAACGTTGGTTAGTCTACCGAAATGATTCACCACAGTGTCGATATCAATTCATCTTCACCTGTATAAATATTGAAACGTGTCACTTGACCATGTAACGATATCTCTCATTATTCATGCTTTAGCTCCATAAATAACATAAATATAATAAGACTCTATCTACCAGTTAATTGGTACAAACTTCCTCGTGACAATATGACTAAACTCTTAAGAATTTCATTACCAATAATAACCACGTGTAATAATTAGTGCTTTCTTCTCTTTCAGCTTTGGGTCAACGTTGCGACACACATCTGAAATGTGTGACAGAAAAATTTATACACTCTAGACTAATTGACGTTGTAAATGTTGATTGTATACAAGGTACATTTCACCCTTGAAGCACTTACATTCATTCTAATTCTTAAAAGCATTAGAACTATCACGCTTTCTAATAGCAATATTGGAAGTTCTTGCAAGGTGGAAAATAAAATGATCTTTTCCTCTTTTCAGACATTTGCACGTGTGCGGAAGGCTACACGCTTGGGGAGGATCAAACTTATTGTATTCCCTTCAGTGATAGCGGTAAGAAATACTCGATTAAAAATATTTCATGGAATATTATAAAAAAAACGTTATCAAATAAACAGGAGCTGGGAGCTTACGATGGGAGATTTCCAGTTGCCTCCTGATCTTCGTCATCTTTGCAAGAGAACTTGTCAAATTCATCTAACAGAATATTTATCTGGAATTAAAAGTTCCTTGTCAGTGGACTATGCTTGCAGCTTTAATCTCACGCTGGGGCTAGCAACCCATGCGCATATCCCTGAAGAGAAAAAAAATATATATATATATATATATACATAGTCTATATAATATAATTTAATAATATTTAATATAATGTGTTATACAAATGTGGAAAAGTATTTTTCTAACCGCAGGCAAAAAGTATAGGCTGGTATTCATAATTAGATTTTAAAACTTAAAAACTAAGTTGATTTTAAAGAGTAAAATAATCAACACATATTTCTATATTTTATTATCACTTTAAACACTCGGAGAATTATCTTATTCCTAAAGGCGCGAGCATGCCAAATTACTACATTCACAACAATCTTTTCAATCATTCTATATGAAAATTATAAAATGATTTTTTATCGCGAAAAACATTTTAAGTCTGCAGTATGAGTATCAGCCGTAGTCTGTTCGGTTCGTACAAAGTTTTTATCGCATAGAGCCCGTAAAGACTTTGTAATAATTCAAGTAGCCAAAGATTTAATCGTTTGTTTATTGACCTGGTAGAAAAGTGATCACTGTGACCAATAATTTAGACATAGTTACAAAATATAAACTATCAGTAATTACTATATAATAGCACAAACAAAAAAACTAGTAGCACTCGGAGGCTTGAGCATTTTAATGTAAGAGAGAACATAAAGAATTTAATTTTACATATTATATACAATATAATATATATACACACACACACACACACACATTATATACACTTAAATAAAAGTATATTTCCTTAATTTTTGTTAAGTAAATTATTTAAAACCCCGCCCCTTGTGAAATCCCTCTCCTCCTCCTCCTCTTCTTTCGCTTTTCTCACTGTATACGCATCGGATTCATCAGATAAGAGGACGTATAACCAGAAACGGAACAATTCAACTTAAAGAATAATTGAGCGATGGTTATTTTTACAAGATTCCTTCCAAGTATAATTACAGAGATGATATCGGTCTCCTCGAGCGTTCTAAGAACTCGAGACCCATTTTACACGTCCCTGTTTAAGCGAACAATTCCTTAAAGATAATCGTCGGCGCATTATTAAAAGGTGGATAGAAGCGCGCGACCTTGCGTCCCTAGAAAGCATCCAATTGTTTATAAAAAAGGCAAAAGGATCGTAGAAAAGATCGTAAAGCTTAAGGTCGCCGGCTGTAGTCCTCTTTGATAAGATCAGCAGCCTTCTCCGCCAGCATGTAAACAGGGGCGTTTGTGTGCCCCCTGACGATCGTGGGTATAACGCTAGCATCTACCACTCGGAGGCCACGGATGCCATAGACCCTCAGTCTGCTGTCGACGACACCTCCCGAAGCACGTGGGCCCATTTTACAGGTCCCCACCATATGTCCCAAGGTGGTGCTCACGTGTCGGCTGGCACAAGCCCAATACGCGTCGCTCTTGAAAGGAAGATGCTTGCAACCAGGAAAGGGTTTCGGCAGCAGAGTGGCGTTGTAACGTCTGAAGGCCTTCGTGGATGCCACTTGGATCCCCTAAAAAAAATTCCAAGGCGAAACCCCATTAAATTAAGGTGAAAGCCGCCATGGAAAAGCACCAAGGGACTCTTCGTCGTTGATCCACTCGAGGAGAAAGCGACGTCCCGCGGGCGGTTGTTGCCACGACAACAAATTTTTCCGGGGAATGTGCGAGATTTCGAGAATTTACGAAAGAGACGCGAGCGCAATAATGGGGTTTTGATCTCCGGCATAGTTAATGTGGAATTTCCTAATAGAGAGTCGCGGGCCGGATCGATAAGCCGATTCGAGTATCGCCAGAATTATCGGGCTCCGGGCCTAAAGGCAGCGTCGGCGGCTACTTGGAAATGCATAAACAAGTGTTGCAATTGGTCGCAAGGTAAACTTGTCGGTTTCGAACGTGCCGACTCGGTATGTGCGTACGATAACTAATTAGCCAGCGGTAACCATAGCCGTATTGTAAAAGTTGGGCGCAGCGCGACGATGCATTCCTATGCGAGCGAACGCTGCGCCTACGTGAATCTCGTATTAATGCTCGCACGTGTCGCGTCACCTGGGATAAATCATGCAAAAGTCGTTTCTGTGTTCCATTACGAGGGGTACGCGCCAAGTTCGAGGCGAGCTTGCTAATAGATGTTATTTAATGGCGCTGCTCCTCCGCGTAATCATCTCCCATAATGTCCCGCGCGATTAGTCCCGAGCTGCTCGAAGCTTTCAACGAAATTGCAAGAGTCCATCAGTCGCGTTGGCCCATCGGGTCATTAGTTCCGTTGATTTCCGATGATTAAATATCGACCGAGAGCATCGCGAAGCTAACGCGAGAGAGAGAGAGAGAGTCACCCCCCGTTAAATATTATTCTTGGTCATTGCCATTTCCAAGCGGCGATTAATCACCGACTGTGGTGTATATGGGAGAACACTGACCTTTTTGATGGCTCGCACCATCGTGTCCACGTCATCGGGGTGATCGTAGTAATTTGCCTCGAAGATGGGGGCATCCAATGGGTTCGCACTGCGCAAGCTGATTCTCCCCTTGCTTTTCGGCCTGAGCACGACTGGCACGATGCTGAACCCGTCGAAGCCGAGGTATTCCTCGAAGACGTCCTTGAAGAACTCGTCGGAGAGTCCTAGCAAGCCTCTCCAGCCTCCGGAGATGTCGCCGGTCAACGAGCTGATCCCCAGGACCAGTTCAACGTCCGGTTCCTCCAGCGCTGCTTGGCCGGCCAGCCGATTGGAGTTCAGGATGTACCCGGGCTCCACTCTTAGAGAGGTCACGTTGGGGACTCGACCTGCGATGATGGGATCGATCGTTCGTTGAGCATCGACGGCTCCCTTTTACCGTAGAAACGCGGTATGGGACTTACCGGATGGGGACCATCCCCAAGCATTCGGGGAGTTCCGGAGGTTGAAGCTTCTGCCGGACTGAGGACTGCGTTCGCGCGCGTGCAGGTCCCGCTGGGTGTTGACGAAGGCGATCCCGTCGGCACCTCCGGCGGAAGTGAAGGGTCCCAGACCCTTGAACAGGTAGTCGATGGTGTTCAGCGGGTTCGAGATGAGTCTGGGCTCCACTATGGTGACGCTCTCGTTCACCAGAAAGGTCAGGGCCGACATGCTCACGTGGTCCTGCAGGTTGTAGCCCACTGGAAGGTCCTCGAGGACCCTCACGCCCAGGTCCTCCAGGTGCTTGCGGGGCCCGACGCCTGCCAGCATCAAAAGCTGCGGCGAACTCAGGGCACCTGCGTCACAGCAACGGCGAAAGTAGGTTATCGATTAAATCTCTCCACGCGAGTGTGATATAACTCCGATGAAAGTTGCATCCCTCGATCGCTCAAGGTCGCGTGAAATACGTAAACTCGCGCGCGTCTAACGCCACCGCGAATTAGCATAAGTATTTTTCGGATGTACGCCGACGACGACGCGTTGGATAACACCTGGATGCTTTCCCCCGACCGAAGGTTTCGGTGGGGGTCCTGGAAATCGCGCGACTCCCCGGGATACAGGGACGAAAGAACGTACCTGCGGAGAGTATGACCTCCTTCCTGGCCCTGACGGAGAACCTGCGGCCATTCTTCAGGAACTCTACCCCGGTGGCTCTTCGCGTTTGGGGGTCGATGTTGAGTTTCACGACCCGCGAGAATTTCGAGAGATGGAAATTCTCCCGGTTCCGTATTGGTCGTAAGAACGCCTTGTTCGCACTGACCCTACGACCATTGCGCAGATTCACGTGGGCCTTCGAGAAGCCGACGACCCGGTCGCTGTTGTAGTCCACCACGTCGTAGCCCAATTCGAGTCCGGCTTCCAGAAACGGCTCCCGAAGGCTCGACTCGTACGGCGCGGTAGTCACGTCCAAATATCCTCCGACTCCGTGAAACCTGCAAGATCAGCATCCAAGGTCACCCAGGTTCGCTCGAGGATTCAATCTTTCTCAAACGCCTCTCTTCTGTCGCGTAGTTGAATTTCGCGTGATTGCCGACACATAAATTCTAAATAATGGCTCATCGAGGGAGGAAGAGGGAGAGAGAGAGAGAGAGAGAGAGAGAGAGAGAGAGAGAGAGAGAGAGAATTTCAACACTGGAAAATCATTATAATATTCATATTAGATGTTACCCTCCTTGGACCACTTCCAAATTTCTCTTTCATTTTTGCGTAATCCCGATGGCAAGCAGAAGGAATATGTTTTGAAAGTGATGCGAAGTTTTTTTCCACAAAGGATAAATCGATCGGAATTTATCCGAGAGATCTTTCGCAACGAGTAGGAATGCCCGCGACGATAATCATAATAATAGCGGCGATGATGGTACACCGTTCTGCGTGGAACTCCCGTGTCGATTACAGAAACTCTTGATTTAGTTTGCGAGGAGGACCTTCGTCCAATTAGCTTCTCGCGAATCGAAGAATGAGGTCGTAAATGCAAAAACTGTTAATTTGCAAAGTCGAGACGCGGCGGAACGCGACCTTCGACCAGTTACGGTTTTTTCCTCGTGGCTTTACGGCCCCCCTGCGTTTTTTACCTAAGATCCTGCTCGGACAATTTGCTATTTTCGGACTTGATAAAATATGGCAGAACGTCCCGGTAGCTCCAGCCGGGATTCCCCTGGGCCGCCCACTCGTCGTAATCCGCCGGGGTACCCCTGGAGTAGATCATGAAGTTCACCACGGAACTTCCTCCCACGGCTTTGCCGCGGGCCCAGTTGCAGCGGCCGCCCGTCATCGACAGGCAGTAACCACCGCGACCTTGAGCATCCTTAGGGCTGGGCTCGGACTTGTAGCCCCAGTTGTAGTCGGTGATGTGAAGCACCGGAGCTATCAGCGGCACGTCCGTCAGGTAAATCTCGTCCTTGCCAGCCTCCAACAGCAGGACCTTCCAACGGGGGTTCTCCGTCAGACGATTCGTCAGCACGCAACCCCCGGATCCCGCGCCCACCACGATGAAGTCGTACTCCTTGTTCATGAAGAGCAGGTCGTTCACTCGGTCGCTCGGCTCCGGGAACCCGGAGAAAAAATTGTAAATCGTTTCCAGGATGCCGACTGGCAAAACGCACTGCGACGTCCTCGCCAGCAGCAAGATGGACGCCAACGTGTACAGCCACATTTTCGCGCTGGCGAACAAAACGAGCTTAAAGAGGAAGAAACCACCAAGCCGCACACGTACAACACGAAGACGCGCTCGCTCGTTCACTCGCTCACCGAAAAAAGAGCAGGGAGGTCTCCAGCGAGTTTCGGTTTTTCACGGCCTGAGACTCCGTTGGATGCTCGATGTCCTTCTTAGAGTTAATGGCACTCGCGGGACTTTTCGCGGAAATCCCTGGTAAGTTGCAGCAGCCTCTTATGGCGTTAGCTCCCATAGCAACTATTTGGAATGGACATTTTTTCCCGGTGGGTAGCAGCGGTGACGCCAATTGCGTGCAACGAGAATACCAAATGAGACCGGCGGGGCCTTCCGGTCGAATTATTCGGCGGAGAACTTGACCGTAGCATTGCGCGCCGGCGAATCAGCGCCGGTGGAGGGAAAACCACAGGGGTACCGATGGAATTCGAGTCAGTCCAAATCGGACGACGTCAATGTCAAGGACGAAGCGTCCACCAGCTCACGTTTGTCACGCCCCTCGATGGGAGAGTTCATTCCTCTCTCTCTCTTTCTCTCTTTCTCGCTCTGTCTGTCTAGTCTATCTCGGTGCTGCTCGGAATTGTCGAGGGTGGTTCTCCCGTGTAAGACCGGAGAATACCAGGGGATGACGGGGAAGAGGGCGTGGATAGGACGACACCCTGTCGATTAACCACCTCGGTAGCTTAACTCGCGTTGCCGAAGGTGCTCGCGTGTTGTGCGGGTAGCACAGCGGCCGATCGAAGACTGAGAATCGAAGCAGAGACGATAAGCTGCAGGAACATCGCCGGGCCCCATGGACGACCAAGGTCAGGTTTTCATCAAGCGAACGAACCACACCACCACCATCCGAAGCTCTCGAGCGGACCGAACGGGCCAAACGGGCCGGTTTCTGCCTCTGTGAAATTGCATCCAGCCACCTGGTTTCATTACGCAATTAGCGAACGACACCCAATGCCTAACGCAAGATCTGCCTTGGATCGACGAGAGTGGCGATCGTTTGCCTCGTGATCGACAATTACGTCATCGAGAAACTTGCCGATCAATTAGAACGCCCACTGCCCATTGCCGCTTGATTTTTCATCTTCGGGCGGCCCTCGAGACCTACGGAAAATCAATAAAATCCTCGGCAATAATCTCCTGTACCTCGTCTTCCTCCTTGATCGACCGGAAGAGAGTTTTTTTTTTATCGTTCTTATCGTTCCCTCTGGTAATTTATGCGTTGAGCGTGCGACTGATGTTGCGCGCGTTTAGGAGCGCGGAGGACGGTAGGTCCTTCTTCGCGGAGATTTCAACGCCCGCGCAAGACGCATCTCTTTTTCTCTCATAATTGATAACGATTGAGCCGTCGAGCCTGCGAGATGCGAGAAGACCCGTTGACCTACATGAGCGATTGCGAAATTTTTCACGTATAACCATCTTACATTTTAACTTTAAGTTAAAGTGGACTCGAGATACTGCAGTTGCATAACAATGCGTTACGCGTGCGACTACGAGCTGAATAAATTTCGCGTGCGCGAGGTAGAAGGATTATTAAAAACAGAGTACACACCTTGTTCCTTTTTTAATTTCGCAAGGTTCTTCTATTGGGATAGGTCGCCCTTGGAAATAGTCGATTGTCAATGCTACGCTGTTAATTAAATATTTTCTCAAGCAATGTCAGCCTTTTAGGCGGAGAGCATATTTGAATATGATCAATGGAGTTTCGAAACTCGATAGTCGAGAGAGTCGAACTCGAAAATGACTACGAAATGGTATAGTGGCTGTACAGTGTATAAAATGCTTTAATCTTATATTTTGTAGCTTGTAAACTTTATAATCATGTTGTGTTTATCTGACATTCAGAGCACTGACAGATCATAACTTCTCACATGGCTGAATATCTTTTTTACCAAAGTTTCATTCATATTTAATTCCTTTCAGTTTTTTAATTCAGTCAATGTTTCTTTCCATCTGACATTTCTTTCAAGTGTCAAATAAGAATGGACTTCGAGAGTCCGGATGTTGAAAAAGAATTTCCTGGCTTGTACGCGTCAGAATCAGCGAAGAAGAGTAACGAAAGTGATTGTACGTAATTCTATTTACAATCATTCATTTTTTCATTCAAACAAATCCTCTTAGAGGTTATGTGGCTAACCGGATTTAGACAGTTGTAACGTTATTTATGCAGTTAAAGATTTATAATAGAAAGTAGTGATGATACCTATATAAAATTTCTTGATAATTTCAATTAGGTTTTAAGGTGATCAATGATTTCTTTCCATATTTTGCAGTTAGCGATGAGGGTGGACATGACAAGCATTCCAAAAAAGAGCTTTTGAGTGGGAAACGTAAGGAAAAAAAGGATCGTAAGGACAGAGGATATGCAGCTTTAGAGGGTGAAAGTTCACCGGATGAAGATCAAGAAACAAAGTAAGATTAAATTTTCTTTTAATCGACAATTAATCAACAGGTTCTTATACAATTTAATTTACAGAAGTCCTTCTAAATTAAAAAAAAGTAAAGCCTTTAAATTTCCCTCAAAAAAAGAAAAAAGAGAAAAATCCAGGGATAAAGAAGGAAAAGAAAAAGAAACTGAAAAAGAGAAGGATAAGAAAAAAAAAGATAAAGAAGATAAGGAAATAGATAAAGAAAAGAAGAGTAAAGATAAAGACAAAGAAAAATCTAAAATAAAATTAAAGGACCGAAAAAAAGCTAAACATGGGGAAGATGGTTTGGATATTGGTGGTAAGAGTCTCATAACTTTAAATGATGTATTTCTTCATTGAGGAGTGTGTTAAGTGCTTATTTGTTTTATGTAATATAAACACTTCAGAAGAGCAACCAATCTTTGGAGTTAGTTTGCATATGGCAATTGAAAGAAGTAGATGTCACGATGGTGTTGAACTTCCATTAGTTGTACGGGATTGTATTGATTATGTTGAAGAATATGGTATGAATATTGAAGGATTGTATAAAGTTCCCGGAATAAAATCAAAAGTTCAGCACTTAAAGAAATTATATAATCAACGCGAGGCTGTGAATTTATCAGAATTTGAACCTACGGTAGCTACAAGTCTATTAATTCTTTTCTTGAGGTCAGTGTACACATTTTACATACAATTAATAATCAGAGTACACGTATACAGCAATTCTTTATATTAAACAGAGAATTACCAGAGCCTATATTAGAGAATAGTGAAATTATATCAAGGTTTGAACAGGCAGCTTCAACCAAAGAAGTAGCTCAACGCGAATCACAGTTAGTATATCTTACGCAGCAATTACCATTGTGTAATAGAACGTTACTCGCGTGGGTCATTTTACATTTGGATCATGTAACTGCGCGAGTAAGTTTTTCATTTCTAATAAACATCATATAGTCGCAGGTTTCTCTCATATTATACATAATAAATATGCATTTATTTTTAGGAAAAAACAACAAAGATGAACGCGCAAACAATTTCAATGACTTTGAGTCCTGTTCTGCAAATGAGCCATAGACTATTATCAGCACTATTATTTCATTGTAAAGCACTTTTCCCAGATACTCAACTAACGAAATATGTACCACCACTTTCGGCTGGTTGCATTAATTTACCTGATACAGTAGAAAGCATAAGTGCAGAATTAGCTAAGCAAGAATCTCTACTTTCGCAAATCCACATGCAAATGAACGCTGGATTTGTCACCAAGTCAAAAGAAGAAGAGTTATGGGAAGTACAGCGTATGATAACGCAACTAAAAGTGGGTTCAATTTATATTTGTTAATAGAGACTCTTTTGCAACGTAGTGTATGATTTAAAAAGGAGGAAAATAAAACACATTTTCTATTTCAGAGAAAATATAAAACAGTTCGAAAATTGGAAGGTTCGATACAAAAAAGTTTAGATGAAGAAGTAAAGTCAAATGATGAAGTAGATGCGACTCAGCAAAAAAAAGTTTTGGAAGACGAGCAATTGAAAAATGAAAACTTGGCTGTGAGAAAAGTAAATCAAACCTATAATTTAGAAAATGATACTAAAGAGAAGCATTCGACATTACCAGGATCAAAAACTGGTAGTTTAGAAAAGAAAGTTTCTCAAGAGAAAGAAACGGTAGACTCATCTGAAATCTCATCAGTTTCTCCCGACATGAATGAGCAACAGGAGTCCAATGGAACAGCACTGAAGAAAGATAAATCCAGTAAAGCCTTGACTTTTATTGTGATATGTATATTGTTTACAGTAAAATGGAATTACTAATGAAAATGTATTGCAGATTCGCAAATAGAGGACGATATTATAGATAGATTAAGAGAGAGTTTAATTTATGAAGAGCTATTAAGTATGCAGGCATTACTAAAATCACGTATCACTCAGGAAAAGAACGAAATAAAACATTTGTTGGAAAAACTCGCGGAACGTGGACCAGAGAAAAAGAAACCGAAAGAAAGAGTTTATTCTCCGAACGAAGCGGAAATGACGGCAATGATTCAATTAGCCAAGGAAAATCAATTGCTCGAGGTAATGTGCTGCTAAACGCGATAAAATATTAAAAATTGAGTAATCGTTATTATTATATTATCAAATTGATTTTTAGAAAAAAATGACAACATTGATACGTAGTATCATCGAGGAAAAAGATGCCTGTGTTGAATTACGAGTTCAATTAGCAGTTTATCAAATGATGGCTAAAACCTGACCACTGAACAATAAATAATTGAATAAAAATAACTGTTACAATGATCATAAATATATGCTATGGATATATATACTCTAACATTACGTTTTGCACAATATGGACATATATAGTTTATATGACATGTTATCATTTCCATGTATAGTCCATAAATGGATTTTGCCCCATCACTAAATAAAAATAGAATTTATTATATCTAAAGGAACACATGTACTCCTTTAATTTATACTCTATTTCTTATCGTTTCGATTTGAATGATTTTTTAATTAATGAGACACCACTGACTGGTGAGATGAAGACAAGCATGTATTAGCACATCTGTGTAATACCAAGTTTTGAGTGCGTTCTAGTTTTTCGTATTAGTTTATGAAAAAAAAAGCGCGAGCTATAAAAAATGATTTTCCCAAAGACGAAAGAATGAATTCATAAATTTAATAAATCGAATGGACTGTCGAAGAAGCATTTTGTTCGGTGATTCACGTTGTAGCCCAGTAGCGCCACCACCAGAACTAAAAATTTAAAATTTGAAGCTTGCCTCACTAACGGTTGTTTTAGGAGTGCAGTTTTTCTCCCTGTTATTCCGAGTGTGATTGTTTTGTAAGAATTTCGTCAAATAGTAGTTGAATAAAAATTCTGCATACATCGACTGGAAGATCTAAGTACAATCTTTTCTAAATGAGTGCATTTGGGATTATCTGAGGATTGTGTCAACTGCATAAATATCGTGTTATTAACTGTCATTTGATGTAACGCTACGGGGTATCATAGCTGGTGAAGCCTGTGAATAATTTGTCATGGTTTTCAATAAAAGGGATATAACTAAAGCTTCTTCACCCAATAAGGTGAAACGTCTAAATCGAAAACCAGTAATTGGTTTAAAGCCTAGCACAAGTGGCAGTACAACTAGTCAGGAAAATGGTTCGCAAAACATTAAAGTTATTGTTCGAGTGCGTCCACATAATGATACAGAGACGCAAAATAATCACAAGACCGTTATTAAAGTTGTCGACGATAGAATGCTTATCTTCGACCCTAAAGAAGAAGAGAACCCATTCTTTTACCAGGGAGTCGCACAAAAAACGCGAGATTTGCTTAAAAAACAAAATAAAGATTTACAATTCATCTTTGATAAAGTATTCGATGCATCAGCAACAAATAACGATGTTTTCGATGGTAGCACGAAATTTTTAATTACCAGTCTTTTAGAAGGCTACAATTGTTCTGTTTTTGCTTATGGAGCTACAGGAGCTGGAAAAACACACACGATGCTTGGAACTTCTGGTGATCCTGGTATAACGTATCGAACTGTTGCTGAGTTGTATGCACAAATCGAATGTCAAAGTGAACATAAAGATTTTAATTTAGGTGTAACTTATTTAGAGATTTATAATGAAAATGTTTATGATTTACTACAAAAATCTGCTCCACTACATTTACGGGAAGATGATAGATGTGGTGTAATTGTTGCTGGATTAAAAGTTATTACAATTAAAAATGCTGAAGAACTTTTAGGATTACTGGCTAGAGGAAATAGAAATCGTACACAGCACCCAACAGATGCTAATCAAGAGAGCAGTAGAAGCCATGCAGTATTTCAAGTTTATATAAAAATTAATAATAAATTAGATGGACAAATTAAACAAGTCAAATTATCCATGATAGATCTTGCTGGTTCTGAAAGAGGATCTGCCACTGGATGTAAAGGGGCAAGATTTAAAGAGGGAGCTAATATCAATAAATCTTTATTAGCTCTTGGGAATTGTATTAATAAGTTAGCAGATGGTGTTAAGCATATACCTTACAGAGATTCTAAATTGACTCGTCTGCTAAAAGATTCTTTAGGTGGTAATTGCCAAACAATTATGATTGCTAATGTAGCACCTACAAACTTTAGCTATGAAGATACATATAATACATTAAAGTATGCAGATAGAGCTAAGAAAATCAAGACTCATATCAAGAAAAACATTTTATCATGTGAAATGCATGTTACCGGCTATATTAAAATGGTTGAAGAACAGAAAAAAGAAATAAACTTACTAAAACAAAAACTGCTAGCTTTCGAAAATGGTACAATACAGTCTGAACCAAAAGAAATTGAAAATGAGGAGAATAATAAACGTATAACTGAATTTATTAATAAATTAATTGAATTGTTGGAAAAGAAACGAGTGTTAAATGAAAAGATGCTGTCATTAGAGAGTTCAGATAAAATTTTGTGTTGTAGAATGCAGTATAAAAAAGCTGCTGATGAAAGGTTGCATAACTTAACAGCAGCAATTTGTGAATTGCAGGAGGAACAAAATGCTAGTGGTAAAAACAGGCTTAATAAATCATTACATTATTTCAAGAGACAAAGGGATGCATTAAAAATTCAAATGAAATCAATTTGGGATGAACTCCGTAAAGTTGAAGTAGACATACAAAGACTAAATGTAGAAATTAAGAATGAAAAATTGAATGAAAAACTGAATGAAAAGTTGTCTGACAAAACTAATTTATATACGTGTGAAATTGATAAATGTAGAATGCAACAACAATTTGAACACACAAAAAAAGTTAGTAGCTTGCAACAGTGTGAGATGCAGTCACTATATACAATGATAAAAATGATGAGTACAACATTGCAAAATTATTATAATACAATGATGGGTCTTGGTTCAATGACAGAATCTCTGAGACAAGAATTTAAGCAATTGATTAAAATGTTGGAAGGAGTAAGAAATATTAAATGGTCAGATTTAGAAATGTCTGATCATGAAGATTTTTATAATTTAACTTATTTAAGTACTGAACAATTGTTGGATCCAATTAATAATGAAATGCCATTAACACTAGTGAATGCTGATGATATTATAACAAATGGATCAAGTACAGTTACAAATGGATCTTCTGTGGAAGAAACCAAATCATATGATATTCAAAATACAACTATTACAAAGATAGAAAAATCAGAAACCTTAGATGATATTATTGAAAAAAACGAAAATAAAGATTTGAATAGTACTTTTAGTTTGCAAGAAAGACCTAGGAAGAGGCCATTATTAGATAAGAACAATGGTTCAAGATCACCAGCAAAAGTAGCAAAGAAAATGGCAAAGCAAAGAAGCGCTTCGCAATTAATAGATATTGAAAAGGAAAATAAAGATATTCAGAAAAGCTCAGTAATGAGTGCTAAAAGTATTGCAATTCTGAATAAAATAAGATCTGAAAAATTAAAATTAGGAACTTTAGTAACAAAGGACGAAGTCAATAATGACAGTTCAGATTCTGGACTAAAATCGATACGCGGTAAGGAAAGACGTGGACTTATGACCACACATCCATATCAAAAACCAAATGGGAAGACAAAGTAAGTATGAGTAGACACTATGATAAAAAATTAAACATTCATTTGATTTGACAGTAAATTCAAATAAACATGCTCCATGATATTCATTTTTAGAGCCTTGGAGTATAATTTAAATTCTAGCACTAATTGCAATTCTTCAGATATACTATAATATATTCTGGAATTGCGCTTATGTCTTACAAGTATGAATATATAGAGTGATTCAGATACTAATCTTTTTGCCTGAATGCTATTAATTTAATATAAAATCAATCTGCTATTCGTATATTTTATTGTGATGTAATAATTTATTAATTTGTTAAATTATAGGTTTACTCCAGCTTTACCCTCGTCTAGAGTTCCATGGTAAATAGAGATAGAATAAAAAACACAGTGTAAAAAAGTGTTATAGATATGAATTAATGTACTAACGTGTGGTATTTAATTCGCTAAAAATATAAACGTTTCGTGATAGTTATATTAATATATAATTTCTACTTCAAATCTCGCTGTTTATATATATATATACTAGATTTGGGATAGAATTAATGAATAATAAACTTGAACCAATTTATTTGCGTTGTATTGTTTTATAGTAATATAAGATTTCGTGTATTAAGGTAAAATTCATTTTTATAGAGATATAGTTAAAGAAATCCGATTAAAAATAAAAATGCGTATATATAAATATATATTATTTAAATATAGAGAAGTTTTTACTTAAGATAATGAAAACTGCATTTTAGATGTGACTACTATGCATTGAAGATATTGGATATGCATAATTTAAAATTGATAGTGTGTCTGTTTGAGGTGTACAGACACACATTTTTCAAGTACTCTGAAAAATAATGATAATAGTCAAGTATGGTAGTCATAGAAGAAAAGCAATTACCAATAAAACCTTATTTTAATAAAAACCTTGTAACTTTATAAAACTTAACTTTTTTTTATGTGCCCATTATATATTTATTTTGATATTTTTTATATAAAATTGACCTTTTTGTTGTTATTTAAAATATGTTGCAATAATTAAATCGACTATCACGAAATGAAAAATTAATAATAAACAGATGTCTTTTTGTGTATTATCTGTACATATTTGTTATATTCAATTAAAGAGAAGATATTTATGTATCTATGATGCTGTCTTACATTTTTCAGAAGACGAATTAAGCAGTATACTCTATTTAAACTGGAACATATGGATGTATCTTACTTATAATATTTTAATAAAATGGATTTTATATAGGACAACATTATTTCAGCAACATCATTAAAATGAGTAGTAATATTGTTCTATTTCTGATTAAACTTGTAAAGATTTTGTTTCTTTAATAAATTAAAAACTATAATATGAATTTGTGGATGTCTCGAAACTGCGTTGATAGGTTTAATGAAACTTTTATGTTTAATAAAGAACTTACAAGTATTTGTTTCATGTATGATACACTTTATTCAGTTCCATTATTTGATCTTCTAAGATATAAAAAGTTTTTAACAGCTTCTTTATATTTAGTAACTGAATATTCGTCTTCTCCATTATTTATAAGATCCGAAACTGCAATTTTATATTCAGTGACATGAGGAATATCTTCATAATCAAAGTCAGTAGGCGGTGTTGGCCATTTATATACGGTCACCAAATTTTTACGACTGACGCTTTTATCCCAGTCGAAAAATTCCATATCTGCTTCTGACTTTTCAGCTTCCCAAGGCTCCACTCGCTAATAATGTAAAATTATATCAATATAATCAATATATATTATAATAAAAATATTTTTTATGTAAGATAGTAATATTTTTTAAAATAAATACCCATGATTCATTATAAACAGCTGTAAGGATGTATTCTATATATTCTAAATTTTGTTTTCTAAGAGGACATCTATCAGCTGTAATAGTTATGAGGTCCGTTTCTGAATTGTATCTATTACCTAGTAATCTTAGTAATTTATCTTTTGCATGATAATCTAACTTCAAGGATGACAATTTTACTCGTAAGGTGACAATTCTTGAAAGTGGTTCTCGTATTGTAGGTGAAGAATAACAGTAATCTGAAGAAATAATTTCAACTGGGAAGTGTTCTCTTTGCTTTTTTTCAGTCTCAAGACCTTCTGGCCATTTTGTACAAAATTTCTTTATAGCTTCACAGTGCCTTTTTACAGCAGGTGGTGTAAGATGCAAGAAATTTGGTATTTTCATAAGTTCTGCATTTGCAAATTTATCTGGTACAGGGGTGTTTTCAGAGAAGCCCTGCCGTACGGGAAGTGGTACTGAAGCAGGATGGAAAGTACGTGGTCCTGGCCATACTGATGGCCAATCCTGGTCCGTTTGCATTTGCATATACCTTGGTGGTGATACAAGTATACGGTGTTTCTTCATTTTTACCGATTCTACTTTCTTTTTCTTTATTTGAAATACACGAAATGAATCTATAAGATCAACGAATCATTTCTTAATTAAATTCTGCATTATGTAACTTATATATTACAATTCTTATTTATGCAAGGTTGATTGAAAAGTTAAATAAATAACTTGCTACATACTTAGTCATATAGAAATTTAAAAAGAAAAATTACCATCATCTGAAGTAGAAGAACTAGTAGAAGAGAGTACAATCTTTAAATTATGTGGCTTTGAAAATATTGAAAGAAGTAGTGTTCTTCTGTTTCGAAAAATATTAATCGCCATATTTCTTATGATATTTTTCTCCCTTTTAAAAAAATTCCTTCCTTACATTCAATTAATTCATTTTTTCATACTAATCTTAAAAATTAAACTTAAATATAACCTCACTTTTGGTAACTAAAGTAAAACCGAAATGTTCCGAAATTTGTCGAACATGTCCGATAAATTTAAAAGCTTTCCTACTCCAATTCGACGAAGACTACTAATGAATGGAGAACGAAAAGAATACACATGCACAATGTTTTGATAGTATTCAACATTAGACACAAGTCGATTTATTTTACACGGTGACGTTTTCAACATCATCTGCTACAGTAATGGCGTCTCCTCGCCCAAAATCTCCGCGCGGACCAATTTCTGCTAAGAAAGATGAGAAAGAAGAGAGTTTTTGGGATAAAATTGGAACTTTAGGTCGTAAAAAACGCATAAAGGAAGGTAATGATAAGTCATTTTATATTCGTTATAACCTTATTTTCTGTCATTCAATTTCTATATAAATCCTGTCCTTATAAGGAGCGGATCTCTACCTTTACTACTGTAAATATTGCTTTTATCCTCTTTTAAGAATTTTCTTTTGAGAATCTTATATTTCATTTGATTAATTCATTTTTTTATACTCGCATATCGAAATTATAAAAAGAATACGTAAACAATTTTGAGTAAATGGATCATTTTTGTTTTTAGTACAAGAAGTAGAAGAAGAAGGTAAATATGCCATTGATTCACCTGGATATGCAGCAAATTTGGAAATGCCACCAGAGGAATATGCACTTGAAGAGAATGAAGAACGTTCTATGATTGAACCAAGATCATTAGATGATCCAAAGCTACAAGAATTAATATTTGTCCTGATTGAGTGGATCAATGATGAGTTAGCTGATCAACGTATCATTGTCAAAGATATTACAGAAGATTTATACGATGGACAAGTTTTACAAAAATTACTAGGTTTGTTTTTTATTGATTCTTTTAGGATTATTAGTAAAAGTATGCATTTCTAGTAAAGTGTATTATTTGCACAGAAAAATTAACTGGAGAGAAATTGGATGTACCAGAAGTTACACAGTCGGAAGAAGGACAAAAGCAAAAGCTTGATGTTGTTTTAAGAGCAGCCAATCGTGTACTAGGCAAATATCCACCTTATAAGTGGAGTGTAGAATCAGTTCATACTAAAAATATTGTTGCTATTTTACACTTATTAGTAAGTTTAGCGCGACAATTTCGCGCACCTGTCAGATTACCTGAAAGAGTCGCTGTGCAAGTCGTGATTGTAAGAAAAAAAGATGGGCAATTAATTCACAGAACAGTGCGTGAAGAATTGACCTCAACTTATGATGATCTTGGAATGCGTTGCGAACGCGATGCATTTGATACTTTATTCGATCACGCTCCTGATAAATTAGCAGTTGTGAAGAAGGTAAGTAGCAAAGAAAGTAAAGTAAGGACATAATCAATCCTATTTGATTGATATTTTATACTCTGATCATTATTTTCAGTCTTTGATAACATTCGTGAATAAGCACTTGAGTAAAGTTCACTTAGAAGTGACTGACCTGGACACACAATTTCATGATGGTGTTTTCCTTACCCTTCTATTAGGGCTTCTTGAAGGATTTTTTGTTCCTTTGGGTAGTTTTCACTTGACACCCAAGACCCATGATCAAAAAGTTCATAATGTTTCATTTGCATTTGACATGATGCAAGATATTGGACTTCCAAAGCCTAAAGCAAGACCAGAAGGTTAATATGAATGAAAAATCCTAATGAATTCATATATAAATGCGTGCATGCTTGTACTAATAGCTTTATGATTTCAGATATCGTTAATCTAGACTTGAAGTCTACTCTTCGCGTTCTTTACAATTTATTTACCAAGTATAAAGGAATGAATTGAACATCTTAAGATGTAGCATTATGAAGGAAAGAAGCATCGTGTTCTAAATCATTTGAAACTTATGAAAAATAACATTTAACGCGAAGGAATATTAACCAAAGAAAAGATCTGTCGCGTGAAAAAGCTTCCATGGGTTCTAAACTGCCATTAGATGTAATAAGCAAGTAGTATACCGCAATAATCAGCTTGATATCTGTGCAGCTTAATATTCTTTCAGATATTGACTAGATTATTAACGTGCCTTAACAAGAATTTTACCTGAAATGTATCTTTTATTTTTTTTTATATATATAATATTATTATTCTATTAATAAATGTATTGTAAAAAAGTTTTTAAACAATATGTAATCTATTTATCGTAATTTTTATATATTTGTTGATAATCCAAATAAAGCATATAATTAACAAATCTTTTGTTAAAGATTTTTTTAAAACCTTCCATAAAAATGTACGAGTTTCACGAGTGGCGCCGAATGGAAGTACATGAGCGTAAATTTTGTCAAAAACTTGCACAACCACCAAACCAGTCATGATTATTAATTCACAGAGAAACTCGATTTGATTATAGAGCTGTTTTCCACTTAAGGCATCAGCGATTCGCTAACCACTTTTCATCACGCGATGCTGAAAAGAGTTTAGAATTTGACGTTCCTACAACATCATTGATAAACATATCATTTCCGTCCGTCGAGTATTCTGTTACGGTTCGTCCAGAGGTTCTCGATAAAAAACTTAATCTTCTAATTCGAGGACTGTAATCCAATAATCTCAACCAGCTATTTATCGTACCCTTTGATTTCTTCCCTGAAGTACTTTCCGCAAAAGTTCCCGAGCATTTTCCGCCCGAGATTTTCGCAATCGTATAATTTTTGCCGATGAGCTTGCAATTTCTACGGCTGGTCGCGCGTGTCGTTGACTTTGGAACGTTCCTCGATACCAATTGGCCTTGAATTACCCATATTACTCTCAGCTGGATTTCTTCGAGTTTCCACGAGAAAGTTCAAGCCGAGCGAGCCTGATTCAAGTTTAATTGAAAATAGGAAAATGGCAGATGAAATGCAAAAGTACTGGTCTTACGTGCGTTTAGTGAAAAGACTGCTCGCATGGTCTGGATTGTCCTCGACCATAAGGGACCTGAACAATCTCCATACGTATTCACCAATTTTTATTATAGTCACCTGTACCATCATGGCCCTGGCCTGTACAAATTTCTGTCGTCAGAATTACACGAATCTCGACCTTTTCACGAAGGGCGTTACCTACATGGGAAGTGTAACTACCGTCATTCTCAAGGTAAATTGGACATTGCGAGGATCGGGTTTCCGCGTCCATCTCAACGACCTTGACTACCACAACCGCAGTAACTTAACGCAAAGACCTTCGCGTACCCGAGAACATCGCGCGATGTTTCGTGACGCAAACCTGACTGTTGCACCTACTGATTTTCAGGCGGTAATCTTCTTTCTCTGCCGAGACCGCATCAAGACCTTGAACGGCAACCTGGAGGAGCTCTTCGAGGTAGCCAAAAGGAAGGAAAGCCTGAGACCGGCTCTTCTTCAACTTCTGCGCCACTTCTATTGCCCCTGCTACTTCTTCGCCCTTATCCTCACGCTTCTCTTCCTCCTCTATTCGTTCCTACCGCTGATCTTCATCGGCATTCAAGCGTCGAAGAACATCGAGCAGAAAAAATGCATCTTACCTTACCCCTCGCAATTCCCATGGTCGATAGAGGGTTGCGGCTGGTTCTACCAGCTGCACTTTGCCTTCGAGTTCTTCAGCGGTTGGTTCGTCTCCTACGTCTCTGCCGGGGTTGACGTTCTGTTCGGCTACTACGTGCTGAGGATCTGCTTCGTCCTCAGAGCCATGTCCAAGGACCTGGAGGACGAACATTGCAACGACGATCTCATGCGGGGTGTCCTCGCCAAGCACAAGAGGCTACTCTACTGTTGCAAAATTTTGCAAAGCATCTACGGCCCCATTGTCTTTTGGATGGCGCTCACGAGTGCCTTTCAACTGTGCGCTCTGATCTTTCAACTCTTTCAGGTAGAGCCCCCGGACCTTCCGGGTGAGAAACGCAAATTGATTTACGCGCCGACGAGGAGGCGAGCTCGTCGTTTCCACTGAAAAAAGTAATCGCGTTTCCTTCCGCAGACGAAACTGACGGTGGGCAAAGTGCTGCAGTTTGTGTGCTACGCGATCACAAAATTAGCTCAGACGTTCATGTACTCTTGGTACGGTACTCTGCTAACCATGGAGGTTTGTAATATCGATTGGATCTCTTTTCGTTCCGCCCCTTCCCTCTCGACTGATCGGCCATTTCCCATCAGAGCGAAAAATTTCAACAGTCGGCGTACTCCAGTCGCTGGTACCTCGTGGCCTACAAACCTTTCAGCCAAGGAGTCCTGCTGATACTGAGGCAGAGACCGATCAGGTTCACCGCTGTTAAATTCTTCCCCATATCGGTCGACCTTTTCCTAGGGGTGATTATCGATGAGCGAAGAGACTCGATGATCGTTCACTGATCTCCGTTGTTCTTTCAGATCCTGAACACCACGATATCCTACTTCTTCTTGCTGCGGACGATGGACGATGCCAAATGATTCGTCCTTGGCTCCCCTTGAAGTGCGCCCTCCCTCCCTCTCCCCTCTCACCTATTTACGTACGATGGAGCATGCATCAGCGATTGAACTTTTGTATTCGAGGAGTAGAAGCAGCAGAAGCAACAGCAGCAGCAGCAGCAGCCAATCGGTCACGAAACGTCACATCCAAATCGATTTCCCCCCTGTTCGTGGAGATTCGACGATCCAGCCGAAATTACGTGAGACACAAACGTCAGGAGCAAGAGCAGTCGAGCCAACGTGGACGAGAAACGGAGAAAGCAAATTCCTCCACGGCGCACGCGGACAAATCTGAGCGAACGACGAGCATGATTCATGTTGTCGAGACGAATGCCAATACCTATACCAATACCACAGACCCAACGATTTCCGTGAGCACACGAATTACTGTCAAACCCCTGGAACTTTTGTCCACGAGCCATTCCGCGATGTTTCCCAATAAAGATCTAGCAAAACCGACGGCTCGATTTCTTATTTGCTCCTCCCTTCGAGCATCACCACCTGGAGGAACTTCCGCTTCTTCGTGGGGGGGAGGTTGAAGTTCGAATCGCGCATGAGTCGTTTAGAGTCGCGAGAAATTCCACCCCCCGATGGCCAAGGAAATTGCCGATCAATTTGAGAAAATCACGGGGAACCGATCGGACGGCAGCATCGATTTTCGTGCGGTACAAGAAGAAGGTGTCTCGGAAGGGGGTGGCACTTCGGCGACGCACGAAATCATCCACGATGGACGGGCGATCGCGCCTGGAACGGAAGTACCGTAACTACGAGCGATTTGTCCAGCGCGCACTGTACCTCAGTGGACTGGCGTTGATCACGAAGAACTACAACCGGAAGTTCTTCAGCAGCCACCTACCGATCCTGGCCTCCGTCTTCTGTCTCTCCATGCTCTACGGATTCGTTAACTTTTCTCGCTTGCACATCTCCAATTTGCCTCTGCTCACGAGATGCCTCAGTGTCTTTGGAAGTTACGTGATGACCTTGCTCAAGGTGAAGCTTAAAAAGTCTCGCGTCTTCGTGGGGGTTCTAGCGCTAGAATGGCTGTTTCAGTTGTTCCTGGTCTACGTCTACCGGGAGGACTTCCGGAGAATGGACTCGATCCTCGGTGACCTCTTCGAGGCTTCCTTCTCGAAACCGGAAGTGAAGCCGGTTATGCTGTCCCTCCTCTACAATTTCTATCACCCCGCTTATATGCACGCGGTTCTGGTAACCTCCTTGAGCATCATCTACTTACTGGCGGTACCGTTGGACCTAATCGTGCAGGTGGCGAAGCACGTGAAGAAGAAGAGGTGCTTTTTACCGTATCCGGTTAGTTATCCTTGGGCGATAGAAGGCTGCGGCCTCGTCTATCAGATTCACTATTGGTCCGGATCGATCTCCATATGGTTCACCACCTTCGTCACCATAAGCGTGGACATTCTCTTCGGCTACTACACCCAGCAGATCGCCGCCATCTTGAAGGCCATGAGCTTCGAGATCCAGCAGGTCCACGTCCAGGCGGAGTATTCGGAAAAACTCAAGGACATGATCTCCAGGCACAATAGGTTACTGCGGTGTCGCAATATTCTGCAGGCGATTTATGGACCAATCGTCCTGGGAATGGCGCTCACCAGTGCCATCATCATGTGTGCCCTCATATTTCAAGGTTTCAAGGTGAAGAACGACGATGCTCCTTAATTGTCGAGGGGTGGTGAGAGGGAACCGGGACTGAAAGTTTCTCTTATTTTTAAAACAGACATCGATGACGGTGGTAAAGATCGTCCTCTCCGTCACGTATATGTTCATGAAAATGTCACAGACTTTCATGTACTCGTGGTACGGAACCATCATCACGTTGGAGGTTGGTAACGACGCGCGGTATCGACGTTCGACGTTCAATCTGGTTCACCCTTTGCCTATTGCAGAGCGAGAACTTCAGAATGGCGGTATACAACAGCATGTGGTACAAACTTGGAAGTTCCGCGATGCAGAGGAACATCGTGATTGTACTGCTGCAGAAATCAATAGTTTTGGTAGCTGCGAAATTCTTCAATATCACGGTCGACCTCTTCATCGGGGTAAGACTCTCTCCGGATGTTCGTGCACTTGACGATATCAAACCATGGGAGTAATACGCAAAACGACAAATTGCAGATTCTCAACACCACGATATCCTACTTTTTCTTACTGCAGAGTCTGGACACCCGGTAGGATCCTCTCGGATTCGTCGATCCACCGTGATTGAAAGATTATAGTATATTTTTAAAGAATAAACATAATTTGCGAAAAAATAGCTCGTTTCCTAGAAACACCAAGCGACACTCAAGGTCATTTTCACTGAGAATTCTCTTCATCGGGGAAAAGGAAGAGAGATTTTAGGTACGGGGGATGTTCCAGTACCGGAAGAATTCTTCTTCGTAAGAATCGACGAAAAGTGAGGAACAGAGAGAGAGAGAGAGAGAGAGAGAAAGAGAGAGAGAGAGAGAGAGAGACAGAGAGGGTACGAGGAACAATCGAGGGAAGATTAGTCTAGTTTGAAAAGTCTAAAGATCATCCTCGGCCGATGGTTATTTGCGATTAGGTTTTATGGCAGATGTAGCGACGGCACGCGACGTCGCAATCTACGAGAGTCCGCGGCTGCCTGTTGGTTTCCTCTTTCCGCCCTGCTTTTTTCGCAGTTCTTCGCGAACTCTCCCCGAGTCGAGTGGTGGTGGTGGTCGTCGTCGTCGCCGTCGCGCTCGTTCTCCGCGCTCAGTTCGGTCTCCGGTGAGAGAGTGATGGCACCCGGACCCCAGGAGAAAGAAACCGGAAGTCCTTCCGGTTCCGCGAGGGGCGGGATTTTGTCGATTTACGCCAGGGTCTTCCGGGTGCTGCTGGCCAGGTGGGTGCCGAAGGTCGAGCTCCTGGCCGAGGAGGACCGCGCGAGGGAACTCGACGACCTGGTGCTGCCGAGCAATCGAGATTGGAGGCATCGAGTTTACTACGGCCTCGTCGAGTTGCAGCGAGAACTCGACGCGGAAACTTCAGGCAGAACGTAACTTCACTTTTGGATTATCCGCCGCAGGCTCGTTAATTTTTTCAGCGAGTTTACCCTATTTTTGCAACCCGTTCCCCGAAACGTGTGGGAACGACCACGTAAATTTTTCGATTCGCGATACCCTCTCTCCCCGTAGACAAGGTTCGCTGTCGCACGAGGACCAGAGATCTCAGGTCAGGTTAAGAAGGTGAGGATTTTCGACGATCTGCACAGGATGGACTCCCGGAGGATTTTGAGGGAGGATAAATGGAGGGAGTGGTTGCCGGAGAACCGGAAGTACCCGGTGAGGACGAAGAGGACGTCGAGTCGGGCGTCCGCCGAGTCCCTGACGATCTTCTCGAGGATCGACGGCTCGATGACGGAGGCCTGCATCGAGCCCGGCTGGAGGTTGAACGACATCGTCCTCGCGGCTCGAGTCCTCCGGGGCGCCAACCCCCGGCCGACTTACGCGGACGAGGCAGAGGCCAGGCGAGTCCTCGGTTTGGTCTACGACGTCTTGAGATGTGAGTTCCTCGAAAGCTCCTCAAGACCTCGTCTCTCCCCTCTCCCGACTAACTCGCACCGTTGTCCATCCAGACCGGAAGGTCCTGAGCCACGCCCTGAGCAACGCGCGATTCTGGCAGAGGAACGACGCCCTCAGGGACCAGGAGAGAGTGGTGTGGCTTCTGCTGTACGACCTTCAGGGGAGGAAATTCGCGCGTCTCGGCGACGAGGGCGCCCTGAAGATGCGCGAGGAGATCTTCGAGGTTCCGGAAGTCCCGTCCCTTTTCCCCCGAGCGAACGCAAACACTCTCCCTCTCTCTCTCTCTCTCTCTCGTTTTCTCTCCTTCCAGGCTGCCTCCCTGAAGAAGATCGAGGATGCCCTGCTCCAGAGGAAGACCCGGCTAGCCGCGAGTGTCTCCCGGCTCCGAATCGGCGGCTCGGCCTTGAGTCTCGGTAATCGGCCACTATCCCGAGTTCTTCCCCGGGTTATCCTGGCGCGTTCTCAAAGAATTTTTCCACCCCATTGCGCAGACCAACTGCTGCCGCTGCACCTGAGGAGCGCCGCGGGGGTGACCTGGGGAGAAACGGCGGCGCTCGCCTCGGGGTTCGTGAACACGGTGAAGCTGTCCAGGAGGCGGGAGTACATTGTGGAGATGTCGCGGCTGGGACTGTACCCTTGCCTGGATTGCAGCGACGGCGAATTGGACGAGGAACACTTCGCCTGGGACTGCCTGTGCCCGAGGATGATCAACCTGCACGAGAACGCACGGGAGAAGCTGGCGACTTCCGCCCTGGTCCGAGACCACCGCTTCGTGTTCCTGGTGAGTAGCGGGATGCGGTTGCACCGGAAATGACGGTCGTCGCCATAATTTTCCTCGGGAACGCGAGCAGGACAGATCTTTGTGCCTGGGGGCGGCCGTGGTCGCACTGGCTATAGAGAGCGGGCGATTGTGCGGTCCGGTGGCCTTGACGCACCCGGTGGCTCCTCGGCACACGGCCTATTTGGCGTGCCTGCTGAGCGACCTGAAGGATGCTGGGAGGCTCATGGCGTTCGGCACCGGGGAACGTCGCTGCGAGTACGAGGAGTACCTAGGGAAACTGGGGATCACCCTCCAGCAGTGTCGAGTCTACTCGGAGAGGTATCCTCGCCCGTAACCTTGAACTCGATCGGCGCCGAAATCGCGAGATTAACGCGCGACCTTGAACCTCCACCAGGTACGCGAGTCCACCGGCCTTGACGGAGTTGGATCAGGCGACGGTGGTGCTAGCGACGCCAGCTAGCAGCTACACGGGGCTGAGGGACGTGGTGGACCTGGCGGTAGCGCGCGGAGGCGACAGCGACCTCCTGGAGTCTCTGACGAGCGAGGAGAGCGAGAAACGATCGCGGACCCTCCTGTCCGATCAGATGAGCACCCTGAAGTACGCCCTGACCAGACCGAGCGTCCAGCTGGTGATTTACGAGGTGCACGCGGTCCTGCCCGCGGAAACCACGGAGATGGTCGAGCGAGTCGTCGAGTACGCCAATCGATTGGCCTTGGAGAAGCACCTGCAGGACGGACGACCCACCGTCAGGCGCAAGAACCCCAGAGACCTCAAGAGCTCCAAGTCCAGCAGGTCCATGAGGATCGGGCAGGACCGGAAGGAACCTGGGGAGCAAATCCCGGAGGCTCCGAGCGACCAGGATGGCGTCGAACCGGAGACGAAGGTATCCAGTCGCCGACGCGACCTTGACTCTTGCTTTCTCTTGTCCGAACGAACGAGCGAACGAACGAACGAATTCCCCAGGTCCCAGACAGCGACCTCTTTGAGATCGGCAACATCGACGACGTCTGCGGCCGGAAGATCTCCGGTCTGCTGCATCCCGGATGCTTCCTCGCGGTTATCAAGCGCAAGGAAATGACGCAGTTGAACTCGCTGTTCATGATCAAGGAGGCGGAGGCCCGGGGATTGTTCGGTGAACCGAACAAGCAGCAGTCGTCGCCGCCGCCGCCGACGACGACGACGACGACGATGAGGGAGGAAGTCGCGAGCAACCGGATACCGTCGCGGGATAGCAAGAGAGAGAGTCTGATGCGTGCGAAGGTAGACGTCGATTGAAAGATCTGTGACGCGTGGAGGAAAGAAGCGGACGGCGAGAAACTTGGCATTTTTACCCCGCAGATCGAGATCGATCGGATAGCGGCGCCCACCCACGCGTTTGCCGCGAAGACGACGCCGACGGAGGTGTGCGTCAGGCACAACGAGCGCAGTCTGCGACGGGAGAGCTCCGCCCTCACTCTGGTCCGGGAGACCAAGCGAATGGAGGCCCGCAAAAGGTGGCCGGAAGTCATCAGGTTCATCCTGGGGAACCGGCTACGAGGAACTCGCTCCCGCGAGAAGCTCAGGGCGACCCGGATCGACCCTTTCACGCGCAGGACCCTCTACGGCCCTACCACCTTGCGGCTTCTCTTCCCGGAGGAGAAGGGGAACGCCGGATGACGAGGATGACGAGGGACTACCAGGGAAAGCGCAGCTGCAGGGTCTCCGTCGCGTGACGGAGGAATTCGCTGAGTTGCGCCGGTATCTAATCAGCGAAATTATTGCGGGTGACGCTTCGCTTTCACCCGGACACTGTGCGCGAACACCGTTAAAACTTCCCCGGAAGCCAAATTAGCCCCGGATAATTGTTAAACGTTAAATTCTCGTCGTTTCGTCGACGAACGCTCGCTGGAAACGGGAGAAAGCGGCCAGAGAAAGAAAAACGCGAGTCGGGAGAGACAGCGCGTATGCCCGACGAGGATAATGGAAAAAGAAGAAAAAGAGGAAAACGCGAGTTTCGAAGTTTTGTGGAACGGCACCTACCCCCTCTCTCCCCCATCCTACCCTACCCTCTTTCTCTAAAAAAGATTACATCAGGAGATAGGAAGAGAGCGAGAGAGAGAGAGAGAGAGAGGGGAATAAATTGAACGTCACTGCAGGTCCTTCCCTCGAAGAAGTCTCTTATATTTTTTATTACAATAATTTGTCAAGGGGGAAATATATTGTTTCTGCGACGAAATTCTTGTCGTTACTATTGCACGTACGAATCTGAATTAGTCTCGATCTGGAGAGGTCCAGACCATCGATCGTCGTTTCGACTGTTCCAGGCTCCGTTATTCTGCTCAGGACCTCGTTGTCTATCAATATCTGCAAAAGAAATCGTTGGGAGAGTGAATGTGTGCGCGAAACGCGAATTCGCGAATTCGCGCGAGAGATTTACTTCGTATGTGGCGGCAGGCTCGGATTCTAGAGTTTGCCAGGTGATGAGCAAAGTGTCTTTCTTGATCGGCTTCACCCTTAGCCTCATCGACGACCTTAACGCGCGGGGCATCGCTTGATTTTTCCTCGGGTCATCCATACCCTAGCCCCCAATAACTCATTGAGAAAAAGCTTCGGAGATTGTCGCTCGTGAACGGACACTACTACTCTATATATCGCATTAAGCTCTATAAGGGGGAGGGAGAGGGGGAGAGACGCGAGGGTGAGCGATCTATCGCAAATATAATCTAATTAAAGTTTACGTGCCAGTCGCATCCATCTTTACAGCAATTTTTTAATGATAAAGCTAATTCACAGATTACAATGGAGTACAATGCAATTGATTGTGTGTATATGTGTGTGTGTGTGTGTGTGTGCGGTAACTTAAAAGGAACATTATACTTTTAACGGGGAAATCTTGGCCGCGAGATAGCCGCACAGAAGACAGGACGCGTAAACGAGATAGATCGAGGGAAGTTCCGACAGACGGAGAAGAGCCTTCCTCGGTGAAGGTTCGAACGATAGAGTACAATCGCGAGGTACGTGGCGAACGAGGAGGAAGAATATGGTTGGGAGCAGAGAGGAGGAGAGAAGGGCGACGAGGAAGCTGTTCGTCGCGACGTCGAAAACGAGAAACGAGCTCCCGCAGCTCAAACAGAGGACCAAGATGGAGAAAACGATAGGTCTGTCGTAAGAGCCGAAAATGGTTTCGAGCCTACGAGCGAGCGGGTGGTTGCTTTTCCCGGAAGCCATTTTCACCCACCTTTCGTCGGCGAGGAACAGTAGAACGCAGTTGAGAATTATACACCCGGACAAGACGAGGCGCGGGCAGAGTCTCGAGATGGAGACGCAGGAGACGAGCAGCGGGTAGCCGGTTTGATAAACGCGAGCGACGAGATGGTAACCATTTTCCAAGATGGCGGAGCAGGACGGTAGGAAAGAGCGAGAGAACTCGAGGAACGCGCGGCCGTGGAGGAGAAAGAAGCGAAGGAGGTTGACGCCGACGAGGACGAGGCGAGCGTCGAGACGGGGGAGACTCGAGAGGATCACGAGGACCAAGACGAGGACGCCGAAGACTAGGTCCCTTTTGCACGTGTTTTCGCTCTGGCGACTCACAGTGGGCCGCAGACTGGTACCGCCCCCCTCCAGGTACTTCCACAAGGTCACTCGGTCAAAGTCCACCGCCCGCTTCCGGACTTCAGGATCGGCCATGCTCCGCAGGATCCTCTCCCTCTGGTCCTTGTTCCCTGGAAACTTGGTCCGTTTAGGTCGTCGAGTTCCTCGAGGTCGAGGCTCGTCAAAGTTTTCTCTCACCAGCTCGCTTCAATTCGTTCGCCAGCACCGCTATCATGCCGTCCTTGGTCCTGCACTTGTTCTGCAGGATCTTCACGGCTGCCATCAGCTGACTGGTTTTCTCCTTGAGCGCCAGGATCTCCGCGTCCGTCTCGTAACGTTCCACGGGGTTCAGGCTGGAGCTGCAGGCGCGGCCCACCCTGGTCTCCTTCTTCGAGCAAACGCACTCGCTCAGGATCTTCTTCAGCGCGTGGTTCTGGTTCTTCAAGTGCTCAAGGCCCTCGCGAAGCTTCCCCTCCTCGCACAGCTGCAAAGTCCAACTTCCGGTATCGCCGTCGCCGTCGCTATCGCGACCTGTCTCCCTCACCCCACCCCCAACCCCTCGCGCTACTACCTTGTCTATTTCCGGGGGCACGTCCACGGCCGTGTAAATCGTCTCAAGGTCATCCTCTAGCACAGTCCGGTCGGACGGATCCTCGTGGACGCCGGCGCACGAGGTTCCCTTCCTCTTGCCGTTCGTCAACGTGCAGATCCTGCAGTTGCAGGTGCAAGTGGTGGAGCAACCGGATCTCGCGTCCTCGCTGACGTCCACCCCTCCTCGGCAACGGTCCTGCTGAAAAAGCCGGAAGTTCCTGCTGCGCGAGAGGCCGCACTCGCAGCAAGACTCGACTTCCGTCTCGGTGTCCACGTTCTCAGCCGTGCAAGTGTCCAGTGACGCGTCGGAGGTCGCCTCCAAGTTCCTGAGAAATGAATTTTACTGATCTCGCGACAATCCCGAGGTTTGTCCGCGTCCCGCGGTAATCGCGCGGGGAATTACGGGGGAAAGTTCCGTCCGCTTCCGGTGACACCGCAAGAGCAGAACTCCCGGAAGTCGCGCTGATAAGTCGACTCCGTCTTGGACATGTCGGTTATCACGCTGTTCTCCTCCTCCTCCTCCCCCTCCTCGAACTCCACCTTGTCCCCCTTCTCCTCGTCGGTCATGGACTTCCTCGATTCCGTTTGAGCGGCTTTCTCCAGGTCTTTCTCCCAATCGTCGCAGCTGCAGATGACGCAACTGTCGCACTGGGGAGGAATCGCCGCGGATCAGCGGGGCACCAGGAAGCGAAAATGTCGCCAAACTTTTTTTTTCTCTTCACTGACCTTTGCGATCGTTCCGCAAGGACACTCGGCAGGGGGAGGCTTCTTCCTCGGAGAGGATCTCCTCGGTTCCCTCTTGCGACACTCTGGTGGCTGCTCGCACTGGTTTTCAAAGTTTTGCGTATTTTTAGGAGTGGGGGGGGGGGGGCGTCTCTCCCCTTTCGATGAAAATCACGCACGCACGTACGTACCTCTCCTCGGATGCATTTGTCTCGAAAATTGGAGATTCTCGGGACGTTCCCCGGGTGTCCCTCGGGACAATTCGCGGAGCAGCCGCCCTTCCTCTCCAGGCCCAACTTCCTCCTGGCGAGTTCCAGCTCCTTCGTCAGCATCTCCGCCTCGCGGCTCAGGTCGGAGCGATTCTTACGCGGTTTCCTCAGGTTGGAGCAGAGCTGCCTGCTGCAAGCCTCCAGCTTCGAGATTCGCTCCGCGATGTTCGAGGCCTCCGAGGAGAGCTTCGAGGTCGGCCGGGCCTCCACGGAGGTCTCGTCGTCGCTCACTTCCGGTCTGCCCTGTTTCCTCGTCAGGAGGTTCCTGTAGCTCTCCTCGGTGCACCTCATGCTGTAGATCCGATCCCTCAGCGACCTTTCCTTATCCGATATGCGCTTCAGTATACACGCCTGAAATTCAAGGATGGCGAGGGGGTGGGCGGGGAGAATTGCCGAGAAAGGAAAATGGAATCGCGATATCCGAGCGAGCGATCGACTCGACTGACCTGGGAGTCCCGCTCTTCGTCCATTTCGAAGTTATCCTCGGGGTACGGATCGTCGACGATCTTATCCACGGGCAGCATGGACTCCAGGAGGGCCAGCCGCTCCCGCAGAAGCTCCGCGTGCTTCTGCAACTCGTTGACGCGGTTCCTACCCTGAGCGACCTGGCAGCTGGTACCACCCTCGCAGGTCGCGACCTCCTCGCGACCCTTGATCCCCATCCTCTCTCTCTCTCTCTCTCTCTCTCTCTCTCTCCAATCCAATCTCTCGGTTTCTTCGACTTCTTCGACTTTTTCCCCTACTCGAGGAAGCTTCCGGTCCTCGGGAGAACGTTACATCGTCGACGGGAGTCTCGCGGCTAATCGGGCGAACCTTCTTAATTTCGAGACGAGACTTCCTTCCGCGCGCGAGAGACCCCTCGGAGGTCGGTTTTGGCCGATTCGACCTGGTCACCGGGAGTTAGCGGGAGAATTTTACGAGCGACCGGGCACCCTCGCGCGTCATCCGACCCAGCATTTTCAAGGTTAACGTCGTCGAGCGGGCACCGCTTGAAATTAGGCGAATTCAGCGAAAAGGACGAACGACCCGATCGGAGCACGGTTTTTTTTTTTGCTTTTCTCCATCCTCGTGGCGCCACGTCGGTAACGTCGAAGAGGAGGCGGAAGGAGTGGAAGAAGCGGAGGAAGGAGATGGAGAGACGGTGGAAGAGACGGAGGGGGAGTTCCAGCGGAGTGCACGAGTAGAACGTTCAATTAATAAGTCTAGGCACGCGTTGCGTGTGAGTCAGCTCGTAAAATAAAAGTTTAGGAGAGGCTCAGGACTCTGCGGGAGTCGGCGAGCACGTGCCGCTCGCTGCCAGCGACCACACCACCAGAGCGCAGCGCAGTTCTCCGCGGATGACTTCACCGAACGCAGCCAGTTGAAAGCCATTGAATCATCTCCGAAGAAAATAAGAAAAAGCTCCAGCAGCGGACCCGCCGGACCTGCGCCTCCTCCTCCTCCTCATCATCGTCATCATCATCATCATCATCGAGGAATCCTCCAAGTTTACGAAATCACCGGAGTGTCCTCTGTCTTTGCTCCTGTCCCCGAGCCTTCCGGTCCTTTTCTCTCTTCTCCGCCCTTCCCTCCTTCCTTTTCTACTGAAACTTGGAAATTGCCGACCTTCGCTGGCGCAGGGGGGAGGAGAGACTCTTCCGAAGAGACTTCGTCGTCGGCTACCCGTGCGAGTGGACGAGACGAGACGTGGGGGGCGGGACGGGACGGGACGGTGAGAGGTAACTCGGTGAAAAATGTCAAGGTGACGTAATACTTGGGAAAACATCGCGCCAACACTCGCGGCCAGGTCCTTTTTTCTTCGCGACCTTCGCCGAGGAACGTGGAAACTCTTCCCGGGAGAGGCCCCCGATGGCGTTAGCCAGGAACATCGTCGAGCTCCTTCGGTAGACAAATTACCACCGGGTGGTGGTGGTGGTGGTGGTGGTGCACCACCGATGGCCATGCTGGATTCTTAATCATCGGTAATTAATAGCTCGTTAATATTTTCTACTTCACTCGCATGCGCATTTCTACACACGCACACGCACACACACACATATACACGCCACGCGCTCTTCGCTCCGCCAGGGTTACATGTGGGAGACGTCAGTAATTAATATCGTCAACTTCGTCGTCGAAGATTGGTCGATGTAACTGGTAGCAAGCAGATAAGGCGAGATAAGTAGCGTTTGTCTTTTCGCGCGATTCTAACTGAAGTTGAAAAATATTAGAGACCGTCTAGAGAGTTTATCCGTGCGCGCGCGCGGCCTCTCGATCGGCCAAGGGATATCAAAGTGTAAATAGCCGATCGAAGATAATCGTCTACCGGAGGAATTTCTCGATGTTTTGTTTGCCGGGAAAAAGAGAAATCCTTTGGTGTCTCGGCTTCTGCGCGTCTCTCGATGCAAAAGAATAAATGAGATTGTTGGGAGAGAGCGATGGATATGGGAAGAAGAAGGGGCACGCGCGCACTCCAAACGTGTAAAAGAGAGGAGAGACAAGGGTCGGGGTGGATGGACGGCGAGGAGAAAAGGAGAAGAGAAGAGAAGAGAAGAGAAGAGAAATGACTGAAACGCTGAAGAGCAGTAAACTCGAGTTGCGGTCAATTGCCGGGGGCTAATGAAATTCAATGCGAGGGAAGTGACAGATCTCGTGCGCGTCATCAACTAAAGTGCTTTAAGAATGCGCCCGAGAAACAATAACCGAGAATAATTTCATTTTAATCGCGTACGGTTCTCCGCTCCTCTAATCGCATTACTTCGAATCTCATTCACGACGCCGATTTAGGGGGCTGCTCTCTCCACCGATAAGAAATCATCGGCTAGATCCATCTTCGTGGATTCTCTAGCCAGATTAAACGAAGGTTCTCCGAAACGAAACGAAACGAGACGAGACGAGACGAGACGAAACGAAATCGAGCAAGAGGAATAATTGCGCCGGAACTTCTTCTCGTCCGTCGCTCTTCATTCGCTCGACAGGGACGCCCACGAGAAATGCGTTCTTGCAAAATCATACGAAAATATACCTTGATTTCTATTCCGGAACTGGAGCGGCGCGATAAAATACTTATCTCGGACCTATCTTACGTTGCATCCTGTTAGGAGAACCAATTGACCATGCGTGTCCCTCCGTCGTTGACGTTGCCGTCGCCGTCGAAATTTTCATCGTTTCATTTCTGTCGTTTCGCTTGTGTTGCAGTTGAATATTTTTCAAGCGACGATTCACGCGGTGGAATTTGAAGAAACTTTTGGAAGACATCGAAAAGGAAGCAGAAGCATAAGTAGAAACAGAAAAAGGAGAGGCAGAGGCGGAAGAGGAAGAGGAAGAAACATGGCGGGTTGCAAGGATCAGCGCTGAGAAGATTCTCAGGATGAGTTTTTCTTGATGCATCGGAAGATTCGAGTTTGAAAAAAATGGGCGTCGATCCTGATCTTATGTGCGTCTTGCGAGGTAAACAGTTTTTTCTCCACTTCATTCCTATACGTAATTCTCACAGTAAGAAACGAGCACTTACCGTGAGATAACGACCATTCAATGTCAAAGATTTTACTTACGCATTGTTCCCGCGAGCGCGCGCGCGCGCGCGTACACATACGCGCTTCTCTTCCCGTGCATCATCGAGTTTCAATTTCCTCTCTGGTATTATTCGGCGGGAATGCGTGTATTTGTAAACTTGACATTTCTGCATGGCAGTCATCCAGCGTCATATTTCACATTGCATCGTTATGCATGACTAGAGAGATTCGTCCGATACTTTCCCGTCCCCCGTGAATCACGCATCCGAGCGCAATTATCAACTCGCTTCGAATTATAGGTCACAACACAAATGTGTTGCGCGAGGAGAAGAGAACAGGTGGTGGTGGTGGTGATGGTGGTGGCACGATAACTTCGTAGGAATGCGCCAATGCAAAATTATAAATAGAAACTCATCGGCATTTTTGTATTTTTCAAGGGAAGAAAAACTTGGGAAAGGCGGACGCGAAAATTGGGTTTTTTCTCTTTTTTTCCCCACAGACGTGGCGAATTTCCTGGAGAACCTGCAGGGTGCCAGTTTGCCGGCGAATCTGGAGGAAGTCCGACAGAGGTTGTTGATTCGTTCGAAGAATGCACTTCTGGCTGGAAACTCGTCACTTCCGCTGTCTCCCTCGCCCGAGCCTTATTTAAATATGAACGCGGGCGTTCGTAGATTGTTGCTGGCTCAGAAAAGGGACTCGCAGGAATACGTGGGTGCGGAGATCGGTCATCCTCCCGCTTCTCGTCGTCCTCCACCCCCTCAGGATTACTACGAGACTTTCAGCACGGAACGCGTACGTGTGCTTTTTCATCGCGTTTCTCGATAAATCAGAACTCGAGGAGACTAGAGAGACTAGAGAGCTTGAACGTTCGCTTCTTCCAGAATCCCAAGGAGGAGAGTTCAAGGTCACCGGTCGCGTCGAGAAGATCCAACGAGGAGATGGAGGATCTGCTGGTGAAGCTCTGCTGGAGCTACTCGGCCACCCAGGCCAGGAGCTCCGGCAAGAAATTTGGACCCCTCGAACGCAAGGAGGGCAAGAAGCTTTTCGTCTTCGAACAGTACCGGAGTTTCTGGTTCGGTGAGTTCTCTTCCGGTCTCCTCGGCTCGAAAGCGGAAAACTCTCGTGCGCGCGGAGTATTTTCAGTCGATCGATTGTCTCTCGTCCTTGCAGCCTTGATAAAGACTTGTTTGGTGATATATGGGAGCGAACGAGACACGCAACCACAAAATGTTGTATCGATCCGAGGATACTCGGCTAGGCCGGCACCCAGCATCATCCCCAAGGACCCGAAGAGGAGCGAATCCGCCTTCGAGATCTTCCGCCCTGGCAACAAGACGCTTCAAGTGAGTTTCGGAGGGAGGATCTCCACCGCCGGTCTCTCTCTCTCTCTCTCTCTCTCTCTCTCCTGACAATCCCGTAAGGGGATTATTAATGGCGGCTGATCTCTCGAGGGTAAATTCCTCTTTTTTGAGCGCAGTCTCTGATTTGCAGCTGATTGCCAAAACGCCGAAAGACATGGGGGAATGGATCGCGCACATTTGCGACGCTGGTCAGTCCATTAAAACCGATGATGTCACCGATGATACGAGTGACTCGTCACCGTCGTTGTCGGTCGTCGTGGTTCATGGCGAGACGAAAAATCGGAAAAATTCCTCGAGCCTGAAGGAGGAGGAACAGCAGGATGCGAGCAGCGCGCCTTCCAAGGTTCTTATCCAGCTATTGCTCTTCGCTGATCGATCGCGTTTGTAGCGCGACTAGAGTGACTCGTTTTCGATTGCCGTCGATCTTTCAGGAAAATTCGCTAAGTTCGGTCATCCTGAGGCGGCTGTCTCCGACTCCGGAAAAATCGAAGAAGGAAGATAGCGGCAAAGAGGCGTCGGAAAATGGCGGAAAGTGCGAAACTCCGAGGGACGATCGTCCTCCACCGTTGCCTACCAGAATACCACGAAGATTACCGTCTTTGCCCCCTGAAGAATTGGTGATTTCTTGCGAACCGATGGAAGAGGACAATATCTACGAGGGAATCGAGGACCTGAAGGACTCCAGTCCCTACCAGAATCTCGCAATGGCCAAGAAAATCGCGAAGAGGGGCAGCGGCCCACCGAAAACCCAAGAAATTCAAGTTTACGAGAGCAAGGCCTGCGGTGCTGCGAAAACTACCGATGACGAGCCCGACAAAATTTACGATGACATAGAGAAATGCGTCGAGAATCGTACCCTCGATGAAACTGCCAAATCTAACAACAACGAGGAGTTGGTCTCTTACGATGACGTTCCGGTAAGTTTTGTCTCTGTTAAGGATCAAATTCTTGTTAATTCGAGATGCCATGGGTTTCCTAAATTCTTATACTGTAGGGAATGAAGCCGAATCTTCCACCAAAACCAACGGAAGAACAAAAGACCAGTTATAGAAGGATCTTCTTAAATAGAATGCGTAGCAAGAAGGACTCGTTTTGTAAGACAGAAAAGAAGTCTAAACAACGAGTATCGAGTCCATCTCCGGTTGAGTTACCACTTTATAACGATACTGCTGATTTGAGTGATCAACGGACGGTGGAACAATGTCCTCTTGTAAGAGAACTCATATACACTTCACCTCCACCACCAAGACCAGTTTTTAATCCCCCTAATAGTGTTCTAAATCATTCGGAGAGAGAAGAAACTTACGATGATGCTGGTGCATTGCAACAAAACCATTACTTCAATAAAGAGAATGGATTTTCTAGACAGGTAAACTTAATGCACAGATTCATAGTAGTTGTAATTTAATTATTTAGTTGATTCCTCGAGATCCTTTCCGCATACTTGAAATCTTTCTTTATTTTATTTAGTAGTTATTGAGATTGATGATTACAGATCCAATCGGGAGATCTAAGTGACGCATTTCAAGTCCGAGATAAAGATAAAACAAATAGCGTTATTGATATAGAGCATTATCAAACTCCGAGAAGTGATTTGCAAGTTGTTTGTCCTTTGCAAGAAGAGATATACGATGAAGTTGATATTCTAGGGAGATTTACAGCAAAGGAACAGTTGGCTAAAAGAGAAGACGAGACGTTAAAACTGAATTTGCCAGAAAAAAAGCCTTGGAATCGTTTTAAGAAATTTCAAATCCATCGAAAATAATGAAATATAGAAAATTAAAAAAACTCAATTATTAATTAAAATCAGTTCTTTTTTATATTATGACAATCTTTTAGTTTACGTTAAATAAACCAATTATATTTAAAACTTGATAATTGTAATGAATAATTTGATACAAGTGAAACTCTTAAAGTAACCAAAGATATTTTATACTCTTAAATACTGAACTTATAATGTATCGAGAGAAAAAGGATCCAAATATCCTATATATATATATAAAATTTTTGTATATACTTTTAGCAAATAAAAATATTTGTGAGAGAGAGAGAGAGAGAGAGAGAGAGAGAAAATTTAAAATATATACTTACCATGCATACGTTCATTGACAAAATCATAAATTAGTAGTGTTGAATACATAAAATTCATTTTATATTAACATTTATTAAGTATTTATATGTGTGATAATATCATCTCATAAAAAAAAAATTATACACATTTAATATATAAAACATAATTTTATAAAATTTAAAGCCGATCTTATACCACTTTTTTTTATAATAAAACTGTGTACAATAATAATATACAAGTTTTGTTATTAAAATATTATACATTAAGTTTCATTTGTTGCTTTTATATGATTAAACCAATTTGCTATATATTTCATCATATGTTTCACAAATGTTATACCTTCTTCATGATATTTTGATAAAGGTATATTATAATTCTTCTCTACATAACTAAAAGCCACCTCTGACTGTTGCTTATTGTAGAGTGGAAGAATTAGGATAAACAAAATGTTCATAAATGCTAGGTTCAAGATAAATATTGCTGAGTAAGTTAAAATTTTGCATAAAATAGAACCTAAAAAAATTATAGTTTTAACTTATGTACATATCGCATTAAAGTTTTAACTAATTAATTGCTTACTTATTGAACTTTTTTTCTCCAATGTCTGAGAGTCTGATTTTGATACGCTTCTATAACTTTCATTTAGATCATCAGAAAGAGATTTTTCACTATCACCTGATTGATTTGCTTTTGTATTTTGCTTCTCAAGGTTCTTTTTCTTACTTTTTTTTAATTCTTTTTTCTTTTCTTCTTTTTCTTCAACTAAGGAATAGAAGAAAAAATGAGATAAATGTATGAAATTAAAACTGAAAAGCAATCAATATGAAATTACCTGCTTGAACAGCTAACAAGCGTTTCCTCTCTAGTTTTTCATCAATGGCTTTTTTCAAATTAGATAAATATAATACAACATTAGTAGCACATTGATAACACTCTTTATTATTGCTACAACTACCTGCTATTATTGCTACCGCTTTAGTTAAAGGGTTATCTTTTAGATCTAACCACTTTAAATTTTCCAATTCACCCATGCTTAATGGTAATCTACTGATCTACAAATAAATTTAATAAGTATAGAATGATATGAGATTATAATTTTCAATAATCACCTGATTCCCATAGAGATCTAAGTGCCTTAATTGTGTCATCTCACCAATATTTTCAGGTATTTCCATTAACATGTTTTTACTAAGATCAAGATATACTATTTGCTTGAGAGTTACAAAAGTTTTCTAGAAGTAGATTAAATAGATTAAAAATTATTAATTTTAAGCAATTACATATTTTTTTTAATAGAGACTTACCGGTAAGGTAAGAATGTTGTTACCAGATAAATCCAACTTTTTAACTCTTTTTAAAACTGCCTGTAATATTGTATAGAATAAGATCAGAGAATAATATAAAATTAAGCATATCAATTTGACACTTACAATCTCTTTTACAGGCACTTCTTCCAGATCACAAACACTAAGATTTAATGCATCATCTTTAACTTTGTCTTTAACAGCCTTTAGATTCATTTTTACGGTCATGATTAACGTTGTTGATAAAATAAGTAATATTTTTAACTAAAAATATAGGTTTTTTTCAATCGAAGTCACTAATTTATAAACATATTTTTTCATAAAAAGTGTCGCACTCAACGTGTGTGGTGGGAGCGCATTGTAGTAGCTCCTTGTAACGTCAGAGACGGCATTAATGTCGCCGTCTGCTCACAGTACTCTGAGTCGATAACCGAACGCAGCCAAGGTGCGCTTCAAAAAGAGACTGCACGCACAGTCAGTTATCGAACACACACAGATGTCGCCACCATTGATCCAGAACTGATGTGTTTGAGAACTGCAAAGAATTATTCTTTCTCATATCATTTGCTGCATTGTTTGCACGTGCATACAATCTCCTCGTTAGGTAAGAAACAACGTAACCTTATATCTTTGTTACCTGCCACGTTCTAACCTAATTGCATTATATTATGTGTGATCGCAAAATCTACCAAGTAATTTATTAATACATAAAGGTTGAACGTATCGAGCGTATGTGGTTCGGCAGAGGAGAAATGAGAAATATTGACAGAAAATTCAACGGCTGGAAAACCCTTTGGACAAGTACTTTTAGGTAACAGAAGACCTTCGAAGATACTCTAGAGCAAAGACTGAAGAAAATTTGATACCAATCAGGCGGACTTTTTTCCGGATGTGATTAGGGTAAGTTTGTCGCATAATTGAAAAAGAAAGAAAGCTATGGAGTAGAGAGAAAGAATAGGAGCAAGAGAGACAGAATGTTGGAAAGTTAGGCTTTATTTTAATGTGTACTTTAAAACGCACACAAACTTTTCTTGGTTTGGTAAATTGTTACTCAACTCTGAATATTTCTTGTACTATATAGATTTTAGTGACACCTTAAAAAATGACATCTATTCGTCAATCCAGTAATATGGGAGGAAGTAATGAAGAAAAGCTAGTTAGTGAAATTGGTGAGGCTAGTCTATCAAGAAGACGGTACTCAGTACAACAGACTATTACATGTGATTTTGATTTTCTATCCGATCCATCAGTGGCCAAAATAAATCTTTTGAATTTATCCTCTGAGATTCTTACAAAAATATTCAGCTATTTGGACTACAATACTATAGCTTATTTGCGTCCTGTAAGTTAGGCATAAAATTTTCTATGTGATTAGTGATAATAAGAAAGTTTTGATGTTCATAGTTTTTATATTATAGGTGAGTCGTCGAATAAATAGAGTATGTGGTTCAATATTAAATTTCACATTTAAAAAATTACAAATACAGATTAAGAGATGCTATAAAGCTATTAAAGTTCAGATGCCAAAACGTCCATCAGCACGCTACAATCATCCATTAGCACGCGAATTAGACATTATTTCTACATTAAGCACGGATTTCAATTCATTGCAAAGACAGTTTCACAAATATATAGAAAGGAATCATAGCTGTTTCTTTCCTGGGAAGGCAAGTCTTATAATTATTGGTGGATCTCTAACAAACTATTTATTTTATAAGTAAAGTGAAGTAAATAGTAATATTCACCATTTCTTCTAGATATTAGATGAAGGGTACCGTATTTTACATTATGTAAAAGCTACTCCAAATATACCTGAATCATCTGAAGAGTTTTGTGAATTCAATGATTTGAGTTTTATGGCAATGGAGTACTTTGAATTACATATTGCATCTAATTTGTCAGAAATACCATCCTTTAGTGATGCTAATAAAGTTACGTCCATTAGTCAATCAAGTAATATAGGAGAAAGTGATGGAGGAGAGTCAGTTAGTGAAATTGATGAGGTTGGTCTATCAAGAAGGCAATATTCAGTACCACAGGCTAATACATGTGATTGGGTTTTTATGTTCGATCCACCAGTGTTCAATTTAAAACTTTTGGATTTACCCTTTGAAATTCTTACAAAAATATTCAGCTATTTAGACTATAATACTATAGCTCATTTGCGTCCTGTAAGTTAGGCATAAAACTTTCCATGTTATTAATAATAATAAGAAAGTTTTGATGTTCCTAATTTTTGTATTCTAGGTGAGTCGTCAGATGAATAGAGTATGTGGTGCAGTATTAAATTCCGCATTTAAAAAATTCCAAGTACAGATTAAGAGATGCTATCAAGTTATTACAGTTCAGATGCCAAGACGTCCATCACAACGCCTCGATCATCCATTATACTGTAAATTCAGTACTATTAACTATTTTCATTTACGTAACATGTTTATGCAAGAGATATTTAGCAAATATATAGAGAGGAAAAATTGCTGTTTCTTTCCTGGAAAGGCAAGTCTTATAATTATTGGTGGATCTCTAACAAACTATTTATTTTATAAGTAAAGTGAAGTAAATAGTAATATTCACCATTCCTTCTAGATTTTAGATGAAGGGTACCGTGTTTTACATTATGTAAAAGCTACTCCAAATATACCTGAATCATCTGAAGAGGTTTGTGAATTCAATGATTTGAGTTTTATGGCAATGGAGTACTTTGAATTATATATTGCACCTAATTTGCCAGAAAAACTGTCTTTTAGTGATGGTAAAAAAATTAAGTCTATTCGTCAATCAAGTAATATAGGAGAAAGTGATGGAGGAGAGTCAGTTAGTGAAATTGATGAGGTTGGTCTATCAAGAAAGCAATATTCAGTACCACAGGCTAATACACGTGATTGGGATTTTATGTTCGATCCACCAGTGTTCAATTTAAAACTTTTGGATTTACCCTTTGAAATTCTTACAAAAATATTCAGCTATTTAGACTACAATACTATAGCTTATTTGCGACCTGTAAGTTAGGCACAGAACTTTCCATATTATTAATGAAAAGAAAGTTTTGATGTTCCTCATTTTTGTATTCTAGGTGAGTCGTCAGATGAATAGAGTATGTGGTGCAGTATTAAATTCCACATTTAAAAAATTGCAAGTACAGGTTAAGAGATGCTATCAAGCTATTACAGCTCAGATGCCAAGACGTCCATCAGTACGCTGCGATCATCCATTAGCACCTGAATTAGACATTATTTCTACATTAAGCATGGATCTCAATTCATTTCATAGACAGTTTCACAAATATATAGAAAGGAATCATGGCTGTTTCTTTCCTGGGAAGGCAAGTCTTATAATTATTTGTTGATCTCTAACAAACTATTTATTTTATAGGTAAAGTGAAGTAAATAGTAATACTCATCATTCCTTTTAGATATTAGATGAAGTGTACCGTATTTTACATGATATAAAAATTATTCTAAAATTATCTTTATCTGAAGAAGCATCGAATTTTTCTTATCGCGATGCGATGAGAGAACTCGAGGATTTGTGTACTATGGCAAAGGAATACTTTGATCTACATATTGAATCTAGTTTCTCATAAATATCATTTTTCAGTGATGATCTTATAAAAATGTGATTTGCAACAACTTTTATCCCTTCACGAAGGGATTTATATCTTGTTTATAACGTGTTTATACCTTTTCTACCGATATTTATTAAATAAATATATTGTATACCTATGAAAATATTTGTGTTACTATTTCTTGACAAATTTAACACCCTAATATCAATTATCCCTTTTTTAGAGCATGTATTTTTTTCATTTATATAATCTTTATAATAAACTCATACACATTGTGTAATAGAGAATATATCCTAGCAATAAAGTATCTTCATAACGCGATTCATAATTCAATTATACGAATTTAGAAGTTGAAAAACAATTAGTAAAACTATAATTATCTATTTCAATTTATTATTAATTAATTGAAATTTTATAATTTGAAAATTTTTTCTTATTCCGAAGCGGCTTTTTCCATAAGTGATAATCACATCTACTGTTTTTCGAACACATGCGTATTCCGCGTCGTCTCCACAGGTCCCACATAATGCATTGAAGTTTGGTGGCCTTGGGAGTTTATAATCACTGTTTATAGCTCTTGCTTTATTCAAAGAAGATTCGTGTAAGTTTAAAAAGTGGAAATATTGTTTTTTATAACGTGATAGAACTTAAGTAAGTTTTTTAAATTGTTTTAATAAATGTATAATGGGCAAAACTTATGCAATAGATAGTAATTAAACTTAACTTTATAGTGAAATTTTATATAAATTATAGGTTAGAATTTATCAAGAAATTCATATTGTATTAAGAGGATCTTCACCCGACCAAAATTGTACTTTTCGCTTTTTTTCCTTGAAAATGAATGAATTTGAAAACTCTTTGGCACACATAATGTGTTAAGCCTAATGAGAGATCCTCTTAAAGCCATTAATATATGTTTATTCAGATTGATAATTATTATAACTCTATTTAAATATTAACTTTTTTTGTGTTCAAGAATGTCTTGGGCTGTAAGTGCATTTCGAACTATTGCAAAACTATGGACTCCACAATTAGAAACAGTAAGATATCGCTATCATGCGACTAAAATAACAAAAGGTCCATTATTAAGACGTTACGGATATAAGGAACCCATAGATATGAAAGGGTTACTACCTAGACCAGATAGTAATAGAAGGGTTAAAGAAATGCCAATCTATTCACCAAAAAATGTTTGGAGTGAAAAGAAAGCTTTATTTGGTCAAAATGATTATATTGATATATTAAGTTCAGGAAATATTCATCCAACAAGAATCCTTTATAATGTGCCAACTTGGTTAAGAGGCGTTAAAGGGAATGAGTTTCAGTTATTAGTAAGGAAACATAAAATTTTTAAGCATGGCATATATCCAATTGCTAAACCCAAAAAATGGTATGATTTAAAGAAAAGAATGATATACTTATATAAATATTTGAATCAAGAGACAAGAACTTGGTACAGTAGACGTTAATTATGTGTTAACTTTGTATATTATATTTAAAACTGTATAAAGTAATGCGACAAATTAAAAGTAATTTTATTTGAAGATGGCAAATACTTGATCTATATAAATATTTATGATAATATTATGTACTTTAAAGAGTTTATTATTTGTTTTGTACACGCACATATATATATATATATATATATATATGTATATATATATGTACATAATCAAACTTAAAAAAATGGTATAGTCAAAAAAGCAAACAAAATATTAATATAATTCAATTTAACTTTATAAGTACAACTTTAAAGAGACTCATGATTCTACATTCTATCTTTGATTATGCATATTTACGTATGTATATATGTACAGAAGATTTAAGAGTATTGTCTATTTTCTTTCAACAAATATTAACAAATTGTAAATCTTTAGAACTCAATAATAATTGAAGCGGTTATAATGTTTCATATTTTTTATATTCGGCGATGGTTTTACGGCATTTGCATCAGATTTTATTCACATTTATGTAATTTGAGATGGGATGCATTTTATAACAATTGTATAACACTGCAGAAACAGATGTATCTAGATATTCTATAGGTTTGTCTTATTTATAATATGATACATATTTGAGATGCATTATTGCAAATAGAGTCCTCGCAGTAAAAATGTAATACTGTTCAGAGAGCCAAAGTTTTGGCTTTTTTATACAAGGGCTAACACTAATATACAGCCTACACCATCGCGAAGGTAGACAGCAAAAGACCGTTAAATTTAAAAACTTTTTAAAACCTATGTACATAAAATAATGGCAGTTGCTTTAATTCGTAAAATCTCTTTATCAATGCGTATTTTTTGTCGAAGCTATTAATTTAAGCAACGGAGAGGAGTTTCATAAGTGTTTTTGTAAGAAAGATAGAAGAGTAGTTTCGTAATGTTTGCTGGCGTCCAAGCTTCTCAGACTATGCCTCTCGTTAGGATAAACCTGCAATTGGTATGGTTTCCCAGTTTTCACTAACGCGTTAACTAATTGGCTGGTGTGGTAGAAATGTACATTTTCATCTATAAGGCCATGAATGATCAATAGTCGATTTTCTTCATCTGGAAACTTATTCACATAAGTTAAAACTGAACCATTTAAGTAACCAAGGGGATTATTTTGTGGCAAATCCATATAGCGCTCTGTGTAGCCAGTATCATAATAATTCCACGATGTTACCGGAGCACCAGCAATTGCTAGCTATAATCATAAGAGTAAAAACATTGCATCTCTCTCATCCAATCAATCGATACACGACGATTACATTGATAGTTTTATTGATTTACCTTAAATACTTCTGGATATTGAATTAGACCCATTAGACTTAGATATCCACCGTAGGACCACCCATGTAAAGCTATACGATTTAAGTCTATGAAGCCAGTTGTTTCCGCCAACCACCTTAGCACTTCCACTTGATCGTCCAATTCTACCGAGCCCATTCGTAGACGCAAATGACTTTCGAATTTGAGACCTCTGTGCTGTGACCCTCGGGAATCTATTGATACCACACAGTATCCTTGAGCGGCTAACATATGCATTCTTAAATGTCGCATACCCTGTTGTATCACAATAACAAAATACATTAATTCGGTTGGCACGGCGTTAATATCGCACTTTCAACTTTTACACGTACTTTAAAAGTATTTGACACTAATTGCACTTCAGGACCTCCATAAACGTTCACTATTGTAGGATACTTTACTCCTGGTTGAAAATTGTGTGGCTTAAATATCATTGAGTAGATGGTATCCCCAGACATTATTGTGTGAGGATAAACATCTGGTATGAATAGTTCAGACTCCAAAACCGATGGCTCCAAAAGGTACCCTACTGGAGTCAAGGAAATACTCTCTACGGTCCAATCTGTCTGCGATATTCTAAATACCTGAGACAAGATTATTGTAACGGTTACAATTAATTTGTTGCAATTTTTTGTCATTGCAAGAATTGCAAATTTTCATTCTTAATTTGATCGTGATACGTTGGAAACATACTTGACAAGTAGGTAAGGTTTTGATGGAGCTATAAACAGTAACCAGCATAGTGCATTCTTTGTTAAAATATACACTATTGTAACTGTAGCCTGGTCTAGTAAGCAGTCTTATTTCTAAAGGACGTCGTAAAGATACTGCGTAAACATGTTGCTCTAGAGGACCTTCGCGCAATCCACAAAAATAAACGATTGAATTTGCTTCATCGACCCATATTTTTTTTCCCAATACCTCCCAATCACCTTGTGTTAAAGCTACTTTAGAATTAATGTGTGGGTACAAGAATACGCTATCCATTGGGTCAGTGGGTTCTTTTACGCCATTACTTAAGCCTAGAAATAGAATTTCGAGTGACAAGTGACTTGTGTAGAGAGAACATTGAGAAAACGAAAATCACTTCAATTGAAATAATACGTACCGATTATGCTAGACGTTATTATATACAAATGCCTGTACTCCGTCTCTTCGCTACCCCAGAGGAACTTTACTTTTGTTGGATCATCAGACGGTAAAAAGTATAGAAGATCATTTACATTGATCCATATATTCGATTGTTCCGAATATATAACTTGTACATTCGCCGACGATAAAGTAAAATGATTTTCCGAATTATAAACGTTCGGTGGTGGTTCACAGAAATTATCCACTGATAATAGAACCAACTGTAGTTTTTGTTGTTTTCTATCCAGTAACTGGACCCAAACACTAAATATTCAAACAGGTTTTCATAAATATGCAGTCTTTAGCGGTATAAACAAGCTCGCGAATAATTTGTAATTTTGCTAACTCACTATTGAGCATCAGGTGTCCAACCAACTCTAACCATATATTCCATCCAAGGAAACATAATGTGAAGAGGATACTGCAACTCTAGTATTTCGATTTCAGTTATTTGCAAAGTATCGGTTAATTTGAATTGTACCATCTTCAAATTACTCCTAGCATTAGATGTTCCAGCTCTAGGAAATCGAAATTCATCTACTTCCTCGGAATTTGTTGTGGAAGGGAAACAAAATATTTTTACTTCACTTTCATCGACTTCTTCATACACAATTCTAAATACACCATCGGGAGATTTTGGTTGCCACCAATAACCAATATATCTATAAAATTTTATCAGTAAAATTCACACGTTACATACCAAAATTCATATTTTATGCAATACCTAGTAAATTCCTCTTGCATGACATAAGATGGTGTTCCAGCTGTTAATGGATCTTCGGCCAGCCTCCTTCTACCTTGTCTGGCATGTGTAAGTCTAACCGAAGACCCTGTGATACTATGCGATAAGTATAAATCACCGGAGCATGTATATGCAATTAGAGCATTATTCCAAGGGCATATTTGCGGGCATAGTTTAGCTCCACTAGTAGACACACGAATTTCATATGGAAACAATGGTCCAGGCTACAATAAAAGGAATGAATGCTTCTCCATATCGTATTAATTTCTTTCTTTTATAAGGTCAAAAGATATTTACCGTAAAGCCTGTATCCACACATTCGTAAAGACTACTGGCAGCAGGAAATACTAATTTTCCACTATCCGCATGAATTTCATAACTTGTAATACCCCAAGTTGCTAAACGCTTTCTTTCCCATAGCAGTTGTTCTTCCTTAGTTAATTTATCAGTGCTCGAAACACTAGAAATCAAATGGAACTGTTGTCGTTAAACTGAAAAAAATAACGATGCATGAAAATGTGAAATGCTTCCAAGTACCTTTGGAAATTAGCTTCTATAACTGGCTGCCAATGAAGACGATAACCGTTTGCATGATCCGAGTGAGCTATATCTACATACAAAAGTGTTGTCTCCCATCCATTGCTCGGAGTACCAAGAAAGTATATTCTTGTCCTGTGTACAGAGAAATGATAATTTCATCACGATACACCGATATAAAAGTGTACATTCTCCGTCATACATATGGCACAAGTAGTAATGAATATTGCAAGTTTTACCGTCCATCGGGTAGAGAGCGAAACGTAACGGAGCCTGGTACCGATCCAGCCGAAGCTCCAGAAAGTCTTCTACGAAGATCACTCACGACTCCCCGTAATTCCGACCAGGTTCTCGGTCGTATCGAATCTTTTTCTACAGTGAGATCGCCACCGTCCTCCCTTTTAATCTCCATAATTTCCAAATCCTTCGTCCTGCCCGTAGATCAAGTCATTCGCTCAGTGCATAATAAACTTTAACCTCACATTCGAGGATACTGCTCTAGAAAATGACACGTCGAACCGAGCTCCAAGAATGTCCTCGCGTGTAACTTATTTTTAGGTTATGTCTGTGGTGGCTGCATACTTTCACCTTCTTCCTGAAGTTCGCGCTTCTCCCTCCTCGGCCTGCAAGAAGACATCAATTTCTCGGGATACCAAGCGCAAGGTGGAGGAACCCACCAACGTCACAGCTGTCAGAAGTGAGTTGCAAGCTGGCAAAGCCGATCGGCATGACACCTTCGTTTTTTGGCAGCACCAGGAAGCCCTTGTCACAAAGTAGCACGTGAACAGGGCCGTACGATTCAAACTTGCGTGTCGCGACCGTGAAAATCTTTCCCTCTACCTCTCCCACTCCTCCTTCTTCTTCTCCTACTTCTTCTCGCTCCTTCGCCTCAAAGTGGAACTTTGATTTTTTTTTCTGTAGATATATCGGTCTCTATCGAAACGTGACAATTTCTTATTGTCCTGGCGCACCGTGCAAACTACGAAGAGAAGAGAGCATGTTTAATCGACCATCGGAGACAACCGGGGTAAACTCTTTTCTCTTTCTCACTCTCTCCCTTTCTTTTTTATTTTTGTCCAGTTATTCGAAACGATAAATTTTCCAGCAGACGCTGCGCAAGGTCGTTCTCACGAGCAAGGAAAAACTCACGTACATGGGATCCCGTAAAGCTCCGAATTTTAAGGGAGAAGGCATCGTAAAATTCTCTTATATTTTGCACAATTTAACTTTCCTCGTTTTACTGGATTTCGGGGACTTTTCGACCATTCCCCCCGTTCCCCGTTCCCCGTTCCCCATCATGAACGGCGCGTGAACAGGGTCGTATTAACGGAGGAATGACCCTGAACGTGAGATTTTTTTTCTATTTCGTAATACTTTAGTTTTACTCCACTCGGATTTAGAACTTTTTTTTGGCAATCGCCACGGAAGGCCACAGAAGGTTGTCACGAAAGGAAAACGACCATGAACCTTTATCCCGTTTCGTGACGTCGTTCTTTCGTCACTTTACCTGTTGTTTCTTAGATCAAGGATAAAAATAACTTGATAAGCAGGCCGCTGAACTCTCTCATATTACTCTTTCTCTCTCTCTCTCTTTCTGTGCTTTCTCCTCTCTCGGGATTCCTTTCCATACACTGTGCATCTCCTTTTTTTTTTAACTTCTTTTATGCTTGTGGATCCCCACACACACACACACACACACACACACACATACACACAGTGATCCTCAACCTTCGAGTTACCGTCTTGATGAAAATCCTTTTTCGCAAATTAATTTTTTTTTTTTTTAACAAACGAATAGCTACAACCCCTTGACAACTAGCCTAACAAATTTCCTCGCGTAACAGTGATTTTTTTTTACCGCGAAGTGACTTATCTTGATTGAAAAGGAACAATTTTAAGAAAGAAGCGCATAACAGAGGTAAGCGTTAAAGTGGAGGACACTTTTCCACCTGACATTTTATTTGGCAAAACGATTGTCCTGGAAAAAATCAATTGGCCCAGCTCAAATACTTCCGTAGATCCCAAAAAATCCGGGATCGACGCGTCTTTTGTCGTTTGACCGCCGTAAATGTTTTCGGCGGTGTTTTTGAGCCCGCGGAATAAATTAATACGTCGTTATTAATTGGAGAAATCAGTGGGCAATTAGAATTTAATGTGATAATTAAAATTGTTCTCAAACGCAATTGCCAAAGAGTCGTAATAGACTTTGTCATGTAATTACTGCTAATTGGTACTTAAATTATTACGCACTGGTAAATTCAACAATTTTTCAGATTTGTGAAAATGGACAACAAATGGGACTTGCCACATTGTTATGGCAACAAAGTGGTGCGGAAACTGCATCCCATGTTTCCTAGCACGAATATATTTACTTGGAGGCGAATAAAGCAAAATGGGGTAAATATCGAAAAGCTTGTCGCCGAAGGCGCGATTGAACGATTTTTCTCCCTTAATCGCGCCAATTTCTCCTCGAATCTGTCGCATCGCCGAGCGACGAGTTCCTTTCCTGCGGTTAACCGGAAACGAGAGCTTACCGGAACAGTACCGGGGTAGCGAGCATCAACGACCGACTACTGACGAAACGTCTCTACTTACATTTGCCTGTCCGACTGTGTAGCAATCTTTTCCACTTCGCCTTTCACTCCTGGCAATTTCGCTTTCCCGGCAAGCCAACTTGAAAGGATCAAGTTTCAGCCCCCTGGTCTTTGAAACGTCCTACCATTTCCCCGTAAATTCTTCCCCGGCGGAAACATCGTGGAACAATTTAACGAGCTCTAACGAATGCCATCGACCCCCTGTGCCCCCGCTTCCATCAAATTATCGCGAATTATCGATAATGACCGAACGGTCAGGTGCAGAGAGCGCATCGATGCGACAACGATAATCTCAATGAGGAATTTTTCTTCTCCCCGCGAACCAAACCATCCATCCTCCTCCTCCTCCTCCTCCTTTCCTTAAACACGTAGACTTTTCCGAATTGGGGAAAATGGAAGCTCCCCGGCGGGCAAGTATGCGAAATCAATTAACTGCCGTATGATTGATACCGCCAGCCAGCCAGCGATGTAATGGGACAGGAAATTTGCTTTGCTACTGTCTAGCAAAACTAATTTGTGTAATGAATTCCCAGCGAGGACTTTGAATTTCAATTGGGCTCCCATTAAAATCTGACTTTTGAGAGCCACGTCATTTGGAACGTGTCTTCTCGTTGAGATGACCCCTTCTTACGCGGTCGCTTAAAAACTTTCCTCGAAAATCCCCTGGCGGGCTAACTTTTTTTTTCATTAACTTCAGTTTTAGAGTATTACAAGCTAAAAGATGGAGTGAGATATTACCGAGCGACTAACTTTTAAATTGTTTTCGGTTACAGAGGAAAGAACTCGTCGTTTATTTATTATTAATTGATTTGTCGATTGATGAGGGATCGCTACCACCACCACCACCACCACCATCATCATCGCCATCGTAGTATAGGGTCGTTTCTCTTTCATTAGAGATGAACACCAGGAATTTGCACAAGGGTCAAATGTCGCGTGTCTCGCGGGCAAACTGCACGTATGCGCAATTTTCTAGTAGTAGCGATAGTAGCAACGGCAGCCACCACCAACACCGACACCACCTTCTCCTGCGGTATTGGGCTACGGTCTGCACGAGCGGCAGTATATTTCCTGACGGTACGGCCTGGGCCATTTCCCTCGAGAATGCGAATTCCTTCTTCCACCAACTTACCGAATTTACGAGGAGAATTTTCCTATTTTATCTCGCAACGCCCGCGAGCCTACCGCCTTATTTATTTACTCGCTCATCCCCTAATTATCGCTCGACTCTTATTCGCCGCGCAAAAGCGCGAGGGTGAGTTCGCCATTTTGAAAAATACCGCATCGCATCGAAACAGCATATTTTTAACAGGGAGATGGAAAAGTTGAGAGCGATGAATGCCAGCGATAGAAATGCAAATAAAATCGACGTATCTCTTCGGGGTTAAGTAGGGATTAGAATGGCGGCTGGAAATTGGTTTGCGAATTATCGCGAGACGACCGAGAGACTCGTGAATAAACGGCGGAGCAAAAGTATTTGGTCGAGCCTAGGGGCATCAAAGATTTAAACCCCCGCAACTCTTTGCTCCGTTACACCCCCTTCCTTTTCTCTCTACTACTACTACTACTACTACTACTGGAGAAAGGCCCGACCCTCCCTGTATCTTTATATACCACCGGCAAGTAAGGGGTGGCCTGTTTAACTATGGCCCAGAACGAGCTACATCGAATGTGCATTTGGATGGAAAAATGAGGGACCGCGTTAAAATTTCACCTAACTGGAAGTCACGGATTTTAATAAATAATAATAAAGTTTCCCCGGTCCTCCATAGACCGCGCCAGCATAATCTATGTACGAGAGGTAATATTTCTCGCTACTTTTCCCACTAAGAAAAGAGAGAGAGAGAGAGAGAGAGAGTCGAATAACTCGCTAGTTTGGCAAGAGCAATTTTCATATTTTTTAAGAAGCCTCCAACGCGCAGTTCGGAAGTTCAATGATTAATCAGAGGAGGAGGAGGAGGAAGGAAGCTTCGAAGGCAGAGCAAAACAGGAGCCTGATTCAATTTCCTTGATGAAGCTCCCACGGCATCTCTGGTTCCAGGATGCTGGAACCAGCCGTCTGTCCCGGATCCAAAGTCTTATTTAAAATGCGCAGCCAGCGAACCTCGTGCTTTACTCGTTTCAACTTTTTCCTTCCGTCCGAGGCGCGTACATAATGCAGCCGGCCATATTGAATATTTCGCCGGGCAAAGTGATAGCGAAATCCTCGCAAAGCCGCCCGGACGAACGTTCCTGGAATATTAGGTACACTTCCCGTGGGTCAACGAGTCACGGGGAAGAGCAACCCGGCCTTTTCTCAGACATTCGCCGCCGCTCTCTCTGCCTCCGTTGTTTCTTTACTACCCACGGGAAAGTCTCGTCGGACTATTTTACGACGACGTAAACCCGCGCGACTCTTTTTTTTTTTTTCTTTCTTTCTTTTTTTATTCGCCACGCGCGGTCTGTTCTTTCGGAGATATTGAAATGCGACGATATTTCATCGCGGGAATCGTACAATTTTCATGAAAGCTACCTGTGGTACGACGACGATGATGGTCTTTGGAAATTCTCCGGGATCTCCCGATGCGCGAGTCCTCTCGAAAAACCCCCTCGCCCCCCAACCCCGTTGAATCAGGTGCCCCTTTCTCGTTATTATCATCGCGCGTCAGTCGAGAGACGGCGTCGCTAAATTTCATCCATAAATGTATGTATAACGCGTTTCTTTTTTGGACCGTTCCACTTCCCCCCCACGGGAGGAGCGACAATAGGGGAGAGCGCGTTCCCCCGGGATTCGACGTGGTGGCGCGGATGATTCACGCCCCGCATTCGCCTCCTTCGAGGACCGAGCGTGTGCAACGGCATTCGAAAAGCACCGGTTTTATCAAACGATTTACCAACGCCTCGAAAATCCGCTTCCCGTTGGATTATTTAATCTCGCGCGTGGAACGTGCCCCGTGGAAGGTTTTCTGCTTGAGATGCGGCAAGACACCGCGGTGGGAAGCCGCTACTTAATTCCCAGAGGCACTCGACCTAAGTGGAGAAGCGTTTGAAAACTTGGCCGATAAATAAAGCGGGACAGCCGCCATGACAGATTCGCGGAACGTGGAGGAGGAATTTCCTCCTCGACTCTTGCTCGGAGAGAGAGAGAGAGAGAGAGAGAGAGAGAGTGGAAAACGCGTGGAGTGGCGTGGCATGGAGTGGCGCGTGCTCCGATCGATCGTCGCGAATCGGCAATAAACGTGGACGCTCGATCGAAGGAAAGGGATCAAGGTTTGCGCATCCGAGATTTATAAGAACCAAACGATACAGGCCATCCGTCGGGAATAGCCATTGTAATAAAAAAGCGATAAATTGGCCAGCCACCCTTATGAATTGCCCTACTTCTCGCCAGGCAACATTGCTCCGCAAACGGCGACTACTTACGGCCAGTGATCTGCTTGGATAATGCAATTTTATGCCCAGATAAAGTACCGATAAGCTCGGATAAAAATAATGACCGTAAGTAGGCGGCGAGTAAATATAACGTGAGAAAGGGACGAGGAGGGCGGCAAAGGGATTGCGAGGCATAGAAGAGCGCGACTAATCTTTTGGTCAAAAGGCCAGGACCGAAACTGGAGGAATCGAGAGAGAGAGAGAGAGAGAGAGAGAGAAGCGTCTCCTTACCGGATTACACTTGTCCCTTTTGGGCCCATAGGGAGTCGGATGCCCTTTCCGCTCGACCATGATCGGTTTATCGTATTACCATCTCTCGTGTGAAGAATCGAAAGTGAAAACTGAGAGCCGTGTAAAGGACGTGGAGAATTCGATCTCCTCTCCTCTCCTCTTCTCGTTTCTCACGTTGCTCCCATTAATTAATTAACAAACAGAGGGAGAGATCGATTCTCCGACCCTCCTCGATTGCTTTTACTGCAGCACCTCGAGACACTATCGGCAAAATAAATCAATAAAAATCATTGCTCACGCAGGATGGCGTGATCAAAAGACATAACTTCAGTTTCCGCATTTATGACTCGAGCAGGAGACATTAAAGGGAAAGGGGGAGAGATAGGAGCTAGAATTGGAAATGCTAGCATGTGTTGCGATATGCCCTGGAAGTTGGTGTTGGTGTGTGTGTGTGTGAATTCTAGTTTGAGGGGTGAGAAGCACGTCGACACGGATGCGAGTAAACGTTTCATCTTTAGGCTGCAAATATACCGGGTGTGGAGGGGGAGGGGGTACTGTCCTTCTCTTCCTAACGCAATTTCATGGTGTTATTGTAAACCACGGTGAAGGAAGGAAAGGGTGGTAGAAGTGTTGGGTTCCTCGAGTCACTTTAGCAGCTTCGGGTCTTTGGTAGGTTCCTCTCTCTCTCTCTCTCTCTATTCTACTCCACCCCCGTTCTTATTTCCTTAGCTGTTGGATCTAGGTATCCATAACTGCATAAATTTCCCCGCTAGGTGCAATCGGGGAATTCTGCCAAGTGGGAGAACTGTCATAACGAATGGGAGAGACCTTCCCGTCTGTTTCTAGTCCAGGTCGTGCCTAGGGTCTCCTCCTCCTTCTCTCTTACCTCCACCTGCTTGCTTTAAACGAAGGATGAAATACGTAGACGCGCGATAGTAATGTTATCCTGTTGAGTTACCGTCGACAGCAGGACCGTACAGATCGAAGTGGTAGCCCCGTATTTCTCCCCCATCCTCTTCTTCCTAATTTCATTTGTCGCGCGATATCTCGCGCAAATTTTGCAAAAATTCTAGAGTTTCGCTTTTCCTCTTGTCGCGGAAACTCCGTGAACTCCATAAATGTTATGCGGAGAGAGAGCGAGAAAGAGAGAGAGAGAGAGACTGCTTGGCAACTGCTACAGGTGTTTTGCAGATAACGCTTGGAGAAGCAAGCAACCGCCTTAATAGCCGGGAAAACGATTTTCTTTGCCAGGGTGGTCGCACTATGTTTTTTTTCTCAGCCGTGGGTGGGAGTTCAATTCGCTTAGCCGCGATTTGTTTCACGTCAGTGTCGCGTCACTCGAATTCGTCCATTCCAGCAGAACTCGCTTCCCTGCTGTCCCGGCTTTCAAAGTTTTCTGGTAGGAGTCAGCCATCGTCTTAATGATCGGTAAAGTAGGTTCCTGCGACGAACGATAATATCCACGTTATGCATTCGCCTGCGAAAAGAGAAGCTTTTTCCAGACTGGGCCACATTTTATCAGGCAGTACCGTACGTTATTCGCGCCCCTGGGGGTCTCGATATCGATCCCCATTCCACGCACCCCCTCCATGTAACCCCGTGAGTCAACAACGAGCATCCAACCCCACGATCTTGCAATTCTCCAGGATCTGCCTTGTCACTTTAATTCCTCCCGTACGTCTATTCCGACGAGCCGGCACGGATAAAGTCGCCATTGTGTTCGCGTAAATACCTCGGAATTTCCCTTGCCCCTTCCACAATTCAATTCCACTTGAGTTTTCAAATAAATTTCCCGTCAAAATGCTCCGGCCCAGCTCTCTACACACGGCTCGCGTGTTTTATTATTAAAATTTTATCATATCGGGTGAGTTGGTCGCACATGTTATGGCGTATTAATCAAGAGTTTGGTTATTGTTCCCCGAGAGCTATTGGGCATTTTAATTGCAGCTATTTGAATACGAACATTTCGATCCTCCAGATATATGAAATTGTATTTCCCATTAAATATACGGTTTTTACGTGTAATTTAACAACGGGGTTTATATTAAATTGCATTAAATATAAGACACCACCCCCTCTTCTCTCTCTCTCTCTGTCTCGTTGCGATTGTAGAATTTACATTAATTCGTATTAAATCAACGATAAAATTTCATCCCCTCATTTGCAAGATAATTTATTTCTTATGAGATATAATCTTAGTTACGCACTTACCTTTTTTCAAATGTACATCGCTGTCCTCTTGCAATATTCTAATGCTGATGGTGCGAGACCAGTCGTTGGAAGCTTCCCCGATGAACGAAAAGTGATGGTTGTTGGTTAACCGCGTGTTTAGTGGGATACTTGCTGGTAGGATAGGAGATTATGTGTACAGGGTGTTCGTTTTTATACTTTGTCGATGGTTAAGTTCACCTCGCTCTCTCACTCAAATTTCACAGTATTTACCGACATACGCAAACAGGAGTGTTTGCACTTCATTTGTATGTATGCACGTGTGCGTGTGTATGCATGTATGCATTAAAAAGTCTTACGTGTTAACTTTATTATACAGAATTATTATCATTATTATTATTAATATTATTATTGCGACTTGACGACGATGACGATGACGATGACGATGACGAAGATAAAATGATGCTGGCGCTGGCATTGGCCACTGCCGCAGTCGTTGTAAAATAAATTACATTCCTCGCTTCAATTAGTTTTTCTTTATTTGGCACGTTATTATGTCGAGGTTAAAAAAAATAAGTTTATGTTGGACATCCTGTATATATATATATGGAATGTATAACTTCCATACGGTATTAAAGAGCTCACAGGATATTCACGATGAGTATAAACAATATTAATATTATTGATTAAAATATAAATGTATATGTATATGCAGTGTGCATACGTGTGAGGGGGAGTGCGCGCGTGTATATGTGTGTGTGTGTCTAATATTTAATAATGATACTGGTAATAATATTCGCGTCATATATTATATTAATGCGATAGCTATAATTGAAATTCTATAAAATAAATAATTTCTCGTGCCCCGTATGTACGTTTCTATTTCTTAATTCGTCTTCATCCCCTCTGCAGAGTCCTCCCCTTTGATTTGAACAAATTTCCTCATGCGTAAATTGACTAGAAAGACTAGATCAGAATAATTTCCTAGTAAATATTATCGACAGGATCGATCCTTTCGGAAAAGTCATTTCACCTACTTCTAATTATAATCCTTAAATACGATAACAATTTACAAACTCTAATTTTAGCGTATCACTTTCTCAATATGTCGTTCCGGAGTCAATTAACAACAGGCTCTGTAAAATTATATCCAGCAAAGGATCCGGCATCTGTCGATAACATCATAAATATTTGTCAAAACGGCTATTTTCAGTAATCTCTACAACTAGATCTCTAAACGCCTCTAACTCGAACGCTGCTCAAATCCATTGATATTACATAATATGTCCATCGTGTGTGTCATATATATATATATATATATATATATATATATGTATATATATATATATATATATATATATATGTATATATATATATATATATATATATGTATATATATATATATATATATATATATATGTATATATATATATATATATATATATATACACAGTTTGTACTTGGGTAAACATACAAAAGCACTTAACCCTAAGTTTTTTAACGCTTATTCATTAAAGTAGCATGCTCGTGGGAGCGATAGAGAAATACATTTAGATTTATGTCGCCTTAGATAGAACTTTGCGTCGTACTTTATAGCCCTCGTTAAAATTTTCGTTATATCGAAATTATAAGTGAAATATCCTTTGATGTTTCATCTCTGCGTAACGGGGGTTCGCTCAACCCATTGTTGTGTGACCCATGTCGAATTTCACATGACTTTCTTCTAATATAGACGAGAGCATGCAGACCACAAAGGATTACCTCGCCAATTTCGAAATAACCATCCAGTTAGAGGTATCGCTATTGCTAAATGTGTGTGCAATGACGTCATTTTTAGCGACAAAGATTTTCACGATTATCGGCTAAACGATTTTGATTGGAACGTCCAAGAATCTGCTTTTGCACGTGGATGTTCTGAGAAAAAGAGTCTTAATATAATAAAGTTTAGGTGGTCCGCGTTTAGGATGCTCCCATATCGTGTCGGAAAATCACAAGATGGCGTCGAAACGCCCCGTTCTTCGGAGTCTTCGGCGTTGCTGCGGCTTTTTGCTCTCTTCACTCTCTCAGCTCTTGTTTCACCTGCAAGAACATTTTCACCGGACTTCGACTTCGTTGTTAGTTGCGAGTCTTAATGATGAGTTTTTCGATCGCTAAGAAATGTTTCTTCTTTTGATTCGAGAATGGTCATTATCGGTCCTAACTTCCCCCTAATTGGCGGCGAGTCTCGCTTAGGCCACATTTTTCGAGCGTACTTTTCAACCTACGAATTTGAACGCATCAATTATTCGAACATGTATCGCTAAAAACCTGTGATAATTCGTTGTGGTTCTATCTCGTAGAATGAGCGTTGGTCACAGAGAAGACTACTCTAATGATTTTTTTTTGTTTTTTGTTTTTTCTCTCTTCATTTCTTTTCCTTCCTCTCGTTCATAACGTCAATACTTGGTTTTACTCTTACTTAGACTATACTTTCGTCGCGGAAGAGGCATTACGGGAGAATGAGAATTCAACAGAGAATTCTCCCATTATCGGAGAAACCTGATAAATGGATTTAAGACGAAAATCCCAAGATCTCTGGTCCGCGTCAGCCATATTGGCGTTAGTGAGCTTTACCAGCGGAAACATCATCCGTTAACTACACACACACACACGTGTGTAATCGATCCGATAATTGCTTCCTTCGAATGACTCTAAAACACATTATCGCAATTGAATAACGAGTAACTGCGAATAATTAACGCGGGAACCCATAGTTGGTTACGGGTGAAACCCCTAGCGAGGCGAAACAATCAATTGCAACGGTTTATTTACACGATTCTAAAAGAGATATGCAAAAATAGTTGTTTTTTATTGTCACTCACCTTTCATTCCTGTCCGTATCTTCCTCGACGGCCGATCCTCTTCTTACCCCGTGGATTGTTTCGAGACTACGTTTAATTAGCAACCATCATTACCTACACGTCTACTCGTTAGCCCTACTTGCGGCAATGAGAAAAATAAATTCTATCCCTCGTACACCTTTGAGGAAAGATCGAGGGTGGGGAAAAGAGTTCTTTTTTTTTCCAGCATTTTTATCAATGCGCGCATAAAGATAGGAATAGGGGGGGAGAGAGAGAGAAACTCTTCGCCGACTTTCTCACTTTATTTTTCTCCTTGCTCTAGAGGGAGAGGGGGGAGGGGGTGATAATAAACACACTTAGGGATATAACTGATAGGCTACTACAAACTCTACTTGCTTTCTGGTGTAGTATGTACACTCTTTTCTCATTCACGCAACAAGTACACTTGGGGTTATACGGTTATAGTCTAGAGATTTTAATAATGCTCGGCCAAAATGAAAGTAAAGTTTTTGCAAAGCAAAGTTTTTCATAAGCCTATCGTACATAATTTTTTGCTGTGCTCTGCCAAGGTACAGAGACGACGACGACGACGACGACGACGACGACGACGACGTATATCAGAGATGCAACGTAGCTCTGGGAACCGGCATATAACCCCCGTGTGCAATTTTTTTTCCGTCTCGCAGGATATTCAGGAATTTCATGATTCAGGAGAAATGCTATTTACGATACGTGTGGTCCATCCAGTTTATACGGAGTAGCGACGTACAAGGGTACTATACCTTAAGGGGTCTCTGAGATACGCAAGGTTTTATGTCGATTCAAATAAAGTACAGTGAGACTCTACTTGATTACCAACATACTCTACTACTGCAAGGGGATCAGGAAATACGTGTTATTCCTTACATTAACCAGCCAACCCTACACCAACCAACCGGAGTGTCTTTAAAACGATGGTCGCCGCTCGACCAAAGCCTATGGTGGTGGTTCTATGCTTGCTGCGCGTGTACTTATTTCGTGATCCCAAATTATTTACACTTCGACTGACACATTAGGCTCGATCCCGTTTGGAATGGTAGGAAGTAAAAACAAATCTCTGAAGCAATTAGCGTGGAATAAGAGTATTTTTAATGTTTTCAACAACACAACAGGTACAGTAACCAGTTTACCTGCAGTAATTACGGTGGCAACATTCTTTCTTCCCGCTCTTCTTCGCAAACTTTTCTCTTTTTCCTCCGCATCCTTATTCTTCATTCGCTCTCCCTCTCTCTATCTCTATCTCACTCTCACTCCCCCTCTCTTTTGCTCATTCTCAAGCATACATGGATGTACACGCACAAACGCACCAACTATCGAATCATACTCAACCAAGCATCCTCGTCTCCTCGTTACTCCGTCTCTCCTTTTTTCCATTAATAATCAATGAATTACATACGTTCGCTATATGTATACTATTCGACTGTCTATCTAGCTGACTAGCTAAATGTGCTGTAAAATTCCTGATTCTCGATCAACGACGAGCAGATCGTTCGCGATCTATCTCAGCATCGCTCGCTACACTTTTTTTTTTTCTCCATCGAGTTTCCTCGTTTCCTGCTCGTCCTTGATCAGGATCCACGGTTTTCAAAACTTTCCAGAGAACACTAAAAGTGTAGAAATATCGATAATCTATAGGTTCTTTGGGTAATTATACGCAAGTCTCTAGCAAATGAGTAAAGTATCGTTAAAACTAGCGAAATAAATAAATAGCGGCTACTGTGCACACGCGGTGATGTGTCTTACGGTACATTTGATACCCATTGCTTCTCCATTCAACGGTGGTGCGTGTGCTGTACAGACCAATGAAAGCGCTGTCTCGGTAAATACTCGACAATGCCATTATTACTGAATCGTATTTATCACACGCGGCAAAATCATCGAGAGCGATCAATGACGTGGGTTCGCCATTCGCACTGGTGTGTACAGAACTATCTGGATTGGGTTTTCTTTTAACAAAGGAGGTATCAAATGTTAATATGGTTTTCCTCGGCAGGTGGTGGTGGTGGTGGTGGTAGTAATAATAATAATAATAATAATAATGATAATGACGATGATACTAATAATAATAATAAGAATAAGAATAATGACGACAATATAGTGACGTTCACAATGATTACGAATGGTGGATGGCTGGTGGCACATTTTAAGGAAAAACTGTAACTCGACGATAATTGGCCTACCTCTAATGATATCAGTTAACTTAGTTTCCCTTAGGGCGTTACGCTACTTCTAAACTCTGAAGAAAAGGTTTTTCCACTTTCCCAAAGCTTCCGTCGTGCGATTTAACTCGAGATGTCCGACGATATCACATTTATGCCCGCGTTCAGTCTTTGAAGGATTTTTGGCGAACGACGTAGCTTCGCGAAAACCGGAAATCGTCCGTCAGACGCGGTATCGGCCATCTTGAATAACTGAGATCGATATGGAAATTTTATTGCATCTTGAGAGATCCGCTGCGCTCAACCGATACATTCACCGATTGATTTTCACGCAGGAGAAGTAAAATTCAGCTCGATACCGTGCCCCGTCGACTTTTTGCTTCTTTGACTAGACAATCCTACTTCGCTAAGACTCTCTCCTCTGCTCATTGATTCTCGTCCCTGACGCAATTGCTAATAAATAGAGTAATTACGGAAAGAAAAGAGGCTGTTGTGGGGGTAGTGACGATACTTCAATCGAAATCGCGCTACACACGGAGATCCCATAACTCACTCGCGGATTCTCGCGGCCACACCGAGGACAGCTCCAACAACACAGGTCTCTCCTCATCTCTCTCGACTCTCTTGAGACGAGAGAGCGAGCGTCTCGGGACGCGACTAATTTTCAAAAGAGTCCCTCTCTCTCTCTCTCTGTTTTTTACTACTGGTATTTACAATTAGTCCCGATCATTCGGGGGAATCCAAGTTTGGTGTAAAAGGGCCTCTACTCGCCTTTTAAAAAAACTCAGGCTTTTCTTGCACAGCGTGGGGAGAACTGGTCTTTTGCGACGTCCACGACGAAAATCTAAAAGTATTATCCTTTCACGTTTTATCTCTAATATTTCACCGCGCTTCAAAGGCTCATCTAAAACAACTGTCGTTCGCTACCGTATTTACTAATTATACACCCGTTATATGCGTTCACAGATCTATGTATGTATGTATGCGTATGTCTATATATATATATTTATATATATATCAATTTGTTTGTTTGTTTGTTTGTTTATTCGTTTATTTGTATGTTTATTTTTATATTTATATTTATAGTTAATATATTTATGCATTTATAAATATATATATATATATATATATGTATGTATGTATGTGGAAGAGCAAGACGCCAGTCACGTTGCAAGTGCCGGCTTTGAAAGAGCGCTGCCAAAAATGCGCGGGTCCCATTTCGAAAAAATTGTCTCGAAAACTTAAAGGGGCGTTCACACTCTGGATTGTGTCGCGCGTCAGAATGAGACAGGATTGATCGTTCTTCTATCTATGCGGGCCTACACACATTGTGCAATTTTAGAAATCATCCCTTCGGCAACGAGAGAGATCCTTTACCACGATTTGGAAAATGTTAATAGTGCTTGCTTTGTTAGTTTAGAATATTTTCTTATACCTCGGAAAAAAGTTAAAAAAACAAGATTTTCGCGAGTCTCGCACCATTGCACTCTTACAATTCGTCCGAGTGAGAAGACGACGACGAAAGTGGTGTTAATGTTGAGAGCGTCGAATCTTTGAGGTCTCATGCTGCTTCGGTAGGGAAAGCCAAGCAATCGAGTGTGTGCGTGTACGTGTACGTGTGTGTATGCGGAGGAGAGAAAACTACCGCGAGAATATTTACAAAATTTTACAGCGTGCATCACGCAACCTTTCGCTACGATCTGGTCAGCAGCAGCAGCAGCAGCAGCAACGGTGGGGTGGTGACGGCAACGCAACAGGAGCAGCAGCAGCAGCAGCAGCAGCAACAACAGCAACAGTCATATTGAAAAATAGCCCTGATCACGCATCTACCATTTCAATTAGCCGCCATAGACAGAGAAAAGAATTTTTTCCTTCCATAATAGATAGACTCTCTCTTCCTCTCTTTCTCCCATTGTTCTTATCTATCCACTTTATTTTCCGTAACCGTGCAATCGTTCCATTAATATCTTCGAGCCTCGAGAGCTCCGAAACTCGTCCAGAAACGGCAAAGTCCATGATAGGTGAAAGCCAATTGTACCATCAATGCAATTGATATTCAACGTGAAAGGAGAGAGAAAAATAAATTGAAAAGAGATCGAAAGAAAAAGGTTAATAAAGTGGACAAGTAGAAGATAATTAGAGGAGGAGATTCGTGCTTACCTGTGGTTCCGGTGTCAGGAGGGCAGACGGGTGTGCTCTAGCGATCGACACACGCATACGTGAGCACGCGCACACAGACAGGGCAGACAGACAGATCGACCGACAGACAGCAGAGACATACACAGACACACGCGCCACACACATAGACATTTCTTTACATTCTACGGGATCGATATGCGTCGAGATCGTCCTTGGTTTCCCTTACGTTCCGTTCTCGAGGATAGAGGTGGGCTCTAGAAGTTGGATTAAGGCACTCGGGTTATGTCAAATCGTCGATCACTAGACTGCGTCCTTCTTCGTTTGGCTCTCCCTTTACACATTACTTTCATCGAGACCGGTTGACGGAGCTCCTCCTCGATGCTCCCCCCTCCCACGCCCCTGCCCCTCCGAGCAAACTCGCGTATTTAGACACGCGACCCATCTCTCGCGGTTCTAGCGTCTCCGATTGAAATCTTATCGAACGCTAATTATGTCACGGGGAAGAAGATCGGAGATCTCGCGGCTCCGGGGGTAGGTAGTACCGCTCAAGGTCGAAGGGTCCACACCCCAATCGGCGCAGGTACATCCCACGAGTTCTCGAGGATCCTCCTCGATCCTCCGGACTGTGAAAACTCGAGAACTTCGGGGTATCCCATCGACGCACCCCCTTCCCATTCACAGCAACTCGTCCGGTCCATTGGAAACTACTACCACTACTGCTACTACACTACTACTAGCGCGATGGTCCTCGAAAGAAGCGACGGCCTCCTCGGCTAGACGGTAAAAGCTACGCGAAACGTACCTGTTGATTGCGTCTCGGTCCATTTTGAAACTAGTTCGGCTGCAGTGGACTCTCGGTGGGATGTGTGTGTGTGTGTGTGTCTGTCTGAGTAGTGGGGGGATGGGTACCTAGAGCCACACTAGTACCAGAGCCTTTTTTGCCTATTGCCTGGCCAAAGCTGACCCGCGCTTCATCATCACGCGACAGCTGCTACAACATCAGCACGCACGACCTCCTCGCTCTGTCTCTCTACCACCGATGACTCTCGAGACTCTCTAACAACGAGACGCGCAAAGATCCTCCCCCGTTGATATGTGTGTGCGTGTGTGTTCAACCCAGCTACGATCTATACGGAACTAACGTGATGCAATAGAAACGCTCCTTACGTCATAACGATGATCGCATCGCAATATACAAATATACGTATGTACAAACGTTAAGGATCACCCGTGTTCCAAAGGCATAGAGGTGTATGTGTGTGTGTGTTGTGTGTGTGCGAGCGTGTCAGTGAATGTATTTTTGAGTACGCGCATGCGTGTGTGTGTGTGTCACATCGGTAGAATCGATCGATCGACGAATCATTTCTCGGTCTGTCATCGATCCTGTACCGTTTTTGCCACACTCTCTTTCTCTCTCTCTCTCTCTCTCTCTCTCTCTCTCATCGATCGCAATTTTGGTCCGAATCAGTAGACTTTTCATCCACTTTCTCTCCCTTCCACCCCCCTCCCTGCTCACGAGTTCAATGCGCGTGAAAACATCATCGTTCGCCTTTCAAGATGGATTCTTGACCTGGCTATACTTTGACCTCTTTCTCTCTCTTTCTCACACACACGCATTCATTCGTGCATACATACAAACACGCACGCACGCTCGCACTCTTAGATGGTGGATGATGAATTTATTGTCCGGGGCTAGATAAGTACGGCGGCGTAGAAAAGTTTTGAGTTATTTTTGAGCAGGCAGGAAAGGCAGAGACGACGACGACGACGACGATCGGGTACGCGCAAATGCGTGGGCACTCCGACAAACCCGTAGGAATGATTTTTGAGAGATTTTTGAGAGATACTTGAGATTCTGGAGAGCAGAAAGATTCGCGGTCAGACGAAGGAGACTGCTGGCTGAGCGATGGACTCTTTCCCGGGGAGGGAACTTCCTCTTCGCAGGATCCGAGCGTAAGTTCCCGGTGGAGGTTGGCGCCCCGGTGACGGTGTGCCTCGTCGTTTTCTTTTTTCCATGCGCGACGGGAGTAAGTTTACGAGTCCTGAAACTTGCAGAGTGCACACATATCCAGCAGTTGGTATATCAGTATGCGTATCATCCTGCCGCCGATCTGTATTATTTACACTCGGCCTCCGAAAACTGGGGGAGATTCGGGGAGACCGAGGGAGATTCAAATGGATGGTCGAGGGAGTGGAAGGGGAGGGGGGGGGAGAGTAAGGGTTATAAAGAGATTACCACGGGGTTACGCGAGGACGAAAGTTCAGCAAGAATCCTAATGGGAGCCCCAACCTGGACTTCCGGGGTGTCTCGGCTCTCTCAGGTTGCTGCTGGGAACCACCCCCTCCTCCCTCTCCCGGCCGAAACTTTCGTCCTGGAGCGAACCACCGAGGAACCCTGCGAGGAACCTGTGTGACACGGCATTTCTAAAGACTAGAGGGATTCAAGTACACTTATTATATTAAATTACTCATACTTGCCGGTTAGTGTGTGTCAGAGATGGTCTAGCTAAATTGCATGCGCTACAACAATTCCGCTAGCTGGCTTGGACCGCTGGGGAACACCGCGCGAAGGAGAGAGTACGGAAGGTGCTGGGGAAGAAATCCAAGAAAAGGACGACACGGTTCAATCCTCAATCTGGCCGCTGCTTGGTCGAAAACATTTCCCCGGGAATTTACGAGGGTGGCGGTGACGGTGACGGTGACGGTGACGGCGGTGGTGGTGTCGTCGCTCGGGGTGTACGGACACCAACCGAGGAAAATGGACCGTACAAATTAAAGTTGCAGTTTATCATGGGGAAGGAGAAAGAGTTTAAAGAAAGATAGAAAGAGAGGGAGAGAACCGAATACCGCGAAGCTTTTCTTTCCGCGTTGCGTTGCCAAGGGGGATGTGTTTTCGACCAACCAGAAGCCGCGACGGAACGAGTGCCCAGCGGGGTTAACGAGGCTAATTACAGCTTAATATTAATTAGTCAATTAGCGACACCCCGCAGGCAGCTGGCGCCGCGCAAACGAACGTGATGCAAAACCAGGAAGACAACTATGAAAGCTCGAGTAGCGAGTTCCTCCCTATCGCTAGGGCTAATTGTGGGACTCGGTGGTGGGGTCAGAGAGAAGGGGGATGATATCTCTAGGAAAGAATGGGAGCATGGAAATATCGCATGATTGATAGGCGACGACGAATCAACCGTCGAGGAAGCGGTGGATGGATGGATGGATGGATGGATGGATGAAGTACGAGGGATAGGCTTCGCACTCCGGGGGTGGTTATTACCTGGCGTGGATCCTTCCATTGCGGCGAACTGCCAGCGGAAAATTGCAGGACGATGGTTAATAGTGATAACAATAATGATAGTGACACGACAGCAAAGGACACGTCGTGGGAAGGAAGAAGGTGGTAGAGCGAGTAAGTGATAGAGAAATCAAATACACAGCCTCTAAATAATTACTTACTGGCAAGAGGTTAGGCTAGGATATACAGTGTGTAAATATATCAAGATAAATCACCAAGGGTGTGGCATTCTGGCGTTTTTGGGCTTTCCAGTAAAAGAGAATACAAGGGGGAAGTACACAAAGAGGTTAGCTACCAGTTTTAAACGACTACTTTATTGGCAATTCTTCTAGGCATCGATCTAAACTATTTACGTTCTTCTAAAGACCTTCTTCTGTTCTCGTCTGTTCTGAGTCGTGCGTGTGTGTGTGTGTGTGTGTGTGTGTATACGTGTGTGTGCACGCGTGTGTCGATGCGTGTCCACCCCCCACGTGTAACGCAGCTATGCGTGTGCGTTCCATGTAAGTACGTATTTCTCTGCACGTCGTGTGTTTTGGGGGTGGATGGCGTGTACATGGGGGTAGCGGAGAGCGCGTGCACGCGTCGACGGCCAATCGGAGGGTTCTGCCACGCTATACGGAATTTCTTCGATTCTCCTCTCCTCTCCTCTCGTCTCATCTACGTAATTGCATACGCAAGTATAGTGTCTCTGCAAAACGCGTGTCCCCGCTTCTTCGCGCGCTTCTCTGGAATTCCTTCACGGGAATCCTTCAAGATTCTTCCAGTCGTCCACTCTCGGCTTTCGCGCGCGATTTCGCGATTTTCACCGATCGACAAATATGGCACATTCGGCTGACGAAGAAAAACCCGTATTATTTGTATAATGAAAACGGCGGCCCTCGAGGGGCGTGCACGCACCAGCTATTTAGCAGTCTACTCAGAACATAAGTACAAATGTGTTTGCGTTGGACATGAGTCTGCGTGTATGTGTGTAATATGCGTATCTCAAGAGTCACTAACAATAATAATAATGATAGTAATGACAATTATAATAATAATAATGATGCTGCTGATGCACTCTAATATTAAAGGATAATGATACGTAATAATAATAAGAATAATAATAAGGACAATAATAAGAGTAAGAATTATGATAATAATAAGAGTAAGAATAACTATAATAATAATAATAATAATTAATTATAATAATAGCGGTAATGATTATTATAACTATAATAAGAATAGCGATAATTATTGATAAGAACTAATGACAATAATAATAATAATAATGCTAGCAATCGTAGTAGTAGTAATGATAATAATAATAATAATAACAATAATAACAATGATAGATGACAATGCTAGTAATTATGAGTAAAAATCAATGAAAATAGGAAAATGATAAGAAAAATCGTACAAGTATAGATGAAGAAGAAAAAGGGAGAGGGAAAAACGATGACGATAATAATAATAACATTAACATTAAGAACAAGAATAAGAATAATAATACGATTTTGGATTATCTCGACGTTTATACATTTTCAGGCATTTTTGACGGAAAGTGGAAAACTTGTACAAGATCCTTGTTCACTTTCAATCTCTCTTGCACGCACGCACGTACACGCAGACGCACACATATTCTCTCTTTCTTTCTTTCTCTCTCTCTCTCTCTCTCTCTCGATGGCATTTTCTCTTTTCTTTAGGCTTTCGATTATTTCTTGGCGTTTTTCCTCCGGATATAAATCGCTGTAGAGGCGCCGTGGTTGATTCTCATTCTCTCGATGAAAGTTTAGCGAAACCGAAAAGAAATGAAAAGAGAGACGGAAAGAGAGAGAGAGAGAGAGAAAAAGAGAGAGTGAGAAGGTGGGGGATAGAGAAAAAAAGAGAGACAAAGAGAGAGAAGGGACGAAAATCAAAGAAATCGTACTTCCGTTTCTCTATCTCTAGTTGATTTGATGTTGGGGGATACGTTGACGGAGGCAGGATAAAATTCGACCCAGTCAACGCAGTAGTCCCCTCGTGGCGAACGGTAACAGCACACGCACACACGCACACCGTGTCTTAACAAGGAGGAATTATTCCTTACAAATCTCCAGAACTTTCCTATATATCGGCTACATCGACGTGGAGCTGGCTCCCAGCTGGCACGTACTATTATTATTATTATTACTATTATCACTACTGCTACTACTACTACAGCTACCACTACGCATAACTAAGATAAATAAGGCAAAGATTATTAGTGTATATCGGCACTGGATTACTCCTACCTCCAGCAAGCGCAGATGTTATACGTCCAGAGAGTCTTGATTTGGCAAGATTTACATATAAGCCGGCATTAATCGTATCTCACAACTAAATGACCTTAATATCAACTTGGTACGACAATATCAATATGGTGTATTTAGGCAGGGGGGATGGTAATGGTGATGATAGCGGTAGTGGTAGTGGTAGTGGCGATGGTGATGGTTATGGTGATAGAGGAAGGGGGAACCAAAGGAAATTCAAATGGGGAAACGTCCGCTCGAGTGACGCAAATGCCATCAGCCAGTTCCATGGAGAAAATGCGTCGAGAGAAGGAGGGACCACCAACCCCCCTATTCCCTTCTTACCCACCCCCCTCGTTGCAAACTAAGGGAAACTGAAGCGAATCTACCGAGGAATATCGCGGTATTCGCGGAGTATTGAGAAACCCTGTGGGAACCGATCGGAAGGATCGAATTAACGTGAACTTCCGGTCTTTAACGTAGGAGGAATCAATTTAGTTAGGAAAAACGAGAGATAGCGATATATAAATATATATATAGATATAGATAGATAGATAGAAAGAAATTCTAATTATCAGGTTCATCGTAATGGCAACTGGAAGACTAGAGTAAAGCACGATCAGGGTTATACGGTGATTGGTTACACGATGATTCTGGTGGTGGTCCTTTCCCAATTTCGACGCACGTATGGTATTTTTCATCAATAAAGATTCATCCAATGTTTATTAATTAAAAAACATCTAAAGATAGGGACAGCGGATAGGAGTGGATAGATAGATCAAACTGACAGAGAGAGAGAGAGAGAGAGAAACAGTAGCTGGAAAGAGAAAAAGGACGTTAAGACAGGATGTGTGGATGACGTAGGAGAATATCAACCAACATGCGTTACCTAATTTCATACTAAATTCAACTAGCGGTGGGTGGTTAGCATTTGACGAAAGAGTAAAACTAGCTACGCTAATGATTACACTCGACATTCGCAGTGTCAAGCACGTAAAATGGTTGCTGGCCGAGGAGATTGGTGATGGTGATGGTGGTGATGGTGGTAATAGTACGTGAGAGAGTGTGTGTATGTGTGTAGTGGTGGAGGTAGTAAAATAGTGTAGGTGGATTCGGGGGTATGAGGTTATTTTTTGGATTCAGGAAGGGATTTTGGTTCGGGCCTTGGATCTAGTTGGCGTGGGCCGACCAAGCTGACATTCGGGCAAGTCAGAGGTCGTCCCGCAGGACGAGACGCCGACAGTCAGGAGTTGAACTGTGCACCGGAGCCTGGAACGAATTTTTGCGCGCGTGGGCACGGGTCAAGGGTCATCGGCAAACGAGTGACTGACGACTGATCGGCGACCACCAATGGGTCACCCAACGCTTTGCGCATTATCCCGAGCGATTTTACGATACTCCGTGACCCGAGCCCCAACTGACACCTGCCGGAAACTCGTTTCGCGGACGAGACCGGAAGTGAACGCGGTGAGCGTCGATAGGACTCGCTTCCGGTGTCCGGAGCAGCGCATTCCCTCCAACGACCGCTAATACTGTTCTTCGACAAGCTCATTTATAGAAAGTACACTCGAGAGGGAAAGGGAGAGAAAGAGGGGGAGGGTGAGAGAGAAAGAGAGAAGTTCTCTCAGATACTCAAAAGCAAACTGATCGAACTGGAAATGAAATTTTTTGGTTTTTCAAAAGACTCTCTCTTTCTCTCTCTCCCCCTCAGTCTCTTTCTCTCTCTCTCTCTCTCTCTCTCTCTCTCTCTCGTTCTCTTTCTCCTGGGAGAGAAAGATGAAAAAATCTACGCAGGAAGTGCGCAACGCGAAATCCGGCCACGGTCCGATGAAAACGGGGAAATTGCCTGATCATCTTAGAACTAAATTGTTTCTCTCTCTCACGAAGACATTCTCTCTTTTTTTTGCCATACATTTGTTGCACATTCGCGCAAACATGCACACGCGCACGACAAATCATACATACAATTTCACTCTCTCTCTCTCTCTCTCTCTCTCTCTCTCTTGCTTTCTCTATTTCCTTTCCTGCCTAACGCGCTCGATTCACAATGTTTCTTTTTTCCTCTTAGATCCGATAGTCCCTTAAACGTCGTAAATATCACTCGCGAGTTTTTTTTTTCTTAAGATTAAGATACAGTGTATGCTTCATGTATGTGTATTCATGTATATGCTAGCAATTATATCTCACTAGAGAATATTACTTGTCGTTCGGAAGAACCAAGCTTTCGGTTCCGTAGCGAGTATCTCGCATCTCACTCTGGTTTTCGTTCGGCAGATCGAGCGTTGAGCCTCGTCAAGTGTTTTCACACATCCTTAATTTTGAATTAGCTTAATTAATTAATAATAAGTAAGTTTGCGGGCTGGCCCATTAGAGGGGCCAGCGCGCGTTACGGCGATAATATTACAACGAAGGTTTGAGTTAATCGCTTATTGCTCGAAATTCCTCACATCCGCTTTAGATCTCACTCATCCGAGGTGCCCCGCGATTATTTCCCCTTGCCCGATCCACTTCCGGTTCTCGGGAGGACCGTCGCTCGATCTTCGCTCGACGAATCCTATGTGGCCCCGGTGGTCACCCTCTCCGCCGCAATCACTATACTAAACAATACTTATGCGTATGTATAATATATATAAAATAAATAGTCGTTCGCTCACTAGCCATCGATAATGTTGCGATCCGAGAAAAAAAATCATATGTACAACGCGATCGAGAGATCGTCCGAATCCAAAGGAAGCGCGCTTACCTCCTCTTCCGCTCATCCACTTTTGCTGCTCCTCCTCCTCCTCCAGCTCCACCTCCTTAATTATTTACATCGCGACAGAGAGCAGGGGAGGGGATTCCCCGCGAGCCGCCATATTCGGCGATGCCTCGAGGAAGCTTCCCCGAGAGAGGCTCCCCGGATATACCCTTCCTCAACTTCCGCGCTCTCCGCTTTTCCACTTGCAACTACCCTAGCCTAACCTAAGAGACCTCGAATCCCGCCGGAAGCGAACGGGCCCTCCACTGAAACGATCATTCGCCGGACGAAAGAACCGCGGGGCGCTCGTGCTTAAACTTACAAGTCGCGTATAAATAAATCGGTGACTTTTTACGTGTGAGTATATCCAATAGATTAGAGACGACAGACTTATCAGCTAGATTTTCCCTTAAGTGATACTATGAGCTAATCTCATTCTTGGGTTCCTCTGTCTCCTCCTCTCCATCTCGCTCTCTCTACTATCTCTCTCATCATTATATCGTAGTCTTAATCGTCGCTAGATTAGAGTATTTTTCAAATCAGTACCACTCGAAAGTACGGATGCCTCTCATTTTTAAATTAAATACCAGCGTTCTCTACGCTTTCCTCTCCCTTCCCTCTCCTATGCATCTACCTCTCCTCCGGGGAGGGAGAGACCAAAAAATTCTCCTCGCGATTATTATAGGAGCTCCTTGAGTGACTTGTGATATTACGTATACACACACAAATGTATACGAGTACGCACATACGTATATGCATATACGTGTGTATGTATCTACATAGATATATTTATGTATTTATATATATAGAGCTTCGTAAGAGATTGAACTTTTGCGCAGTATCCCTAAAAAGTCTTATACACGATTGAGAGCGGAGAAATATTGTCTTCCATTACTCGAAGAAAAATATACCTATCAACATCATTCTACGTATATGTGTACGTGTCTCGTGTGTGCTCTGTACACACCTACACATAAACGTACGCTTATCTCTTTTAGCGCGTTAGAAACGCGCGTGTCAGCGAAAAAGAGGCGCGGTGCCCGATGCTCGATAGCCTCAACAGTAGACGAAGGAAGGAGAAGAGTGGAAACGGTACCGCGTGCTCCAGGAGTATCGTAGTAATAGTGAACAGTAGTAGTAGTAGTAGTAGTAGTAGTAGAGTAGTAGTAGTAGTAGTGTAGTAGTAGTAGCAGCAGTAGCGGCAACAGTAGCTAGTAGCAGCGGAAGTTAACGCTATATTAAAATATCGTGAGAAGAGCAGAATGATACACAGTGACGTCACGAGTCAAAAGAAATGGAGCACGCGGTACCGGACTCTCGATCCTCGGTTACAAGAAGAAAATGACCTTGGCTATCGAACATGGGGAATCGGACCAGGCGCCCACGCGCGGATCGATTGACTTTTGCCCCATGACGAGGGGACGTGGTACCGATTCGCGACCGGTGGTACAGACCGTGCTAAAACCGCCAACTCGCCAGAGCTGAGTGAAATCGATCTTTTAGATTTTGGCACTTGACCCATTGTATTGACCCATCTCCTCGGGAACGAAGTTTCGCTTCTTCGACATCTCGCGAACTTGACTCAACCCCGTTCGAAACGGTACCACCACCCCGAATCTCGTGGGCTTGCCGCAGTTCTCGCACTCTTCGACTTAACGAAATTTTTATTGCTTCGTGCTGCTTCTCGCATGTGTCGTCCTTGACGCCGTGAGCTCGACGGGGTCGACGAGACCAACCGGAAGGGGGAGAGCCCATGAACGGAAAACCGGGAAACGAGCGGAGGACTAAACCTAACTAGGAACCGAATGTGCTTCGACTTGACGAGGGAAATGCGAATGGAGGAATAGACAAAGTGGAAACGCAAGTTTCATTCCGGGTAAAGCCTCGGAAACGCAAATGGCCATCGCGTGCCAACGGAGATGAGGATCCTCCGATCCTCTCGAATATTGGATCCCGGAAGCGCGACGGGGGGGTGTGATGGTTGAGAGAAACGCGGAAGACGTTCCACGCTGTTCTCTCTGGTTAGGTCTCGCTCAAGCTGCCCCCACCCTTCGGGAGTGCCAACGCTACTAGTACGGTGTGGTCTCTCTCCTTCTCTTTCTCACCTACCGATCCTCTTCGTCGTCTCTTCGTTTTTCTTCTCAGTCTTCCGCGGTCGATCCTCTCAAACGAGCCCCCGTCCATGATGACGTCTAGCGTATTTTCCCTCTTCTTCTTCATCTTCTTCATCCTTTCACGCGTGACAGCAGTTTAGGGATCCACGAGAGAATCGAACCGCGTGGGAAAGATCGAGGCGAAGAGTATGGGGCTGGCTGTTGTTGGTGGCGATGGCGATGGCGATGGCGATGGCGATGGCGATGGTGATGGTGGTGGATCATTCGTCGACTCGGGTCCGTTGATTCGCAGTGGCAGTCGCTGGTGGTTCTCCGGGACCGCAACTCGTGAGCCGGCCTCTCGACTTAGACATACATGCCCATCCCGTACATGGAACCCCAGTCGACTCCTTGGAAGCTCGACATGTCGACGTTCGTGAGGGAGTAACCTTGGTAGGGGTTGCCGGGGGCTGCGGCTGCAGCCGCGGCGGCCGCTGCCGGGGTGGACGCCGCAGCTGCAGCAGCTGCGGCCGCGGCCGCCGCCGATTGTGGGCCCGGTGCGGGGGCGGGGGCTGCCGCTGCGGCTGCCGCCGCCACCGCGGCCGCCGGGATCGGGTACGGTGCGTACCGATACGCCGAAAGCGCCGGGTAGCTACTGGCGAAGAGTTTTCCGTATCCCGCAACTGCATTCTGCACCTGCGCCGCAGCCGCCGCAGCTGCGGCTGCCTGCACTTGCGCTTGGGCCTGGGCCTGAGCGGCGACCAGCTGAGAGGCCGCGGCCGCGACCGGGAGCGACGGCTGTGGGGCCAATCGAACACCCAAGGCCCCGAGGACCACGCGCTTCCCGAGGGCCAGAGCGCCCGGTTGCACAGCCTCCTTCGGCTGCGCCTTCTTGCACTCCACTTTCTTGTTCTTGATCGTGTGAAAGTGAATCTCGCACACTCGGTCCACAACATCCTCGTTCTCGAAGGTGACGAATCCGAATCCCCGATGCCGCTTGGTTTGCTGGTCCATCAGCATCACGGTCTCCTCGACCTTGCCGAATTGATTGAAGTACGCCTTTACCTCCTCGCTGCTGGTGTCCTGGCTGACACCGCCCACGAAAATCTTCTTCGTCCGGTTTGCCTGCTTGGCCCTGTTTTTCGGTGTCGCGTGTTTCGGATCGATCTTCTTGCCATCCAGGGTGTGAATCGGACATTTGAGCACCTTGTCCACGCTGCCGGGCTCGGCGAATGTGATGAAACCGAAGCCCCGACTCCGCTGTAACCGAACAACCCCGAAAACGGGCACGATGCACATTTGGAACTCTCCTCTGACATCGGGTTATTTGCATTTCGCATAATCATCGACGATCTCGAAACCCGACGGAAGGTACGACGACCGACGACTCTCTCGTCACAGTTTTGTGTCAGCTTGTGTCGTATCTCCTAAACTCTACCCTGACGCGCGCGCGCCTATCCTCGAACCTAAACTTTGCCTACTTCGGATCCTGCACCGGAGGAGAGTACGCAACAGTCTCTCTTTCTCTCGCTTTCTCTCTCTCTCTCTCTCTCTCTCTCTCTCTCTCTCTCTCTCTCATTCTTCACGCATCTCTCCTAATTTCAAAGTCCTAATTCAGCCTGCGAACCCAATTTTCCAGTTCGAGTATTCCGGAAGCCGCCGCGCGGATTGCTCGATCGCGATCGTCTGAGCTTGTGTCACTCTAACTGCGTCTTATTACCCCCCTCCCCTACCTTCTCAACCCTACGCTTCAACGAAGTTTCTCGTTCGCTCAGAATCCTGTGGTACCGTAGGACCTGGCTCACGCACCCCGAATGGATTTTGTCGGGTGGACCATTTTTTGGTCCCCCCTCCCTTCATCTCATCATCCTCCTCCTCCTCCTCCTCCTGCTGACTTCAACTTTCGACTGGTGATCTCGTAATCTCGTTACTGTCGTAGTTAGCTGTTTCTACTGAGCTACCGATTACATGCAAGACTGTCCAAGCTAATGTAAAACAAACATTCTAGGGTTACGTGAAGTAAGGAGTCTGATAAATAATAGTTACGGACGTTAATCGATCTACTGCCGACGTTAGGTACGTTCCCCTCTCATGTTCGGAACTGTCGAGTGATCTAACTAGCTATATAGAACCCCGTTCTTCCTTCCTGAGGACTCTTCTCCACCAATTTCAATACAAGTGATACAAGTTACCAATACTCTCTACTCTCATTGTACTCGCAGAGCAAAATTAGTTACACTGATTAGTACAAATTGTCTTCTACGATCTACTGTGTCAAGTATCGTGCAGAGTGAAAAGAGGAATAGACTGGTGCATCGAATCTCCTCGAGAGGAACATCCCCGTGAAAGCGCGGGACGCGGGCTGCGGAACTCGGAACGCGGGAAGAGAGATGCTCGCGAAACGATTCGACTTTGCTCGCGAGAAAAAGACGACCGGTACGCGTGTGTACGTCTGTGTATTCGTATACGTACACGTATGCGCATACCCATACACGCATACACGATACGTACGTATTCCAAAACGAATACGAGACTGTTCCCCGTGCTTCCGTAAATCCCGCCCCCTCCACCCCATAGAACCTCGTCGCGCGTCTCTAAGATCCCCGTCGGACTGAAATCCGATTTTCGCCAAGCCCCGCGTGTCCTGGCGCCTTCGAGGACGAAGGATTTCCATTGTTCCCGCGAAGGACCACTACTGCTTTATGCACGGCCGCGGTCCATCCGAGGACCGTTCGAGTTGTTAGTGAGAGAATTTAGATGGATAGAATTTGCGAAGGGTGGAACGAGAGGGGTGGTCGTGTGGCGAACAGCCTCGTATCGTTAGAAGCGAATAGGCGCGGAGAGAATAGGTTTCATGGTATATGCCATTATGCTATATGGTTTTATTGGTGGTAGTTTGGTATGGTATGGTACGGTATTCAATTAGGTGGACAGACCTGCGTGACTGGGTCCTTCATGATGAGGACGTCGGTGACGGTACCAAACATGCCAAAGTATTCCCGGAGCTTCTCACTGCTGGTCTGCCAAGATAACCCACCGACGAAAAGCTTCCCCGGAGCAGGATCACCGCTGTTCGGTGTACTCCTGCCGGAGCTGCCCGAGTGGCTTCCATTTATAGGTACCAGGGCGTTGTGGAACTCGTGCTCGATCGTGCCGTTGGTCGCTTCCATTCCGGCGCTGAAACAGACAGAAATGGACGAAAAACTCAGTCAGGAATCATTCGGTGGTTGACATTTTTTTTTTAATTTTTTTATTTTCCGCCGATTTGCCACCGGCAAAAACCCCGTGAATCGATCGCTCGCCGCCTCGAGTACTCGATGATGCGCGTCCCCCTCCCCTCCCCTCCCCCGACCGCTAATTGGGCTTTTCTCGTATTTTCCAGGTCTGGCCACTGATAATCCTGTGCGTCAGCGCAGGATCGGTTAGTTCGTTCATGTGCTACCACTCGCTCTTCGAATCGACCATCGACGTCAGGTAAGCTCCTCTACGGGGGTCGCGACTCTATTGCCGGGAGCGTCGAGGATGCCCGATGGGTTTCCCGTTTTTCGTCTTGTTCGGCGCACTGAAACTTTCCCCTTTCCGCAGGTTCTCGACCAAGGTGGAACCGCGCTACGAGATGTCGAGGAAGCAAACGTTTATCGACCTTCGGAACCCGCGCAGCTTCAAGGTAAGTGCGCGTGCTGACGGAACAATTAGGAGATTAGTGGCGCGGCGCTAGCTGGTTTTTTCCGCGGTTCCGGAGTGGCCTCATCGTCGAGGGGGGAAGGGGTTCGTCAGTCGATAAACTCGTTAGGGTCGACGTATCGGTTTACAATGGACTCGCGCGTCCATCAACGGGCATAAGAAATTGATTCGCTCCCATTTGCCTCGGGGATCGATACTTGTTACCGAAATTGGACCGATCCTTCCGCAAATATGTCACGCGGACCCATCTATACCTAAGTCCACCAGCAGGTTCCACAGAGCCGCCCCTGGTGCCAATAAAACGGGATTTTCGTGGATTTTCTCATTTTCGTAGAATTATCATCATCATCATCATCATCCCCCCGAACCAAATATCTCTGTCTGTCCATGTACAGAGCGTGCGTTTTGTATCGAGAGAACGAATTCTCTCCCCCCGCCCCTAGACCCTAAAAATTCTGGATCTAACCAACCAACGCCAATTTGTCGAGGGAGTCGTCGCGCGATCGGTAAACGGCTCGCAAACCGAAGAAACGGGACACGGACGGACAAACGGAGAAATCAGGAAATTCATTGATATCCGCACAGCGAACGGCACGGGAGGCAAACGAGGCGTGAGAAAAATCGGTTGGGCCAGTTCTCGCGTTAATTGCAGGGAGCATGAGTGTCCGTTTGCGTTCCATTCGGATGATCCGGAGTATCGCAAGTTTTTCATGCAGGATTGCCGTCTGTCGTGGCGTAGCTTCGTCCGGAAGAAGAGAGAGGAGGTTAAGGGTAGAGAAGGGAGTTAAGGGTGCGCTCGTAGGGTGAAGTGGGTGAGCGAGAAGCAGGAAGGAGGATGGAAGAAAAAGGGGTCGGTTTCGTTACTCGGTTCTCGGATGTACGTGGAGAGGGAGTGCGCCGACTCGGTGGTGATGGTCGTGGTGGTGGTGGTGCTGGGTTAGGAGGGTCGAGGGGTTGATGGAGCGGGTGGTGGTGAGAAGCGCGAGGGGAAGAAAATGGTGGAAGAGCGCGCGCGCGCGCGCGTGCAAAAGGGATGGAGATGGAGAGGGGGAGAGAGAGAGAGGGTAGGTGGGTGAGGGTGGTACAGGGTAGAATGGGGAGTAACGAGCGAGCAGAGGTGGCGGCGGAGGTTGAGAGAACGTGCAGCTGGTGGATCAATACGCCCCTCCGCCTAACTCTCCGGGATTGTCGCGTTCCCCTTGCAATACTCTTCGCGATCCGCCCCTGGGAAACGTCTATGGAAATGATGTTCTTTCTTCTTCCGTGTCCCCGCACCCCTCCGCCCACTCCTCAGCCGGCATCCTCCTACCGGAGCTTCCAAGTTTTCACTCTCCTCCTTACTTACGCGCTCGACACTGATTCTCGAATTCAGATGGAAACCCTGTGACAGCCTTGACAAGAAAGTTCAATGTGGCTTTTATTACTGGACTCGGGGAAACGCGCGTCGTTGCGCTGCTCTAATCAATTCCGTTGGGGGGGCGGCTCGAAATTTTCCACTTGACGCTCGTGACATCGCTGCTTATTTAGCTCGTTAGCCGCGATTAAACTTATCGAGGATCAATCGCGATGGATTGATAGATCGCGGCTGGTGCTTGAAATAAATCGGTTTTGCGCCGCTCAACGTCATGATTAATCGCCGTTCAACGGGGGGCGGGTGGCTTGCGTTTTAATGCGCATTTGTAACCTCGGCGTGTCTTACTCTCTCCGTGCTCCACTTGTTCCGTGGAATCGCGATAATTCCGACTTTCCCCCCCGGACTCGATTTTCCAATATCGTCGCGGATTCTGATCGATCCATCGACCAACCCTTCTTCCCCCTCTTCCTATCTTCCATGCACCGTGAGTTTTACTCCTCCGGAATCCACGAGTTATCTTGCTCGCCACCCCTGCAACCCTCGCGTATGATCCACCCCTGTGTGGAATGCCTGCGAAGATGATCCCCTCGTTCCCCCCAACCCACCCCTCTCTCTGCCTTATAATATCTTTTTCTTCCACCCCGCGAGAGCTTCCCGTCTCAATCTTCATCAACTTCTCCCCCCCCCCAAGCCCCCCAACGAGACGGATACCCCCGGGCTCATCTTTTGGACATCCAACTCGTTTATTCATCCCACGGTGTAAATTGGTGGCAAACTATCGCCGATCGCACATCGCTCGCGCGCCCTTTCCCTCTCCCAGAAGATGATTTTCCTCCTTGGGAAACTCCTCCCCGGAGAGAAGGAAGCGGGAGGGGGCGGCTCGATTAAATATCACGGATCGTTAATGCGGACCGAGATAAAAGAAAAGCGAGTATTTATCTTGCGGGGAGGGAAGCCAAATCGGAAGTGGGAAGCTTCGGGAGCTCGTCGAAAGGGTAACCGTGTCGAGAAGACGGTGCGCCGAGGGTGAAAATGTATTTGACCGAAGACTTTGTTAATTATCCAGAAGGACTACTTCCAATTTCTCCGAGGCTAAGGTTGCCGGCTGGCTGCTGGGGCTGCTCTCTGTATTCCTCGAGGTCGAGGTAACATTTCCCTAATTTCGCGCGAAACTTCCGAACGGAGCTCGAAAAGTTCTCCTCGACATTTCCGTGTATTCCCGGGATGTCGATGACCCCCCCCCCCATTTGCTATTCCCCTCGCAAACCACCCCATGCGCCCTCCTTCTTCAAACACGCCTCATCGGAATAATTTTTGCGAAACTCCTTCAACGAGCGCGCATTGTTGCAAAAGTTGACAGGCTCTCCCGGAGACGACATTAGATTGTTAATATCGTATATCCAATAACGAGCGTACTCTAGGAGAGAAATCCCTTTTCTTTCGAGGGAGCCAGGAAATTATTGAAAAGGGCTCGAGGCTCGAGTAGCGCGCGCGAGAGAGAGAGAGAGAGTGTGTGAGCGTTTCTCATTATAAGGTATCGCGGGGGGTACGCGTGTAAAAATCGGGCCAAACGCCATTGCGGTAACTCTCCAATGGAATAGGAGAGATATCCGGCAGGAATGGAAATCGGTGAGAGAAATCGCGCGGGGGTAGTTGTAATTTCACAGTTTGCGCATTAGCGGTATTCGTTTGACATTACCGGGCGAACTAAAGACCGCGGGAGTGTCGTGGCAGTATTTTCCAGCCATGACCTCGATGTCTCGTGGCCTCGCATTACGCGGGAGCAAGAGGGAGACACCAGGTAAGTAGGGTACGAGGAAGCGAGCAAGAGGGTAAGGATGGCAAGGGAGCAAACGCGGGCTTCTCGCATTTCCAGTATCGGTAGACGGTTCGCCGTGTGGTTCTACGGGGTAGAACGGGGCAGCACCGACGAGCTAACAACCCCTCGTTGCTTCCCTCCCCTTCCTCACCCCCAGAGCCGCCCACGACTTCCTCCGATACCCGATGAGAACCACTGACGCCCCTCGTGGGTACTCGGTCACGGAGAGAGAGAGAGAGAGAGAGAAAGAGAGAGGAACTGCCAGGGTGAGGGAGGATCGGGGAAAAGTTCCCGGATGAGAACCACTGTCGCAGCAACCCCTTACGAGTTCTCTCCGTCGCTCTTTCGGGAAGGGAAGAGAACCCCTGCGGTCCCTCTCCCAGTGGAAACTCTCCTCCTCCACGAGGCAAGACGGGGGTTGTGCCTGGGGAGGGTGAAGCGGCGCAGGGCGGGTAGGCGGGGGTTGTAACGGCGTCGTGGGGCAGGAAGAGGGTGCAGAGGCGCCGCCGTCGCTGCCACCAAGCGACGCAGTGCCGTCGGGACGCTCGACCGAGTGATACTGGCTGCCGTATTGTTCGTTCGAGTCGCCATTATTATCCGCGGGCCACGTATCAACCCTCCACCGTCGATCGACCGCCTCTCGTCCAATTTCTCATTTCTGTCGCGTTTTACCATCGTCCGACGTATGTGCTCTGGATATCGCAAGCTCGAAATCCACCAGCCATGGAAACTTTATCGAACACCCCAGTAGCAGCAGCAGCAGCAGCAGCAGCATCGATTTCGAAGAGATTCATCCCCATTTTTCGGGGTCCGTCTCCACGCGAGACGACGACCCTAAGTAGTAACGCTACATCGATAGCCAGACGATATTCCAAACTGGTGATTATTTCGCGTCAACTGTGAATCTCCTCGTCCTCGCGAATCTTCGCAAACCTGTCGCCGGGGGTTGGGGGTGGTAGAAACCACCGAGAGGTTTTCCTCCATTGGCCAGTGTCGTGGATATTGTCCTGTCACAGCAGTACGTCTTCTAATGGTTACTGGTGTGATGGGACATTGTCCTCGACTCATGGTCTTCGACATCAGCAAATCAACGATCGTCGGGAATCCAACGGGAAGATCTCGCTTCGAAGAAAGATGGCTAGTAGTACGCTTGGCGATTTGTCTCTCCTGGTTGTCTACCAGCCACCCCGAGTGCAAGTATGCGTTGATAAAGACGCGAGGATAAATTTTGTGCACACTCGAGCAATCCGGTGGTGCTTCGTGTGACGAAAGGTGAAACGAAAGAAGAGGAAGAAACGAAAAACTCTTTTGGTACTGGGAAGGAAGGAAGGAAGGAAGGATACCTACACATCGGCGGAGAGATGGACGCCAAGGGTGTGGACCTGTCGGAAACGGCTGGCTCGACTTTTTCTCGATTCTTGTCCGAGTCGAGGAGGACACAAGGGTCACCGCCGATCAATCATTTGCCATTGAGAAAATGGCCACTGGACGAAACTCTAGCTATCTCTCGCTTCTTCCTCCCCTACTACACCCCCTTCTTCTTCTCTATCTCTCTTTTCTCCCCCCTGAAGGATCTCCGCGATGCTGCTGCTCTAGACTTTATTTCTAGGTACTTGTAAAAAAAAAAAGACAAAAAAAAAGAAAAAACTGGGCCTCGTTCGATTGATTTTAGGTATATACACGATTTCTCTCGACCGATAAATCAGATCCTTTACCAACTGCTTCGGGTGCTTCTTAAGGAAATGGGGCATCTCCATCTCGGATTCGAAGCACGGAAGGATTTTCTCCATTTTGCTAGATTACGGTTTATTCGATGATCGCACACGACAGAAGAAGCCGAGAAGGAACTACTGAGAGAGAGAGAGACAGAGAGAGAGAGAGAAAGAGAGTCGAAGAAGAAGAAGAAGAAAAAGAAGAAAGAAAAAAGAAGAAAGAAGGAGAGAAAGCTTCTCGTGAAAATATCCGGGATAGTTTTTCGGTCAACGTGGATGCCACGAGCTACGCGGTGCTTCCGGTCGATAAGGCAGCTTCCGAAAGGCGCGGCTGCTACCCCCGTTTGTGGTCGATCGGAGAGTCTTCGCCGCCGCTCTCGACCGCCATCAGGGTGAGAACGCAGATCCGTGCGCCGCGTGAACACGCGCTATCGTTTGTTGTCATCCCAAGAACAAGAAGAGTCCGCGCCGTCGACGAACGTGTGCGCCCAGTGCAAATATCAATCATTCAGCAGCGAGCAACGACCGCCACCCCCTAACCACCACCACCACCATCGCAACCCCCTTTGCCCCGATTCATTCGCTCCCGATGATGGTGGTGTCCTCCCTTCGGAAACGTCCCCCGTGCAAAAGCTTCCCTGACGCGGGAGCATGGGAACTTCGTCAAGGCCTTCGCGCGTTGCTTCGCCCGGAATTGCAAGATGGCCGTGTGTGTGGCGGCGTCAGGTGTGATTTCCCCGTTAGAATTCGCTCGGATGCATCTGCGAAACTACCACCGGGGGGGGGGGGGGGGGGGGGGCTGCAACCCTCCCGGTGGAGGCAATCACTCTGGATCAATATCGATCGTTTCTCTCCATGTTCTCCTCCCCCCTCCTCCGCCTCTTTCCCGGCTTTTCCGAACAATGTGGGTCATTGACCGCGGAAGAGGGTCCCCGAAGACCCACGCGCGACGAACGCACTCGTCGTTGCATCATCGTCGAGAATCACAGAGTCTGCGAGTGTCCGCGGCGAACTCGCGCACGGGGACATTCTGGTATTGATCAAAGCTGCACACTACTCGTTTCTAGCGATCTTCCAATGGAATCTCGTCATATAGACTCCCTCCGCAAGGTTGTCCTTGCGCGGACGGAATATGTTGACACGGGACGCTATCAACTCTCGTCGATCGAAACTTTTGTCCACGACGGCGTCGCGTTTCTGGACTCGAGAATCTCTCCCCTTTTCACGGACACCCTCCTCCTCCTCCACCCTCGTGAACTTTCCTCGAAAAAGGAGTCACGCACGCGTGCGAGAACCTTCCTCGTTTGTGGTACACGCACGAGTCGTTCGAGGCTTCTGCGGGGAGAGTGGGTGGATCGATGGTTTCCGAAAAAAAGAGAAAAAAACTTGACAGTTGCGGAGGAGGAGAAGGCGAGTTTTCCTTCGTCTGGTTGCCTCGTTCCGAAATACCCGCAGTCGTTTACTGAATAATGAATCGGTCTTGTTTCCGTACTCAAGTTGGCGCTCGAAATTAGAACGGCGGTGGGGGGAGGTGGCGGAGGGCACAAACGGGGTCGATGGAAAGGTTAACTCAACGTCGAGTTCAGGTCGATTCAACGGCCTTCTCTTCCTCCCATCCCCACCCTTTTCTCCTCCGGTAGCCCCGCGATGTTCTCTCTCTCTCTCTCTCTCGTCCGCCCCGGTGAAAATTCTCGCACAGCTGAGATTCGGCGTCCGAAGTCACGCGTGCATATTTAATTCGTGTCAATGGTCCGAGGTAGCGACCGCCGTCACGGCAGAGTTCGAGTTCGGGGAGAGACGAGACGCGCGCTTCCCTTTTTATCCGACTCCACCACGACCACTCCTCTTCCTCCTCCATCAACACCACCACCACCACCACCATCGGGTCCGGGGAATTCTCCGCTACACCTTCTGGCGAGAATAAGGAGATGGAACAGTTGGAGAATCCAGGAACGAACGAAGGCACGAATGGCAGGATCAATATTTCGTGGCAGGATTAGTGGCGAAGAGTGCAACCAGTCAATTTGGAAGTGGGAGTATACACGTTGGTGGTGGTGGTGGTGGTGGTGGTGGTGGTTGTGATGGAAGTCGCCGAGTGTGTACGAGATTCGCTGAGAAATCGAATATCGATCGGTTTTCGAATGAAGATTGGGCTTGGAGAGAGAGATAGAGAGAGAGAGAGAGAGAGAGAGAGAGAGAGAGAGACACAAAGAGAAGCGGAGAGTTTCGATGAGGGTTCGGGAGGTGGTGGTAGGGGTTCCTTGACACGCACGTGCTCCTCTCTAATTATGTATGGCACGCGACGCTCGTTACACGAGCGAAGCGCTTCACCTCGTTCGACCAGGAAAGGGTTACGGCCAACCCGATATACCGTTCATTCAGCTCACGTCGACCTACTGTCGCGAGAAATCTCTCGAATCCTCGTCGGTCCCGCTGTCGAACCTACTCCAACCACCAAGAGGGGGACGCTCGTTACCCCGAAATCTTCCCGGACCCGCTTCCACCCCACCCCCTTCCTCCTCCTCCTAGTTCTAATCGGAAATCCTTGGTAGAATTTGTCTCGAGCCGACGCGATCGATTGGGTCCTAAAGTACTCTCTAGGCTGACTTTTCATCCGTTGAAAGCAACCTCCTCGAGGGTTGTTTCGCCGTTCATCAACGTAAAACGCCGGCGGCGGCGGCGAAGATGATTCGGTACTTTTATCATCGAGATAGAAGGATCCTCGATGGCTGGATGACTCGATGTTTCGCGGTGCCTCGTATCCCTCGAAGTTAACGGGGACCTCATGGAAGGTCTCGCGGATTCCCAGTCCCGGTACCCGAGGATACTATGGATTAGTCATGGTATTCCCAAGGAACCGGGAAACGAGCGTACGTCGACCGTCCGGGGGTTTCGTGTTGCACGCGGTGGAAAAGTCAGGAGGACGACGATGAGTGTTCGACGATGGTGCGATGCTCGTCTCGGGATTGATTAGCCGTTGGATCAGCAAGGGTACGATTCGCAGGCGGCTTGCGAGGGTAGGAGAGAGTGGAGAGGGGAGGCAGAGGGAGACAAGGTTGGATGGCTGGATGGGGTTGGCCGGAGGTCGTGGGTGGCAATGGCGGAGGTCGCGGGCGGGTGTGGTGGTGATGGTGGTGATGGCTGCTGCTGGCAGCCCCCTGCTAGGGGGCACGAGCACCAGGTGGCGGCACGATTCGTGCCAAGTTCGTGCCGGGAAACAGGAAACGATGCGCACTCCTCGACGTGGAGGCAGGAATGGTAAAAGTACGGGAGAGGAAACCCGACGGCGACGACGGCGACGATAACAGCAACGACGAGAGTCCGGGAAAAAAACGCCTCGAGGATATCGAGAGAGAGAGAGAGAGAGAGAGAGAGAGAGAGAGAAAAGAGAGAGAGAGGGAGAAAGGATCTATGGGATCCATGGAAGGATCGCGAGGAAGATGAGAGAGAACGGCGACATTGTGAAACTCCGCGGAGGAAGCTGAGCCGACGAGGCAATAGAGGAATCGATCGCAAGAGGCCTGTGGACCACACCGAGTAACCCGAAAGATATAGAAAGACAAACCCCGCCATATTCGTGAGATTCTTTTAGAGGGAGCAAAATCCCATTATAGATGTTGTAGTGCCTAGAGAGTACGTCAGACGTATGTTGTTGCAGACACGTTGTTGTGTAGATTTTGGTACATAGACATTAGAGGTATATAGACATATTTATCCGTTCGTACATATACGTAGGCATTATTTATGATCCACGGCACATTAGAGCTGCGAGTATGCGTGAATGCGTGCGTGAGTTTTGACATCGATTGCCAAGTAGAGCCAACCGCCTATTGGTTCCGGAGCTATTGTCACATTTGCACCGTTTAGGCTACTTTACTGTACCATTAGCGTCTGCCATTTGCAATGGCTGATATTACAGCTACCTCGTGGTTTACGTGTTTTCTCTTCGCCCCCCCCCCCCCTTGTCATACATCGCGTTACGGAGGACTCTGACACTCTATCGCTGCTGCCGTATCAGAGAGAGGGAGAGAGAGAGAGAGAGCGCGAAAGTCCATTTCGCTGCCAACTTTTTAATTAGGCATTATACGGGCACACAGGCGATTACCATCATTGTTCGTTAGCATAAATCACACTCGAAGTAGTCGCGTCCATAATTAATTATCGCGAGGCTTTAAATATTCAATGAACATCGGAGGGGAGCGTGCGCGCACACGCACACACACAACAGAGCTTCTGTCGATATTTCTCGATGAACGCGCGAAACCTCCGAAGGAACGACGACTCGACGTCGGTAAGAATCTGACAGATTCCTTCCTTATCCTGGGGGAGGGAGAGACGAGAGACTGAGAAATTCGAGATATTGGCTCGCTCTTAAGGAACATGTGTAACAACACCTTGTATATACATTTGAAGCAATAAATTCTCTTCAGCCTGATTGGCCCGACGACTGTTGTTTGTCTCTTCTTACCGATCCGATCCAGGACAGGACTATCAATTAAGTTGAGCCGGCGGTAGGAAACTATCACGTTCCGCGCGTTTTCCTCGAAAGTTTTAAGGCGAGCGAGGGGGCGGCCGGCCGGCCGGCAGCTTTCATTTCTTTTCATTTAGCCGAGATATTAATTTTAATTACGGCACGCTATTAACGCGCGGGACGCGTCGACGGTAGGTGAGAGAAGGACGGGGAAATAGCATCCTGACTCGTTTTAACGACTTTGGGGTAGTCGCTGCCGGGACAGTTGTGGTGGTACCGGAGAGAGAACCGGAGGGAGAGGAATTTAAATCATTCGCGTTGAATTCGAAATTTAACAAACATTTCAACGCGCATCGATGTGTCAGGGTTAATGAACCGTGCGCGGTTTTCGATGGACAATCCGTTCGGATATCATAGGTCGAGAATTTTAGGGAGCCGAAATCGAATTTTCCGGATGTCGGATGTTTGAATTCAAATTAACGCGCGCGCGTTCGTGGATTTCGTTGAATTTGCGTGGAGGTGGGTACCCAGCATTGGAGGCATCACCGATTTAAAAGACGGTCGCGAGCGGGGTGGCCTCGCGAGGATGAGGGCTAATTCCTTTATGCGGATCCAGGCGAATTTTTCTCACGAGCTACGCGCGTTGTCCTCCCACGGTCCTTGCGGTGCACGCGCGTCGTCGCTCTCAACGAGATTATGCTCCCGAAATTGGATTTGGCGAGGAAAGCCCCACACGCTCTGCTCCCTCTCAGTTTTTCCCCATCGGAGGAATACGGGGATGTGAAACTTTCTTCGCGCATTTGATAGTTTCCCGTAATTTTTCCCCATCCGGAAGGATTACCCCGAAAGGAAACGCGCGCGCGCGCGTGTGTGCGTGTGTGTGGAATATGTCACGTGAAAACAATTAATTGGACGGGTCGGCCGGGAAAAGGTCGAGGGAAAAGTTCGCATTGACCTTTGCACGAGGCATCACCACCACCACCACCACCACCCTTTAATCAGCAGCTCTGATTTTTAAGATTCAGCCTGACGAAGCGACTTTTATAGGTTAGCCGCATTAAAAAGGAGAGGAGAGGAGAGGAGGGGCGGTTACCTAAGAAATGCTCGCCGCGAGAATCGTCCGATGAATAAAATACTCTTAATACTTTTCATGGATAATTACGAAGCGCGCAAAACCCTTAATGATTTCCGAGCATTAAAAATGGAGAAGCGCCTAATGGGCCACCACGGAAGTGAATCTTATCAAGACTAATAGCTTCCGGTGCAAGGAGGGGCCGTTTTACTGGATCTTCGTCTCGTCGAGTCAGCTGGCCAAGCTTCTTTTCGCCTCTTCCCAGAGAAACTTTTGGCTTTTCGTGAAAAGTGTCCTCCGCAGCTCGGAGTTTTCCCTCTGGCATTCGGAGTACGCGATGTTATTGGATCAATACGCGGGGCTCCAATTAATCCACAGGGGGCACCCTCGACAGATGGCCGGCGGAAAACACCATACCCTCGATACATCGAGCGACCACCACCACCCTCCTCCTCCCAAGTCCATGGACTCGTGCGGTGGACACACCCACGAAAGATGCCACACACTACCACCACGCAGAACATAAGATTTCTCCGCTGTGGAAATTGTAATTGCCCCACCCTTGCGTTTATCAAAGATCCGACGAGCGAGCGTCTTTTATCTTTACTTTCCTCGTTTTCGCTCAAACTCGAAAGATCTTCTCGGCCAGACTTTGAGGTTCCGAAGAATGCGCGAAACGGTCAGGGGAGGAGAGGAGCTAAAGGTAGCAACGCAGGACGATCGCGTGTGTCCCGGGGACAATGGGCGAGTTATGGTCACGCCAACGTTTCACTCACCCCGTGGATAGGGGCGTGGCGGTCCTGTTTGCATTTAATTAATCACCGCGACCGCGGTATCTAGTTGCCGCCGCTACTACTAGTCGACCGCTCTCGGATTCCACGGCAGTCGTTGCAGGGCGCGGTCGTTGGTTTTCCCGCGAAAACCGACCGGTCCCTTCGGCCGATCGATTTCCATTTCGCTTTGCGCTCGTTAACGACGCGCCGCTAATTGCGCCAAGAATCAAACGAACCCCAGCTCGAATCAACCCTGATTCCTAAACCCAGAGCTCTTCGAAAGCAAAAGAAAAAATAAGGGAGAGAGAGAGAGAGAGAGAGAGAGAGAGAGACTGTACTCTCACCGGTAGCTGTAGAGTAGCTAGGTAAAATAATTATAATACTGTAATGTCCAACATCTGGTGCGTTCGGCGGTCGATTAAATACCGCAGGACGGGCAAGCGCGCGCGCGCGGGGGTGGATGGAACGAGGTGACCTTGCGGTTAGCCACCAAAGTTATCCGCGTCGCAAAAAGCGAGGAGTAGCGGCCGTCGATAAGGTACCCAACACTCACCAGTTTGGGGTTGGCTGGTTAACGGGATGCCGCTCACGTTCTCTTTTATCGACTTGCGGTGGACTTACCGACCGAGCTCGACCACCCTCTTCGGCCGAGGGTAGTTCCAATTACGAGTATCTTCACAGCTGACCGAACAATTATTCCCACCAGCCGCTCACGAATGGATGGATGGACGAATGGACGGACACATGCAGGCGTGTGTGGCCACGACACATAACAGCGGACTCGGTGGTCGTCTGCGGTTTGCGATCTAGTTCACTCGTGTAATGAAACTTACTTATGGTGGATAGAGCTTCAAAGACGAGCGAGCGAGCGAGCGAGCGATCGATCGAAGTAAACTAATTTTCATTACGACAAAGCCCGTAGTTTCTGAATCGATAAACGCGTTTCAGACCAAGATAATCGTGATTGAATTTCCAAGTTATTCGCGTTCGACGCTGGTCGCGGTTTGTATGTTTCTACAAGGCGACAATGACCGTTTTTCCCTCTTGGCGCAGGTAACACCATCACCACCACCACCACCACCACCACCACCACCACCCCCCATAAGAAGACTCCGGTAATACGGCGGTATCGGGCTATGAACCCGATCCTCCACTCGGTAATTTCAGGCAAGGACTATTGCGATATTTTATATCGCGATAATGAGCAGTTTCAACGACCTGATAAGTCGCCTGTTATATATCGGGTAGCCAATCCACGACTCGGTATCTCGGCTGATATTGAAAACCTTTCGCGAGGGAGAGCGGAGATGAATCAAGGCAGTGGTGATGGTGGTGGCAAGTGCAAAACAGCTTGTCATTGCAAGCCTCGTTAAACTACGTAATCTACTCATTCATAATCACGTGAAGTAAAATGATTCTCGGTTGATGGTCAAACTTGGAACATGAGAGAGAGAGAGAGAGAGAGAGAGAGAGAGAGAGAGAGAGAGAGAGAGAGAGAGAGAGAGAGAGAGAGAGAGAGAGAGAGAGAGAGAGAGAGAGAGAGAGAGAGTCTTCGGGCTAGCCCCTACGAACAAGAACTTGCAAGAGCTTCTAATCAAATGAGTATGGAAACTTCAAAAAGGTCTTCCTCTAGGAAAATAACGCTAAGAGTGGGTGTGTTCGTGTGTACGTGTAATCGGTGAAAAGAACGAATCGATGGTCGACCAAAACACTACGGTTGGCTCCTTATTCAATTACGAACTCAAAAAGAGAGTAAAACAATTCCAAATGGGTACAACCGAGATGAGGGTGTGAACCCGTATCGAAGGCTACTGACGATTCTTTTGTTCTTCCTACCAATCTACCCATGTATCTATAAATGCCTGTGTGTACAGTCGGGGACGGATGCAATGTCCTGACGTCCATCCACTATGCGTGATGGAAGACCATCGAATGTGGCTCTTAGCGACGTCAGAGACTCTATATCCGTCCCTGACTGTACCTACCTACCTACCTACCTACCTACGATATAAGTGATCTATGACCAAAAATACTACTCATTAGTGAATATCAGCAATGACTGCACCTGCTTTCATTTTCTCACGTGCCACATCTGTTTGATCGATCCTTCTGCCTTACCCCAGTCAAGATCCGCGCATATACCCACGTGGAAGAGTCTACAAAGACTTCTTCGACTATAGTTTAGGGTCGTAGGGCACGGAACGAGTTAGAAGAGGGAATGGCAAGAATCTTTTCCACTATGTATGAGAGAGAGAGAGAGAGAGAGAGAGAGAGAGAGAGAGAGAGTGAGAGAATTGGGGTTGCACGATAAATTCGTCTTTTCAAGGTCTGGCAACCGTAGTGGAAGAACACACCGGTAGTGTTCTCCCACACACACGGTTCTTAATCATAAGTTAATGATACAGGTGGCACACGATATAGCTTCCACCAACGGGAATTGATCAAACAAACGTGGTATCCGTAGAAGCCTATTCGCAAGTGATGTCACCGATGATCCTCGATACAAGCGTCTCTCTATGGGTTTGCTATAAAATCTGAGTTTGCTTGAGATCTGATTATGTAGTGACCTACCGAGTGAGAGTCCTTGCTTCCTCAGATGATCGGAGGATAAAACTTGAATCTGACTTGAATCGAACTCCTCTTCGTCCAGTTCGTTCCCTTAAGGAATAATCGAGCCGACTTTAGGGCGACGGCGCAATTTCTATCTATGGTTCCCTTCGCCTTCATCCTCATCCTTTTTCTTCCCTTCTTCTCCACCTCCTCCTCCTCCTCCTCCTCCTCTTGTGTTCTGTCGAGTTGCTCGTGTTCCAGGAAGAATTCAATTTAATCCTATCGCCCGCGGTACGATCCCTAAGAATCTTTCGCTCGCTTTTCGCTTTGTCCGGTCTGCAGGACCTAATCGGGTTCAAGAAATTCACTCACTTTAGGCGAGGCTACAGCAGGGCTAGTGCTTCGGGCCTTGCGGCCTCTTACGGACATCAAGTTGATTAGTCACACAGTGGTAGGTAGTAGAGTTTCTGCAGCTTACGAGGAATCGATTTTAATCTACGGACTCAACTCTCGACAGTTACGTTCATACTGAGAGATAAATACTCATGCTGATTGCGTGTGCGTGACGAGGAGGAGAGACGACCTTGTTAGTTGGTGGAATTTTGTCTTTGCTCAGCAAAGCCTATCCTACTGGGAAAGTTCTGACAAACGGGTACGTTATTATCGATCGGAGAAATCGATCCATCGAGCAATCCATCTACTGTTAGATCCAAATGTTAATTCAACTGAGCCACTAGTGGAACAAATTAATATCGAAGGTCCTCAAAAATCTTACTTCTTACTTTGTCAAACGGCAAATACTTGCTATGTGTTTTATGACGTCGATGACGAGATGTTGATAATGACGTTTGGTGGTGGTGTGGTGGTGGTGGTGACGATGATGCTGATACTGACGACGATGATGAGCGACGATATTGATGTTACTGTTGTATGTTTTGTACTCTATGATTATTGTATCGATCGGTACACAAATTTACTACAATGGCGGTATATCTGTGTGTGTGTGTGTGTGTGTGTGTGTGTGTGTATTGAGATAACGAGCATGCGATTAGTCAATTGGGTACGAAGAGACAAAAAGATACGTGGCCCGGCATCAAGGTGTGACCCCTACCTCTCATCACGGAGATCGGTCACAGACTCGAAGTAAATGAAACGTGGTGGTGCCAGAGGCTCGACTGAATTGAAAAACTTGCTCTTTTTGGATAAAAGCAAAATCTACGGTGTGCGGTGGGAGCGAACCCGGTGAGGTTCGCCCGCTGGTTCCCATTAGAATCTATTGCTCTCCTCATCGTTCCATTCGGTTTCCGCCGGAAACTTTCCAGAAGGATGCGGTGCAACTTCTACAGCGTAATACACACAAGCAACAGGAAACTAATGATCCATAAAAACTCATTGTTATTAGCTTATTCCGACTGTGTATGGCTATAGATAGACATAACTGTACGGTTCGTTCTAACAGCTACTTGAACATACATGGCAAGTAAGAGCAACAATCTTAGATTAAACAAACAAACAAATAAAGAGAAAGAAATTATACATGAATGAGCGAGAGAGAGAGAGAGAGAGAGAGAGAAAACGTACAAGGTAAGGAGAGAGAAAGACAGACGGTGATTAACGGAAACACAGAGAGAAACCAAAGTAAAGATTGAAACGTGTTCGTCGTTCCCCACCTGAAAGTCTCTCTCTCTCTTGTGGCGGAGACTCGAGTAAAACAGGTGAGAGAATTAGTCCGAGTTACGGTTGACTTTAAGTAGTCATTGGAAATGGGAGAATGAACGGAGAGAGATAATTCGATAAATGAGTTAGTTTGAGATTCGCTGGAGGAGAAGGTAGGAGAGGAAGTGGGTGGGGAGATGGGGGGAGAGAAGGGTGGTCGATAGTATAAATCGAATGAAATTCTGCTTTAACGTCTCCCTTAAGGTTTCGAGACTCCCTTAAGGTAGAGCCTGGGCGTTTTCATCCAGCGGAAGGAAGCAACCCCCAAGGTTCCGCCTTTCTCTCTTTACCTGATTCAAGGATCTGCTATTAAGGGACTCACGAGAGACAAGTAATCCCCGTCACCGTTGCTCCACCACCGTTCCTAGCCACACCTGGTGGCCGTCCGGGGGCACTTGGCTGCCGACCAGGATTTGTACGTGCGTCCTTGAAAAAGAGACAATAGGGGTTCTCACTTGAAAACTCTGCGGAAAATCAGTGGAATGTAGTATTCCTCCTAATCTCTTTCAACCAGATCGATCAACCCCGCTAAAAGGTCTTACCGATCTTTGCCGTGGGAAGCCAACGTGAAATCGCTCCCAGTATGGTCCAACGCAACAGCAACAACAGCAACAACAGCAGTAACAACAACAACAACAACAACAACAACGCAATCAATCTAAAGCTTTCGATACAAAGAAGTAATCCACTACGGAGCTCTATTCTACTACAAATCGTACAGATAGCTTTCTCTCTACTACCAAATTCCCACCCCTTCGGCGTTCCTTCCCTCTCTCTCTTTCTCTAATGATCGTTCCATCATGTAGCGCGAGTACTAGAATATGTCGCGCAAGGTGGTGTTGTCGCATCAAACCCTGTTGCTTCGGCCAGCCGGAAATGAAGCTGTGGTAAGTAAGCGAGTGGCCTCAAAACTCTCGAAATTAACGGGCCAAGCAACTTCGGACGGATGGATTGAGGTCACTTCCGTGAAAACCGATTAGCGTCCGGTTGGAGTCATTCCTCGAGTAGTGAGAAAAAACGAAACGACCTTCGCGGGGTTAAAAAATTTGCCGGGTAAAAAAGTGGCGGTTGCAACGTCGGTGCGGGGGCTCCGATGAAATTTGCGTTTGCGTAGTATCAACAGCATTACGCCTAATCGCACAATTACAGCTCTGTAGCAATGGCGAATATATTACGAGCTTACTGATCTGAATTAAGATAGATCCTAGCGTGGTTTTCTTATCACGCCCTTAATACACACGCGCGCGAATGCGCACAGTGAAAAAGTCCGCTGCCGTCGTTGTCGTCATCCCCTAGAGTTACGTTCGGGGTTACGTACACCCCCGTCGTGACCTTTTCCGCAGATCTGCCGAATCTTTCGATTCGCAAACATCTTTAAATTGGACGAGTTCACGATCGAGTGGAAGTAGAGCCGATAATGATGGGAACCGTGATACCGATTTCTCCTACGCATTTCTCAGCCTTTCTCACGTTCCTTTCTAACGCGATCCCATTCGATATGCAATCGTGCATTACACTGCCGGTAGTTCTCCTGTCGCATAGAAAATCACGGAATGCTCCTGTATAAATGCAACTCCCCCTCCCTTCCTCTCCATCCAGCTCGTAGCAAATCTACTTGTCACCGTAATAGAGAATTTCTTCTCGTAAAAAGTGAGATAACTCTATGATAAGCATCGAGTGCCACTAAAACATATATACGAGAATATACGAAGATACGAATATGCATATTCCCAAGTTATTCCGCGAATACGAGTTTTATTGGCAGAGAGAAATTTCCATCTCTTTAAAGCGGAGATCCTCCGCCTGATAGGCCTCTGAATATTTGTCCGTCCGTCCGTCTCTGCTTACTTATCTCTTGATTTTCTCTCCTATCCATTTATTTATTATTTGTCGAAAGTCCCATTGTGCGCGGATATACGATGGGCGAAGTTTACGGGGTGAGCGAGTTCAAAGGTATAACTGGATAAATGGACGATTGAGGTTGGCGGTGAAGTTTGCCATTTTTACCTAATGCCGATCACGCACGTTCTCCCACCAATACACATGCCACACACGTGCGCTGAAAGTTATCAACTACTCTCGTTTCAACGAGCTATCCGTTTAAAGCACTTTTCCTCCCATGAGCAATAATCAATAGTTGTAAAAAGTAAATAGGATGGACATTCCTTTAATGACGCATAAGGGATTTCGCTGGAAAGTTGCGATAACGAGGAAATAAACAAAAGACGAGGAAGCGAAGGGAGGGAGAGACTCTTGATATGCACGACACCACGATATCCATGCGCACAGTTAGGGTTGAAGATCCTCTGTTTTTCAAACATCGCTCGAATATTTCCTTTGGCGAAAAATAGCGAACGTTGTGCATTATGGACCGTTTTGCCGCGTTATCGCCGAGTCGTGCAACTGCAAAGTGGTCGCTGCTAGTATCTAATATGCTTTAGAGGCGGCGATATACGGGGTATATGAAATTACCCTGTCGAGTATGTCGAGGGAGCCCTGATAAGGAAAAGAGATCGAAATAATTGTCTCGCGAGGGAAATTTATTTGATTTTCCCAAGAACGAGAAGTCTCGCTCGAAAAAGCTGCTGACTTATTCGATACACGGAGTCTTTTGTGTCGTTGTCGCGGAAAGGAATGTATTTTAGATAGCAAACAGGGGTGGTGTGGTGGTGGTGGAGGTCGTTGTCAAATAAATTGAAGAAATCTGATTTTTCAAACTAGCGAGACTACGGTGACACTTTAATTAAGGGGTCGATAAGAAGAAAGAACTCTGAAATAACTGTCTCTCCCCCTCCCCTCTATCTCTCTCTCGTTGCAGTCGTGTTTTTCAATAGTTACGAACCAAAAGAAGGCGGAAAACGCACGGGGAGCCCCGAACGATTGGAGGAAATCCGGCTAAAAAGGTTAAGGCGATTGTTTTGGAATTGAAACATATTTGAATTGCATAAAGATGGAAAGATAAAGCATAGCAACAGCAGAAGCATTGAGCGAAGGAGAAGTTGAGTAAATCTGGTTTTTAAAATTGGAAAAGAAAACCGATGACAAGAATTGAGAACCACCTGCGGAAGCGTCTGATCTCATACCACTCTTGAAGAGGAGGAGGCAAATACAGAGGCGAAGGGACGGAGGACTGTATTGTGGATCTGTAGCAAACACTCTACCCCTTCAGTTTCGCCCTCCTGAGAGAGAGCAAACTCCATTGCTACCCCGTAGTCCCCTTCCCCACCACCGAGTCCTACCATCCTGGTCAATAACCTCGTCGCGTCGTCATAATGCAGACCCTTCGATCGAGAACCCCTGCCCTATTCGAAGGAACCATTCTCCTCCTCATATTTGTATATATTTCAAACAAAAAATTTGCTCGACCGCGGTATTTAATTTTTATATATTTTTCATTATTATCGAAACCACAAGTTTTTCGATTCTAGCACAGATTCCTTGGACACTTTGATACTTTAAGGTGATCTCCTCCATTGAGAATCTCTGTTACCCGAAGAAATCACTATCGCATCTGTACGTTTCCAAACAAATTAGTCGAACAGTAAATTATAATTATCTCGGACACGGTGACGCGTGGACCTGGAACCCTGGGAGCTTTATCATTCATGAAACTTTTAAACAGTCGGAAAACTAGTCCAGATTTCAAGATGAAAATTTAAATGTCAGTATTCCTTTCCTCTCTCTCTCTCTCCCTGGCTCCTCGTGATGCTTATAAATGAATTATTCCTTTCCCGCAAAGGCACAGAAAGAAGCAAAACGAGAGAGAGGAGTTCTCTAGATTATTTGTCATACGAGCGCGCTACCTAAGAGATTGCATTGCGTGCAAGTGTTACACAAAAAGGACCTTGATTATACATTAAATGGGGAAAACAAGTATCGACGACACTCGGGGCAACGGGACGTTTAAAATGACTACATCTGGCATGACTTTGAGATAAAAGAGCGCGCGACTCCACCGAAACCATAAGTTTTGCTTCAAGAGCGCGAATAGTATTCCTCTCCGTTGGTTCGTTATTAATTTTTCTTTTTCGGACGAAGGACCACGAGGAGAGAGCGTGGTTTTACCTGTGAAAATTGATGATTCGATCTGAAATGCGAGGACCGTGGTGGGATGATCTCGGGAGTCGAAGCGGAGGAGAGGTCGTTAATTACACTTGTAAATAACGAAGGATGCTCAAAATAAGAGAACACTCGAGTTGTGCGTTTCAGCGGCGTGGCTGGCGCGCACAGCTGGCAACGCCGCTGCACCGTAGAGTAATGCCACCTGTGGTGACGGTCGCGAAGCTCGTCTTAAAAATCATCACAGGCCGAGAGATCAATACTGCGAGCAGACACGGAGTCTGCAAAGCAGGGTCATCCCCCGCTTGCTTTTAATTTCACTGCCAGTCCACCACCGCTGCTGCATCCTGTGTGCTGTTACAAGAAGAGGATTTGCATTTCTCCGCTTGACTCGCTCGAATCTCCTCCTCCACCTCCTCCTCCTCCTCCTCCTCGTACATTCACCGTCGTAATTGGCTCGTGTGCCAATTATGAGCATCTAATATGCTTATGACGCGCATTAGAAATTAAGCAAATACTCGTTACTGGCAAGGGGGAGGATTTGCATTTTTACACTTGTTTCACTTTGATTTGATCACCGCGACTCGCGGTAATTGCCTCGAGAGCACCACCTACGGTGCTCTTGGAGCCGCTACTACTGGTACAACTACTACTACTGCTGCTGCTGCTGCTGCTACTACTACTACTACTACTGCTACTACGGTTACTGCTACCACCACCACACCCCATCCGCATTACCATAAACGAGATGATTTTCCTGCAATGTTCATCGACTCTCGAGTAATCGAGTTTTTCCCGCGATAAAAAAAACAGCGGGAATCTCGGAGATCTACGGAAACCATAGAAGAGTCTCCTGCTCTGCACCCGTTGTGACCGTGGAAGACCCATGAATTCGGGTCAGGTATTTGGCTTAGTAGCGAGTTCGCAAAGGTTTCTTCGGCCTCCTCTTTGTGGCTTCCCAGATAATTTCATTCCCTCCCCCTCCCTCCTCCCGCCGGCATCATTAATGCGACCATCTCATTTTCCCCGCTGCAAACAGGTCGTCGTCTAAGCGCTTGATCGCTTGGACTTCGCCTCAAGGTCGCGGGGTGTAGGAGTACTGTAAAATAGAGAGGGTTCTAGGAAGGGAGGAAGGGAAGGTTCCGAAGAACACAAAACTACGCGTCCCTTATTAGTGTGTGTGTGTGTGTGTGTGTGTGTGCGCGCACACCACCAGTCACCATCACCAGCGAGAGGAGATCCTCGCGTTCCCTCAAAAGAACACCGGGGGAGATCTTGAAATAACTTAGTGCTAGCTTTAACGTGATTTGCCGGCGAGTAAGATTCCACGGCATTACTTTAATTCGCTTATTCCGTGCTAAAAGCCAAAGCTGGCTGGCTGTACGGGGATGGGAGGGAGGAGCAGGTACGCGGGAGACGCAAATTCAATTAACCGTTTTATGCCCTATTACCCGCCGTACAAACAAATCTAGCAGTTATCTTAATTCGGCCAAAGCCCATTCTTCCGGAAGAGAAATTTTTCAGAACTGGCCGCGTTTAGCGCGCAGTTTCCCATGTTAAACGCGCGAGAGCACGGAACTTTTGATCCTTTGATTGCACAATGATTAAAGTCGCGAGTCGCGATAGGAGCCATTGTCAGTGGCTCGATTTAATATTGACAGCCACGAGAAAGTTCATAGCGTCAGCAGGTGAGGGGTGACAGGGTTTGGGGGAAGTTAAGCAGCTTATTGCCGGCATCGTATGGATTTCCAGCAACTTGACGTTCGCTCGCAAGCAGATGAGAAACTTTGCTCGCTCGCTGTCTTTGCCCTTGTAAAAAGCTGGACGAAAGCTGATTCTCCACGGTGATTTGGACTGATTTGGATGACGGCGTGTCACTTAATAAGCGCAGCCGGCTCTTGTAAACTAAGAGCGCGATCAACTTTTGCGGAAACGATGCTACCGCTGCTGCTGCTGCTTATTGCTGCCATCACCGTCGTGTGTTGCCGCTCCAGTCTTCTGGACTTTAATCCTTGAATAGCCCTGGTGGGCTTGCAGGAATAGGCTTATCGATCCAGCAAGTACAATTGTTCAAGATGACTAAGATAGGTGGTGGTGGTGGAGGAGGAGGAGGAGGAGGAGGATAGAGGTGGGACGGAGGAGAAAAGGGGTGGCTCACCGGATAGTTTAGATGAATAGGGATTCCTCCCTCCTTCTATCGATTCTCTGCCCTTTGTATAGAAACAGTTTGAATAAAGCGAATAAAATTGCGAGGAACAACGATCACGGTCACATGAATTCACTCGCCTTGCTCATGTAACTCTTGCTTTTTCCAGCTCTACAAGGTAGGGGAGGTCAAGCCGGCGATACATCTGGACAACCGCTACCGATTGATGAGGGGCGATCAAATGTTGGACGCCAATGGCAAGCCCACCGATAAAATCGGTGACGATTTTTAAGCGGAGAACGACTCGATTCCTCTTCAATTGCGCGCTTCTTCTCCACCTCGGCAAACAGACATTTTCTCCGAGAACACGTTCCCTCGACTCTATAGGCGATTCGGATAAATTTTCAAATATCCGCTGCTGGAATACTCGATGATACAGCTTTAACCGCAGTTAATTCGCAAAAGTGATTTAATTAGCTCGGGATAATGTTTGTACTTGCGATTGCAGAAATTTCATAATAAATATTGCTTGAACCAATTTCACGAAATTCATTAAACTTGAAAATTATAATAGAATAGAGCGCGGAATAAGTTGGCAATTAATAATGTGGTTGTCGGATCTGCTAAGGAGGGGAATGACAATACCGACCCCAAATCTGAGTTTTCTCTCATTGGATCGCGCTATATGTTTTGCTCGTCAATTCCATTCATTCTCCAGAGAGAGAGAGAGAGAGAGAGAGAGAGAGAGAGAGACAGCCGAGAAAGGGAATAAAGTTTTCTTTCACGTCCTAATAAGACTTAATTAGACGCTGAACAGAGTCTTTATTCTTTTTCACCGATGTGTCGACGTTTCGCATTTTCGGACCACTGGTTAAGCACAATGTCAACGCTTGTGTGGATTTCTTTCACGCGATGCATTTATCATTCTTGAGCCCACGTGGCAAGAAAATAGCCATCGGGTTTATTCTTACGTCTCTCTTGCGTAGACTAATAGTCTGTTCGCTCGCATCCAGACTGTGTACGCTCAGTTGTAAAACAATGGTCGCACGCGCGTGGTATTCTTAAAGTTTGTTTCGAGCAAACAGAAATATGTGCACACCAATCGTAAAACATGGCGTACAACAGTTCGGGATAGAGGGGCGGTGGAAGCTTTGACTCGAGTCTCCTGAAAAGAGCGACGCAGTTGTAAAAAAGCAGTAAGCGAGGAAAAGATGTCCTGAGAAATCCTGTGGAATACCTCCAAAATAACCGTGACCCATATTTCGACGAGGTAGGAGAGGTAATTGAAGGGCGAGAAGTGACACGGCTACAATGGGCGGCGAAATCGATTGGGCCACGTGACTTTGAGATTTCCGCTGTGACCAGTCATGAATGATGCAAACTCGCATCTAGTCATAATTGATCGTGCATGCGATTATTCCTTACGTGCACGTTCCGCTTCTTTTACTTTCGGAGTATTGGTAGTGGGTGGGTAGCGGTGACGGACGGTAGTAGCCTTTGATTCGAGAAATCCGTCATCGGTCGCTACTCCGCTAGTCGAATTATCAATCTCTATCCCACGCACGCGTGTTTCCTCTTTGGAAAATTGGAGGAGAATGCGACGAGGATACATGCACGAGGATCCGTCGCATAAAAATAATTGATACTCGTATATTTAATGGAGCATTGGACTCTGTTTCCTGCGGGGAATAGCCGATTCCATTCGAGCTCTCAAGCACCAAGAAACCCTATTAATAACGAAGGGCTATTATTCGCCCAAGACCGAAGGTTCACGGACAAGGGATCTTTACGCGGACCTTGTATTATTAAGAGCGTAATCCTGGTTCAGCGACCAAATCCAAGGGAATGAGTAATTAGTAGGACGACGGTCGGATGTTCAAAAATATCCGCTAATTCTGGCGATCGCTCGTCGAGAAGAGAAGAGAAGAGCCGAGGAGAGGAGAGAAGAGAGCTAGGAAAAATCACCCTTGGGCTTAATCTGGCGGCGTCGAGGTTGTTGAAAAAACCTTAATGAAGCTTTTCCAAAAGTAATATACTCTTTCCGTGAACAATAACGAGCGGACTCGGAGAAGAAACGACGACTGGCCAACTCCAGTCCGTCGTGGCTGCTTTTATAAAACTCGCGGCAAATGGAACTTGAAAAAGTCACAGCATTTACGCGCGCGCTATCATTCCCCTATTCCCAGTGTAGCACACCACCGGTAGGAATTCCCTCGCAAATACCCCCGGACCTTTTCACGGTGTATAATTCAATACTTTGACGTGGTCCGCGTTAAATTTTATAATTCATTGGAGTCGTTAACGCGTGACATGCGCGACGGGGAGGAGGAAGGTTTCCCATTAATTTTGCCATTCGCCAGTTCCGGACCGGAAGCGAACGAGGCTCAACGGAGCGTTCACAGGGACTCCCGATGTTTTTTCGAGGACAGTCCTGCGCCTGCCGGATCAACGAGGAGATTCCGTGCGGTGTGTTCGACGCGTGGCTGCTTCGTCTGTTTCGAATCACCAGGTGGCACTTTTATAACATCGAGAGCCAGCTGTTGCGTCTTCTACCATGCACGAGAGCTCTGCTGCTGCTGTGGCTGACTGGTCACCGTTACCACCACCACTACCACCTTGTCAACCTTAACCTTCTACCCCTCTGCAACCTCGGGGTAAGATTTACTCGAGAAAGAAAAGGGGAAAATACTGGGTCTCCTTTAATGAAATTACCATTCGCTACTCGTCAATCGCACAATTGAGTTGTTCCGCAAAAAAAGGAACCGACAACATGGCGGTGATGGCGGTGGTGTACGAAGAGACGATGATTCGGAGAATCGATCGTTGGAAGGAGGAGGAGGAGAGGTACACGTGTACCTGGTGCACGTATTTCAGAGTGCCATAGATAACAGCGACGTCCTGTTCATCGGCAGCAGCACCATGTGCCTCGACAAAGAGCCCGTTCACCATCCGACAATGGCCATCCTCGAGAGCCAGGCCACTACAAGACACATGGCCCCTAATAATCCTACCCTCGCCCTCCTCCGCGTACGTACGTGCTGTGCTCCAAAGGGACCAGGCCACTTTTATTTCTAGCCAGTGCGCGCGCGCGCGATTAAAAGTATCTCTCCCGTCAAAGGAACTCTATTATTGGTCGAAAAATTTTCAAGACAAAGGATCGTCCACGAGGAGGGTTCTAACAGCGAGAGGGCAACCGAGCGAGTCCACCAGGTTGTTCACCGATATTATATCGGAAACTCATTCTGTGTCAATCCTGAGTGGAGCAGGAGAGCAGGAGTCGTCCAAGGCCTTGAACGGCGACGGCGGCGGCAATGGTCTTAAACTAGTTTCTCGTCGACGGACCATCGGACTCCCTCTGTGTTCGGTCGGCGAATCGCGGCTAGAGGGGGGCAGCACCACAGGACGGGATTTTCCAGTCCTCGCCTGGTTTTGCTCCTCCGTTCTGCCGCCTCTAATGCGTTGTCAATAAATCCCATTAAAAAGACATCAAGACCGGAAGTTTGACGTTCGGAGAGCTGACCAATTAACATCGTTAATTCCCTATTAAGCAAGGTCAAATCGGTATATGCAGGCTCGATCGATACTCTCGTATAAGGAAAAGTGGCTAGTTTCCACGTTTAAATAAACTCGCGGAGCATCGCGCACCGGGGAATTGCGTTACTGGCAGATAAAAGAGGAAAATATTGAGCGTGTAAAGTATACCCTGGGCGATAATCCCGTGAAGGATTAAAAACCTAACGGGTCGTTTATAGCGTAAAAGCGAAAGCGCCGACGAGGAAGAAAGAACGGAGGAGCGGAGAGGAGAGAAGAGCGATCGGGTCTTCGAAGGCAGTGCGAGGAGGAAGGTGCGGGGGGTAGAGGTGAACGGGGCAGGGCTCTTTCGAGCGAGAAAGTAACTCGTTTATGTCCTGTTATGCTCTCACGGTAACTGCAGCCAAGCCAAACTGACTTAGACGTCACTTCCCGTCCAACAAAGCCTCGAACAACCTGAAATTTGCCACAAAAGCTCCCATCATTTTAGAAAGCCTGTTCCCGCAACAACAACAACAACAGCGGCAGCAACGCAGCAGCAGCAGCAACACCAGTCGTATCCTAACTGTAATTGTTCGCGTTTCAATGAATGACCCGATAAATGGGTCTGTTAATTAATTTCGTTAAAACGTCGAGATGTTGAATCGGGGGTTACTATCGGTTTTATCGAAATACACAAATGGATCACCCATCCTCCCCTTTCTCTTTCTCTTCCTGAAAATACCTCCGAAGGAGAGAGAAGGTGTGGCGGTTGTTGAGAGAAAATGGAATAAAGCGAAACAAATCGATAGGGTGAAACAAAACGAGAAAGAAAAAGAAGAGGAGGAGGAGGAGGAGGAGGAGGAGGAAAATGACAAAGTCGTAAACCAACGGTGATGGTGCTTGCGGATTGTCAGCCAAGTAGACGGAAGTAGTAGGGGCGAGTTATTTTCCTCCCCCTGTCTCTCCCACCCTTCCTTCCTTCCTTCCTTCCTACGCGATCTCTCCTCTCACGGGTGCCGTGTGCAGCGCCTTGAAAATTTGGGACGAGCGAGAAAAAAGCTTGTTCGCACTTGGCCAAGTGCTCCCACGCTCTAGGATCGCTCGGATATGCACGACCTCAACAACCATGAATGGGCCGCGGTGTATTTTAAAGGAAAAGTCGAGTGCAAATGTTTGGCGAGATATATGAGGTTTCCAGCCACGGACCTCGACACGCGGCGCATTATTCCCCGCTACAAAATGTACATTAAAAATGTCCCTGGCCGTGAGCGTTAATAATTTATCGTAATCTCTAGATTATTCACAATAACAATACTCTGCATTAACCCCGCTGCTTTATTTATCCGATCGTCCCGCCGGTTCCCTTGAATCGCGTGGGACTCTCGATATTAATCGACTGCGAAATATAACGATCGTTAATATTAATCGGTGGTAGTGGTGGTGGTGGTGGTGGTGGTGGTCGTCGTACGTCCCGGAACACTCTCTGGATCGACAGGAAGACAAATACGTCGATGAGAAATTCCAAGGACCTTCCTTCCCCAGCAGGTAAAAACCTTTCGCAGGGTAAACCGATCGATCGATCCTCCAAAAATCTTTCCCGGAAGGAGACAAATGGAGGGAAACTCGAGAAGACGAGCGAGGACGTCTCTCTTCGAGATCTCGGCTCCTCGACCCTCGAGTATTGTTCAGCACATGTTTAAGTCCTTTCGGGGATCCCAGGATGTACCGAGAGGCTTTTCGTTGAATGGAGAAGCGAGCGGCGGAATTGGAAAATTTCACGCGTTTGTTGGAAAACGGAAAAGCCGGTTCATCGGGGTGAAAGGAAAATAGTCATCTCGCTGCGGGAGGGGAGGCGGGGAAAGCGGAAGTGGGAGAAGCCCATAAAAGTACACGGGTACCATAAAGCATCGCAGTGCTGGTGCTTCCATTATTTAAGAAGACTCGACTACCGAATAAATCGACACGATACGAAACGATATCGAGTCCGTGCGCGAGGAGAGGAGAGAGGAGAGGAGAGGAGAGAGCACCGCTATGGAGCGGAGCATGTGTACCGGGAAAGTTTATCGCGCTAGCCGAAATTATTTAGCTGCGTTATTTACATGGTTTTGCGCCTTCGGCAATTTAGCAAAGGTGCGCCGGACCAAACGAGGCTCTTAGTCCTTGTCCCGCATAAAAGCCCAGGAAACCGACCGAGCAGCGCAAGCTGTTTGGCAGAATGCATCGTCGTGCACAAGACGACGTTCGAGACCTTGGAGCAAAGGTCCATTAAAATTAGGAGGAGAGGCCAACCGACCGCTTTTCCGACGCGATGGGACGCTTTCCAGTAGCTTAAACTTTAGTTTTCCTTGCGAGCCAACTGTCTTTTCTACCCTGACCCGTTTCCTCGCGCAACTTGCGAGCAACAACATCGACAGGGTCCTTTCGAGAAGGAAGCGAGGGAGAAAGAGAGAGAGAGAGAGAGAGAGAGAGAGAGTCCAACATAGCGGTCCATCCGCTCCGTGGGTTCCCAAAACCAAAACCTTCCGTCCGTCGTGGTTCATGGTCCGTTCCACGTCGGTTCCAAATGGAACTCGGTCCGTGCCAAGGCGAGAAAATTCTCGAATGCTCGCAGCTGCTGCTCCGTTCCCGTTGCACCTGGCAGAGTTTTCCGCGCGCACCAGTACCCCCCTAACACCCCCGAAAACCGCGGGATGATCTTTTCGCGTGTCCATCTCGGGGGCAGCCGAGCAGCTTGTGGAGAACGGAGAACTAGGCCGGAAAACTGCGCGTGGTCCCTCCTTTCCCCCTCGGATCCAAATATTTTCGCCAACTCGCGTGGACTTGAGAGCTAGCGAGTTTATTGGATCAGAATTAGACGGGCTGAAAGAGAGAGAGACAGCCAAGGAGGCTTCGCGTCATTTTAGCGCAACTCTAATTCCGCCTTAGGCGACAATTATTACGCCATTTTCTCCACCGCTAAAAGATTACGGCGAGGAGTCCGCGTAGCCGAGCAGGAGAATCTTTTAAGAGAGTGAATCTGCAAGGTAAATATGTTTAATATTTCATATCTCCCTTTTAAGATTCCTCTCCCGGAGCGCGCTTCTCTCCACCTTCGTCTTTTTTTTTTCCTCTCCTCTCCTCTCCTTTCTTTTCTTCTCTTCTCTTCTCTCCTTTTTCTACCGACTCCCTTCTCCTCCACCCTCCGTACCCCTTCGGTTTACAATGCAAAATTCTGTTTGACAAACGATCTTATATTTAGCCGGGCACGATCAGCGTTGGTCAAAGCTTCGCGCGTGTTTCAAACTAAATCAATGGAGGAAATGGACGCGAAACAGCCGGTGGACCGATCCTGGTGACTTCTTAGCGGCGACGGCGGCAACATTATACTTGCTAAAGAACGGACGTTCCACGTTAACACCGGATGGATTTTTGCCTCCACTTCCGCCGCGAGTTTACTCGGATTCACAGTTTTTTGCCAATTTCCAGCAATTCCCGAGTCGGCAGGCGGACCCGTGTCCGGAGGGGAGGGCGGGGGTCTTTCTCTCGATGGCCCGACCTTGTCGCCACACGGATGTCGGTGGGTTCGGCTGGTGTGCCGGGAACCTCGACGAAGGGAAGAGAAGCGGAAGGAGAAGGAGGCAAAGGCCAGACACAATAGGCGCCTTCTTCTTCTTCTTCTTCTTCGTCTTCTACGTCTTCTTCTTCTTTCCTCGTGCAGCGGCGGCCGTCATTGGGACTCGGAGAAACATATACACCGTCGTCGTGCTCTTGCGATCCGCGAACTCGGTGGCCCAAGGCCGAGCATTCCTTCACCTCGCTCGATTTTTGCTGGTCCCCCTCTCCCTTTCTCTCTCCTACTCCTACTCCTGCTTCTCTTTCTCCTTTCTTCCTTCTACCTTCCTCGCCGATGCAACGCCGAGCCCCGACCTGTATTCGTCATGGCATCCATCCTTACTTTTCTCTTTGACTCTTTCCACTCCCCCGTCCCCCCTATTCCCACACTCGACCAACGCAAAACCGACCACTCATTTTGGAAATCAATTTCCTTTACTCCTCGTCCACGCTCGATCGCTGTGAATCACTTGCGCGCGAAATGACTAGTTAACCTTTTCGCGCGATACTCGATTGCGAAACTGCAGAAACGACGAGGAGAAAAACGAGAGAAAGGACCAAGCGAGTGTATTAGAGGAGTGGCGCAGAGATCGCGAGGAAAGTGGTCGCGGCGGCACGAGGCGAACAGATGGCGAGTGCGAATTCTCGCGTAATTAACGCAAGATTTTCCAGTGGCCACGAGGGGAGCGGCAGGAGCCAAGAGTGGATTTCTCTCGTCCGGTCTTCTCCCTCTCTCTCTCTCTCTCTTTCGGATGTTTCTATCCTTTTCAGCGTTACTGAAACGCCGATACTCGGAACAACGAGGTCAGGACTTTTCCCAGACAGACAAAAGGCATTGAGAACTTGGGGGGCTCGGGCGAGAGAATAAACTTGATTTTGCCCTCTCCCCTCCTCCCCCTACTCCTCCCTGAGTTATCGACTTCCCAGACGAAGAGAGTTGGTCGGCTCGGCGGCTTCTCGGCCGATCGTGATTTTCTTTTTCCTCTTTCTCCTTTTTTTTTTTTTGACGAATCTCCGCGATGTGAGAGTGAAAGAGAGAAAGAGAGTCGAATGCGCTCTCTCTCTCTCCCTCCCCCCGGCGTCGGTATCGCCGGAAATCCGATTTAACGCGGCGCGCCATATTTGAACGTTGAACGCCACTTGGCGGAATTTCGCTCCTACGGGACTCGGGGGAAAAAAAAGTTGGTTCGATAAATCTTTCAAGGAAACCGCGAGATTTATGTATTCCGTCGCCGTGACGCGAGAATTTTTTACGTGACACCCATGGAAAGTAGCAATGCGGCTCATAATTTTCTCGCGAATTCCTTTCCGGGCAAAGTACCGGCGCGGGGGGATGGGAGTCTGGGATTTAAGTGAAAATACAAAGGACTCCCTTATAAGCGCGAAACCTCTCCTCTCATCTCCGCCCCCCGCTTGGTAGTCCGTCGTTTTTCGAATTAACTGCGAGCTGCTTGTGAAATTCAATTATTCGGATTTCACAAAGAAAATTCTCTTCCTCTTATTAATATTTTTTCAGGCGGTATTAGCGTGAAAATTAAAACGTCCAACAGAGTGGCCGTCCGTCTTGCGAAAATGAAACTTTCCAGGGGCTTCATTTGGCGAGTAACGAGGATATTTTACATTGCACATTTTTCCCAAGCCCCGAGGGACTTTGTATCGCGTTTCGAGACCCTGCGCGAGAATAGCCCTCCGCCCCCCGCCTATTCTTCGTCCTTCCAAGATTTTCCCGGTGCGCCACACCACCCGGTAGAGAAAATTTTGGTAGAATCCTCATCGTTTCATGGCGCGAATGCAGGCGTGGAATTTTCGCAGAGGTTTTTCGGAGACTCCTAAAGTTCTCTCCTTGTTGGAAAAATGGCAAAATGAAAATGGATCCTAGAGTTCCAGGAGGTGTATACGGAGGGAGCGCCGTAACGCGTTGCTCTTTCGACGAAAGCATCGTTGTTCCTCGCGAAATTGGCGAAGGACTCGCGCTAAAAGCCACGGGGACCAAAACAAGAAGGACTCGATCGATGGGTATGCCGCTGTCGTCACTCGAGATATTTCGACACACACGTACACGTGCTGCGCTAGACTAGATTTTCCGGTCCAATGGAAGTTTATTCGCAACTCGCGTTCGCGCGCGTGTGTGTGTGTGGAACGAAACGCGTCAAACTCGTAGAAGCCATTGTTGAAGTTTCAGCGTCTTATCCAAAGGTGATTTTATGGACCGGCCCCGGTCCAATCCATCAATGAGACTTTCGAGCACTCGTACAAATGTTTAACTTCCGTCCACCACCCCGTTGCCACCCCTTCCTCTTCATTCCCAAACGCGAATATCCGACTCCGGTTTCGCGACTCCTCCAATTATTTTCGAGGGAGTTTCGTGATTCCTCAACCACCCGCCCACCATCTCGCTAGTTTTCCCGTGAATATTCGGCGAATTCTCTCGAATTGCCTCGAACCTCGTTGGAGAGCCGGAGGTTTCCGGGAAGTTCTCGGCACGGGACGGCGGCGGTATGGATCGAGACACGCAATTGAGTGGACGGAAAGTGGACGTTGAGTGGAAAAGTGCAATGTCAAGTGTCACGTGAGTCCGCGACGTCGGGAGTAGAATTGCGTAACGTGGCGTGGTACGTCAAGCAGATAATTCGTTGCTCGGAAAAGTCTCGAGCGTCTCCGCGAAACGTGGAAATTGCCGATCGGACGCCGATCGCTCGCGTAATCGCGTCCATTTCTGTACTCGCTTCATCGCCATTCCTCCAGCTTACTCCGAGGAAGATGTCGCAACTTCCGCTCTCCCGGAAAATCCAGGAATTTCCCGCTACTACAGTTTTTTTTTGCCGATTCTACCGGTTTGCCACTACTACTACTACCGCTAATGCTACTTGTACTACTACTACTACTACTACTGTTGCACTACCGCTACTCGAGTCTATAGACTCCCCTCCGCCCCCGGGTTTTTCTCAGATCCGAAGAATAGACGAGAAACGAGTTTTCTCCTAGGCAGATTACGATTGCTCGTATTTATCCTGATTCATTATTGTGAAAAGAAGCCATTATGCACACAGTCGTTTCGTTCCTGGCGCGTTCCTGTTTGCTTAGAAACTTTGTTCGCGGTAACAGTGGCGATGGCGGCGGCGGTGGCGGTGGCGTTGTTGCATCAGCGTTTTTTCCACCCGAGAGAAAATCGCTTGTTTCTCAGCTATCTGGTCTCGTCGCCGCTGGTTTTGCTATCGTATCGATTAATCGGAACAGGGAGATCGCGTGAGCCGCGGCGTGGCCGCCATATTGAAACGTTTCGTGATACTCGGCGCTTCCGCAAGAACTCGCACAGCACGAGATCCGAAATTAGCGCCGCTAATTTTCCGGAATTCGAGCTACCGTTGCTGATTGTGGTGATGGTGGTGGTGGTGGTGGCTCCCGCGCGGTTCGTTCCAAAATTGTTAACCGGTAACTCTTAATTGTTACTCGGAAACTATCGGGCAGCAGTGGACCGTTCCCCCGCACAATTTATAATCGAGTTACCTCGCGCGGTGTCAGAGCTCCTCGTTCCCTCCGTTGTTCCCGCTGCGAGACACCGCCCTCCTCCACTTCCGCAATAGAATTTCGCGCAAATATTTCCAAAATTACCCCCGCTGGATTAAACTTGTCGACCTTAATAGGGCGGCGGCAGCAGCCCCGCGGCACCGCCGCTCTTTGCTGTTTACCATGAAAACTTTCGGACCGCCCCTCCCCCGCAGTCGCCGTAACGCCCTCGCCGATCATCCGCGTCCTCCAATTCTTCCGAGGACTTTCATTTCTCTCTCTCTCTCTCTCTCTCTCTTTCTCCTTTTTTCTTCTAATTGCAAGTGCGATCGTGCGAATCCGACGAGTAAATCGTCGACTCTCGCGAGAAGTCGGCTGGAAACGAAAGGAAGCGAAACGGTCGGGTAGAGTCCGTCGCTCGTTCCTCCACAGTATCGATTAAACAGCAGCCGGAATATCGAATGGGTGGAATCGCAGAAACTTTCTCCGAGTCGATTCCCCAGGAGCTGCTCCTTTCTCACTGGAACTGAGACTGCGCTCGAGAGGAGGACGTCTCTCGCGGATGCGATTGTCGCTGCGTCGACGGGAGAAGCGGGAAGAGGGGAAGCATCGGTTTTTCGATCGCTTTCCCGTACCGGTTGTAGACATCAGGCGCGCGTGGAAATCATCCAAAAGAATCAAGTTGAGCACGAAAGCGTGCAGACATTGGAGGGGAGGAAGCGTCCCCACCAGTTCCCGGAGGATTCGAAGTGGGAGCGAAGCCTGACAGTGCCACCACGTGCATCGACCGAGGTCTTTGTCACTGGAAGCCACCCGTGGTCCACCCCTTCCGTCTCTCGGTCCCTGCTCCATCATCGCCCACCTCCTCTCGGTAGACTCTCATCCATTCTTGGCCTTCCGCAGAAAAAGTAGTTCGACTCGCGAAAGGATCTCGAGTTACTCAAAACGCCAGGATTAAGATATCGGAAGAGGATCGGAGCGGAGCAGGAGAGAGGGAGGGAGCTTCCCCCCCCTCTCCGATCCCAAGGATTCCTCTTCCACCGTTTTCAAAAGTCTTCCGCATTTTCTCGTCCACGCGTCGTCGACCAAACTGACGCGTGCACCGTTCCACGCTTATCGCGGATATCGAGTGTTGTGCTCGGCTTGCTGTTAGTCACCGGTTCTCTGATAGCTTCTCCTCCGTCCTCTGCCTCTCCCCGCTGGAGAACTCGGTGGTAGGTAACACATGTGACAAGTCCACCCGGAACACTTTCGGTCAGTCGACGATCCCCGTCCATCTCTTTATCGCCTGCATTTCCAGCTAATTCGCGTGTACGAGACGTTCCCGCAGCGGTATACTATCGGCTCTTTAACCGGACTGTTGTGGATGACGTCACTAAATACTATTTGCAAACACGAAGGGGCGGGGTTGAAAAGAGGGTTGGAGAGAGAGAGAGAGAGAGAGAGAGAATTTCGACAGTGACGTAATAGAAACCTTGCGTGGCAGCGGCCAATGGGATTTTCGTAAGTGACCTTCGCGAAAAGAGCTTTGAATTCCCGCAGGTGTAGCGACGAGAGGGTAGTTCGGGTGGTGCGGGGGTGTGGATCATTCCGGGCATAGTTGCTGCGAGAGTCGGTGCTTTCATCACCGATCCGTTTCTCTCCCTTTAACCGTTTCTCGATTCATCGTTTCCTTTCGCTTTTTCGAGAGGGGGTAAAGGTGGGTGGACGGGCGGGAGGGAGAGAAAGAGAGCGCCCCGGCATCGATCTGCAGCTGCACGCGCCTAACTTACGACCGTAACTTACCGGACTAAATTGCCACGATATCGCGCGGGGCGTCCGTGCGGTTTCTTGCCAAATAAATCGCCGCTGCTGCCGGATTCGTAGAGCGCCGTTAATTTATGCTATACGCGCTCGCGCGCATACATCCCCCCAAACTGGGTATTCGAAAAAATTCAAGACGAATAGTACCGAACGGACCATCGTCGTTCCAGCAGTATCCTTAACTCGTGATCCGTCGATGCGAGATCCTTGCAGGGGGAGGAGGGGTGGAAATCTCTGGGCTTTTTTCATCCCGACACCCTATGGGTTTTCCGATTTTCGCAAATTGTCCCAGCAGTCCGTCCGCCAACGGCTGTGTGTTGGCGGTGGCTAAATATAGTCCTGAATGTCTGAGATCGAGCGTTAAGAGCAACCACGCCGCCACCACCACCACCATCACCGAGGCAAAGTTTTGAGTGTTTGGGCCAGCTGGACCAGAAGAGACACACAGCTGTTATGGTCGTAATCGAGTTACGAGCGACGCTAGCTAAGCTCGCTAGGAATATTCGCGGATAAAAGTCAACGCACTGGCGGTGGCGACGGCGACGGCCAAGATGGCCGTTATTAATAATCGCGGGCGGCCGTCATCGATGGTCATTTCAACGTCAGTGACTGACGTTTATTGACACAACACTCATCGCAGTTTCCGGTGAGCGCCGCTACCGTGGTGGTGTTTCGACCAAACAACCGACACCCCCGCAGAACTCCGCGCTAACGTTAACCTCCCCCTCCCCCCGCCGCTGCTCCACACGAAGATTCTCTCTTTCACGCTTTTTTTTTCCTCGTTCGGCAAAAGCAATTTGCATGTTCCTGTTTGGCGGCTGAGCCATCGAGCAAACTAATTACGACTCCGCGCGTCGGCCAGCGGAGAATACAAACGTTCGTTCATCGGGACCGATGGACATTTATCAGCGCGCACCAGTGGCAAGAAATACCGCTGACTGCTGCTGCTTTATGGACTCGAACGTCCATTAATGAATTAGCGCTTAATGACGATGCCGCCGCCGCCGCCGCCGCCGGTGGCGTCGAGCGCGACGTCGACGTCGATGGCGGTGCCGGTGTTGGCGTCGCCATCGCCGTCGCCATCGCCGCGGACCGGCTGTCTAGCGTCCTCTCAAATTAATTCAGTTAATTTCAGCGATTTCCCCGAGCTTGCGTCTGTTAATGGAAATACGAGGTTGAATATTTATACGCGGCGGGAGAGACGCTCGTCGCTCCGCAGCCCCTGGTGGTGCAATGACACGGCGAAAAGTGTCATTAAGCAAATCGATCGCCGGAGGAAGTGGAGCGTCGATCCCCGATTGAATCTCTCGAGTCGCTCCAGTTGACTCGCGTTGGATGTCCCTGGAGAGACAATCGGCGACCTCCTCCACTTTTTCCGCTTTTTCGTCCTGCTGCGAGTTCCCGATGGTCGTTCGCGCGTCCACCGCGCGTCCGGGTCGACCCGGGGAGCGAGCGGATTCCACGAACGGAGAACCGTCCGGGTCTTCTCGAGAGGGACTCTTCTCTCGCCGGAGCTTCGATTTTTAGGAATGCTGTCATCGGTCAGGATATATTTGCTGTTCGTGCGGGCCAACGCCAGCCACGAGTGTGGCCGTTGTTTTCGCGTCGCCATGACTACGAATCCCGAGGAGAGAGAGAGAGAGAGAGAGAGAGAGGAATTGAGAGATAGCGCACGAGAGACGGCTGACCTAGCCTAACCCGAGCCAGCCGGGCTGTACCTAAGAGGGACAGGGAGAGGAAGAGAGAAAGAGAGAGACCGTGCGTCTTTTCAGGACAGTCCCCCCTACCGAAACGCGTTGCCAGGACGACGAAGGAAGCGCTTGAAAAAATTCGCGAGATTTCCCTTGTCCTTCGGAGGGCACTGTGCTGCTACCCTTCACCCGTCCACCCCCTCCTCCACACGAACGTACGGGGAGCATGGCGCCTCGTCCAAGAACTCTCGCGACTTTGAGCAAAATTTGCCCAAAGCTCAAAAGTCGATCGAGCGTCGAGCGTCGAGCGTCGACGGGGGCGTTAAATCGGCGACGATCGGTAGACGATAACGCGCGCTCAAGGTTCGACCGGAGGCGGTGGAGGAGGAGGAGGAGGAGGAGGAGCGTCCATCATTTCAGTGCAAAATGACAAAAAGCAAACCCGAGAGGCCAGTGGTTCTCAGCCGAAGGCGTTGGATTTTGATGGGCGAAAAACTGGAGAATTTTCAGAGGATTTTCGGAGCGAGGGCAAGGGGTGGGGTGTGTGTATCGTCGGTGATCGTTTCGGGGATTGATTTCTCTCTCGATGGACGAGAGAGAGAGAGAGAGAGAGAGAGAGAGAGAGAGAGAGAGAGAGAGAGAGGTGACAAAAGCGAGAGAACGGACACGCGTGTGTGCGCTCGAGAAGGGGACGCACAAAGGGGCGAGACAAAGCCTCCGGTTCCAGAGCTCTCTGGCACGGCGTAGGTACCTTTCGCGAGAAAGGAACCAATACGCGCGCAGCTGCTGCTCCGCGTGTATACACGCGCACGCAATATGCACGCACACACGCAGAAACGACAGCGCGGCCTACGCCGCAAAAGCGAGTCTCTCTGTCCTTAGAGCAGCGATCATCTGGCGCGACTTTCTAATCGAAGTCAAGATATATAGATCGAATTTGTACGCACGCACGCACGCACGCACGCGTGTACCTCCTGTGCGCAAATCCATGTACGAGACACTCGCGGCAACACTGCACACTCTTAAGGCCATCGCACGCATGCACGCACGCACGCACGCACGCACGCACACGATATCACCGTCGACGACGAAAACTGATGAAAACTTTTTGCTTACCCGACCGCCGGGAACGTCGTGTATGGAAACATCCTGTGTGCGAGTATCCTAGTTATCCTTCGTGGCTGTTGCTGCTGCTGCTGCTGGTGCTGGTGCTGGTGGTGGTCCTCGAGGACACCGTTCGCGCGCGCCGCACAAGTTCAAGGTCACACAGCACTGAATCGGGAGAGAGAGAGAGAAACTGGAGTCGGAGTTTCACAGTCGCGGGCGCTCGCTCGTTCGCTCGTTCGTTCGTTCGCGCGCGCGCACACACACTGGCACAGGCAGACTGACGGAGGGCCTCCGCGGGGAAGGGAATGGCAACGGGAGAATAGACGGAGAGAGGCGGAGAGACGATTGCCGGTCGCCGGAAGGAGAGAGGAAGGCGGACGAATCGAATCGAGTTCGAGTCCGAGTCGAGTCGAGCGGAGTCGAGTCGAAACGAACGAACGAACGAACGAACGAACGAACGAGAGAACGAGAAAACGAGACGTCGGCCAGACAAAGGAAAAGACGTGCGGCGCGGCAATGTGTGTACTCGCCTTTAGGTCTCGACGGAGGAGCGACAGGACGAGACGGAAAATTTCCTGCTGTCAGGGTGGTGGTGGTGGAGACTCCTCGAAGATTCCGGGGGATGATCGCCGTGCATGCCGGGATCTCGCGTGCGTTTTTCACTCGCTCGACGACGACGGAGCGACGGAGCGACGGCGACGGCGACTCGTCGCGCGATACTCGTCGGAGAGGCAAGGAGAGAAGCAACAAACGTGCGGGAAGAGCGTCGTCGCGCGTCTCTCGAATCCTCGTGCACTCGCTTGCTTCTCGTTCGCAATGTGGCAGCTGTGGCGGCCGCCGGTTGCTCGCTCTCGGGAGAGAGAGGGAGGGGGGAGGGGGGACGTCGTCGTTGAGAGAGGAGACCGACTGGTCAGAGGGAAAGAGAGAGATGCCAGTACCGGAGAACGAGCGAGGGGATGCCGAAGGGATTCCGGGGTGGTGGGGCACGTTAGGTTAGGTTGCCGCCGGGACACCTGGAGGGAGAACCGAGCGCACCCCTACACGGACGGTCGTGGCGCGTACTACGCCCGTTTCAACCTAGTATACCCATTTCTATACACTTTTCCCCATATACGCGTGATGTCCGTGTGTGTATATGTGCGCCCGCGCGCGTGTCAGTATGTTCAGTCTATCCCTCTTTCTCTCTCTCTCTCTCTCTCTCTCTCACTCCCACCACCCTTCTCCTCCTCTTTCTCTATCCGTGTCGCGTCACTCCGAATTCATCCATGTATTCGCGAGCTTTGAATGGGTGCACGCTCGCTGTATACTTGGGTATACGTCTTTCTTATTTTGTATATCAATGCTTTTACTAATATGTTTGAGAGGGTGTGCACGTGCGCGCGCGCGTCTGATGTACGAGTTTTTCGTGTGGAGTTTCGCCCTTTGTGCGAATGAAAAACCCCACCACCACCCTATGATGCATGTCCTTATACATATGGATATTTTCGCGGCGCGCGCGCGCCCGCGAGTTTTTGATATGCATGTGCGCGCCACTACCACCTATTATATGCAACTTCATGGTGGACCCTTAACGACGTCAACTAAATTGCTAGGAGACGCACGAATCTCACCCTCCCACGGGATCCGTGTGCGACCAAACCGCGAGGTCGTGGAAAACTCATCCCGTGGAAAACTATCGTGACGTCGAACGCCTCTGGGATTGGACTAATTCCCTATGGTTCTTTCGGGAACACCCTCCTCCCCCCCCCTCTGGATACGAGTAACAGAGGGGAGAACGTTCGTTGACGCTGGTCTCGATAGCGATGGACCACCACCGCCGCCGCGTGTTCGGAAGCGGAAAAGCGTCGGATTTTCTTAAGTCACGCACGCACAGCCTCCTCCTCCTCCTCCTCCTCTTTCTCATGACCCGGAAGTCCGCTTTGACGTTCGTGAAACCCTCGCGTATCCGATAAATTCCCCGGGCTAAATTTACTCGAGCAGCAGCGCCTCTCGAGTCGCCCTCCTCCACAATTTTGTCATCGGAGCCCGTCCGTTCGTTTGTTGTCTTTGCGAAAATGCGAGAAGCGAGTGCAGAAATCGAGTGAAAGGAAACCTACGCGCGCCGATCGTTACTGGCAGAATAAATTGTCACTCTTGGCAAATATTTCGCAAGAGTGGATGGAAGTGTCTCAACGCCACTCGCGTCAAAAGTGCGTGCGCGTGTGCGTGTGCGGGTCCGGCGAAGGGGGTGGTGGGTGTACGGAAGTTATAAGAGTTCCATCGCGAGGCGGATCCTCGGATGAGCCTGGGGGGAGGATCCGGTAGCGTTTCCGGTTTCGCCGACTGCTCCAAACCGAAGATTTCGCGAAGCCCTCGGGGCTACCGGAAGTGGAATGGCGTCATCGAGAATTGCTCAACGTTCGCCGAACGTTTACGCCTCGGTGCTACCACTACCACTACTATTACTACTACTACTACTACTACTACTACTACTACTCGGTACGGCAAATCTACGGATACAAAGGGACGCGTGGGCTTCGCGACGAACGGGAAAAATGAAACTAGTTGCGCGAGTGAAAATGTTTGATGGATACGCGCGCGCGCGCGCGCGCGTGTAAGTACGGCGAAAGGTGAACACGGTGACCATTCGTTCAGGGAGAGACCAACCGATTCCACCGGCGAAATATCGCAAGCGACCTTCGCGATTTGGCGAAGAACGATCGCGCAAAGTCGGTTCAAAGGGTGCGATGTCGCCCTGGAAGATCCTGCGCGTACTCTTCGAACCCTCTCCTCACCCCCGTAAGTAAGTTGCGAGGAAAAACATGGCGCATCGTTCCGCTAGTTTTGCCGATCGCCATCGTGCTCTCGCGCCAGCGCCTTCCTCCCGATTCACCGGATCCCGAACGACTTTTATTCCTGCCGACTCCACTTTTTATTCATCCTGAAGGAACTTTTTATCGCCGAGAACTGCCCTTAAATCCCGCTATACGAGCGGACAATAAAGCGTTGGAAAAACTGAGTCGAATTCTCCGTCTCTTCCGCCCTTCTCGCCACCCCTCCTCCTCCTCCTCTTCCAACACCAGAGCCCTTGGCACTCTCGCCCCCGTTCCAACCCCCGCCCCCGCCCCCGGTGTTTTCGGTGTTGGGGATCGCAATAAAGCGAAAGCAACGGAGCTGCGTTAGCACGAAAACGTTGGCTCTCGATCCAACTCGAGTTTTCCCTGGCTTGGCACGGAGATGGGTCCAACACGTGTCGAGCTTTGCGTTGGCCTAAAGACACCTCCTCCTCCTCCCCCTTCTCTGTTCCGTCTACACAGCCACCACACACCTTCGCGTACATCGAAGTCGAAGAAATCGAGCAACCGAAAAACGGGTGGGGTGAGAGGGTAGACTTTTGGAGCAACACCAGAGGGGGGAAAGGGGGTTTCTGTAAATTCCTTGGTTTGTCCTCTTGTTAACGAGGAGGACGTTTCCTCTTGGCGAAACTGCGAGTGGAGAGCGGGAGAGTAACGGGATAGCGGGAGAGAGCGCCAGTGATACAAGCGAGCGGATCGAGACATTTCCAAGCTGGCCGGTGGCAGAACGCGCGAAATTGCCGCTGAAATTGCGGTGTGCCCGCTGCGGTGGCGGTTCCGCGTCTTGCGCACGTAGCCGCTATCCCTTTCGAAGGGGGGAGGAGGGTCAAAATCGGAAATTACCGCTGGCCACCCTCCAAATCACTGGTACCGGCCAACTTCCCAGCCAGAGCGTACGACGCGGCGTTACGTTACGACCCCCGCGAAGAGTCGGACGCTTCGAAAGAGGGGTGAAAAAAAAAAATAATCGGTGTCACCACCACCACCACGTCCCGGGGGGGGGGGGGGGCCACCAGCCAAGAGGTTCTCTCCATCCACTCACTTTGCACTGGCGGGCTTTCATTTTATGGTCGCGCGCGAGTATTTTTGCGCAAAGCCTTCGAAGGTAGGGGGTGGAGGAGCGCGTGGGTGCAAACAAGAGTCGGGGGGAAAGAAGGCGCGAGGCTTCTTTCGGGGGAAGTGGAATGATTTCCAGGTAGATCAGCGAGGACAAAAAGCGGGAAGTGCTCGCTCCGAGCGTAACTCGAGATTCTCGAGGGGACGACTCGCAGTCGTGGTGCTTCCGTCTGTTGTAATGCCTCTCTTCCAACCCTCTGCCATCTCTCTCCATCTCCATCTCCCTCTCTCTCTCTCTCTCTCTCTCTCTCTCTCTCTCTCTCGGAGCTGCACTTTTATTACATAAACTGAATACGCGAGGAGCTGAAACTACGTAGCTGAAACTCGCTCGACTCGAGCGAATTAATGGATATAATATTACTCTTAAGCTTGGAGATTCGATTGAAGAGTTTAGAGTTCCGTTGAAACAACTGAAACTCCCGGTTGTATTTTCTAAATTTCATCCCTCGAGTCCGTTTATGTTTATCGTTGTAAGCGCGACACAATATTAGCGTTGAGTTTCGCGATTCGATTTCATTCGTTTCGACTGACGTTTTAACAACGTAAATTCCATCCGGCAGAACTACCCTCCTCCCCCGTTTCGCCGCGCTGTCGTGTTTGCTTGCGTTCCCAGTGCCAACATCATCATCACCGCCACCATTACCACCATTACCACCACCACCACCGATAGTTAAGCCGGAAGAAGCAGCGAAAGATGAGACGCGCGGTGGTGGTAGTACTCGATTCCAACAGACGCGCGACAATGGCGAGAAAGAAGATGGCGGCTACCGCTGCTGCTGCCGAAGACAAGCGACAATTTGCATTCTGATCCAGATTCGGTTCTCGGCGTGGGATTGTTTGAATTTTCGAGTCGCGTGGCCGGGATGAAAACGTTCGAGTGGCGCTCGTTATTTTGCACTACTTAATGCACCCTTCTCCAACTTCATTCCGCACACGAAGCCTCCCTTCCACCCCCGCCCCCTGATCCCGGCCGGAGGTCGGGGGACAAGAAAGTCGCGGAGAGCTATGGGTGGGGGAGGGGAGGAAAGGAGGTGGCAGTAAGTCGCAAAATTTATGACTGCGAGAAATTTACAGGTTCAATTTCCGCGATATTTAAACGGAGCGTTAGCCGAGTGCTCAGAATTCGAGCCAAGTATTCCGTTAATCGTTTATCGATTCGCGCCATTATTAGAGCGCATTATAATGAAGCGTATAATGGGTAACGCTATCGCCCTCGCAACGGCGAGTCTTAATAATTCATCCGGACTACCTACGAATCGGCCGAATGAAATTTTTAACCGGACTCGCCTCGCAAAATATGGCGGACACTCGGCCTAAAGCGCTTTCGCCCCTTTTGGCTGACTTAATGGGCAAACTTGTCCCACCCCTAACTCGGACAAGATAAATCAGCAGCTTTCTCATCCCCCTCCTCCTCCTCCGACATCTCCACCTCATCTGGAAATTGGACCGTGGCTTTTAAATGAGAATCAATTGATCGACTCGTATAAATCGCGAGGATGGAACTTGAATTTGCTTCGATTCCATGAAATACGAGAGAGAAGCCACTTGTAGCGGTGATCGCCGAGTGAAATTATTATCCGGCGACTCGATGGAAAATTCGACTTGTAAAATTTATTCGATGATCGCGCGCACTTTCTCCGATTAATTAGGAGGGAGGGAGGGGGAGAGAGAGAGAGAGAGAGAGAGAGAAAGGGGCTTGAAGAAAAAAAAAAAAAAAAAAAAAACGAAGCCATTGGAATGTGGGAAAACGCGTGATCGAATTATGGATCAAAATGCGATTTATCGGACGAAATGGCTACATGTAAATTTGATAAATTCAATCGCGCGAAAGAAGCGAACAGTCGCCGCCGCAGCAGCAACTGCGCGCAATAATTAGATGAGATCTATTATTTGAAAAATTCCCCTGTAAAATCTACGAGCGCTACACGCTCCGGTACCGCGCGCTGTAACGCAACATCAAAGCCTACGAAAATGTAATGTATAACCGCTAAGAGCGCGCTAAAAACTCAATTCACGCGGGATTTTACTTTATTTTTCAATTTGTTAAAAGCGAGTTTTCTGAAATAACGGAAAATAGCTCGTTAAAGCGACCGGTCGCACCTACCGGCGCTAATATTTTTGCAAGATCATTTCTTTTTCTTTTTTTATTCTTTTTGCGCAATCAAATATTTATCTCGACTAAACTTTGCCCATTAATTCATTGATGTCCAGCGTTTAATTAATTCGAGCCCTTTCGCCAAGCAATTTCTAAAGCATGCGCAAACATATTGGCTTACGAGGGTAATGAGGGGGAGGGTGGTGGTTCGCCTGGCCATTTTGTCAACGTTTCGCAGTCGATGCAACTGGTACGAACTTGGCATGTTCCATGAAAAAGAGTTTCTGCGAAGGGTCGGATGATTCAGCGAAAAGATTTAAGGGTTTCCCGAGACCGGAAGTGCACGGGGGGGTGTGACGCACTAGTTGGATCAGAATGCAAATTTCCACCTGCTGGACCTGATGCGCGCCCCGCTCCTATTTCATTAGAGTCTTATGGGGTGAATTTCCTAGGCTAATCGATCAGACCTCTTCCTCCCTCTCCTCTCCCCATCGAGCAAGAGGAATTTTCTCCAGCGTAAGATTCATACAAATTGTCTCCTGGATCCTGTGGAATCTTCGCGAGGTTTAGTGGCTACTTTTGGGCAACCGTACGTTCCTGCTGCGCTATTCGATAATAAAGCGAGCATTTATGGGAGAAGCGCCCAATATCGATGAGTATCGATTCCCCATGGCGATCATTATGGCCCGTAATTATGGCTCTACGAAGTCCGCGTTACCGCTTTTATTAGTGACGAATTTATAAAAGTGAGCGAACAAAAAAAGAGAGAGAGAGAGAAAAAAAAAAAAAAATAGAGGCAAACGTCGCGCCTCCACCCTCGAGCTAATTGGTAATTCAGTCGAACGAAACCTAACCTTTAATCGAAATAACCGCGGGCGCTTATGCTTTATCAGATCGGAGAAGCGACAGAGAGGATATCGGTGGAGGGCTGGGCTGGCTCCCTTCCTCTCTCCTCCCATTCTCGCCAGGCCATTTTTTGAATTTGACAACGCATCCGGGAGGCATTTTCCATGATTTTCCTGCTATCAATGCTGCGCAGTGGCAAAAAGATCGGGGCGACGGCAGGATGGCGCGAGTCCTCTTCCTGAAGCGAAACCAATAAAACGGCTCGCCTGCGACAAAGGCTGAAAGACCTTGAAGAACTTGCTTGATGCTCCTTCACTTCGACGGACGACAAAGCTGCTTCCCTGGATGGAATAACGAGCGTCGTGTGTTTGGCACACTTTCATGGTGCCCGTCCGGACTACGGCACGGTGGCACGGATGATAAATTAAATAGGCGCGTATTTCCGGAAAACCATTTCCGTCGGCGGGTGGAACGAACGCAAAATTGGCACTCGGTAGCGGCGGTACTAGAGCCGTAAATTCTTGAAAAGATTTTTCGTCGGAAAAGTATGCGTTTGGCGCATCGTTGCGACTCGTCGTCGCGCTAAACCCCCGGAAGAAGCTTCTCCGCGATTAAAACCTCGATAAAAATCTGCGTTAAACGCAGGATGACAAAAGGTTTAACGCCATTGTCCCTTCCGTGGAAATCCAAATCCATGATATAATACGCACGTGCAAACAATCCGCGGCTAGTTTGTTTTCCCTAATTGGTTCCTCGTAACGTAAAAGCAGATTAAACGTCGAAATAATTTATATGGGACTCTCCAGGGCGAGAACTGATAAATTCGGATAAAAGCGGAGTGGGTCGCTAAAAAGGGGTAAATATGCAAAAAGCACTTTGCATTGCCGCCGAGGAAAACACGTGGTGGCTCGAGGTACGTTGCAGCAGGAGCGCGCCGGGAAATTCCACGAATAGAAATTGATGAAAATGAAAATTTCGCAGAAAACAGCAACGACGACGGAACGGCGCATCTGGAGAATCACCCTCTCTCCTAGCGGTGGTGAAAACTGCGAGTTCGGTAGTCGAGAACCAGCACCGCTCTGACGAAAAACAGAATGAAACACGAAGGTGACGGCTATTGGGACAGAGAGCAGTGCGCGAAGCGAAAGAAACGAGACGTTGATCGGCAAAATGACCATGGAGAATGGACCGTGGAAAAAGAGTCGGTGGAAAATGGTAAGAAACGAATAGCGATACTGCGAAACAGGGGATAAGCAAGAACGGCCTTCTCTGCCGCTGTCGAGAGCGACAGAGAGCTGAAAGTGAAAAGTGAATCTGACCGAGAGCGAAAGGAATGGGCTGTGATCTGGGGAGGGGGGGAAGAGGCGAGGAAGGAGAAGAGCTCTTCGCAGTCGGGGCTGGAGGAAGATCGAGTAAACTCTTCTTCTCCTTTTGCTCGGATGGAAACACCGAACGAGACACCGAGTTCAGCCGGAAGTTGGCACCTTAAGAAATTTCGTGTAGGAGCCGAACGCAGAGGGCGCGGAACTTTGTATCTGACCCTGGCTATACAGGTTGCAGAAAGCGAGGGAGAGTCCCGAGGGTGCACGCCAGGTTTTTCCCGGTACTTGATAATCCTTAATTCTTGCACAGTTCCGGGTATCCTCCGATAGCATCATCGATTTCTTCGTCATTTTTCTCGACTTCCAGTGAATTGTATCAAAGTGCACGAGAGACCGGTGGATGAGGAGGAGGAGGAGGAAGGGTGGTTGGAAATAAAGGGCGGAAAATGGCGAAGAAGGTAGAGAGGAGGGGTGATAAACGAGAAGATAAAGGTACGGCCGGAGTACATTGTAAAAAGATCCGGGCGATGTTTTACAACGGAAGGCTGAAAGGTGGGTCAACGTCAAGTGGGCGGTGGAAGAGGGTGAGCGGGTGAGCGGGTGAGCGAGTGCTTGCCAGGCCTTGCGCTAGCAGCAGGTATTCGCAGTAGTAAAAGTCGCCCTGTGCCAGCCGGTACTCGTCACCGACCGAATGCGTGCGCGAAAACGATTCTGAATCCAGCCGCCATTTTGCGATTTACCGCTTATGATTGCTCGGGGGGTGGCTGGCTGGCTGGCTGGTGGCTCCGCGAAGTCACGAAAGAATTTAAAAGAGAGAAAAAAAAAACCTCTAACGAACTTGAGCTTATACCCCCCGAGAGCCAATCATTGCACACCCATTACAGACCAATGAATTTTAATGAAAAAGCTACCCCCCTCGCTGGCTAAAATCAATATACGCTTTCCTTCTAAATTGCCGCGCGTTTACTTGGAAAGATATGCGTGCTCCGTGGGTAAAACAGAGCGCGACAACGTCAGTGACGGAGAAATATCTTTGCGATTTCTTTCCTTTTTCGCGCTCACTCTCCTCGTTTCGAGTTTACGTTTTACCGCTCGAATTTCCAGTTGGAAAGGGAGAATTATCGAGAACGATGGAAAATATCGACGATGTACCTCGACGTAGCACCGAGGAGAGGGGGATAAGGTGCAAAGGATGAAAAAATTCTCGCTCGAATGTGCCACGCGAAGATAAAAACAATGCATCGATTAAAAGGCAAACTATCGCGCTGAAAACATTTTGGATGGGAGTACTTCTAATGGAATATGAATTTTAGGAAACGCGTATCCACAGTGAAATAGTCGGGAATTTCAGCGGCAACAGCACAGAGCTACGGTAACAGCCACGGCAAAATATTCCATCGAAAGTTTCTCATTGCTCCCATAGGCGTAGGAGAGTAACGGGTGAAAAGCTTTGGGAATAAACTTTCCCAGATAAATTCCAGTATTTGTCGGGAGGCTGGAGGCGTCGTCGCGCGCTGCGCTCTTGATCCCGCGAGATGAAAAACGACGACGCTTAACGCGTCCACCCCCTCTTTGATGAGAATGCACGCGAGAAATATCGCGAGGAAACCCGCGTATGTGGAAAAGGGATGGGACGAAGGTCACGCGGAATATTTTCGAAAAGGATCGGGGTAAACGGAATAAAAAGCGAGAACAAATCAAATTACGATCGAGATCGATTTCGCGCTGTACGTCTAGCGACTGCTCGGGGGTGCGATGGGGTTTGCGACGCCCTCGAAGACCATCGTCGTCGTCGTCGTCGACGTCGCGCAAGTGGCAAAGACGAATTCGAGGGATAATGGGCGATTAGCGGTATCGGTCGGTAAAAACACTGCCTGCAGTCGGTCGCTTAATAAAAGATACCGTTTACGATAAGTCGTTGCAATAAACAAAGTAAGCAAGCAAGGGATGATGCCAGTCTCTAAGATCATAAGATACTTTAGTATCGGGACATAAAGTGCTAGCAATTTTAACTGGAGAAAGAGAGGGGCGGGGGAAGAGCGGCGTCCAAACAACATTGGATCATAAAGAAAACCAGTTAGGTTTGCGGAGTGGTCATTCGCCAAAAGGCGATACTGCTAAAAAAAAAAAAAAAATGTGAAATGGGCCTTGGTTGAAACCCCTTGGTGGGGGGTGAAGGGTGGTAAGGTAAAAGGCCAAGAAGGGTTTTTGCTTCTGCGTTGGCCAGAGCTTTTGCGCAGCAGGGGTTGCACGTACGGGTCCGTACGTATGCGCACGTGCGCATAGTTGCGTGCAAGCTGGTCATGAAGGGGGAGGGGAAGAGGGATATCGCGGTGTTGAGCCAGCCGGCTTGGTTCTGTGCGGCGGAGATATCACGAGTCGAGATCGTTACGTGGTGGAGCTTGGAGAGAGGAGAGGAGAGGAGAGGATTGGGAGGATAGGGCAGGGCAGGGCAGGGCAGGGCAGGGCATGGCAGGGCATGGCAAGAGAGAGAGAGAGGGCTAAGGGGCAGAGGCCTGTCGTGGCATGGAGAGAGGCATCGAGCCTCTCCGGCGGCCGATAACGCGCGTCCTATCGATTGCAACCGAGGGTCAGGGGGTGGGGCAGAAAAAGAGGTAGGCCGACGAGCCAACGGGCCGCGAGGAGCGCCCTTTCGCGGATATCCCGGAGGCCCTCGGCATCGTTACCCCCTTATCGAACCACCGGAAACAGTATCGACAGGAGGCTCGGGAGGTCATTCCGATCGAAAGCCGCTATTCGAATTCACCCCCCGCCCTCCGCCCCTCAAACCCTCTGTCACAGTTCCAGAAAAGCTCCAACCAGTCACTCGAATCCCACTTTTTATTTCCTCTCTCCTCTACCCCCCTGTACCAACCCCGTTGCGCCTTGCCATCAAGGTTCCGAAGAACCTCGACCTACCACCACCAGCAGCCTCCGGGTACCCTCTTTCTCCTCCTCCTCCTCTTCCTCCTCCGAAGCTTCGACATACACTCACCCCCCCACACTCCTGGGACTCTTCCGATTGGAATTGAGAGCCCCGGAATTTACGGATTTTCCTCGCTCTGGAAAATCAGGCGGCGGCAACGTTTCTCTCCTCCAAACACTGATTGAACATGGGCGCAGCAACTCCCCGGCGAGACAAATTAATGTGATTCGATGTTTCTCTCAAGGACCTTTCTCGAAATTTCCTTTGACGGTGGTAGCGCGAGAGTGTGCTCGAGGAGAAACGAGTTTTTCCCAGGTTATCACGTGTGATTTGCGAGAGGGTGGAATTTGTAACGAGGGGGTGAGAGACATAACGACGCAGGTTGTGCCAAGCAGGCAGGCAGGCAGCTCTCGTCGGTGGTAATGGTCGAGAGAATACGGGCAGCAGTCGCGTTTTCCCATGGTTAACGGGAAGAGAAAGGAACTCGCTCGGATCGAGCCAATTCGTGCGTATCGGCGAGCAACGCGCGACGTTCTCAAAGATGGCCACGCCTCGTCGCTCTCCTTTTGTCGATTTCGACACTGAGGCAGCAGCAGCAGCAGCGGACAGGCCGGTTTCACTCGTCCCACGACTCTTTCCGTGAAAAATCACCATTTTCCAATGGTCCGACTAGAAATCTCCTCGGACTAATCAGAGCGCGAACATCCGCGCGCTAAGAAAACTCCAGTCGACCAGCCGCCGCCGCCGCCGCCACCGCGCGTTTCTTGGCCCGACGTGGTAGTTGCTTTTTTTTCTTTTTTCTTTTCTTTTTTTTTTTTGTGGTGTCGAACGATTTTGCGCTACCGTCACACCGCCGTAGACGCGAAATTTGCCGGTCGAACCGAAAACTCGACGAGCGAATCTCGCGAAAAATTTTCTGGAAAATTCACTGGTTGAGAAAGCCCCCCCTGCCAAGCAAGGCTAACCGGGGCACGAACTACAGGTATTTGTGGACGATTTGGTACACCGGAGTTTCTGTCTTTCCCTTTCTCTTTCACGTTTCTTATTCTCCTCCTCTGATTCAGGTTTCTATTATTTTCTTGCTCTCTCTCGCTCTCGCTTTCTCAACGTTGTTGCATTGTTCAACTTATCGGTCGGCGCTGCCATTCAGCGTTTAAGCGATTTTTCCCTTTTGCCGCAATGTTTTTACGCGCATTTGTTCCGCGAACTTCTTGCCTCGGCAATTGATTTGGGTCCGCAAGTGGAAATTCATTCTTTCGGAGTTGCGCCACTGCCAACAGGCTCATTTTAAATATCGAATGGGAGGAATATCGGCGGAGGGGGGGATCCATCGTTTTTCGATATTTCTCGGAAGGCCGCGCCGTACCAAGGAGGAGCTCCATATATTTTCGAGTAATCCAGACCACATGTAAGGAGCTGGCGGAGAAAAGGAGAAAAAGCGGAAAGGAGGAGGGAGACTCGGGGTCAGGCGCCAGTAGAAAAGACTTTACCTAGAGAGAGAGAGAGAGAGAGAGAGAGAGAGAGAGAGAGAGAGAGAGGGAGAGATGATATAGGACGGATCGTGTGGTCGTTTCGCGAGGGAGTGCGATACCAACCGGTGTGTGTGCGGTCTAGGAGCAAAATTTCCAACTATATTGGTCGGAAGTGACGGGGGAACACTGACATTCATGATAGAAATTTTGGGCATTTGTGGAAAAATCAATTGTATAATGAGCGAGAACGTCGTTGCCGGCGCCATTATTGCCATTGGCTCTTGATTGACGTCCCAACGCTTTTGAGGGATTACAGAGCGTTCTCCCTTCTCCTCCTCCTCCTCGTCCATCCCGGCCAACATTCAACATTCATGCTAACTCCCCGCAGGGAATTCGCTAATACATTACGAGCTGCGACAAATAGAATTTCCAAATGAGCCCTTACGCCGCGAGTCCTTTTCGACGATTTAACTCGAGCAACGAAAAGAAGCCCCCGCGAATAGTCTGAAACCTAATCGTTTTATTTTCGAAAAATTGGCAGACCTTATGAAAGATTCCGAGCGCACAAGTTTTAATGGAGCTCCGCTCAACAGGTAGCTTAATTTTTCTTCTCCAGGTTCTCCTGATTAAAAGGAGCGTGATAAAATGTCTTGCAAAAGCTCCACCACCATCATCATCTCCCTCCCCCCTGCTAACCTCCTTCGCCCATTCTCGCTCTTATCGCGAATTTCTAGAAATTATTTCTTTTCACGAGTTTCTCCATTGGTTGATCTATGCGCCCCGAAGAAACTTTGCATTGAATTTAATCAGTTTTATCATCGGGCATAGCGAGCGGCGCCACCACCACCACCGCCGCCGTCACTGCGTTCTCGCAACCCTTCCCGCGATTAATTAATTCATTAAATTGAAACTAGACGGTAATTCGTTTAACCGGTAATCTTACAGTGGGTTAAAATTAACTTCGCGCTTCTTAATGACGAGACTCTATCAAGTCCTTGGACAGTTCCTGGTAAAGGCGAAATCTATTAAAGCCGGCGATTTTACCTAATAACTTCCGCGTCCGCCTTGCGGCGAGTACAGCGAGGAAGCCGAGAAGATCGGATATCGTTTAATCTTCAGGGTCACCACCACCACCACCACCACTACCACGCCGTTTTGCCGTCTCCCCGATACCACCAGGGTAGACAAGTTTTCGCGAGACTTCCGGACAATTTGGCGACGGCATTTGACGGAGGTGAGAGAAGAGTCGATCGAAATTCATTCAATTTCGTTTCAGCGAGTTCGGAAATTGGGCCGATCGCGAAACGGGGTGTCGTCGGCGCTACCACCCCCAACCCCCAGCAGTCACAGCAGCCACAGACGCGAACGTCGAGCTAAAATCCTGAGAAAATGGACGTCCGAGCAATAGGCGAGGCATTGTTCCATTGTGCAGGATGCTAAATGAGCTCTTAGGCTTTGATTGCATCCAAGTATTAATGGCAAAGGCAATTAGGCGTCACTCAACTTAAGTACAATTAATCATCCCGGCGATACAGGGATGCCCACCGCGCCGTGTGGTTTGCCGCCGCTCTCTTAGATCCGACGATAATTATTTTCTCTGGATTTCCGCGGAACCGTCGACTCCGCGCCACGGCCATGGAGCAGCGGCAGCAAAAGCAAAAACACGGCAGAAGCAAAAGCAGCACACTTGGCAGAATGTCAATTTATTATAGCTGTAGAGGAGCATTGGCTAATTGTGGATGGCGCCCACGCTATTCCTTCCGCCGAATATACACGACGCGTAGGAGTTCCGACACCTGTCGTCGCACATGTCGCGGCCATCGTGAATGAAATCCGAAATCGAGCAACGCGTACCACCATCACCTCGAGTCTCTCAGGGAGAATCGAGGGGAGCGGGAGGAGGGTTGGAAAGTGGACTCTCCGGTTACATCCGACTAATCGAACCCCCCGCGCGATAGATAAACAATTGCAACGGGACATTCTTCTACGGGACTTTTCGCACGCGATGTTCCTTTCCCAAGGACCCAAGGGGAGGAGTAGTCGTTGTCGTTACCAACCACCACCCTCCTGCCCCCATCGATATCTATCGTAGTTGGTAATGCGACCGATCGGCGATTTCCGGAAGCTCTCGCGATTCTCAGCGGGGAATCTGGTAATTTCGTAATGTGGAAATTCCTCGGGGGTGCTTGGCACACACCTTGAGACGTTGCCATCCAGTTAACGCCGTGGAGTGCACTTGGCGCGCACCAGTCACTTCCACCAGCAGCAGCGGGGCACAATGTCTGCCTAGGCGAGTAGAGCCCAGTGCAGTCTAATTGGCCCATTAATACAAGCGTTTAGTCGCCATTTTCCTACGAACCCATTGCTGCTATACGCGAATCACGAGAATTTGGAGCATCCGGGGGACCAATTGAAAAAGTTCGTTTTACCGAAATGAGACGAAGACGACGCGACGCGACGCAACTCGAGCGAGGGGATACAAAGCACCGAAGAGTTTAATTAGCGAAACTGTGACAAAACTTGTCAACGCCTATTAATCCATTAAAGTGTAATGAGCGTGAGTCAGCGATGCGTGGGTGGAGGAGCTTTGATCTGAAATTCTCGGAAGGCAACGACGACGCTCGGCAAACAGCGGAGTGTGCTGTGGGAAGATCAGAGTCACATAAGTTGTAATAACCAGGCTGAAATTTAGTAGGACCCCTCGCTAAGTTCTCTAGGTGGTCTCTGTGCCGCCAGCGTATGAACTGCCACGAGACCTCAGGATCCTTTGGATTATCAATCTCCATGGAGAGAGAGACCACCAAAAGACGTTCGGTTCTCCAGTTTAGTGGCAATTTAGGAACAAAGCCACGAGTGCAGGGGAATGCTATGTATTTATAGGTAAATTCTCGGATAGGCGGAACTCTCTCTCTTCTTCTCGCGACGACGACGACGACGACGACGACGCTGTTAATGGATTTAAACGCTACGTTTGAGTACAAGTTCTCGTAAAACTAACGAGAGAAACTCCGGTGCGCTCAGGTAAATCGGACGACTAAACTCTAACGGGACTTGCTTTTCAATTTCAAGTATTCCCCGAGTGTCTCGGGGGGGAAAAAAGCAGAGAGGGATGGAGGTGGGACTGGGATCTCAAAAGATTTCAAAAGGTTTCAAGGGGGCAGGGGCAGGGAGGGGGAGTTTATCAATCTGGCGAGATGTTCGGTTTGCGAGCTTGGTAGGCATTTTGGAACAAAGAAACGTGGAAGCAGGAAGAAAGAATTATTCGCAAACGAGGTAGGACCTTCCTGGTCCTCCGCGAGAGGGTGCGAGAGGCCAAGGGAAGGGAGGGGAAGGGAGAAAGGTCTGTTGGCGCGCGGGCTTCGCTCTGGAAGGAGATGGAAGAGAGCTAAAGAAACTTTAATCAAAACTGTGCAAGAGGGAAGGGACATACTTTCCATTCCGGCACCCTTGCTGCAGCTATTCTGCGACTGCTCTCTTCGGCAATGGAGGAATTACGTCTGGCCTTTTTCTCGCAGTACCTTAAGCCAGCCAACAATGCCACATTGTCTATGTCAGTTTATTGTCCAGTAGACTCGGTGCATGTCGGCGGCACCGAGACTCCAGACTCCGCTTCCGGTTCCCTCTCCTCCATCAATCGAAAAATGCCAGTTGGCACAATCCTTCCACTACTCTTTGTTGAGAATCACTGCTCTGCAACGATTACGTCCATATTACCCTTTCTACTTTACCCTTGTTATTAGTGCATCTCAGCGATGACACTTTACGGAATTTATACGAGCCCTTTCGGGTATACGAGCGATTTTTTCATTTCAATTTCCAGCGCGTTTTTTATTTTCTGGGAATGCGACGCGAGATGTATATAGTGAAAATTCGCGCAAAAACAATGATAAAACTTGGAGCTCGGAGAAAATATCGGAGTGTACGTCTCGCTCTCTCTCTCTCTCTCTCTCGATGTTGTTATTCAATTATGATGAAATAGGGCAATTTTTCAGGACCATCCGATAATCAGGAATTTCCTTGGAGGTGGAGCGTGTGGCAAGAATCCATAAGAAGAATTTTCATCGGCGCGCGTCCATTTAGTCTGGAATTTTAAACGAGTCGATAGCGCGAGGCCTCGGAATTCGGCTTGGCGCAGATTAGAGCGAGCTTATCTAGGCAGGTGGGGGAGGCGGGGTGCCCCGCGCGCCTAGCGTTTAAAACTAATAGTCGCGATGCCCGTAGCGCGACTTCAACCACCGCATTTTTTCTCGGAGACTCGTTAATTCGCGAGTTCCGTTTAAATCCAGCGAGATTTACTTCGGCTAGCAAACTGAAAAGCCTTTCATTTTCCCCTCCCAGTTCTACGATTGGGGTAGTTTTCGGGAAATTCAACCTACCGCCGCTCTCCCTCCCTCCCTCCCTCGTTCTCCTCCAAGAATTCTCCATTAAAACCACTGGCTTTATCTCTGTTTTCTCGAGTGATGCACACACGCACAGTAGCAACCCCATAACGATTCTCGAGAAATATCTTTGGAGAACAACCTCGAGAAATCTCCGTGCCCTCCCATAAGTTATGGACGTTGCATGAATCCTTAATGGATGAAGAGGCGAGGGTAAATTCGACGCTGCCGCGTATAAAAAAAAGAAGAAAAAAAAAAAAAAAAAATTGCCGAAGAATATTTATGAAATATTTATAACGGCTAAAAGCTGTCGAAAGTCATTTACAGGAATTAATGCAATTTGCATGACTTAATTAGGTTTCGGTAATATTCAATTTTACACAGAGCGTGTAATATTTATTAGTTATCATTTGCCTAGGTATTTAGCAATTTATGAGTGCAATAGTTGACACACAGCGCGTGCTCGGCGATATTAAACTGAATATTATATCCGGAAGGTTTGGTCTGTTTTATTAACGTTTCAGCGAGGTTTTCGAAGGAACGCCGAGAAAACGGGGGAAAAGAGAGGAAAAAAGAGGCCAAAAAAGAAAAGGAAAATGGGAAGGAAAAGCGATCGAAGGACGACGACGACGACGACGACGACGGCCGGGCACACGCTTGTCCTTCCGTCGAGGAAATTCTTATTTCCCGGTTGACCGACGAAATAGCCACGGACAGGAACGCAATTTCTTGGTAAGCCGATTCACTCGTGTCCCACGTAAGAGCAATGCGAGAGCGCCCCGTGGAGTTGGCGCCGCCACTTGAAAAAATCCAACTCTTTCGAGAATTTTTCTTCCACCACTCCTGCGATTCGTCCATTTTCTCTCCCTTACGATCATAATGGAAAAAGGGGCAAGCGGTGTAGTTTTTGGAATGCTGGCTCTTAAAGTTCGAAGACTGCAGCAGTGGTGCAACTTTTGAAACGCTACTTTCGAACTGCGCGATACTGTGCGGAACGCAAAGGGAAATGGTTTTTTTTTTCTATTTTCCTTAAATTTTGATTAAGGCAATGCCAGCTTGACGCTGGTGCGGGAAGGTTTGGGGTTGGTTTCGAGCTCGCAGAGATATTAAAAATGGGAGTGTAATCTTTTTAAAAGCCGTAATCGAGAACGTAGTGTCGTAGGAAAGTTTTGGTTCCCAGGGAACCCGGCTCCGAATGAGAAATGCTTTTGATGTTTTCTCTTCGCGGTTCTCTCCGGGCATTTCAGCGCAAGTGGCATAAGCGGGGAATATCCTCCAGGTGCCAGCAGCAGCGCAATTTCGCATTTTCCCGTTGCCGCCGCTGGTGAATCGCGTCGTCGGTTAGGGGTGAGCGCAACTTCTCATCCGCCATTATACCACGCGCACGCATTTATCGTATCAATAGGAACTCCAAAGCCGGGAGAAGCCAACTTTCGGGCAACTTGTGAAATCTTAAACGTTAATTATAATCCGGGCAGGTGGAGGGATGGTAGGGGAGGCGCAACAACACGCCAGCCACGAGATTCCAGTGAAAATTCGACCCGGTGATCCTTCGAGAACGCGCATCCACCAGTAAAACCAAGGGGATGGGGGTGGAAAAGAAACCGAGGGCGCACTAGAGCGCGACCGGTGGAGTTTCCGGTGCAGCGAGCAGAAGAATCGAAAAGGACAGAAATACTTTGGCGTCTCTCGCAGCTCGCGTGAAAGTGAGCAAGGGCTAACACCTTTATTACTACTGATAATACTAGCATGCGCAACGAACGGAAAGAAATATTATCAGAAAAGCAACTCTAGCTGCCTGTTTACTGACTAGCGCAGTGTGAGCGCGCCGGCTACGTCGGGTAATGCGATAAAGATAACATCCTATCGCTCCATCTTTACTAGAAAATTGAATAATCCGTCATAATCAGATTAGCCAATCGCGAATCGGTTTATTGCCCGGCGCTACAGCCTTCAATTTTCATCCACGAGCCAAGCGGCCAAACGGCCAAACGGCCTCACACACCCCCTGCTGCTACTACCACCACGATCCAACGCGGACTTGGAGCAAATTTCCTAGCCGATTCGCAAGATTTTACAAGGGTGCGCGCGATTCAAAGAGCGTCCACTTGGACGCCGATTTCGATCCGGCGCCCTGACACTGACTGGACTGTGTTGAAAAGTTTCGACTCGGGGTTCCGCACCCCTTCCCCTCCCACCTCGGTATAGCGAGGGACGATGTCTAGAGAAACATGTATCTTGATCGAATCACTCACCAGTTCTCTATGATGCCAACCTTCGAGAAGTTGGGCGGGAAGCTGGCGGCCGCCATCGGGGGTGGCGGCTGTCCTTGTGTCTCTGCTCACTTCCGTTAGACCCGGTGATCCTCAAGAACGTGTCGCGTCACTGCAACGAAAGGAGACACAAAAGATTGATCGTGTGGTTCTGAAATTTTCGCGCGCCTCTCCAATTTGTGCAAGCAAGCTCCGTTGGAAAAGTCAGGGAGATTCGTTCGAAAAGTTCGAAAAGCGCGAAAAGCTTGGAAAGCATTGTTTTCCTTATCTCCCCGGCCTTCCAGTCCAATAAACTTTATCGCCCCGCCTATCAGCCGCCGGTATCCGCGAGGGCGCCTAAATTAGAAAATGGATTGTAAAACCGTAATAGCCCATAGTTCGAGAACAGAGGCGCTAATCAGCCGGTTCTGGGACGAAGAAGGAATTTCCAGGAACGCGTCGGAGAGGGTGTCTCGGTCGCTCACTTTGAAAGGGGAGTAGGCGGAGGAAGTCTTTATGCGTGGGAGCTTGGGTGCGCGTACACACACACACACACACACACACATAGAAGAGAATTGTTAACCGAAGGTTACGTGGAAGCGCAGTGGCAGCAGCAGCCATGCAAAGTCAGACAGTGGTGCATCCACGGAGCGTGGTTGCGTGGGTGTGCGCTACCGTGGATGTGTACACACTCCGGCACGCGCGCGCGCTCGCGCACAGACCAGGAATCTCTGGATACACTTACAGATGGATTGATCGAGTGAGAAAGCATTAGCCACGGAAACGGAGCGGGAATACCCTGGCCATTACTCTTACATTTGCAGAGAAAACCAGGAAAAAGTAGCGAGAGGCTTCGGGTGCGGGGGAAGAATTATTACATTTGCATATTCCTGGGAAAAGGATGGAGGAGGAACAACCATTGCCCTCCGGGGACGATTATCTTCCAGATGGAAAACTTTGGAAATTATCAGGCAGGGGGGGAGGGGTTGACCACTGTCACCGGTCACCACCATCCTCCCTCCCTCCTCGCCCCTCGATAACATCGCCAAAGCGGCTTATAATTAGGCTCTTTCCAGAACTGCGAATTTCTTCGGAATATTTTTTCCGCGTCTCTCCCTCCCTCCCTCCCTCTCTCACGGGGAGAAACGTAGTGAAATATGACAGCGCGCGGGTGTAGTAGTTGGGCAAAGCCAGAGGCGCGCGATTGTTAGACGGTGGAGCTCGCGCGCCTCCTCCTCGGCCTCTCTTTTCCTTCTCGCATTATTATCTTTCTGCTTTCGGCCGGGCCCCGGTATCGGTAATGAACGATCTATTGTGCTAGACGTTCTTTGAACGGGGGAGGGGGCAGGGAGAAGGCACGGTCGCAGAAAGCCAGAGAGCTACCGAGAGGCGTGGGCGGTTGGATGGAAGAGGTGGTATGAAAACGGCACTCGTTAATGGACACCCGGCAGCTCCTTTGCCTCACCACCACCATCACCACCCCCCTTGCAAATCTTCCGTCCTCCCCTCTCTCCGGAAAAGCCTACGCTCTTCCGGTTCTCCCCGTCCCTCCGCCCTCCGACAGTCTGCATCAGCGAAAGTAGGCTTCGGACAGAAGTGCACACGCACATAGAGAAACGAGAGAACGGAATGGTGTCTCCGTCCCTCATCCCACCCACCCACCCCTCTCCAACCCTCGTTGCTTCTAGAAGATAATGATACCACTTTCTCCAGGAACGGATTCGACCGGTATCTTCATTATCGATCATCGCTCACGGAGCGAGTCAAGCGCACGGACGACGATATAAACGTCCGCGGTGATCTAACGACTGTACCGCTCTGGTGGAAGAACCGGTTCCGAGGAAATCGGGTTAGAATGGCTGCCCCGGGGTGCTGATACGTGAAACGGATAATGGCGGAGAGTGGTTGGAGCTATGCGTTGAATTAACATCTTCCGCTTTGCTCGCTCGCGAGTAACGCGCTTACAGCGTCGACCCAGAAGAGGATCGAAATCGGGAAGGTTCCTCTCCTCGTTTTTAGAAGTCGCGCGGCAAACAGTCAGGGAGAGTCGGATGGGGGGGGGGGGGGTGTAGGACTAATTAGCGCGAATGTCGGACGAACGGAGAAGCGGAAAGCCGGGAATGACGTAGCCCGACGATTCCACTGGAAGAGGAGTAGGAGGGATGGGAGGGAGCGGGTGGCTCAACGAAATCCATTGTCATCGATCGCCTCCATTGTTCGATAGTATTGTTCGCTGGCTCGTGGTGCACCGATAAGGGTCGCGATTCCCGATTTCTCGCCCATACCTCCTCCTCCCACTCCCCTTCGCGAGATTCACCCCCATTGTTTCCGACGAAGGACGCTCCAGTCCCGAATAAAAACCCCCCGTACCTCGTGGTGTCCGTCGGGGGTGGTTCGCGAATCATCCCGAGAATAGAGCAGCTGTTGACCAATGACGAACCACCGAAAGTGCGTGCGTGCGCGTGTGTCCTAGAGGAAACCGAGGGGAGGGACCGGTGAAACGGCGCGATTCAATCGATGCAATTGGCTTCCGATTGAAAAAAAAAAACAAAAAAAAAACAGCGCTAATTGCTAACTTCGTTGACTATCGGGGAGAGGAACCCCCTACTACGTGGAGAGCATCGGTAGTGACCAATCGCGCGGGGTCACGAGAGGAACGCGTATTTCCGGAAACGGTGCTGGATCCCACCAATCACCCCCCCGGAGAACCATACGACAGAGCGCATGCTCGCGCGATAATTATAAAATTTCGCACGTGCGAATCTGACGTGGGAGTTGGCTTGTATTCCTGGGAAACATCCACGGACAGCTTATACGGACCGGTTAAAGTTGGCCGGGAAACTTTAATCGGTGGAGGCTGAATGAGATGTATAAAGGAACACGAATACCGGGGGTGAGTGGGTGGGTGGGTGGTTGGTTGGTTGGTTGGTTGACTATTACTAGCTGGGGATACCTGGCTTTGGCTGGTTCAACAGGATGATTAGGTAAACCGATACGAGAGCGTACTATCATTTCGCACGAGTGTACCTTGGAAAATAATTGAGGTTAACCGAAAACTCTAGCCAGGGCTACATTCCCAACATCCACCAGGACAGAGGTGAGAACGGGACAGCGTTAAATCCCAGTTTCATCGCTGGTTAAAAATCTTGGCAACAAACCCGCCGCTGTACGGATAAATCGACACCGGTCCCTGCTCGACGGAACAGTGAACAGTGGGGGTCAACCAGGCCACCAGGCCACCATGCATCGTCCCCCGAGGGATGGGAAAGTAGAATTTGTTGTATCCAAGTCGAGGCGGGGAGAAGGGAAGGAAGGGGTGTAAGAGAGCAGAGGGTATTAAATATATTCGATACACATCCTACAAGTGGTTGTTGCTAGGTTGAAGCCGATGCTCAGAATCCGGTAATTAGGTGGCTCACGGGATAAGATCTTGGACGAAATAGTTGGATGTTGAGAGATAGGCAAAGCCATTGTCGTGGAAGTTGAGCTTCTGCTTTTGGCTAAGGAAGAGTGGCGTACCGCGCCAGCTCGTCTGGCCACGTCGTGTCTGATATCGACGTAGCCCTCGTAGCCCACGCAAACTCGAACCACCATCACCAATACCACCACCACCACCACCACTGCTAGTACCAGTAAACTACTACCACTACCACACACCTTTGCTACTGCTGCTGCTTCTGCTGTTACCACCACCATCACCACCACTACCACGAGGAACGTCGCTATTTGTGTAGGCAAGACGAGCATCGGTATTTGCGCCAGTACCACCACTTGTACCACACGAGCATCGATTCCCACAGCAACACGAACATCAGCACGCACCCTACTATCGATGTAACGGCACACCGATACCATCGCGATGAGTATGGATGGGTGAGCAACCACCAAGAGCATCCTAGGCGTTGCTGCCATGAGCAACGCGTTAATGCCGATGCCACACTAGGCGATCATCGATACCTGTCACTGGCATCAGTCTAGTTGTCAATGCCTAGCTTGCCAATATCGCTTTTATTCGGATGACAACGCGATCGTCGGTCCGAACGCGTTGCTAAAGCTATTAGTGGTGGTGGAAGCGATGGTGGTGGTGATATTGGTACTGGTACTGGTACCGGAGGTACTACTACCGTTGATGGTGGTGGTGGTGGTGGTACCTTGCGGACCTGTTCGTGTAGTCAAATTTGGAGAATGAAAAAAAGACGATTTCAGGTTTAGGAATTTTGCGAAAAGGGTGCGGAGGCAGAGGGTGGCGGTTCAATGATCATCTCTCGTTGGGAGAGGGGGGGATCCGCGAATATCGTTTCTGCTCCGTTGAGTCTTTGGTATTGGTGGACGTTACACGTTGCTGGTGATCGATGCTCCAGTCTTGTTAGGTGGGAATGCGGAGGAAAGGGGAACGCGATATTTCGTGCTTAAAGTATTTGGGGCGGAGCTTCAAGATTCGGGACACTTTGATCGGGGAAGTGGAAGGAAGAGGTACGGACCGGTATTACTTTTGATAATCTCTGGCTGCGGCATCGATCGGCTCCCGAGCTACTACGCGTACCTACAGCTCCAGTTATATTTGTAACAGCCTTCCACAGCAGGGCACAATACGTTCGGCGCCATCGGCGGCGATGGCGTGCACGCTCCCATAGCCACCACCCCTTTCCACCCATCTTTCCCCGACCAACTGCAAACAACTGGCAATCTCGAGTGGCAATCCCGAGATTCTCTTGGAAACTCTTCGACGACGAGTCCAAGATGGAAGGTACAGCTGCGACCTTGAAGTAGAGCCCGAGGACTCTCAAGGTCGAGGTAGCGAAGGGGAATCGAGAGATAGAGAGATAGATAGAGAGAGAGAGAGAGAGAGAGAGAGAGAGAGAGAGAGACACGGAGCCGTGGGACCGCGAGGAGGATGCAGTGGTCCTTTGATGTAGTTTTCGGTTTCCTGCGGGTAAGCGAGAAACGTTGCGTTGCGTTGAACGAATACATCCAGAAGAGACAGAGGGGGCTAACGAATGGCCACCGCAGCCCCACATAATTCTATCCAAACAGGCCACGCGGTATTTCATTCCGCAGAAATTTGTAAATGTCTTCGAGCGAGCTCTGGCTCGGAGTTCTAGCGGGGATCATTAAGTGGTACCACCGCGATGGCGCCAGGACGACGTTGCTTGGTTATCTTTTGGGAGCCATCCAAGCCCGCTTCCGGTCTTTTGGCCAAGGCTCAAAGTATCGAACAGCGTCGTGGAGGAACGTCGCACCGCTGCTGCTACCGCCGTCGTCGTCACTACTACCCGGTAGTACCCACCCAGCAGCAGTGTGTAGCTATCGAAGGGCGCGGTCGACCTTGAACCGCGTGTCTCAGTTTTCAACGTCCACGGGCGCTGGGCGTTGGCGAGCACGGGGGACTTTTGGAAAATTAATCCACGCTTGGACAGGGGGTGGGGCGAGGTTGGTAAATTCCAGTCGAGCAGACCACGGACCACCACCACCGTTGATGCATTGGGAACATTGTTTTGCAAGCAATGACTCATAAGTCAAAGTGCTTCTCTCTCTCCCACGCGACGGCTAGCAGGAAACAATTTTCTTTATCTCCAGCGATCCGTATGCAAGCAAAACAATTTTTTCCACGATAGGGAACAACTGGGGCAAAGTTTAGAGAGACGTCGATTTGAGAGAACGACCAAGACTCTAATGGCCCTAGAGCTACCACCACCGCCGCACCATTACTGCTACACTTCTTCTCCTCTCGCCGTTCGCGCCACTCCGAATCGAATCCAGGTGGAACTCACCGTGGAAATCAACGAGGGGAGAGATTTTCCGACAAAGGAATCCTCGGCAAAGTCGGAGTTTCGCACGTGTCTATATTTTTCCGAGTATCGCCGCCATCGATCCTAGACGCACCTGAATTACTGAAAAGTTTCCGCGAGGGAAGTTGCGCAAAGTGCACCGAGAGGTACCAGCCAGCCAGCCAGCCAACGGTAGCACCATTAGTGTAGAGCAGTGCTACACCCCAGCGATAGCAGCGGTGGGAGATTTCACGAGTTCCTGGAAAAAGACTAAAAGTACGTCGGTTCCTCGTAAACGACGTCGGCTAAATTCGAGTTCGACTGTTTGTTTAATTCGAGAGTAATCCCATTAGTCGCGGTCTAAGAATCGATGGAACAACCACGATGGATTTCCATTCGATGGACTTTATTTCCCCAGCTGGAGGAGAGGTGAACCGGAGAGAGAAGGAGAATATCGTTCCCCGTTCTCGTTGGTTCCCATTGGTTCCACAGGTTCGCTTGTTTTATGGCGCGTCGACGACCATACCACCAATGCCCATACCCATACCGGCTGTGGTCCCCTCGCGACCTGCCTTATCTCGCATCCAGCCTTTTTAACCAAATGAATTTTTATGGCGCGCGGCTGCCGATATCTCCAGGAGGCTTATCCGCCCAAGATTGAATTCTTCGGGGATAAAAAGGCCGATGTCTGCGACGTTCGCTAGAATCGAACCCCTTACTCGAGCGGCGCAACCTTGGGGAACGGAGGCGGTGTTCTCGTAATTTCGAGAAATTGCAGTGACACGAACGCATTAGTCATTTCCGTGGCGTGCGGACGCGGGAACTTTCAAGAAGTTTGCTCGCTCGCCAAGATTTCATTCTTCCGAGGAAAAGCTTCGAGGAGTTCCAATCGATAAGGTTCTCCCGGAGACTCGGGGAGTCTCTCTCGCTCTCTCTCTTTCTCTGTGTACGAGTCTCGGTATTTCCACACGACGCTGCGAAATGCGAGAACGAGCGACTGTTCCGAAGGGTCGGAGGAATTCGCGATAAGGACCACCATCAGGATTTGCAAAGAGAAACGTGTTGGCTGATTGGTCTCGCGTTCACCGGCCAAGACGAAAAAAAGAAGGAAAAAAAAAAAAATTCCGACAACCACCGGTGAAATTTGCTGCGTCTTCCGGTTTGATGGCCGGGCGAGAACACCACCACCACCGCCGCCAGGGTGCTTTGTCACG